>CM051235.1:140265498-140907498 GCA_027917425.1 Gastrophryne carolinensis
AAACAGGTTTGCTAGACCGCTGCTTGTTTTCTGTTCATACCTTTTCAAAGGTTTTGTTATGAGACTGACATTTGAGCCTTTGCTCATGTCGTACTTGGTAGCAAGGTTTGCAGGTGACAGCGCCTTTACTGGCTGCTGTGCCTTTTTTATTGGGGATCCCACCCTACTTTATGGACACAGCTATTGGATGTCCCACGTGTATTATATTGGAGCAGGACGTACTGTATGCTTAGAATAATACAATTCTGTGAAATACTCACCTGTAGAATTGGTATTATACGCATACAGTACGTCCTGCTCCACCCCACCCTGGTTTTACATTTTCTGGATCCCCTGTATGGTGATTGTTTTCATTGCTATTGTTACCAGTTTGGTAGTTGGTTTCTCCCGGCTTCTTTTCTCACTGTTTTTCAATGCTGGGGATTTGTGGAAGGTCCCTGGGTATATGAAGGGCCGGGAGGAGCCTGTTTTTGCATGTCTGCAGTGAACAGCGCCCTCTGGCGGAGGATTACCCACGTGTAAGTATTATATTGGAGCAGGACGTACTGTATGCGTATAATACCAATTCTACAGGTGAGTATTTCACAGAATTGTATTTTATACTGTAAGCTTGCGAGGGCAGGGCTTTCTTTCCTATTGTATTTTGTATTCAGAATATTCACTGAAAACTCTGTAACACTGCATTTGTAATAGTCTATGTACTGTATGTTTCTACCCTGTCTGTAATTACTACTTTGCGCTACGGAAGATGATGGCGCGATATAATAAAACAATAATAATATTATATAGGAAATCCACAAGAGGACCCGTATGGTGTAATTTAATATCAAATTTAATAAGTTAGTCAGATAAAGGGGGGAAAGGGGCCAATTAATTAAGTCCCACGATAGTTAATAATAATAATATATGTAAATATAAATAAATGTAGCTATTCTCAGCCAACCGCACCTGTAAACTCAATGAAGTGCATGTGCAATAAATAATATATGTGCAAAAGTGGACTGAAATTAAAAAGACCCCCTAACCTATAACAATATAAATAACACAATAAGACACAACCTGAGCCAAAATAAAAATGACTGCACAATCACTACCAGTCAAGTGCTATTAAATGTTCCAAAATGCAAAGTACTGCAGTATTAAAGTGTGGATGCAAGCTGGCTTAAGAACAAATGGCTAAAATCAATAATGACATTTCCGTTCTGGGGCACTACATGGGTTAACCTCAGCTGTAGGTGGGACTGCTAGATTGAAAAATAACTCCTCCCAGCCTATATAGGACAGTCAGTGGCAGGATTGTGTAGATATTATGGATTTTATTTTGTTTTCCTTTGTCATGTCCTTTGATTGACAGTGCTGACGGGGAACAGGGGCTTTGCTTCTGTCTGTCTCCCAGACTCCCTGCCTGCGCTTTCCTGAGAATCCCTGAGAGATGCCTGGAGTCGGTCTTTAAACTGATAACATGGGACTGCACAGGGTGAGGAGTACACACTCGTGACAGGTAAGGTCACCCGGAGCTTTGGCTGTTTTCCGGTCCCTGCCTCTGAGGGTCTGGACCCTTCTGGCAAGCAGGGTATCTGACCTCAGGGCTGGCCCTGTGGTGTCATGGTAACTTAATTTTCGTCCTCTATGGAGGTTCGGTAAGCAAAAGCCCCTGGGGAAGTCTTAAGCCCCAATGGGCCAGCAAGGCTAGGCCCCCTGTCCAGCCCTCTCAAGGTTGACGTGCATGTGTGGAGAGATCAGATTTTAGATGCCTGGTTCCACATCATGAGGTTGACAGAGCTTCACGTTCCGTGCATATCAGCAATTCACATTCCAGGGGTGGGGAATCTGCAGGCTGAATATTTGATCAGGGTGACTGTGGACCAGGGGGAATGGTCCCTTAACCAGGAAGTGTTTAAAGCTATCTGCAACTGGTGGGGAGTGATTGCAGGGGCGGTGGTATCTTATCACATCACTGCACCTCCAGGATGTCCAGAGGTTCATGCCCAGGGTGAGAGACCCCCTGGCTGTAGCGATGGCCGACACTGGCCCAGAATGGTGTGGTTCGCGGATCTGGTCAGTCTGGCAGTGGAGCCCCCTGGCTTTAACGGCTTGGCTGTTGAAAACAGCATCTTGGGGGAGACCAGCATCTTGCAGATCTATTCGGTACCCAGAATTCTGGAGTTTCTTCGGCAGGGCCTAGACGCTGGCCTACTGCCCAGTCCAGGTCTCGGCCTTGTCCATTTTTTGCCAGCGGTCAATCGTGGAGCACAGGTTAGTCCACACATTCATGCAGGGTGCAGCGCATGTTCACCCTCTGCGTTGATCACTGGTTCCGCCCTGGGATCTCAATCTGGTCCTGTCGGTGCTTCGGGGCCCCCCTTTGAACCCATGGTGGCGGCTCCACTGGCAATGCTCACTTTGAAGGTGTATTCCCTCGTGGCGATCACCTCCATCTGGTGGGTTTCGAAGCTGGCACCGCTTTCTATCAAGTCACCCTTTTTGCATGAAGACAAAGCGGTGTTTCATGTGAAGTGGTCTCTCCTTTACATTTGAATCAGGAGATTTTGATGCCCTCCTTGTGCCCATGTCCCACTCATTCAAAGGAGCGACTCCTACATTCCCTCAGTGTTGTCAGGGCATTAAAGTACTACTTAGCCGCTACTTTGGAGGTTCGTAAGACGTACGTCTTGTTTATGATCCTGGAAGGACCAAGGAGGAGCCTTGCGGCTGCCTGGTCCGCTCTCAGCAGGTGGATCAGGCAGGCAGTCATACTGGCCTATGCCTGCAGGGGTAGGAAGATGCTTTTTCCGGGTCACCAACCACTCCACCAGGGCAATCGCCGCGTCTTGATCCTCTCTCTACCTTCACTAAGTTTTACAGACTTGATGTCCGCGCATCAGGTGATGCCACTCTGTGTCGTAAGGTGTTGCAGGCGTTGGGGAACCCCTCTTCAGGGGTCTAGGTTCAGGTTTTTTGAGTTTTTTTGCACAGTTTCAACTATTTGCGTGCATTATACGCAGGTTAGCGTTTCTCTCTTTCCCGGGGCTGTGGCTAAACTGCCTTTTAATTAACTGAGTATATCCTGCCACAGCCTGCCCTATATAAACCAGCAGAGGTTTAGTTTTTTTCTAGCAGTTCCGCCTACGGCTGAGGTTAACCCATGCGCTACTGACTAGTGGTACCCCAGAATGCAAGATGACGTGAAAAGAATTTCCTTTATCCTAACGCTGACCATGCTACTGTTAGGCAAAACCTAGGGCCTTGTGACAGACTGACACTTTCTTGGGTGGCGCACCCTCAAATGCCCAAATTATTTATAGTCTGGTTCAGCGGGTGCAAGCAGCGCAGCAAGATGCCGCAACGGGACCAGGAAGTGAGGAGGTGGAATTCAGCACTCAGTAGAGGGTCCATGGGTGAAAGGTGAGGAAATGTGATGAAAAGGAAGAGGAGGGGAGGGGGGAGTGCAAGAGTGAGGGAGTTCATGTTGGGTGGATGCAGCGCTGCAGCCGAAGCCCACAAATAAGGAGATATCGGGGAGCGCCTGGCGGATGATAGTAGACTGCTTCCCATCAACACATACAAACATATACATATAGAAAATAAATAGAATTGTATAAAATTATCTACTAACTTGATTTTTTTTTCCAACTAATAGTAACTCTTGTTTTGTTCTAAAAAAAAAAAAAAAACATCTAATCCTTTTTTCTGGATGCCGTAACAGATTTTGTGGGAGGTTATTCTGCAGATTTATAGTTCTTAAATTAAAGATCGTCATCTTGGATGGAGTACCTCTTAAGAGAGGATTTTTCATGAAATGGCTTTTCCCCAAATGTTTGTATTGGCCATTTATATATTTTTACAAGTTACCGTATTTTTTGCAGTATAAGACGTATCTGACCATACAATGCATACAGAGTTTAGAGGAGGAAAATAAGATAAATCATTTTCTGAACCAAATGGTTTGCTTGAATACCCCCTCCCAGAACCTAATGGCAGGCAGTGTGGTTGAACCCCCCTGCCTCAAAACAAAAATGTGCAGATCCCGCCAAGTCTCCAATAACAGGCAGTGTGCTGAATTCCCTTAACAGGCATGTGAATACCCCCCCCCCACGTATCAATCTTTCTTAAGGGGCAGTGTGCAGAATCCCCCTTCCTGGAACCCCTTAACGGACTGTGCAGAATGCCCCCCAATCCTGCCATAATAGGCACCGTGCTGACCCCCCACCCCCAAGAACCCCATTACGGGCAGGGTGCAGAAGCCAACCACCCACGAACTCCATAACGGGCACTGGGCAGAATCCCCTACCCCCAAGAGCCCAGGGGGTGCCACGGGCATTGTGAAAAATCCCCCCTTCTCTTCCTCCCCTGTAACAGGCATTGTGCCTAACCCCTCCCATCAAGAACCCCATAATGGACTGTGCAGAATCCCCCCACACCCAAAGAACGCCAAGTCAGGCACTGTGCAGAACCCCCCCCCAATAATAGGTAGTGTTTTGAACCCCCAATCCTCCAATCCAACAGGCACTGTGCTGAATCCCCCCACACTCTTGAACCCCATAATAGGCAGTGTGTAGAAGCCCCTGCCCCAAGAACCTCATAACAGGCAGTGTGCAGAATCCCCCCTCCCCCAAAGAACCCCATAACAGGCTCTGTGCAGAATTCCACCCAACCCCCCCCAAATAATTAGTAGTGTACAGATCCTCCCATAACAGACACTGTGCTGAATCCCTTCCTCCCCCCCAGGAACCGCATAACAGGCAGTGTATGGACCCCATAAAAGGCAGTGTGCAGAAGCCACCACCCCAAGAACCTCATAACAGGCAGTGTGTATAATCTCCCCCCAATTACCCCTTAACAGGGAGTGTGCTGCCTGGTTGCTAGTCCTCCAGTTCTCCACCTCCACAGAGCTGACACACGACATGAAAGGTCATCTTTCTACAGCTGACCATCTTCCCACAGCCTGGTTCCAGTTGGCGAGTGGGCATGGTCTGTGTACAGTTAGAACCCATTGTTTTCAAGGGACTCGCATTACCAGCAACCAGCTTACCATGACGCTAAAGACTAGACTGGTAGTGAAGCTAAAATCGAGGAACCAGTCAAGTGTTTCTTTAGGTTCTTTTTGTTGCTTGGTTTTATCCTGGGTCTTAAATTAGGTGCAGATTGAAGTTAAAAGCCCACTGAATGTTTAAAAAGTACCTGGCTACAGTACTCTTGGTTACAGCCATTTTGTTCTTTTGAAGTAAATTTAGCCACACATAAGTGGTGTTTTTCATTAAAAAAAATGGTCTTAAGACACACACACATTATCTTGTCCAAAGATATGTCTGTTCCTTAGATAAACATCCTGTTTTGTTATACACAGGGTCGTTATGGTTGTTGTCGGTTTCTCCGGGATGGATACCGTACTCCAAAAGAGGTAATGTTTTACAGTCTGAAACGACTTTTATTATGTTTTTATATTTAGTTTGTCTGTGTATCTCCTTTAACAATATTGTGTTGTGGTAGGACCCTACTAGGTTGTATTATGAACCAGCAGAGCTGAAGCTGTTTGAGAACATTGAATGTGAGTGGCCACTGTTCTGGACATATTTAATCCTTGATGGCATTTTTAGTGGTAACATGGAACAGGTGAGACCTACAGTAGTCAATATCTTGCTAAATAAAATGGGGCACTCCTTGCAATAACTAAATTCTTTATATATTTTCATCAGGTACAGGAATACCGGGATGCTCTAGAAAGTATCCTAATTAAGGGAAAAAATGGTGTGCATCTTGTTCCAGAATTATACAGTGTTCCTAAAGAGCAGGTTAGCAATTTTGCAAACTGCTTCATAAAAAGCAAAATTGTCATTCCCTTAAATATATTCCCTTAATATCACAGCACATGCACTTAAACCAGAACATTTTTCACAAAAAAATTGTGCTCATCGGCAAAACGTTTCCAACAAGCTATCCTTTCTAATAGCGACTTAGCCAGATGGGAGCCTTAGCTTCTATCTATGGACTGCTTTCTAAAACTGTGTTTGGCGGGGGGTCACTAGGGTGTTTTCCCTTTGGCAGCAGCCTCAGTATCTTGGGGACACTGCCCGAGCTCGGTCATTCTTTTTTGTGTAAAAGGCTCAGACCATTTTTTTTCTTCAACGGGTGCCTCCTCTTTTTCACTATTCCTCAGTGGAATGCAGAGCTTTTGTGTCAGGGTATAGCTTAGTGGAGGCCCTAATACTTGGGCTGCGCTTGGATTTGTCTTCTTCCATGGACTCTTGGTCCTGGTGACTAGGTAAAGCGAGCTATCCTCGCTTTACAACCTCTGGCTGTTCTCCCATGTTTTAAAGAAAGGTGCAAATGCAGTTAAACCTCACTGAGGTCCCATAAATAGTGCCTGTCTATCTGACTTACTGTGTGGCTTTTAAGCACAGAGGTGCTTGCCTACCTCCAAGGGGGGTCCTAGGTGTGATCAGTTAAAAAATTGGGGGTGGGGTTCCCAGTTATCCTTCTGCCATGCCAAGGGGGCTCCTGCTCCCCTGAGATGTTTCCCTGTTTTAAGTTTTTTGAAAGCTTGCAGGTGTTTTGTTTCTAGCCCGGGCATGCGCTGCTATTTCCTATTCTGCCTCGCGTCTCATTTTTTTAATTGAATTGACTAGAAAATAAAAATAAAAACAGGTACTTTGCACTGTGTTAATACCTGTTTTTCATTTCAGATAGAGGAAGAGTACAGAAATCCACATACAGTAGATCGTATACCCATGGGAAAACTCCCACATATGTGGGGACAGTCTCTATACATTTTGGGCTGTTTAATGTCTGAGGTAAGAAGTCACATGTTTCACACTGGCTACAAATAGAACAATTTTCTTGATTATGCAATCAAAAGATTCAGGTTTTGGATACCTCCATTCTGAAATCCTTCCTCCCTATATACTTACCAATCCATACAGGCCACCCAGCAGCAAGGACACTGAAAGCCACTGCGCTCAGCAGAGCCGTCCGTTTATTTTCATTTTATGCTTTTTTTGGCTTCAGTTTAACCATGAGTTACACATACCCTGAACCTCATTTATTTCTAGGTCTATGGTCTATTTCCCATGTAAACTTAGGTAGTTCGGCTTCAGCTGCCCCCAAAAGACAGAGGCACAACCAGAGGGAGGGATAGGACTAGACTGCAAAAGAGACGCACCTTGGTCCGAAGTTAAGTGAGGCATTAAAACCAACATTTTTTTTCCTTATTGTTTCAAGGAATGCATGCTGATATAATTGGGTTATATTCCATCAACGAGGAACAGTCTCATTTGTCCAGCAGAGAAGCAAGGTGTTTTTTTATTTGTGGAGAACACTAGCTGGACGTCTATAGTCATGACAGGCTCCAGGATCACAGATCGCAGACTGTAAAATTGTTCCACTTCTAGATTTATTATCCCTTGCCTTAGCATTGGTTGCTATCTCTGACTAGAGCTCATTTCTAGAGAATATCACACCTATAGATTTTCCCCTCTGTATGCCTGTTGCAGAAGGTCAATTCCAAAGGGTTTTTCCAGTGGTCAGGTAAGCTCGGATGCTTAAGAGAAGGGAGTTACAGTGGCACACTGTTGTAAGCTATTTGGCTTAAAGTGGAACAAAACCCTGAGGAATGGCTGCTGACCTTTCACTGGGGCATCCAAAATCAAGATGCCCGCAATGTGAAACCCCCTGGGTTGCTGCAAAACTGGCCTTTACTTTGGCTCCCACAGCAATGTAAACAATGACGGCCACATTCCCAGCATATTTGGGATGAGGAACGCTCCTGTCATATGGAAACTGGGGATGTGCCCACTGCCTATTGCCGGTCTCTGTTTCTAACAGAGCTGTATGCTGGGCATTAAAATGCACTTATCAAAAAACAGGTGGTTCCAATTTAAATTAGACTCAGGCTGGGGGTGGGGGGGGGAATTTTAATCTTTTGAACAGGAGCAGGACACCTTGTTTCAGTTAAAGTGAACAAGACCCTGAACCTTGTGCCACCCCGAATAGAGCTTTGTGTAGCAGTGCTAGGAGGGAGCTCTGCTCAGCCAGTGCTGAAGATTTATTGCCGTCTCCTCCTGCTTTTGCTGGGAACTCTCAAAGCATCGCTCCCATCTGGATGTCGTTGGGCTGCATTAAAACGGCTTTGGGAGATTTATAGTGTGACTATATAAACATAGCCCCAAACCACTGAATCACCAGTGAAAAGCTAATGTACACATTACACACTTAAAATTGATCAAAACCCAGGATCTTGACTTTCCTGGGTTTTGGTCCTTTCCCCCGGGGCACCCCAATCGCTGTGTGAAACCCCCCCAGGTTGCCTGGCGTCCGCATCCCCCGCTACCCTCTACCAGGGAGCGTGTCCGCATCGGCCATTCACAAATGCATGCCTGGTGCGGGTGTGCTCCCTGCTAAAGGGATAGCAGGTAGCGGCCACTGCTCGAGCAAGTGCCGTTGGACTGGGGAAGAAGGGGAGTATACCAGGTGACCTGGGGGGTTTCAAACTGCTGGGCCTCCCAAATCTGGATGCATCGGGGGGGGGGGGGGGGAGTCAAGAAGCCCTGGATCTAGATCTAGATACACCCTTCAAATCATTCTTGCTAAAGAAAGCACTAGAGGCAGTGAGTGCTGAAGCCCATTACAGTCTCCTTTAATGCTCCTCAAAGCAACAATGATGTTAGTAGAAAGCATGCTAAGAGTGTTACACCTTGCTTGTAGATTTCGTCCATTCTCAGTTTGTCAGTTAGAGGATCAGAGTTTCAGTATAGATTTCTCCTCTAGTCCTCTGTCAAGATTTGTGTTAACTCCAGGCTCCTGGGATCCGAAGTGAGCAGAGGCCCTAGACTCCAACTTGTATTCAATTTTAGAGCTGGGGAATCATTCCAGTTACTCAGCGGGATCAACAAAAAGATTTTACTTCACTGTATTTCTAGTATGGAAGGACACATAAAGGTACAGGTTCAATCTAAATCTAGGAAATACAAGGGATTCAGAATGGCAAAAAATGGCCTTTATTTTCAGATTCTTTGTCTGCCATTTCTTCGCCCTCTCGTCTATTCACAAAGCAGTTAGCCGAGACCCTGGCAGTCTTCGGTAAGAAAAAGACCACAATTATTTTGTATCTAGTTGACTTAGTATCCCTTGCATCGAATCAGGGAGCATTATGTCTGGACATGGAAATGACCAAGTATTTGCTTCAGGACATGGACTTCAACATTGATAATGCCTTGCCATTTGTAGATTTCCACTTGATCCCTCTAGTTCTAATAATAGGCGCGGGGGCAGAGATCCTACTTATAGCACCCTGGTGGTCTAAGAGACCCTGGTTCAGCACATTTCAGAATCTCTCAATCAAGTACCCATGGCTTCTTCCAGCAAGGGAAGAGTCTGACTTTTTGTAACCTTATAGGAGCATTATCGCGAAAAAATGGCCCAATGATAAGAATCCATATAAATATGCTGGATGGCGGGAGGAAAAGTCACTTATACAGCCTGCATCAAGAAATATCCAGCCAGGCTTGTTTTTTTTATTTTAATGGAAAGCAAAGGACAACCGGGGGTGACAGGCTCTGTCACCCCTGATAGACTAAAGCTGTCACCCCTGGATTTTATTCCTACCATGGGAGAATAAACCACAAGCTTGACAAGTTTTATTCAGTTCGGGTGTATAAGTGACCCCTCTTCTTATTAGCGGATGTGTTTATATGGATTTTTATTATTGCACAATTTCATGTTCCTTTAAGCAGCCCTACTAAGGAAAAGGGGTCTATCTTGCAGAGTGGTTGATATGTGTCTATCAAGTCATAAACCTATAAACAGGATGATAAGTTTTTAAATGTGGAAACTCTTCATTGTGTATAAGAGAGAGTCCGGTCAAAGGTATTTGGATCTACCAGAGCGTTTTGATTTCTTACAGAAAGTTATGGATCTTGAAAGTTGTGACCTTTCTTCTTTTCGTTTAAGAAATTATTGGCTTCACTCTTTGATCAAATGATTTCTGCTGCCACTATATGAAGGGCTAGTCTTAAAATGTTTTCAGCAATGGAATCTTTCCATTGTCTTTAAAGAGAACGGACCCAGAAGATGCTATGTTTGACTGGTTTAACTTTGGCTGGCAGAGTAAGCGATATATCTTTCAGATAACGTTTTTCTTTCAGAATTACCAGGAAAGGATTGTTTTGAGTTGACCCTTATTGCCTACCAAAGATTGCCTCAGAATAACATAGGGCACAGGAAATTATACTACCATGATTTTGTGAGAATGTTCTAATTTCAGAGGAGGCCACTTTTCATTATATTTGGAGGAGGAAAATAATAGAAAATATTCTGAACCAAAAGTTGTGCTAAAACATTGTGCCCCCCAAGAACCAAATAATGGGCAAGGGGGAGAATCCACCAATTACAAGCAGTGTGGCATTCTACCTCCTCCCATTATAGGCAGTGTGGCATTCTGCCTCCTCCCATTATAGGCAGTGTGGCATTCTGCCTCCAACCTTATTGGCAGTGTGGCATTCTGCCTCCACCCATTATAGGCAGTGTGGCATTCTGCCTCCTCCCATTATAGGCAGTGTGGCATTCTGCCTCCTCCCATTATAGGCAGTGTGGCATTCTGCCTCCTCCCATTATAGGCAGTGTGGCATTCTGCCTCCTCCCATTATAGGCAGTGTGGCATTCTGCCTCCTCCCATTATAGGCAGTGTGGCATTCTGCCTCTTCCCATTATAGGCAGTGTGGCATTCTGCCTCTTCCCATTATAGGCAGTGTGGCATTCTGCCTCTTCCCATTATAGGCAGTGTGGCATTCTGCCGCTTCCCATTATAGGCAGTGTGGCATTCTGCCTCTTCCCATTATAGGCAGTGGGGCATTCTGCCTCTTCCCATTATAGGCAGTGGGGCATTCTGCCTCCTCCCATTATAGGCAGTGTGGCATTCTCTCCCCTCCCACTTACAATGGACAGTGTGGCATTCTCTCCCCTCCCACTTACAATGGACAGTGTGGCATTCTCCCCCCCCCCCCCCCCCACACACTTACAATAGACAGTGTGGCATTCTCTCCCCCCCCCCCCCCCCACTTACGATAGACAGTGTGGCATTCTCTCCCCTCCCACTCCCCATAGGCAGTGTGGCATTCTCTCCCCTCCCACTCCCCATAGGCAGAGTGGCATTCTCTCCCCTCCCACTCCCCAAAGGCAGTGTGGCATTCTCTTCCCTTCCACCCTCCATAGGCAGTGTGGCATTTCCCCTCTTCCATTCCCCATAGGCAGTGTGGCATTCCCCTCTCCCATTCCCCAGGATGCCTCAGGATGCTTTAAATATAAGCCCTATAGAAAGCCCTATAGCAAGCCCTAGTTTCATTGATTTGAAAAACAAACACACTTAAAAGACGGGTTGGTAAGTGCAGGCTCTTTGTGGGACAAATACTGTATGTAAATTGCATTTGGCCCCAGGACTTGAAGGTCTCTGTTATGGTCAGGGGCCTAGGTAGGGACATTTCGTGCCCTAGATGCCAGGTATCCCAGGGTGATGGCAACCTGCCACTGCCCCCTGATGTTCCTGGTGGGTGCCTCTCCATAATGACCTTAGCGGGCTTGTGTGCAACGTGAGGCTTGTATAAATACAAGTCCCGGCTCCTGCTTGCAGCTCCCCCAGCTACTGCACTACAGCCTGTGTCATATCCTAGAGCCACACAGAGGCCAGCTCTAGCAATAAGTGTAGAATGTTTCTAAAAAGGGAACTGTGATGTGCATTTTTCATTCTTAAATCTTAAATTTTTTTAGGGTTTCTTGGCTCCTGGGGAAATTGATCCTTTGAACCGGAGGTTCGCAACAGTTCCCAAACCAGATGTGGTTATCCAGAGTGAGTCAAAGTAATATTATAAAATGAATGTGCTGTGGGGATAGGACTGTCAGACACACAAATGTACCCGTTACTCCCTTTAGAGGACCAAAATAAATGGTTGGTCCTCTTTAATGCTGACCTAAATCCAGGTTTTTCACTCACCTGATTTGCTAGAGAAGCCGGTGATGCTGCAGCATACCAAATCAGGATGCCCCAGGAAAGAGGTTATTGTACGGCCCTAGTTTAGATCTACTTTAACAGTGTGAAACCACCTGGTTTCTCTGTACACTGTGTTCCAAATTATTATTTAAATTGGAATTAATTGTCATATAGATGTCATTTTTTCCCCCAAATTAAACTCCTTAAAGTGGGTCAAAACCCTTGCGGTCTGGCTGCTAGCCTGCCCCCGGGGCATCCTATACCGGATGCCCCGATGTGTGAACTGATGTGCGCCGGTAATCTTACCTGATCCTGGTGGGTTCCGCAACGCATCTTCGCCGGCGGCTGCATCCTCCGCTTCTCTGTGACTGTGTGTGCGCTCCCAGTCTTTATGAATGGCTGGGCGTGGGAGCACGCGTGTGCTGGGGATTCAGCTAGCGAACGCCTGTGGTAATGTGTTAGTGTGGTGAGATGAGCCCAATTAAAGGAAAACTACTTAGGGATGTACCACATTATTAAGCAGGCCAGGCAATGACAATATGGAAAAGAAAAAGTATCTCTGCTGATGAAAAGTGTCAAATAGTGCAGTGTCTTGGACATGGTATGAAAAAAATATATTTTATGAAAACGTAAGCATGATCATAGTAGTATGAAGAGATTTGTGGCATTACAAAATAGCAAACAGGTATTTGAAGCTACTGGTGCATCTGAAGTCCCAAGTACCTAAAGTTTTAGAATCTTCCAGAGGATACTATTTGGGCCACCGCTAACCAAAGATCACAGACAGAAATGGATGCTGTGGACCCAGACATACCTGAGGACTAATTGCCAGTCTTTTTTACTGATGAGGTCTGTACTACCCTGGATGGTCCAGATGGATGGGGGTAGTGGATAACCACCATGTCCAAAAAGACTGCGACATCAGCAAGGAAATGGCATAGTCCTGGTTTTGGCCAGAACCATGGGGAGAAAGCTGGTAGGCCCTTTACCAAGGTAATTTTCATACTTTCAGGGACCCTGACTAACTTTCTAAAGTGGTAACAGAGAATTCTGCCTGCTGTGGCAACATCTTCATGCATGATAGATAGATATTAAAGGTATGGCTACCATCCTCCCCTGATTATAACCCTATAGAGAACCTTTCAAGCAGGGGTACTTAACTGGACCGTGACATTTTCATTTCCTTCTCTTTACAGTTTGCATCTTGGCAGAGACTGAGGAGATCCAAGATATTGTTAGTAAGCATGGCATAAATGTGGAGACAATGGCCAGTATAAACCCCATCAGAGTACAGCCTGCTAGAATTTTGAGCCACATCTATGCCAGACTGGGTGAGTATCTTATGTGCTGTGATAGATATTTACACCACTACAAGTAAAAATGCAGATTACCCTTGATTGTGCGTATAATATGTGCATTTTATTTGTTTAAAGCGGAACAAAACCCTTTGATTTTCCCTGCTGATTATCTCGGATGATGATTCTGACTTGGCGGTGGCCCAGTTTGAATAAAAATGTTCTTTTCCATCGCTGTGGCACACCCATCCAGATCGCTGATCGGATGATCTAAAAAATGCAATATGACGTGACCTGCCTACTGGCTGCATCCCTGCCTTCCCTCTAGTCTGGGTAGTAAAGACAAAAGCATCTTTCATTGTTGGATTACCTGGTCACGCTGAAGTTTAACAATGATGCAACAGGGTCCTACATAAGATGCTAGATGCAAGAAAGCCAGGGGCACCTTAATTCTAATCCACCAGAAACTCATCTCTCAGCTGTTAATGGTTAATTTTCCCAGAATGGACAGTGTAATGGCGGACTACCATTGTTCCCCCCAGGTGAAGTGTGTTCTAGCCCTTACAGCATAAAACCCTTTGTCTAAAAATTAGGTGAACAGTTTTGTTGGTTTATCGTTAAAAGATTTCAGGAACTCTTCTTTTAATTTTTACTTTTTTTTTATTATAAAGGACGCAGTAAAAAGATGCATCTTACTGGAAGGCCATACAGAAACATGGGAGTCTTGGGGACCTCCAAATTATACAGCATTCGAGACAACATTTTTGCATTTACTCCCCAGGTATTTAGTTAAGTTATTAAAAAATAAATACGTCCATTCATTTTGTCCCCTTCATATTTGCTCACATTCCCTAGCTGCATGCGCTGGTGCACTGCTGGAGTGGGGCACAGTTTACTAAATAATGGACCCATACCACGGTGGTAGCATGGGAATAAAAACAAAATCATGTGGGAGGAGTTGAGCTTTATTCTCAAATAACAAATTACAGAGGCATTATGCTTACTTAATATAGAAAAAAGTTAAAAGCGCAGGGAGACTCCTAAATAAACTCACATGTGCGCTGCCATATAGATCTACGGCGTCCCACTAACCAACCCAAAAACACACCCAAAACAAGGTTACTTGTGGGACCGGCACTATGACTAATATAGTATATTGAAGCAAGAGGACAGTTTAGATCACAATAAAGACATCTTTATTATATGTATTGCACACACCCTCTAAGCACCAAAAGTATTACACCAAAAAATATATAAAAAACACACAACGTTGTGTTACTAAAAAACGGGAGCCCCCCGCTGCACATGCACCGCCGCCTCACACATTCATCCACTTCCCACTCAAATGTTGTGCACTCCAGATCATTCAAATATGCACTGATCAAATGATCAAAATTCAGTGTTGAGCACCAGGCTTAGAAGTCACCAGTTTGTAAAAGTGCATTCGCTGTATTCATGTCACATATGTAGCTGTGCAAATGATATCCACAAACTTCCTCCATGGCCATAGGTATCTAGAATGCTTTATGCTGAGTATTTAAACAGCCAAGGTACGGCAGGTAAATTCAAGCTGCACATCTCGCAGTTTATCCCATGCATAAATGACTGCAATGGTAATCCGCAGGTTCATACACTGGCCGTATAGACATCACATGGATACACATGCTGCACAGCCTCGCAGACCGGCGTACACCTAGGTGCCTCTAGCAGAGTCATCATTCCAAGACCAGTTTACTACGCAGCTTTCAGACCACGTGTAAGACAGCACACTGCTAGCAAGTATCTCAAAGCACGCCTTGTATTGACAATAGGCATAGCATATGTGCAATTCAACTTAGCTTAGTGTCATCACGTGCCCGCTGCTACTGGCTTATTGAGACGTCTCGTTCCTGTAGATAGGCGCTATCACAACACTCCGGCATAAGTCCATGGCACATTAACAGATGGTGGAGGGACGCGAGGCGAGGTAGGGCCTCCCACATCCGACGCGCGTTTCGCCCCGCCCACCGGGGCTTCGTCAGGGTGACGCTCGGCCAATCCTGATGCCTCTTTACCACCAACGAGCTCCGCCCAGTAGACGTCACTGGTCCCGTTATAGTAAACACACAAGCCTCCACCAGATATTACTTCACTGAGGCTGCGCAGCCGCACTTCGTCCACAGCCTTCTAGTATATATCCAGCTGCACTCATTAATGCGCAGCAATGGGACCACCCTCCACAGGCATTCATACTCGCCCCTCGGCACTGAGACATCATATCTGGCACACTTAGGCTTGCTGATCTCATTCACCATAGTCATATCACGGCATACTATATTCAGCATAGACGCATACTACATTCCACACTTATTAGGAGGGCCTAAATTACTTCAAGTGACATTCATTTGGGCAAAATAAGACCAGGTGTCAGAGGGAACAACAAAGGGAAAACAAAGGGGGAAACAAAAAGAGAAGGGAAAAGGGAAGAGAAGTCCCTACCCTGCCGGTCCCCCCAGCCCTTTCAAAACAACAGCCACACACATTACGTCACCGGGGCCTGAATTACCTAATCCAAAATGCCTAATCAAAAATACCTATTAACACTAGCACTACAGACTCCTAAGGCTATTCTCCTCTGGCCTATAGAAAAGCACTCAAGCCAGGGTCCGTATTCAACCCATAAGGTGCCAATGTCCCCAATTCATAGATTAATCGGGATTCCTGCTGTAACAATCTCTGCTCCCATTGCCCCCTCCTCCCCACTCTTTTAAGGACAAAAATGCCACATTTTTGGGCTCACCCTTGTGCCACAACTTAAAGTGCTCCGCCACCGGACTCTTTTCATTCAAATTTCTGATGTCCCGAACATGCTCACCCACCCGCACCCTCAATTCACGTTTTGTCTTACCGACATATTTTTTACCGCACGGGCAGGGGAGCATGTAAACGACCATCGAGGTGGCACAATTAATGAAACCCTTTATCTATCGCGGGGAGGACCCATTCATACCCACATAGCTACTGGTTTTCTGCATGTATTTGCAGATACCACAGTGGCCACATTTGAATGAGCCATTCAATTTCTCTACGGAGCGGATATCCATATTGGCTTTGGGTTTATATTCACTATGCACCAGCATATCCCGCATGTTTCTAGCTCTGACATGAATACAGCGAATGCACTTTTACAAACTGGTGACTTCTAAGCCTGGTGCTCAACACTGAATTTTGATCATTTGATCAGTGCATATTTGAATGATCCGGAGTGCACAACATTTGAGTGGGAAGTGGATGAATGTGTGAGGCGGCGGTGCATGTGCAGCGGGGGGCCCCCGCTTTTTAGTATATGTGTGTTTTTTATATATTTTTTGGTGTAATACTTTTGGTGCTTAGAGGGTGTGTGCAATACATATAATAAAGATGTCTTTATTGTGATCTAAACTGTCCTCTTGCTTCAATATACTATATTAGTCATAGTGCCGGACCCACAAGTAACCTTGTTTTAGGTGTGTTTTTGGTTACTTAATATAGAAAATCATTTAGCGCATTACCCTAGGAGCAATGTGGGACATCATAAGAGACAATGTAACAAGAAGGAAAACTTAAATTACTTAAGTAAACTCCTTTTCTCTGAGTCTTCCATGATGACCTACTTTCAGAAGCCACAGTCCACCCATAATGGCTCAGTATCAAAGACAAAGTTATAGAGCCCATTATAGAGCACACAATTATAATGGCACCAAAATATGCTATAAAATATACACATCTTTATTCATTTATTGGGTGGGAAATACATGGTGACTGTCATGAGAGACCTAGAAAACTAATTGCTGCTAAGTAATTTATTCTTGGGGAGTCTGTATGCATATTAAGTATTCTAAGCATACAGCACGTCCTGCTCCCGAATAGTAATAACATGTGGGTAATCCTCCGCCTCAGGCGCCGTGCACTGCAGACATGTAGAAAACAAGCTCCTCCCGGCCCTACATATACCGAAGGACCTCCCACAAATCCCCAGATTTCTCTGCAGTGCTGGAACTGCGAAGACATGAAGTATCACGCTCTCGCAGGCGAGCGGGCCTTACGGCCCAAGGTCCTGTGGGACTATTTCCACCCGTCCTCTTCAGAAGAAATATGCCTCCCAGCCTAGGCTGCGCGGGTCGGGTGAAGGTAGGTAGCACCTGGTGTGCTGAATGGTGCCATGCTCCACCGCAATCCCCCTCCATAGGGTAGGCGGTCAGGCCGATGGTGAGCCTCTAGAGGATGCCCCTCCCGCAATTTTGCCCGTGCCCCTCACAGACTTAGTCCATGGACACCGTCAGCTTCCCCCCTCGCTTCCTTCCGTAACCCGGGGGAAAAGAAGGGGGGGGGGTGTGTGTGGCAGCCCTAGTGCTAATTCGCCTTAGACCTTGGTCCTTTAATCAGGGGGTCAGTGTCGCGCCTCACTGTACAGTGCGAGCTGTCTTTTTTACTGACAGTCTGCTTCGGCAGATTCATTGCAGCGTGTCAGCATTAGAAGTTGCTTATTCTCCGCTGCTCTACTTTGCCGTTGGGGAGCTTCGTGCTCTTTGGGGGAGGCGGAGACTCGGCATGACGCGCCTCGCGTCACAGCCTGGCCTGCCCCTCCCCTCGAGGTTCGCTGGCGCCATTTTCTCTATCTTCGCGCGCGTGGTGTGGCTCGCCTCCTCCCTTGGTCATGTAAGTGCCCTCCGGGGCGGCATGGTTCTATGTTTTCAGACAGCGCATGGCACTGATTCCACTCCCCTTGTCCCATTATGTCTTTCAGAAGCCAAGACTTCGTTGCCTTTCCCCGGCCTAACATATATTACAACGGGTCCTCTTTACAAATTCTCCCACATTACTAGCGGGTTTTGGGGCATCCAGGGTTGCCTATTGCATAAATCCCTGCGTCATACTGCTTAAAAATCACCATATGGAGGCATTTCAGAATTATGGAACCGGGGTCCCTCCGGGACGTGACCGGCTGTGTGCAGTGTGTGGCCAGCCCCTGGCTGAGGCTGACAGGGCACAGGTCTGCGGACAGTGTGCAGAACAGGCAGGTTTGCTAACAGAGGAGCCTCCCTTCCTTACTCCCATCTCCCAGGATGACCTGCAATCGGTGCTGCGAGCGTTGCCCATGGCGGAGCAGGTGCTTTCTGGATTGACGGAGCGTATGGGCCCTGGTAAACAGCGGTCCCTGACGCCTCCAGGCTCTCCGGTTCCTGACGATACCGATGATTCTGCTGATATGCAGGACCCTGGCCCTTCCGAGGAAGGTGAGCTATTTTCAGACTCGGGCTCCTCCCATGGGATGCCCGCGGGCCGTGATGAATCTGAGCCTGGTTCCTGGGGTCTGTGTGACACAGATGACTTTTTGAGTTTTTGTCAATCTCTCCTCCTGGGGAGATCCCCAAGCCGAAAAGGGAGAGTTTCCATACAGCGCCGCCGCGCTTGGAGTTTCTAGAACAGGAACATTTCCAGAATATTATATCCCAGGAATGGGAATCGCCTTGTAAGCTTAACCCTTTCAGTGCCAAGCACGCAGTTTCTACGTGCTCGCTTCCACTCCACTTAAGTGCCAAGCGCGTAGAATCTACGTGCTTGACTTTCCCCCCTGCTAGCAAAAAAAATAAAAATCAAAAATACTCACTTGACCCCTCGTTGGATCCGGCCGGGTCTCCTCTTTAATTTGGTGCCATCCGATCCCCTGGAAGCGGGGACCCTATGTCATTTTTTTTTTAATTAACCCCTTATGTTTATAGTGTGGATAGTATTTTATTTGTAAATGTAATAAATTGCTCTTTTCAGTTTGGGTGGTCTCCAGGGCAAGAATGGGGGGGCTACCGATACATATGTGGTACCGTTGTAATTGGGAGAAATGGGGCTATCACATGCAATATGGTTTTCATTAAAAAAAAAAAAAAAAGGTTTTATTTAAAATAAAGGAGACAATTGTCTAAAAAATATATATGTTTTGTTTTTTTTTTGTTTTTTTTAAGCAGAAATATTCAAAAAACAGTAGAAAAATTACAAACAAGACATTTCATGTTAAAGCCTAAACTCTGCTGCAAAAAATGTATGTGTAATGTATATAATTTTTCTGGAAATTCCAGCAAAAATCACGGTTAATCATGCCGCAAAATGGGGAAGAATGATTAATAGTAACTATGCATGTTGGGTATTGTTCTGCTCGGGGGACCTTGCGCTTTCAGATTTAGCTTGTTTTTTCTTGTTTGCATATTGATATTTTAGGAAAACATGGTCTTTATTCTGCTTTTTTATAATTGTTTTTAGGGAAACCCTGTGCAACCTAAGAATTCTTCAATGGATTACTTCCAGAAAGATGAGCCCACTACAACAAGCTCAGTACTTAACATGTGTACTTTCAGGGAATATATGGTTTATGGGGATATTCTAAATTTAAAGGGTTGTTTTGGTTGAAAAATCGCAAGGTGCGCACTTTTTCTGCAGAGCTGAAATTTTTAAGTAAAATTACCGTTATGCGCATGCTTTACTTTGGGGTGTTTGGCAACTCTTCCCTTGACAGTACCTATGCATGTTGGGTATTGTTCTGTTCGGGGGATGTTGCTTTTTCAGATTTTACTTGTTTTTTCTTTTGTTTTTCTTATGTTTGCATTTAGTTTTTTTTTAGGAAAATGTGGCCTTGATTCTTCTTTTTTATTCTTTTTTAGGGAAACTCTGTGCAACCAAAGAATTGATTGAGGGATTACTTCCAGAAAATTGTGCCCATGTCAACAAACCTGGTACGCCTAGAAAGCCTGAGGTGTATACTTCCAGAGAATATGTAGTTTGTGGAGGTATTTCAAATTTAAAGGGTTCTTTTTCTGGAAAGACAGCAAGGTGCGCTTAGCGCGGTGCATAGTTGAATTTTATCTGAAAATCTCCTAAAGCGCTGTTTCAGTTTGGGGGAGTCTCCTGGGCAGGAAAGGGTGTCTACCAAAACTACAGGTCTTCCCCAATTCCACTTGAACATGGAGGTAGAAAGTCCCCGTTTATAATTTAATACTGTACAACTAAACTTCATACCCATACCAGGTGAATTCCTAAGGGTCATATCCCTTCCCCCCTTCTTACTGTCTACCAATACATATGTGGTAATGCTGTGACCGGGATTAATTGGGGTTTCACATGCAATAAGATTTTATTGACAAACTTACATTTTTTATTATAAAAAACACTACAAATTGCAAAAAATAGATTTTTTTAAATTTTTTTGCACATATTTCACCCAAAAGTATTGAGAATACACCTAAAAAATTACAAACAAGACATTTCATGTTAAAGCCCAGACTCTGCTGAAAAAAACAATATATCATTTTCCTGGGAAATCCCTTCAAAAATCACATTTGAACATGGGGAGCGCAAAATAGTGCAAAATGGTCTGGCACCAAGGGTGACAAAAACTCCAGGTAGGCTGGCAGCGAAAGGGTTAAAGGGATTCCAGGGGCCTGGGAATGGAAGTACCCCTTTTCCCCTGATGTGGTTAATTTACGATCAGCTCCCCTGGTGGTGGACGCGCCGGTTATAGGGGTCACAAACCCCCCTTTTATGTCTGCTCCCTTTTACCGTACCCTTCGGGTTGCTGAGGACTGGCGCATTGACAGACTGGCCTCACAACGCCTTCTCGTGTGCTGGGACGGCCCTGCGCCCGGTTTGTGCCGCGGCCATCACGGCGGTGGCCGCCAGGACTCTTGTCAGAAAGATACTAGATCACCGCCCTGAGGACCTCCCTTGGGGGGTGTTTAGTGCGCTATCAGACTGCGAAGCGTTTGTGAAGTTTATTCTATCGGCACTGGATGACACCATTAAGATGTGTGCTAGGAACTCAGCGCTTGCGGTAGCCATTTGCCGCCTGGTCTGGCTGCGACAGTGGGGCGCCGATGGAGCTACAAAAAAGGCTCTCACTTGCCTTCCATTCAGAGGATTACGGTTATTCGGGGCCCACTTTGGACCTTTTTGTGAAAAAGGCTATAGCACCCTTCCGCAGAAGGCCGCTCCGGCCTCCACGAGGCAGGGTCACCCCCTCCACCTCCCTACGTTAGTGTCAAACGCGAATCTGAGGTGTGTTTCCAGCTGTTCGGTGTGGATTTCCAACATGGGGCGGGCAGGCAGCGCCCTGGGCCTTCTGGCAGGACCAAGTCCAAATCTGCCAAAACCTCTCAAGCATGAAGGGGCGCCCTCGCCCGTCTGGGCGAGGGGACGACTGCCACAGCTGTCTCACATCCAGGAATATGCCTTCTCCTTCTTGTGGTTCCGGGATGTAATCCCCCTGGGCTCAGGATGGGTTCTTGCTGGGCGCCCCCCCCTCAGTGATTGTCAGGGTGCTTCTAGTCCCTGCCTTCCCTTCTGAAATTGGCGCAGGCTGGACTGGGCCTACAGTGTTGGGCACACTTGTTAATTACCTTAACGGTATGGGGCTTTGGCCTCTATATTTTCCTTACTCCCCCCCTCAACAGTATGAGGTAGTCTGGACCGCGTTGACCTATGGCAGGCTTAGCAATTCTACCTTCACAGGCAGTCCATATATGACAACTCTGTCTTAGGTCATGGGCCCCCTGCGCGGGGGGGGCTTTCGGCTTCTTGCGAAGCTCTAGATCTTCCTAGTCTCCCTGGGGGCTGCTGGACGCCAAGACTATTTCTAGACAGTGTCGCAGGATCAACCCTGCGGATTGAGGCATTACTTGGGGCCTCTCTTTCGTGCCCAGGCTACTAGCCTGCCGTGACTGGGGACACGCCTGAGGTGGGGCGCCTGCGTTGGGACCTACCGGGTCGTCTTCCTTACTCCCCAGTCTCTGCATCAGACCAAAGTGGGTCGGTTGGCCGACAGTGTCCCCTGGGAGCTACTGGATGGTCGCTCAACCACCTCCTCCCCTCATGGTCCCTTATCCGCTATTCCTGGGAAATCGGTTCAGGCTTGCAGCCTTCTTCTCTGGCATTAGGGGACCCCTGGTTACGGGGGCTCTGCCCTCCTTTAATGGCGCCTTACCTTCACCAGGCGGGATGGCGACTGGTGGGCCCGTTGGCAGCACATCAAGATGATGTCACTTATATACCGAGCCCTTGGGCTCTTCGGCGCAGTAGGTTACTGAACCTACATATGTCCCAGCACCCCGGGCTTGGTCTGCGCTCATGCCTTCTTGAGCTTCACAGATGCGAGGGCCCCGTCAGGGGGGCACTCCCCTTCCTTTCCAGCATCTCCTAGCGTATGGTCACCCTGGGTACCAAGTCTCGCAGGTTTGGCGGGGGAATGGGAAAATCCTTCCACAACCCCCGGTGGTTCTAGGTTGGGCCCCCTAGAGGGTCCATCTTACCTGCTAGGCTTGTTGAAACGATGGGCCCCCGTTTACTCTATATGGCTGGCCTTCTCCTCCGTCAGGATCGGTTGTTTTATGGGGGACTCCTGGTCTGTTGAAAGACAATGGCCTGTTTTTAATGCTGGTCTAAAGATTGTGACAGGTTGCTACCTCTGGAGGGTCCCTGATCCTGTCTTAGGCGGGGGTCTACCCCCCCTGCTTCTCAGCGGTATTCGCTTCAATGGATGCCCTTAGCGGCAGGTTATGCAATCCCGGTGTTGCCCGGGGAGCCTAGTGTGGCTCGGAGGGGTCTCCCTCCTGACACAGGGCCTCTGCCCTTGTTCCTACTGCCCCAGAATATTCTGACTCTGGTCAGGGGGGCTGAGTATTTAGGCATAGCCTTGTTAATCCATATGCCTTCTCTTCATCACCCTACTGGAGGGTTCTGCGCACGGTTGGCTTGATAGAGAGTCCCATGGGATCTATGGCCTAGGCGGCCTTGGGAGTAATGGCTCGCAGACGCCTCTGCTGAAGGCTGCTGAATTTGATATCTCTTTTAGGAGTGCGGTTCTGCCCTTATCAGGTCTCTTACTGTTTCCAAAATAAAGTCTCCTGGCTGGAGATTGGCTGCTGATTCATTCGCCCCTTGGGGACGGGCCTCATCTTCTGGGTGCCTTTAGTATGAGAGGGGGTCGGGAGCTAGCTTCCCAGCTTCCCCTTACTACGCCCATAACGGCTTTGTGGTATCCCATATTGATTGGCATGGGCCTTAGTCTCTTCCCTGTTAGGTGTTCTCGGTTCCCAGGGCCTTTAAAGTCATTACAGCGTAAGTTGGGGTTGCCTCCCCATCCGGGGACTCTGAAGGTGTAGGTTTTGTCCTGGCCTTCCTGCAGGAGTCTGGTTCTGTCACCCTTGTAGGGAATTCCTTCGGGGATTGCCTAGCTGCATTTCCCCAGTAGTTCCATAGTCCCTCTGGGGATCAATTTTAATTTTTTACCATGCGGACTTCCTGGGGACCCTGCCTGGATGCTGTCTCAGCTGCCCTGTAGGCCAGCCCGCTTCTCTGGGGCCTCCTGACTCCGTCAGACACGTGCCTGGGACGATGGATCTGGTTGCTTAACCCTGACTCGAAGTATACATACATACACATGTACAGATATATACGGCTACAGGCACCCCATGCCTGGGGGTGTTCCTTTTACGCTGGGCCTCCGATCCAGGTGGTCATTTGGACCTGTGCTTCAGTCCCTTAGTCTAGCCATGGGCTTGTTCTTAATAATACTAATATGAGGGCCTACATCCCTCTACAGGTTTTGCACTTCTCCCCATGCCGGCCTTCTTGGCCTTTAGGGGGACTGCTGTTCTTGGAGTCTACAGGCACCTCCTTAGGTATGCGCCTGATATCTATTCCAGCGCCATTGCACCTTTGGATCAATCCTTCTGGATGCCCCCTGATCCTGAGGAAGCCTTGGCTTCCTGATAATTAAGAGTCTGTATTCCCGCCTTGGTCGGGTGACCTGTTTCTGTTTCCCTTTGGGGGTGTTACAAGTGTTGCCACAAGGGTTCCTTGCCTGTGAGCTGGTTGTTACCAGTTATTCTGGGTGGTTGGTTCCTCCTGGCTTCTCTTCTCACTGCTTTTCAATGCTGGGGATTTGTGGGAGGTCCTTCGGTATATGTAGGGCTGGGAGGAGCTTGTTTTCTACATCTCTGCAGTGCACGGCGCCTGAGGCGGAGGATTACCCACATGTTATTACTATTCGGGAGCAGGACGTGCTGTATGCGTATAATACCAACTCTACTTGTAACCGGGTACCCTCCGGTTACAAGTTGGAGTTTGTTGCCTGTCCCCCTCCAAGATTCATCAGATCCCAGATTCCTCAGGACCCTGTGTCAGCTCAGGAGCTAGTGCAAGCAGTGCAAGCCATTCTGGAGCTGGGGGTCATCTGCCAGGTCCCCTTAAGAGAAAAAGGCAAGGGCTTTTATTCCAACCTATTCACAGTACCCAAAAAAGATGGTTCAGTCAGGCCCATCCTGGACTTGAAGATCCTCAACAAGTTTGTCAGGGGCAGGCGCTTTCGCATGGAAACTCTGCGCTCTGCCATCAGTTCCCTGCGCCCAGGGGATTTTATGACTTCTGTGGACATCAAAGATGCTTACCTTCATATTCCTGTGTTCCCAGGTCATCAAAGTTTCCTCAGGTTCGCTCTGATGGATCAACACTACCAGTTTGTGGCCTTTCCCTTTGGCCTCACTTCAGCTCCCAGGGGGTTCACCAAGGTGCTGGCTGGCGTGAGGTCTCTGCTCAGATGTCAGGGCGTCCGTGTGCTTCCCTATCTGGACGACATTCTCATCACTTCCCAGTCTCTACATCAGGCAGAGTTGGATACTCAACTGGTGGTGCCCACTCTGGAGTCATTTGGATGGGTGATCAACCACCCCATGTCCTCACTGTCCCCTTCCTTGGTAACTCCATTCCTAGGAATGAATCTGGATACAGTTCAGGCAAGGATCTTCCTTCCTCAACAGAAGGTGGACAGTCTGATTGCACAGGCTCAGTCCCTCCTAGCTTGTCCCCATCCCTCCATCAGGCAGGGGATGCTGCTGGTGGACCTGATGGTGGCATGCTTCGAAGCGGTCCCTTATGCTCAGTTCCACTTGAGGCCTCTGCAACTTCACCTCTTGTCAGTATGGGACAAGGACCCAGCGTCCCTGGACAGGGTCTGTGTGCTCTCCCCTCTGGTCAGGAGGTCCCTCTCGTGGTGGATGGACTCAAGGAACCTGTTGGGGGGGCAGATCCTTTCTTGTCCCTTCCTGGGAGATGGTCACCACGGATGCTAGTCTGTCAGGTTGGGGGGGTTTCTGGAAGTCCCTGCAGTTCCAGGGGAGGTGGGGCCCTCAGGAGGCCCACACACCTATCAATGTCTTGGAACTGCGGGCGTCAGGCTAGTTCTGGCTCACTTGACTACTCACCTTCGGGCCTGCCTGTTCAGGTGCGCTCGGACAACCAGACGGTAGTTGCCTACATCAATCATCAGGGAGGGACCCGGAGCAAGGGGGTCCTCCAGGAAGCGTCTCTGATCCTGACTTGGGCGGAGGCCAATGTCCCTTGCATATCAGCTGTGTACATCCCGGGGGTGTTAAATCGCCTGGTGGACTCCCTGAGCAGGGGACCTCTTGCCAGGGAGAATGGTCCCTATGCAGCAGGGTGTTTCAATCTCTGTGTCACCGTTGGGGCCAACCAGATGTGGATCTGTTTGCGTCCCGCCACAATCACAAGCTCCCAGCTTTTGTCTCTCTGTCCCAGGATCCTCTGGCATTGCCCTCGGATGCGCTAGCAATGTCATGGCAGGACTTTGAGTTCCTGTATGTCTTCCCTCCAGTCCCCCTGCTGGCCAGGGTTCTACGCAAGATTGCTCTGAAAGGGGTGCCAGCAATTCTGGTGGCCCCCAGGTGGCCAAGAAGAGTGTGGTTCGCAGACGTGGTACAGCTGGCAGTAGATCAGTACGCTTGGTGCCAGATCTGCTCACTCAGGGCTCACTACGCCATCCCAATTTACAAACTCTGGCTTTGACGGCTTGGCTGCTGAAACCTCCATCTTGATGGAGAAGGGGCTGTCTTCCTCGGTTGTGGATACTTTGATTAAAGCTAGGAAGAAGTCTTCCTCTTCCATTTATTACAGGGTTTGGCGTGCCTACATTGACTGGTGTGAGTCTAAGTCTCTTCCCTGTCGTGTGTTCTCTATTCCCAGGATTCTGGAGTTCCTGCAGCATGGGTTGGAGATGGGGCTCCAACTCAGTACTCTGAAGGGTCAGGTTTCTGCCCTGGCTATTTTCTTCCAGAATTCCTTTGCTCAGCACCCTCTGATCAGGACTTTTTCCTGGGGGTCAGTCATGTGCGCCCCACACGTAAGCCTATGGTGCCTGTTTGGGATCTGAACTTGGTTCTGTGAGCCTTGAACCTTTGAACCTGTGCAGAATGCTGCCTTGGCCATTCTTACGCTCAAGGTTGTATTTCTGGTGGCTATCGCTTCTGTCAGGCATGTGTCTGAGTTGGCGGCGCTTTCCATTCAGCCCCCCTACTATGAGAGACACCAGGACAAGGTGGTGTTTCGTTTCAAGCCTGACTTTCTGCCTAAGGTAGTGTCTGTCTTTCATTTGAATCAGGATATTGTTCTTCCTTCCTTGTGCCCTAATCCTAGCAATGCTAAGGAGAGGGTTTTGCACTCTTTGGATTTGGTTAGGTGTCTGAAGTACTATCTGGTGGCTACTGCACCTTTCAGGAATACTGATGCTCTATTCTAAGCATACAGCAGGTCCTGCTCCAGATGTAGTAATAACATGTGGGTAATCCTCCGCCTGAGGCGCTGTTCACTGCAGACATGTAGTAAACAGGCTCCTCCCGGCCCTACATATACCGAGGGACTTCCCACAAATCCCCAGATTTCTCTGCAGTGCTCACTGCGAAGACATGAAGTATCACGCTCTGGCAGGCGAGCAGGGGCTTTACAGCCCGAGGCCTTGCGGGAATATTCCCACCCGTCCTCTTTATGTAAGAATATGCCTCCCAGCCTGGGCTGCGTCGGTCGGGTGAAGGTAGGCAGCAGCTTAGGTGCTTACAGAGCTAGACTCCACCGCAATCTTCCACCATAGGGTAGGCGGTTAAGGCTAATGGTGAGCCTTCAGAGGATGCCCCTCCCACATCAGCACCCCATACCCCGTGTAGCGGTGAACCCCGAGTATTGGGTCACCTTCCTTCCTAGTTTCCCCCACTATTGGGGGAAAAAGAGGGGGGGGGGTGTGCAGACGGCTTAACATTGCCCCATTACACTGTGAGTTGAAGCCCTTGACAGCTATTGGGTGTCAGAGCCGTTTTCAACACTTTCTTAACCTTAGCCGCAGCGCCTTAATGTTGTTTACTCGGCGCGTACGGCGGCTCCGATCTCGGACGCTGCTGGTTTATTCTCTTTTCTTTCCTGTCATGTCAGTCCCTGAGATGAGTCACTCGCTAGGGGCTCAGTTTCTAACTGCTCGTTTTTCCTATTGGTTATGAGCTCCGAGCTTCGCGCTCTCCGGGGGGGGCGTGGTCTGATGTGGCGCGTTCCGCGTCATGCTCAGCTCTGGCCCGCCCTTCGAGGTTCGCTGGCGCCATTCCTTTCACGTGCGCGTGGTGAAGACTGTCCTCCCTCGCTGTTCTGTAAGTGCCCTCACGGGCGACCTTTCTTTAGCTTTCGTTTCTCCTCGCTTGGCTCTGACATCCCTCTTCCCCTTGTGTCTTTCAGACTGTGACCTTCGGTGGCTTCTCTCGGCCCGGCGTAATGCCCGGCCTTGACTTCTAAAACACCACTCCCACTTCCCAGCGCGTCATTGGGGCATCCAGGGTTGCTTTATAGCGTCAATCTCTACTGGCATATTGCACATAATAATCACCATATGGAGGCATCTCAGGATATTGTGAACGGGGTTCCCTCGGGACAAGCCCGTCTGTGTGTAGCTTGTGGGGTCTTACCTAGCAGCGGTGACAATGCACGGGTCTGCGTCCCTTGTGCACAGCAGGCGCTAGCCGGTCTCCTCACCTATTCTGAGGCTGGGCCCGCACCTCGCCTCGCTTCCCCTACTCCCCCAAGTCCGAGCCTAACCCCCAATACCAGTGGGGATTCTCATTCCGATTTGGCCACTAGGCTGGCTAGTGTGGAAAACTTAATTGCTGGCTCCTTGGCGCGCAAAGCCACCAAGAGGCGACATTTGAATCCTGAATCTACTATATTTCCTATAGAATCTGATGATTTACTTCTTTCCTACACTCATTCCCTCTCAGACGAAGGGGAACTGATCTCTGACTCAGGGTCCTACGATGACGAGTCCAGGGGACAGGAAGATTCTGGTTCTGATCATTGGTCCTCGGACGACATGGATAGACTGTTGACCCAGATCTTCGACGTATTGTCCCTCTCTCCCCCTGCCGCGGCTCCCCGGCAAAGGGGGGATCTGTTCCACACCGCTAGAGCGCGGTTGGAGTTTCCCATTTTAATAGCCTCGTGCTGAAAGAATGGGAACACCCCAGCAAACTTCATGGGGTCCCTACTGGTGTGGATAAGAAATATCCCTTTCCTGCTGACCTGGTCAAGTGTTGGACATCACCACCAGAGGTTGATGCCCCAATCCTAAGCCTGTCCAACACCTCTATTATGCACTCCCCCGACACTACTACACTGCGGGATTCGGAGGATCGGCGTGTTGACCAACTGGCATGTCATGCCTTTGCATTTGGGGGAGCGTCGCTCCGCCCAGTGTGCGCCTTAGCCATCATGGCGGTGGCGCTCAGGACCGTGGTTAAGACTGCTCTTGAAGGGGCGGATGACTTGCCCTCTGATGCTGCCAATGCTCTGGCCACCTGTAAAACTTTTGTGAACTATATCCTATCTGCCTCAGACGATGCTATTAAGTTGAGTGCTAGGGCTTCTGCTCTGGTGGTAGCCATACGCCGAGCGGTCTGGTTGCGCCAGTGGGCTGCGGATAACGCCGCCAAGAAGGCCCTTACGGGGCTTCCATTTAAGGGATTGCGCCTGTTTGGAGAAAGGTTAGATATCTTTGCCAAGGGTGGCACTGGCAAGTTACCCCAGCGCAAGCGTCAGATTCAGCCCTTTCGTGGCCCAAGCTCCCTATCGACCCCCTACCGGGGGGCTAAGCAAGGCAGAGGAGTGTCCTTCGCTGGGTCTCGGGCAGAGCTCTGGAACAAGAATAAGGGACGCCGTCCCGATGCCTCCTGGGGGCCCAAGCCCAAGGCCCCTCCCAAGACCCCTCAAGCATGAAGGGGAGCCCTCGCCTGTCAGGGTGGGGGGACGTCTACTGCATTTCAAACATGTCTGGAGACCTGTGGATTCAGGAGGTAGTGTCCTCCGGTTACAAGATAGAATTTGCTGTACGGCCCCCTACCAGGTTCGTTGGGTCTCGGATCCCTCAAGACCCCATATCAGCACGGGTCTTGATGCTGGCTGTGCAGGACCTTCTGGATCTAGGGGTCATTTGCAAGGTCCCCTTAAGGGGCAGGGGATTCTATTCCAACCTTTTCACGGTACCCAAAAAGGACAGGTCAGTCAGACCCATTCTGGATTTAAAAATCCTCAACAGATTTGTCAGAAACAAGCACTTTCGTATGGAAACTTTGCGCTCGGCTATCGCCTCGCTGTGCCCAGGGGACTTCATGACATCTGTGGACATCAAGGATGCTTACCTGCACGTTCCGGTGTTTCCAGGACACCAAAGGTTTCTCAGATTTGCACTGCTGGATCAGCATTACCAGTTCGTGGCCCTGCCATTCGGCCTCACGTCGGCTCCCAGGGTGTTCACCAAGGTGCTGGCAGGGGTGATGTCCCTGTTAAGACTACATACGCGTGTTGCCCTACCTGGACGACATACTCATCACCTCTCGGTCTCTGCGGCAGGCAGAGCTGGACACTTGGTTGGTAGTGTCCACCCTGGAGTCATTCGGCTGGGTGATCAATTACCCCAAGTCCTCTCTGTCCCCCTCCTCAGTGACCCCGTTCCTGGGGAGGATTCTGGATACAGTTCAGTCAAGGATATTCCTTCCTCAGCAGAAGGTGGAAGCCCTGACAACGCAGGCGATGTCCCTGCTTTCGAGCCCTCATCCCTCCATCCGGCAAGGAATGCAGTTGGTGGGCTCGATGGTGGCAAGCTTCGAGGCGGTGCCCTTTGCCCAGTTTCATTTGAGAATCCTACAGCTTCACCTTCTGTCAGTTTGGAACAAGAACCCAGCGTCCTTGGACGGGATTTGGGTGGTTCCCCCCTCGGTCAGACAATCCCTTGCGTGGTGGTTGGACCACAGGAACCTGACAAGGGGCAGATCCTTCCTGCCTCCCTCCTGGGAGACGGTCACAATGGATGCCAGTCTGTTGGGGTGGGGTGGGTTCTGGAAGTCCCTGCGCTTCCAGGGAAGGTGGGGCCCTCAGGAGGCCCATCTACCTATCAATGTCTTGGAACTCAGGGCGGTCAGATTGGTGCTGGAACAATTGACCCATCACCTGAGGGGTCTGGCGGTTCAGGTACGCTCAGACAATAGAACGGCGGTTGCCTACATCAACCATCAGGGAGGGACCCGGAGCAAGGGGGCCCTTCAGGAAATTTCTCTGATTCTAACATGGGCGGAGGCCAATGTCCAATGCATCTCGGCTGTCTACATTCCGGGGGCAGAGAACCTGCTGGCAGATGCTCTGAGCAGGGGGTCGTTCCGTCAGGGGGAATGGTCCCTCTGCAACAGGGTATTTCAGTCCCTGTGTCACCGTTGGGGTGTGCCAGATGTGGATCTGTTTGCGTCCCGTCACAATCACAAGCTCCCGAGCTTTGTATCCCTGTCTCAGGATCCTCTGGCTCTGGCCACGGATGCCCTGTCCATGTCTTGGAGGGAGTTTCGGCTCCTGTATGTGTTTCTACCAATTCCCCTTCTGGGCAGAGTTCTGCGCAAGATTGCTCTGGAAGGGGTACCCGCGATTCTGGTGGCCCCAAGGTGGCCAAGAAGAGTGTGGTTCGCAGACGTGGTTCAAATGGCAGTAGATCAGTACGATCTGCCAAAGTTGCTAGATCTTCTAACTCAGGGGTCTCTACGCCATCCCAATTTACTAACTCTGGCTTTGGCGGCTTGGCTGTTGAAACCTCCATCCTGATGGAAAAGGGTTTGTCTGCATCTGTAGTGGCTACTATGGTGCAAGCCAGGAAAAAGACTTCCTCTGCTATCTATTATAGAGTCTGGCGTTCTTACATTGACTGGTGTGAGTCCAGGTCTCTTCCCTGCCGGGAATTTTTAGTCTCTAGGGTGCTGGAGTTTTTACAACATGGTCTAGACTTAGGCCTTAAGCTTAGTACTCTGAAGGGCCAGGTTTCGGCCCTGTCTATCTTCTTTCAGAAGACCTTTGCCTAGCATCCTCTTATCAAGACCTTCTTTCAAGGGGTCACTCATGTGCGTCCCCCTCGCAAGCCTATGGTACCTGTTTGGGATTTAAACTTGGTTTTATCGGCCCTGCAGGGTGCCCCTTTTGAGCCTATTCAGGAGGCTGCTCTCGCTGTTCTCACGCTCAAGGTTGTCTTCTTAGTAGCTATCACCTCTGTTAGGCGTGTGTCTGAGTTGGCTGCCTTATCTATTCAGCCTCCCTACTATGAGAGACACCAAGATAAGGTGGTGTTCCGCTTCAAGCCAGATTTTCTACCGAAAGTGGTATCTGCTTTTCATTTGAATCAAGATATTGTGCTTCCTTCTTTGTGCCCTAATCCTAGTAACCCTAAGGAAAGGGTGTTGCATTCCTTGGATGTGGTTAGGTGCGTCAAGTTTTACCTAGTTATCACTAAGGCCTTCAGAAAGACTGATGCTCTCTTCGTTGTGCCTCACGGGCCTAGGAAAGGTTTGGCTCCCGCCAAGTCTACCATCAGTAAATGGATTCGTCAGGCTGTGGTTCAAGCCTATACTAAGGGGAAGTCTCCCCCCTTCCGTCTTACTGCTCATTCTACTCGAGCTGTTGGGGCTTCTTGGGCTTTTCAGCACCAGGCCTCTGTGTAACAAGTTTGCAAGGCCGCTACTTGGTCTTCTGTTCATACCTTTACTAAGTTTTACAAGGTTGATGTTAGGGCCTCAGCTGATGCTGTGTTTGGCCGCAAGGTTTTGCAGGTGGCAGTAGTTTAAACTGCTTGCTGTTGCTTTTTCTGTTGGGGATCCCACCCTACTTTACGGACACTGCTATTGGATGTCCCACATGTTATTACTACATCTGGAGCAGGACGTGCTGTATGCTTAGAATAATACAATTCTGTGAAATACTCACCTGTAGAATTGGTATTATATGCATACAGCACGTCCTGCTCCAACCCACCCTGGTTCACGTTGTTCTGGATCCCCTGTTTGGTGATTATCATTGTTATTATTGCCAGTTTTGGGTGGTTGGTTTCTCCTGGCTTCTCCTTTCACTGCTTTTCAATGCTGGGGATTTGTGGGAGGTCCCTCGGTATATGTAGGGCCGGGAGGAGCCTGTTTTCTACATGTCTGCAGTGAACAGCGCCTCAGGCGGAGGATTACCCACTTGTTATTACTACATCTGGAGCAGGACGTGATGTATGCATATAATACCAATTCTACAGGTGAGTATTTCACAGAATTGTATTTTTTGTGGACCCTTCTGGTCCTAGGAAGGGTTTGGCTCCTGCCAAGTCTACTGTCAGCAAGTGGATTCTTCAGGCTGTGATTCAGGCCTACTCTGCTAAGGGGAAGAATCCTCCCTTCCCCCTTACTGCTCATTCCACTCGTGCTGTTGGTGCCTCTTGGGCTTTTCAGCACCAGGCTTCTGTTGAACAAGTTTGCAAGGCCGCTACTTTGTCTTCTGTTCATACCTTTTCAAAGTTTTACAAGGTTGATGTTAGGGCCTCAGCTGATGCTGCTTTTGGCCGAAAGGTTCTGCAGGCGGCAGTGGTTTAAACTGTCTGCTGCTGATTTTTCTTGGGGATCCCACCCTACTTGGACACTGCTATTGGATGTCCCAAGTGTAAGTATTAGATTTGGAGCAGGACGTACTGTATAATAAGAATAATACAATTCTGTGATTACTTACTTGTAGAATTGGTATTATGATTATACAGTACGTCCTGCTCCAACCCACCCTTGGTTTGCATTATCTTGGATACTCTGTATAGTGATTGTTATCATTGTTATAGTTGATAGTTTGGATTGTTTAATTCTCCCGGCTTCTCATTAACTGCTTTTCAATGCTGGGGATTTGTGGGAGGTCCCTGGGTACTTGAGGGGCCGTAAGGAGCCTATTTTCGATGTCTCTGCAGTCCAGCGCCATCTGGCGGAGTATATCCCAAGTGTAAGTATTATATTTGGAGCAGGACGTACTGTATACTCGTAATACCAATTCTACAGGTGAGTAATCACAGAATTGTATTTTTACAGAAAGAGTAGTCAATGTTTGGAACAAACTTGCATTAGAGATAGTTAAAAAATCAACAATAGGTGAACTTAAAAATGCCTGGGATAAGCACACATCAATTCTAAGATATAGAGTATATACAGTGTACTCATAAGGGCAGACTAGATGGACCATATAGCTTCAATGTTACTTAAATATTAGAAAATATTCTCAAGCATTGCATACCCAGCCAGCACTTTCTGAGCACTTAAAGCGGTCCTTCACTCTGAATAAGAGTCTATCTTATATGTTTCCCACACCCTGTACATACAGATTGCTCACATTAAAAATCATCCTACCTGCATCTACTGCATGTTATGAGCCTTTAAACATCAAAGATGGCGGCTCATGGAACATCGGGCAGCCTGCAAACAGGAAGTGCCTTCTGACTGTGCTGCTCTGCATTCTGGGATTGCTGACCTTTTCCTGACCCCAGTTCTATTCTGTCTGAGCAAAGCACAGCTATAACCCGCCCCCCTGCCCTTTTTCCCACTCTCCTCTCCTCAGTAAGTGTGATGCTTCTGAGTCAAGATGGCGCCGCCCGTATCTTAAAGTCCTTAACAGAGTTGCAGCCCAGTGGGTGAAAGAATAATAAGTGACTAAAAACTTAAAATATATTAACTTTAGATGCTGGGGAATCATTTTTTAAGGGTTTGGGCTTTTTCTGGTGAAGGTCCGGTTTAAGATATCATAAAAATCCAGTAGCAGCTGCATATGGCATAAAGAAAACATGCTAGTACGACTGTTCGTAATTGCAGCAGAAATGGCCTTAAGCATTGAAACTAATTTGGCAAAGGAAACAAAACGTGTTTTAACTGTGCAATCCTATGTTTTTTTTTAGAAACTAAATTCAAAATTCTCATTAAAGTATACCTAAAAGTAATTTTGCAAATCCTCACTCTCATTCCATGACCCACTAATTCTGAATTGGCCAGAAATTACCTTACGTAAAAACAGACTTTTTAGTTCACTGCAATGGGTCCTTTCTCCCCCTTCAAACTGGGTCCTATAAATGTGAGCAGATTTGGGGTTAGTGAGAGGGTGCTGAAAATGAGGCTGGCATTGCATTTGTGGAACTATTATTCTTATTTATATTATCAATTCAGTTCATAGATCAGCAACAATTTTATCTCGCCCTGGATAACCGAATGATAGTGGAGATGTTACGTACCGACCTGTCTTACTTGTGTAGCCGCTGGAGAATGACTGGACGACCAACTATTACCTTTCCAGTATCGCAAACTATGCTTGGTAATATAACTTTGATATCTTTTTAATCATTTTTCATAATCCTGTATGGCTAGTATTGCTTTGATAAATTAAATAGGTTGTTATACCATGGTTATATAGTTACCTGAAGAAGTATTTTCACTATTTTAAAGGTTACAGCCATAAACTATTGAGTGACTACTTATGTGAACACAAAGTAAAATTAATCACTTTTTTCTGGTCAGAAGATTGTTTGTTGGGATCTCAGATGTCCACTACCAGGTGATCCAGGTCCACCTAATGATTTCTGGCCACAAAAACATCACTTAAACATCAAGACCATTCACTGTATTTACACCTTCATCGTGATGCCCTGATGGAGAGAGACAAAACTTTTTAACTGTTTGTGAGTGTAGAACCATTTGAACTCCTCTCTCTCCTATTTGATTGTCCTATTTTGGGAAAAGCGGTCTTCCTACAGTCCTCTAAATAGGAGGGAGTCTAACTTCTTGGAAAGTGGGGTTGTTTGTATGCATCGCCACACACACATTTAGAAGCCTTTGCTTTAGAAGCCTATGTGGGAAGTATTGTAGTAAGGAGAATGTTTGTTCTTAAAGGGACAGTCCAAAAAAACAATGTTAATTGTCTCCCATCCCACAGAGTTGATCCTGCGAAGTCCATGGGATTGCATTCCTCCAGTTTCAGATCTGCTCCAGTGCAAACAGCCCATTCCCCACCACTGGTCTTGGATTGACATTTTTTTTTTGCATGTCTGATTCTCCATAAATAGAGATTATTTCCACCTCTGGATATCCTGTACAAGTCTGTGTATTTGCTGTGAGGGCAATTTTCCTCCTTCAGTGGAAGTGTAGTTTTTATGCGTGAGGCTTGCATTGCACACTCCACACATCAAGCTCTGGTGCCTTTTCAGTTCCACTTTCCTCCCTGGGCAGAATGTATTTTGGCAAGCTTTTAGCTAGAATGGTGGAGTCCTGGGCAGTTTACTGGACTTGTTTCACAGAAACCAACAATGAAGGACCGTGCCAGACTCTCTGCAGGTTTTTGATGAGCATATAACTGATAAAGCACATTTCCCACAAGGTCAGAGGTGGGAGGAGTTTTCCAGAGGTGTTGGCACCTTTTAACAGAACATACATAGATTTGCCCTCAATAGATTGTAGACATATATTACAGTATGGTTTTTAACCTTAGTTTAATAAAATCTGTCTAACTTGTCATATTCTTAGTATACAGTACGTCCTGCCCCAAATATAATACTTACAAGTGGGATATACTCCGCCAGATGGCGCTGGACTGCAGAGACATCGAAAATAGGCTCCTCCCGGCCCCTCAAATACCCGGGGACCTCCCACAAATCCCCAGAATTTCTCTGCAGTCTGGCTGCGAAGGACGAGAAATTGTCTCTCTACTCGCAGGTGAGCGGGGTTATTAACCTGCGGCCCTGTAGGACTATTCCCACCCGTTCCACTAGTAAAATGCCTCCAAGTCTTGGCTGCGCTGGTCGGGTGAGGGTAGGCAGCACCGCTGTTAGGTGCTTAGGAGCACTGCTCCACCGCAATCCCCCACCAAGGGGTAGGCGGTTCAGGCTTATGGTGAGCCTCTTGGGGATGCCCCTCCCGCACTATTGCCCCTTGCCCCTACCTATCGGTGGGTGCTATTTAAGTGGCCGCTGTCCTCCCTCATTCTCCTTGTAGTCTTCGGGGGAAAAGGGGGGGGTGTATGTGTATAGATAGGTATATTTTGCATTTGTGCCAGTTACACGGTCTTTTCACATGTCTTTATTCTTGTGTCAGCCGCTGCGCTGACTTGTCTTTACTGTATTTTAAATTTGCCGCCGCGCGCTGACATTACCTCAGGCGCTGGCGCGCCTTCATTGGCTGCTTGCCGTGCTGCTTCGCACTCTTCGGGGGGGGCGGGGCTCGTCTTTGGCGCGTTCCGCGTCATCGCTGTTACTGGCCCGCCCCTCGAGGTATACCGACGCCATCTTCCCTGTCTGGTTGGCCTATGCGCGACGGACTCCTACCTACCGCGGTCCGTAAGTGCCCTCGCATTGGGTTACGATGTACTTAAGGTCTTGTCAGCTTATGTCTTTCAGGCGGGACGAACCCTTCCTGGCTTCTCCCGGCCCTTTTGTAGTATATTACTTATAGGCCTTGTAAAAAACTATACTCCCACTTCCGTAGCGGGTTAGGGGCATCCAGGGTTGCTATATAGCGTTATTCCCTATCGGCGTATAGCGCCGCAAAAAAATCACCATATGGAGGCATCCCAGGAGAATGTAACCGGGGTCTCTTCGGGACAAGACCGGCTGTGTGTAGCGTGTGGGTAGCCTCATGCTGACGCTGACAAGGCACGGGTCTGCGTACCCTGTGCTGAGCAGGTGCTTGCATTGCAATCTGGCCTGCCAGTGGCTGCACCTCGTTTCACTTCGCCTACTCCCCCAAGCTTAAACCTCACTCCTACTGAGTTGCATACTAGTGGGGACTCTCAGCCTGATGTGTCTTCTAGACTGGCTACTGTTGAACAGATTATTGCGAAGTCCTTAGCGCGTAAGGCCCCTGCTAAGAAGCTGCATTTTGCGCCTAATGTTACTGTTTTCCCTATGGCAACTAAGGAGTTTATGAATCTGTGTGCTATACCCCGTCTGATGAAGGGGAGCTCTTTTCTGATTCAGGCTCATCTGATGAGAGACCAAGGGGTCATGACGATTCTGGCTCTGACCCCTGGGCCCCAGATGACACTGACAGATTATTGACCCAGATTTTTGAGGTTCTGTCTATCTCTCTCTCTCTCTGTTGAGGCCCCCAGGCAAAGAGGGGAGCTTTTCCATACAGTAAAATCGCGTCTGGAAATTCCAGAGCAGGCACATTTCCAAGGAATGGGAGCGCCCCAGTAAACTTCCCGGGGTTCCAAAAAGTTGGGATAGGAAGTATCCCTTTCCTGCTGAGGTGGTTAAATGTTGGTCATCCCCCCCCCCCCCCCCCCCCGAGGTGGATGCCCCGATCCTAGGGTTATCTAACACCTCGGTCATGCATTCCCCTGATTCTACTACCCTGCGGGATGCTGAAGACCGGCGTATTGATCAGCTGGCATCCCACGCCTTTGCATGTGCGGGGACGGCGCTGCGCCCGGTCTGTGCTTCTGCCATTACGGCTGTGGCCACTAGAACCCTTATCAGGAATATGCTTGATAGTGCCCCTGATGATTTGCCTTGTGAGGTGTTTAATGCTCTCTCCGGTTGTGATGTTTTTGTGAATTTTCAGCATTGGATGACACCCGGGGAGATTTCTGGGGCAGAGGACGTGGACGTCCTGGTGCCTCCTGGGGTCCCAAAGCTAAATCCTCTCCCAAGCCCCCTCAAGCATGATGGGGCGCCCTCACCCATCCGGGTGGGGGACGGCTGCAGCACTTTGCTCATGTCTGGAGGCTTCATGTCTCAGACCGGTGGATTCAGGAGGTAGTGTCCTCCGGTTACTAGTTGGAGATTGCTGCCGATCCCCCTTAAGGATTTATCAGATCCCGGATTCCTCAGGACCCTGTGTCAGCTCAGGAGCTAGTGCAAGGCCTCCTGGAGCTGGGGGTCATCTGCCAGGTCCCTTTAAGGGAAATAGGCAAGGGTTTTTATTCCAACCTATTCACAGTACCCAAAAAAGATGGTTCTGTCAGGCCCATCCTGGACTTAAAGATCCTCAACAAGTTTGTCAGGGGCAGGCGCTTTCGCATGGAAACTCTGCACTCTGCCATCAGTTCCCTGCGCCCAGGGGATTTCATGACTTCTGTGGACATCAAAGATGCTTACCTTCATATTCCTGTGTTCCCAGGTCATCAAAGTTTCCTCAGGTTCGCTCTGATGGATCAACACTACCAGTTTGTGTCCTTGCCCTTCGGTCTCACTTCAGCTCCCAGGGTATTCACCAAGGTGCTGGCTGGCGTGATGTCTCTGCTCAGATGTCGGGCGTCCGAGTGCTTCCCTATCTGGACGACATCCTCATCACCTCCCAGTCTCTACACCAGGCAGAGTTGGATACTCAGCTGGTGGTGTCCACCCTGGAGTCATTTGGATGGGTGATCAACCACCCCAAGTCATCACTGTCCCCTTCCTTGGTAACTCCATTCCTAGGAATGAATCTGGATACAGTTCAGGCAAGGATCTTCCTTCCTCAGCAGAAGGTGGACAGTCTGATTGCACAGGCTCAGTCCCTCCTAGCTTGTCCCCATCCCTCCATCAGGCAGGGGATGCAGCTGGTGGGCCTGATGGTGGCGTGCTTCGAAGCGGTCCCTTATGCTCAGTTCCACTTGAGGCATCTGCAACTTCACCTATTGTCCGTATGGGATAAGGGCCTGTGCGTCCTTGGACAGGGTCTGTGTGCTCTCCCCCCTGGTCAGGAGGTCCCTCTTGTGGTGGATGGACTTAAGGAACCTGTTGGGGGGCAGATCCTTTCTTGCCCCTTCCTGGGAGACGGTCACCGCGGATGCCAGTCTGTCAGGTTGGCGGGGGGGGGGGGGTTCTGGAAGTCCCTGCGGTTCCAGGGGAGGTGGGGCCCTCAGGAGGCCCACACACCTATCAATGTCTTGGAGCTGCGGGCGATCAGGCTAGTTCTGGCTCACTTGACTACTCATCTTCGGGGCCTGCCTGTTCAGGTGCGCTCGGACAACCAGACGGCAGTTGCCTACATCAATCATCAGGGAGGGACCCAGAGCAAAGGGGCCCTCCAGGAAGCGTCTCTGATCCTGACTTGGGCGGAGGCCAATGCATTTCAGCTGTGTACATCCCGGGGGTGGAAAATCGCCTGGCGGACTCTCTGAGCAGGGGACCTCTCGCCAGGGAGAATGGTCCCTATGCAGCAAGGTGTTTCAATCTCTGTGTCACCGTTGGGGCCAACCAGATGCGGATCTGTTTGCGACCCGCCACAATCACAAGCTCCCAGCTTTTGTCTCTCTGTCCAGGGATCCTCTGGCCCAGACCTCGGATACACTAGCAATGTCATGGAAGGACTTTCAGTTCCTGTATGTCTTTCCTCCAATTCCCCTGCTGGGCAGGGTTCTACGCAAGATTGCTCTGGAAGGGGTGCCAGCAATTCTGGTGGCCCCCAGGTGGCCAAGAAGAGTGTGGTGCGCAGACGTGGTGCAGCTGGCAGTAGATCAGTACGCTCTGCCCTTGGTGCCAGATCTGCTCACACAGGGCTCCCTTCGCCATCCTAGTTTACAAACTGGCTTTGACGGCTTGGCTGCTGAAACCTCCATCTTGATGGAGAAGGGGCTGTCTTCCTCGGTTGTGGATACTTTGATTAAAGCTAGGAAGAAGTCTTCCTCTTCCATTTATTACAGGATTTGGCGTGCCTACATTGACTGGTGTGAGTCTAAGTCTCTTCCCTGTCGTGTGTTCTCTATTCCCAGAATTCTGGAGTTCCTGCAGCATGGGTTGGAGATGGGGCTCCAACTCAGTACTCTGAAGGGTCAGGTTTCTGCCCTGGCTATTTTCTTCCAGAATTCCTTTGCTCAGCACCCTCTGATCAGGACTTTTTTCCAGGGGGTCACTCATGTGCGTCCCCCACGTAAGCCTATGGTGCCTGATTGGGATCTGAACTTGGTCCTGTTTCGGCCTTGCAGGATGCTCCCTTTGAACCTGTGCAGAATGCTGCCTTGACCATTCTTACGTTTAAGGTTGTGTTTCTGGTGGCTATCACTTCTGTCAGGCGTGTGTCTGAGTTGGCGGCGCTGTCCTTTCAGCCCCCCTACTATGAGAGACACCAGGACAAGGTGGTGTTTCTTTTCAAACCTGACTTTCTGCCTAAGGTAGTGTCTGCCTTTCATTTGAATCAGGACATTGTCCTTCCTTCTTTGTGCCCTAATCCTAGCAATGCTAAGGAGGGAGTTTTGCACTCTTTGGATGTGGTTAGGTGTCTGAAGTACTATCTGGTGGCTACTGCACCTTTCAGGAAAACTGATGCTCTTTTTGTGGTCCCTTCTAGTCCTAGGAAGGGTTTGGCTCCGGACAAGTCTACTATCGGCAAGTGGATTCGTCAGGCTGTGATTCAGGCCTACTCGGCTAAGGGGAAGAATCCTCCTTTCCGCCTTACTGCTCATTCCACTCGTGCTATTGGTGCCTCTTGGGCTTTTCAGCACCAGGCTTCTGTTGAACAAGTTTGCAAGGTCGCTACTTGGTCTTCTGTTCATACCTTTTCAAAGTTTTACAAGGTTGATGTTAGGGCCTCAGCTGATGCTGCTTTTGGCCGAAAGGTTCTGCAGGCGGCAGTGGTTTAAACTGTCTGCTGGACACAGCTATTGGATGTCCCAAGTGTAAGTATTATATTTGGAGCAGGACGTACTGTATACTAAGAATAATACAATTCTGTGATTACTCACCTGTAGAATTGGTATTATGAGTATACAGTACGTCTTGCTCCAACCCACCCTTGGTTTGCATTATCTTGGATCCCCTGTATGGTGATTGTTATCATTGTTATAGTTGATAGTTTGGATTGTTTAATTCTCCCGGCTTCTCATTAAATTCTTTTCAATGCTGGGGATTTGTGGGAGGTCCTCGGGTATTTGAGGGGCCGGAAGGAGCCTATTTTCGATGTCTCTGCAGTCCAGTGCCATGCGGCGGAGTATATCCTAAGTGTAAGTATTAGATTTGGAGCAGGACGTACTGTATACTCATAATACCAATTCTACAGGTGAGTAATTACAGAATTGTATTTTTAGATTTCCACAGACAAGTATAGAGATTTAATATTAATGTTGGTGCTTGGTCTAGCCCAACTGTCGCCACTCCTTCTCTCTTACCTTCCACACACTCCTGTGCTGCTTTTCACTCACTCGCAGAGCAGGTATTAAAACCCAGTGCAAGGTTGGCGTGGTCCAAGTGTGCAGTGCTCCCACTTCAGTGGTCGCCTCTGTATACAAGGTGACCATTGAAGTTGAAGAAAGCATTCCTGTATGAGGCAATGCTCACCCCCTACAATGGCTTCTCATAACAGCTCTGAGGGTGAGAGATGTGTGCTGTGGCAGTGGGTTAAAGTAATTGGGGGGTCACCTTTGCATGTCCATCATTATGGCAGCAAAAGCAATGTTGCCATGGAATGAGCCATGGTATCTCCTATTAAGGGGGAAATAGTGAAATTGAGTGCTGCAAGGATGGAGAAGCAAGACCCTCTTGGTGGCACCCAGCTGGCCCAGAATGGTCTGGTACATTGATGGTGGACAGTCCTTTTAAGCAGTTTGGCTGACTAGATATTCAGAGTTCCTACCAGCATTCTAAATTGAAAATACATAAGTCCCCTTGATCTATCAATTTACTCTTTACAGCTTTCTCTTCTGTCTGACTTGGCATTGAATCATTTCTGAATTGGATTGCTATTGTTTCCATGATTCTTGTAATTGAGGGTTTGTAAAACTTCTGTTTCATTCCTTCCTTGTTCTTTCAAAATGAGCATCCGCATAAATAAGTACAGATATTTAGAAGTTTGCCAGTTTGTGTATAAGTAGATGTGTGCCTTACTCCTATGGGAGTCCTCACATGTAATCGTCATGTAAACTTTTCCAATCCATGCTCTGGTGGCCTGCTTAGGCCATATATACTTTTCTAAAGTTTGCATACTAGTTTTATGGCTGCCCTCCCAGGTGGCAGCTTGGTAGGTATCCATGTTTCCATGTTAATGGATTTGACCTCTTCCTCTGCACCTTTTTATTCCCTTCTGAGAGCCAAGAGTTAATGGGTTCTTATGCACTGGATGTGCTGCTGCTGTTTCAGAGATATACTGGTGTTCTTTCTGGTGCTGTTTTTATACTGTTGTCAATGTTTTGTTGGAACAATCTGTTTTGGGATTCTGGACCCACCGCCTCCCAACCTCGGCTGCCTGGTTCGGGTGAAGGTAGGACAGCGCCAGGGTCAGGTGCTGGAGGAGCGCTGCTCCAACTGCAATCCCTGTACCTAGGCGCTTCAGGCTTATGGTGAGCCTTGTGGGATGCCCCTTCCTGCCTTATTCTCAGTGTGCCACACACCCCGCTTCCCCTTTAATTCTTACGATCGGGTTACTCCACCGCCAGGTGGCGACGTTGCAGAGAGAAGTCTTGAAAACGAGCCCCCTTCCCTCCTATATATACCTGGGACCTCCCACTTAACACCAGTGTTTTCTCTCTGCATGAGGCAACAAGAATGAAGAAATAAATCTCCTGCTTGCAGGTAGCCGGGGTCTTACCCCGGCACCCCCTTTGGGTCTATTTCTGCCCAGTTTTGATTGTTTGTTTACCTAGATGGTTAAAGGAAGCCTCCCAGCCCAGGCTGCTCACTGGGCAACGGTAGATGGCACTATAGGTGCCTAGGAGCTTATCTCCTCCGCTCGACCTCACACGTGGGGCAATGCGGCTATCCGGCATGGTGATCCGGATTTGGGATGCCCCTGTCCCGTGGTTCCCCTTTGGCCATTTCTCTCCCATTACGGTCCCTTCTCCCTTCACTATGGGGGGTTGGTTTTTGGGGGGTTCTTATACTGTGTGCATGTTGTGTTTAACGGTACTGTGCATATTGAAGAGTGATGGCAGTCTCAGGCTCAGCGCCGCGGGTAGCGCTCACGTGGCCTGAACTGCTAGGACTGTGTATATGAGTGGCATGTCCCCCCCCCCCCCCACTCACTCCGAGGGCGTCGGGGCGCCCTCTCTGTATGCGACACCGCAATTTGGCGGGCCGCGCTGTTTGAATTGGGGGGCGGGGCCTCGGCCCGCGTTTCGATGACGCGATGGTGGGGGCATGGCTTGAGCTGGTTGTCACGCAGCTCGGCCCCGCCGCACTTCCTCCTTCTAATCAAGGAGTCAGGTGCGGGGGACTCTGCTGCAGGTTGCTGTCTAGCTGGCTGCTGCTCTTCGTGCTTGTTCAGGTAAACGGTCCCCACCTCGCATGTGGGGCCGTCCTTTTTACTATTTGTTTGCTTCAGCATGTTTAAAAAAAAAAAAAAAAAAAGTGTATGTTTGCTGGCTTCAGTTTAACTCTTAAGCCACTTTGGGGATTTGCTATTGATATTTATGCTGCCTTTTATTCTGTAATGAATGTCTATGCTGCATGCTGCCTTTTCTTCTGGGGTCTGACTGCTGTCTCTTTTCCCCCACAGATCCTGGGATCCCCTCACTGCAGTGGCTCTCCCGGTTCTGTTATACCTGGCTAGTCCTAGTACTCTAAATTGGGTTTTGTCCTAAGGTTTAAAAAAAAAAAAAAAAAAAAAAATGTTTTTTTTAAATCCTCCCTTTCCCGGGACATTAAATATAAAGGGGCATCCCGGGTGGCTTAGTGCGTAAAGCCCTGGGTTGTTGCGAATACCATAAATTCACCATATGGAGGCTTCCGACAATACCGGAAACGGCTCTTCGGGGCCTTCCAGGCTGTGTGGGGGTTGTGGGGTTCCGCTCCCAGGCGATGATGTCATATTATGCATTCCATGTGCAAAGCAGAACATTGCGCGCCAGTCTGTCGCTCCGGCTTTCCCTTTTTTGGGTTTGCGCCTGTTTGGTGATAAAATAGATTCAGTTGCAAAAGGTGGTAAATTGCCTCAACGCAAGAGGCCTCGTTGCCCCTTTCGGGGTGCGAGTGCCTTTAATCCTTCCTTTCGGGGAGTCAGAGCGGGTAAGGGGGCTTCCTTTCCCGCTACCAGAGGTACAGGTTGGACCCGGGGGAGGGGCCGTGGCCGTCCTGGTCAGACCTGGGGCGCCAAGCCCAAACCTGCTGGTAAGCCCGCTCAGCAATGAGGGGCTGCCCTCACCCGTGCGGGTGGGGGGACGATTGCGACACTTTTTCCTGGTCTGGGACCAGGAGGTTCCGGACAGATGGATCCAGGAGGTGGTGTCGTCCGGTTACAAACTGGAGTTCGAGTCTCGCCCTCCTTCACGGTTCTTTCGGTCTCGGGTGCCCACCGATCCTTTGGCCGCACAGGGGCTCCTGGCGTCAGTAAGGAATCTTTTGGAAATGGCGGTCATCCGGCCGGTGCCGCGCTTAGAGGTGGGCCTCGGTTTCTACTCCAATCTTTTCGCAGTCCCCAAAAAGGACGGGTCGGTTCGTCCCGTCCTGGACCTGAAATTGCTCAACAGGTTCATCCGTACTCGGAAGTTTCGCATGGAAACTTTGCGTTTGGCCATCGGTTCTCTTTGGCAGGGGGACTTCATGACGTCCATAGACATCAAGGATGCTTACCTTCATGTTCCCATCTGCCGGGCTCATCAGCGTTTTCTTCGGTTCGTGATGAAGGACCAGCATTTTCAATTCGTGGCACTTCCGTTTGGCCTTACCTCGGCTCCAAGAGTGTTCACCAAGGTGCTGGCAGGGGTGATGGCCATTTTCAGATCTCGGGCATTCGTGTCGTTCCTTATTTGGACGACCTTCTCATCATGGCTCCGTCCCTCAATCAATCAGAGACAGACACCAGGATGGTGGTCTCCACGCTGGAAAGCTTCGGTTGGGTGATCAACTTTCCCAAGTCCTCCCTCACTCCGGCCAGGGTGGTGTCCTTTCTGGGAATGCAGTTGGACTCTTTTCAACACAGGGTGTTTCTCCCTCAGTCCAAAATTTATCTGATTCAGGAGTTGGCTTGGGTCCTTCTTTCCAGTCCTCGGCCGTCCATCCGTCTGGGGATGAGGCTGGTAGGGTTGATGGTTGCCTCGTTCGAGGCAGTTCCTTTCGCTCAATTTCACACGAGGACGCTGCAGCTTCACCTGTTGGCGTCCTGGGACCGGTGACCACGGTCGTTGGATCGGCCCTTCTGGTTGTCCTCCCGGGTCCGGCAGTCCCTCCAGTGGTGGTTGGTCTCGACCAATCTCTCGAGGGGCAGGTCTTTCCTGACTCCTCTTTGGGAAATTTTCACCACGGACTCCAGTCTTTCGGGATGGGGGGGATTCTGGAAGGATCTTTAGTTCCAGGGGCAGTGGGGACCTCAAGAGGCACACTTACCCATCAATATTCTGGAACTGAGAGCCATCCGTCTGGTTCTTGCTCTTCTGACTCAACATGTTCTGGGCCTTCCAGTCCAGGTCCGTTCAGACAAACGAACAGCGGTTGCTTACATCAATCATTAGGGAGGAACTCGCAGTCTGGGTGCTCTCAGAGAGGTGTCCCTGATCCTGACCTGGGCGGAGGCCCATGTTCCTTGTCTCTCGGCGGTTTACATCCCAGGGGTGGAAAACCAGGAAGCGGACCTGTTGAGCAGTCTGGGAGAATGGGCTCTCCATCCTCAGGTTTATCGGTCACTGTGTCTCCGGTGGGGGACGCCGGAGGTGGACCTGTTTGCCTCTCGTCACAATTGCAGGCTCCCGAACTTCGTGTCGCTCTCCCAGGATCCTCTGGCTCTGGCAGTGGATGCCATGTCCCTGAGCTGGGGGGATCTGGGGTTTCTGTACCTGTTTCCTCCGATACCCATGCTGGGCAGGGTGGTACGGAAGCTGGCTCTGGAGAAGATGTCTGCCATTCTCGTGGCCCCAAGGTGGCCAAGGCGAGTATGGTTCGCAGACATCGTTCGGCTGGCAGTGGACCAGCTCGTTCTGCCTCTTCGGCCCGATCTGCTCACTCAGGGTCGGCTGTGTTACCCCAATTTACCAACGCTGGGTTTGACGGCTTGGCTGCTGAAACCTCCATCTTGAAGGAGGAGGGTCTTTCTGACTCGGTCGTTAAGACTCTGATCAGTGCCCGGAAGAGGTCTTCTTCTATCATCTACTATAGGACTTGGAAAGCCTATATCGCTTGGTGTGAGATTAGATCTTTGCCTTGTAGGGTCTTTTCGGTCTCCAGGATTCTGGAGTTTTTGCAATCAGGGCTGGACTCTGGTCTTCAGCTGAGTACTTTGAAGGGGCAAGTTCTGCCTTATCTATCTTTTTTCAGAAGCGTTTTGCGCTTCTTCCTTTAGTTAAAACTTTTTTCCAGGGGGTTACGCATGTGCGGCCTCCCAGGAAACCATTACTCCCTGTTTGGGACTTGAATTTGGTTCTTTCCGCTCTTCAGGCTCCTCCCTTTGAGCCTTTGCAAGATATTGCTTTGTCTACCCTGACTCAGAAGATTGTCTTCTTGGTAGCTATCACTTCGGTTCGGCGTGTCTCGGAGTTGGCGGCCTTGTCTATTTAGGCGCCCTACTTTGAGAGGCATCAGGATAAAGTGGTCTTTCGGTTCAAACCGGACTTTCTTCCTAAGGTTGTTTCTGCTTTTCATTTGAATCAGGATATTGTTCTTCCCTCCTTGTGTCCTAAGCCTAAGAATGACAAGGAGAGGGTTTTGCATTGTTTGGATGTAGTACGCTGTGTTAAGTACTATTTGATTATTACTTCTCCTTTTCGTAAAACTGATGCCTTTTTTGTTCTGCCCTGTGGGCCTAGGAAGGGTTTGGCGCCGGCCAAATCTTCCATTAGCAAATGGATACGTCAGGTCATTATTGCGGCCTATTCTGCTAAGGGGAAAGTTCCCCCTTTTCGTATCACTGCTCATTCTACTCGCGCCGTTGGAGCATCTTGGGCTTTTCAGCACCAAGCTTCTGTTGAACAAGTTTGTTAGGCTACTTGGTCTTCTGTTCATACTTTTTCTAAGTTTTACAAGGTTGATGTGCAGGCCTCAGCGGATGCTGTGTTTGGCCGCAAAGTTCTCCAGACTGCAGTTATTTAAGTTATGCTTCATTTTGCCTTCGGATACCCATCCTTTGTGGACATTGCTTTTGGATGTCCCGTAAGAATTAAAGGGGAAGCGGGGTGTGTGGCACACTGAGAATAATACCATTTTGTGAGTACTCACCTGAAAAATGGATATTGTCAGTGTGCCACACACCCCGCTTCACCCGCCCTTTTCGGTATCCCGGTTCCTTTATATGGTGAAGCTTTTTCTTTATTTTGAGGTTACCATTGGATTTCCTGGGACCTTGTCTTTCTGCTTTTTAAATCACTGGTGTTAAGTGGGAGGTCCCAGGTATATATAGGCCGGAAGGGGGCTCGTTTTCAAGACTTCTCTCTGCAACGTCGCCACCTGGCGGTGGAGTGACCCGATCGTATGAATTAAAGGGGAAGCGGGGTGTGTGGCACACTGACAATATCCATTTTTCAGGTGAGTACTCACAAAATGGTATTTTTGTGGGCCTTCCACTTCCCCCCCCCCCCCTTCTCCCTAGCTAAGCATGCCTTGGGTGCGCCTACCGTCTCGCTCTCTCCCTGGGGAGCTCTTCCCTGAGCAGATCCACTTCAATAATTTGGTGCTCAAGGAGTGGGAACGTCCTAGCAGATTGCCCGCGGTGCCTAAGAGTTGGGACAGGAGGTATCCATTTCCTGCTGATGTGGTTAAGCGTTGGTCGTGCCCCCCCGAGGTGGATGCTCCCGTGCTTGGGTTGTCCAATACCTCGGTCATGCATTCCCCTGACACTACTGAGGGATGGTGAGGACTGGAGTGTTGATCTGCTGGCCTGTCACGCATTTGCTTGTGCAGGGACTGCGCTGCGCCTTGTGTGTGCTTCTGCCATCATGGCTCTTGCTATTAAAGGGCTACTCAAGTGCCTTCTGGATAATGCCTCGGATGCCAATAGGGGGGAGGAGTATAGATCCCTCCTGCTTTGCTATGAATTTGTGGCATTTATTCTTTCTGCTATGGATGATACGGTCAGGATGTGTGGTAGGACTTCTGCCCTTTTGGTGGCTATACGCCGCTCTGTTTGGCTGCGTCAGTGGGCGGCTGATAATGCTGCTAAGAAGGCTCTCACTGACTTCCCCTTTACTGGGCTACGGCTCTTTGGGGAGCGTCTGGATCTGTTTGCCAAGAATGGTAGGCTGCCTCAACGCAGGAGGCAGCTGCGGCCCTTTCGGGGGGCTGGTTCTTCCCTCCCCTCCTTCCTTGCTCCCAGGTCCGGTCGGTGTGCAACTTTTTGCAGGGGCACGTAGAGACCCTTGGGGCCGGGTTAGATGCCATGGTCGCCCCGGTCTCTCATGGGGTCCCAAGTACAAATCTTCCCCCAAGCCCCCTCAGGCATGAGGAGGCACCCTCACCCATCCGGGTGGGGGGGCGTTTGCGGCTCTTTGCTCACGTTTGGAGACTGCGCATTTGCCGGTGGATTCAGGAGGTGGTGTCCTCCGGGTATAAGTTAGAGTTTGCAGCCTGGCCTCCCCCAAGATTCATCAGATCCCGGATGGTTCAAAATCCCTTGTCGGCTCAGGGCTTGCGGTCCAAAGCCTTTTGGATTTGGGGGTCATTTGCCTGGTGCCCTTCTAGGGAAGGGGCAGAGGTTTCTATTCCAATCTGTTCACTGTTCCCATAAAGGATGGGTCCCTGAGGCCCATCCTGGATTTGAAGCGCCTCAACAAATTTGTCAGGTTCAAGCATTTTCGCATGGAGACTCTGTGCTCGGTGGTCAGTACCTTGCGCCCGGGCGACTTCATGACTTCCGTGGACATCAAAGATGCTTACCTTCATGTTCCTATCTTTCCAGTTCATCAGAGATTTCTCAGGTTCGCTCTGGAGGATCAGCACTAACAATTTGTGGCCTTACCATTCGGTCTTACCTCAGCCCCTCGGGTCTTCACCAAGGGGCTGGCGGGGGTGATGGCTCTGTTGAGATCTCAGGGCATTCGCATCCTTCCTTATCTGGATGACATTCTGATTGCGTCTCAGTCCTTCCATCGCGTCCTTCGGTTGGGTGATCAACTACCCCAAGTCTTCACTGTCTCCGTCCTTGGTGACGTCCTTTCTGAGCATGACTCTGGATACATCTCAGGTCAAGATTTTTCTGCCTCAGCAGAAGGTGGAGAGCCTGCAGACGCAGGCACGGTCTCTGCTTTCTTGCCCTCATCCCTCCATTCTGCAGGGGATGCAGTTGGTGGGCCTGATGGTGTCCTGTTTCGAGGCGGTCCCCTATGCTCAGTTTCACATGACACCTCTTCAGTTGCACCTCTTGTCAGTTTGGGATTGGGACCCAGTGTCCCTGGATCAGGAATTTACTTTGTCCCCTCGGGTCAGTCTGTCCCTCTCGTGGTGGCTGGACTCAAGGAATCTCCTAGTGGGCAGGACCTTTCGGCCCCCCTTGCTGGGAGACTGTCACCACAGATGCCAGTCTGACAGGTTGGGGGGGGCTTTTGGAAGTCTCTGAATTTCCAGGGTCCGTGGGCCCCTCAGGAGGCCCATGCCCCCATCAACATTCTGGAACTACGGGCGATAAGGTTGGTTCGTTCCCAGTTGACCCCACACCATCGGGGTCGGGCTGTTCAGATACGCTCGGACAACCAGACGGCGGTTGCCTACATCAATCATCAGGGAGGGACACGGAGCAAGCAAGCCCTCAAGGAAGTGTCCCTGATACTGTCCTGGGTGGAGGAGAATGTCCCCTGCATATCGGCTGTTTACATCCCGGGAGTGGAGAACCTGGAGGCAGACTCCTTGAGCAGGGGGATGTCTCGGCTGGGGGAGTGGTCCCTCACCAACAGGGTGTTTCACTCCCTGTGCCACCGCTGGGATCTACCGGATGTGGACCTGTTTGCTTCACGACACAATCACAAACTTCCATTCTTTGTCTCTCTGTCACAAGATCCTCTGGCCTTTGCCACGGATGCGCTAGCAATACCTTGGAAGGGGTTTCGGCTCCTCTGTGTTCCCTCTGCTGGGCACGGTGCTGCGCAAGATAGCCCAGGAAGGGGTGCCAGCAATTCTGGTGGCCCCCTGTTGGCCAAGATGGGTGAAGTTCGCAGACATCGTGTAGCTCGCAGTAGATCAGTACGTCCTGCCCAAGGATCCAGATCTGCAGCTGTGCCATCCCAATTTACAAACGCTGGCTTTGACGGCTTGGCTGCTGAAACCTCCATCTTGATGGAAAAGGGGTTACCTGCCTGTGTTGTTGATACCATGATTAGGGCTAGGAAGAAGTCCTCATCCTTTATCTACTACAGGGTCTGGCATGCTTACATTGCTTGGTGTGAGTCCAGATCTTTTCCCTGTCGTGTGTTTTCTATTCCCAGGATTCTGGAGTTCTTGCAACATGGTTTAGATTTGGGCCTTCAACTTACCGTTAAGGCTCATCTTTCAGCTTTGGCAATTTTTTTCCAAAAATCTTTTGCCAGTCACCGTTTGGTTAAGACTTTTTTCCCGGGGGTTTCTCACGTGCGTCTGCCACGTAAGCCTATGTTAAGAGTTTGGAATTTGAATCTGGTGTTATCTGCTCTGCAGGGTCGTCCCTTTGAGACTCTCCGTGAGGCCGCTTTGCCCATTTTGACTCTTAAAGTGGACCAACACCCTCCACTGATCGGCCCGGGAATCTATAAGATTCCCGGACCGATCAGTCCCCTGACAGCGGGGCACCTCGATCGGGGGTGCCCCGCTGTGTGAAACCCCCCAGAAACCCCTAAATACCTACCTGATCCTCGTTCCAGCGGCACCCGCCACCGCCTTCGGCGCGTCCCTCTAGCAGGACGCGCACCCGCGCTGGCCGTTTGTGAATGGCTGGCGCAGGCGCGCGCCCTGTAAGAGTGACGCGCGGGAGGCGGCGGCGGGCGCGCTCTCTTGTCCGTTGCTGCCTCCCGCTTGTCCGTCGGTGGGGATTGGCGGCAGCGGTCACGTGGGAGCGGGGAGAAGTGGGTTTTTGGGGCTTTCTGGGGGGTTTCACACAGCGGGGCACCCCCGATCGTGGACCAAAATCCTGGGTGTTGGTCCACTTTAAGGTAGCCTTTTTGGTGGCTATCACTTCTGTCAGGCATGTTTCTGAGTTGGCAGCGCTTTCCATCAAACCTCCTTATTTTGAGCGACACCAGGACAAGGCGGTGTTTCGGTTTAAGCCTGATTTCTTGCCTAAGGTTGTGTCTGCTTTTCATCTCAATCAGGACATTGTTTTGCCTTCCTTGTGTCCTAAATCTGCTAATTCCAAGGAGAGGACTCTTTGGATGTGGTCAGGGTTCTGAAGTTTTACTTGGTCGCTACTGAATCTTTCAGGAAGACTGATGCTCTTTTTGTTCTTCCTTCTGGACCTAGAAAGGGTTTGCCTCCGGCTAAGTCCACTATCAGCAAGTGGATCCGTCAGGCGGTGGTGCAAGCCTATTCTGCTAAGGGGGAGGAACCTCCCTTCCGCCTTACTGCTCATTCCACTTGGGCTATTGGTGTCTCCTGGGCCTTTCAGCACCAGGCTTCTGTTGAACAATTTTGTAAAGCCGCAACTTGGTCTTCTGTTCATACTTTTTCCAAGTTTTACAAGGTTGAGGTTAGGGCCTCAGCTGATGCTGCTTTTGGCCGCAAAGTTCTTCAGGCGGCAGTGGTTTAAACTGCCCGCTGTTGTTCTTGGGGATCCCACCCTACTTTACGGACACTGCTTTTGGATGTCCCAAGCGTAAAGAATTTAGTAAAACAGGACGTGCTGTATACTTGGAAAAATACAATTCTGTGAGTACTCACCTGTAGAATTGATTTTGTAGTATACAGCACGTCCTGATTCACCCCTCCCTTGTTATCATTTTCTTGGTTACCTCTGTATGGTGATTTGTTCAAAATTTTGGTTAGGGTTCCTTCACTTTTATTCTCCCGGCTTCTTGTCTAACTGCTTTGTAACACTGGGAATTTGTGGGAGGTTCCTGTCCTTTTATAGGGCCGGGAGATGCCACAAGTCTTTTCTGCAAACCACTGCGCCACCTTGTGGCGGGATATCCCAAGCCTAAAGAATTTAGTGAAACAGGACATGCTGTATACTAGAAAATCAATTCTACAGGTGAGTACTCACAGAATTGTATTTTTGTTCTTAATTACATGAGTGAATATGTATCTTAAATAATCCTCAATAAAGGTCCTTAGATATCTGTTCTCCCCAGTATGGGTAGGTTCAGGGGACCACATATATCACTGTCAGTCTGACTTGCCTTTAGAAAGTGTTGCTCTTGAAGCTTTGGCTTTGCAACATTCACATGGAACAGTGAGTGGACTCTATTAGATCCATTATAAGAGAGACACTCGCTGCTTAGCAGCTTGCGTGCCTAATGCATTGTTCAAATTTATGCTTATACCTGGTAATATCTGCAGCCCTTAGAATGTGGTCATTCCAAGGAACAACATCCTGGTGATCGCTATGAGCAGTCTGATCTTCAACATCATTGCAATCCTAATGCCAGGGAGTAATAAGTGGTTTCTCACATCCTGTGCTCTTCCACACTTCTTCCATTTCCTCCACTCATGCTTTTATTTCCAGCCCTTTGAAACACTTTTTCCCTTGTGCTTTTGCCCTTTACAGATTTTTCTCTTCCTACCTAATGTTGGCAGCATCTTCCCTACCTTGGTGAAGTTGTTGGAAGATGCAGAGGGTGTAGGCTGAACAGATGTACCTAACTACCGTCTGATTAGGCATCAGAGTTCATATTGATAGTCATTGCCAATATATCAGCTATCTAAAGCCTGCTTTGTATAGTAAGATCTTTGTCTACATAGCCACATTGCAATCTGCTCAGAGAGGGCCTATAATCCTTATTGTCTAGACATTTATAGAAACGCAGAAGATCTATTTCCTAATAAGTATTCATGTCTTGTATTACTAGATGAGTCCGGTAATGACCTGGATCCAGCTGTACTAGCAACACTCAGAAAGCTCCAGGATGGATACTTTGGAGGTGCCAGGTGTGATTTTGAAGATCCATTTTTTTCTTTGGTCTGCTTTACATTGTTTTTTGGTATGCTGTTAACTCCCAGCACAGAGTTTACACAAGAAAAAATACTATCTAAAGGGCGGTTATTTAGTCATTTTGTGAAACAAGTTTGACTTTGGGTATGCTTTAGAGTATAATTTGCAAACTGCATCTCAGTGAGCTTTTTAGCGGCAACATTTTTGTTCCAATTGTTTACAAAACAATCACCTGTACCTGTAATGGTGCATCTTTACATGTGAGGTAAGGATATATATTTTTTTAAGTTTAGGGTATATTATAAAAAATGTGGTGTTTTGTTTCTGTATAGCCTGTGGGTTGCTGTTTTCTAACATAAATATCCTTACCTGCCTGGAAAAATTATGTAATTAAAAGAAACTAAGGAAGGGACACGCATATTTCATCTTCATTATTATTTCCATTTGTTGCTCATTTATGCTCTTTCAATAATTGTTTTAGGATACAGACTGGTCGCTTGTCAGATTTCCTTACTACATCATGCTGCAAACATCTAAGCTTTATGGACACTGGTATGGAGGGTAAGCTTTGTGCCTGGGGGAGTGACTCACACAGGGGCCAGTCAGCCATCGTGCAGGAGCTGGAACCACCCCTGCATGTGTCTCTACCAACCAATGATGGTAAGAGAGGTGGAGAGGACAAATAACTAGATGGACTAAATTAAGTAAAACTACGTCTAATATTGGTATCCTGTTTCCTAATTCGTGAAGACACCTTATATGTATGTGTTGGCCAAAAAACACAAAAATGAAAAGTTGCCTAAATTATCATATATATTTTATTCCGTAGCTGGGGTGTTTTTGTTAGACATTATAAAAAATTACATTAGCCGGATCTGTGCATATTTATTTTTGAAGTAGGCTGATCTGTCCTGCTTTTTTTGTGAATGGCAATGGACTATATTAATAGCATAACTATATGATACAAAACAGCTGGTTATCATGAAAAGAGCTTTAAATGTTGAATGCCGGCAATACATATCAGGTGAAATTATGTGAGGCTTAAACAAATCTAAATAGAAAAAGAAATTAAATCTGACCATTTTACTTAAATTTACTAAATTTTAACCAAATATTAAAGAATTCTGGGGGTACACAATACTATTCTTACACATTATACTTTTTGCATATCTGATAATATAGTGAAAGCATTACCGTGACTTAACCTATAGTCCAATTATTATAAGCTGGGTATTTAACAAAGAAGTGTATGCCGTTTGCTGCAAAAGCATGGACATTAACCTGATTTAGTTTTCATAGCATTCTGTCATAACATCGTTCTGACAACTATAGCTTTTCATATATTAAACAATACAATCCTTATTACAGAAGACTCTGAGGATGAGGTCGTTCAATATCTTGGTCATCTTTTGGGCAAACCAAAATCTTCTCCTACAACTCAGAAGGGGGGCTTGCATCGATTTAAAACTGCAATTCACAGCACTCGTGATCTCTTATCACTTCGCACAAAGGCGAGAAGTCTAAATGTTACAGGTAACAGGTCCTCTTGTTCTGTCTTGAAATGACAATGCTTTTGGTGGAATCTATATTGAAATAAACTAATACAACAATGTTCTTAGACCTACAGATGTATTTGCCTTCTAAGCTGTTTAAAGCTTCGCAGCCCTCCTTTGACCTTTTAGACTCTTTATCTCAAGAGCCACCAACTGGAAAGGTAACCTATGTATATCCCAAATGGCAATATATAAAACATGTATATAAATACAAATTTTAATATCTGCATGTGATCTTGACCCTTCACTATTTTAAATTATTAATTTATTTTACTGCTCCTTTTTATTCATTACATTTGGATCTTTAGGCAGTTGCAACTGGGAGGCCAACACAGCAAAAAACAAAAAGCCTCATAGACATACTGCTTTTATTACTTTTCCATCTGCCGTACTGAGACTGAGAGAGCGGCGCTGGCCCGAGGAGAAGGTAAGGGATCTTTTTCTTTCTAGCCTCCTCATCCTTTCTCAGCTCAGGGTAGGGTGACAGGGCCTTTAGACTAAACTTCCGCTTTAAAAGTTCCTTCCTCTCAGTTGTCAGAGAAAATATTGCACTAACTAATGAGTTATCTGCGCCGTTAGCCTGGCTTTTCCATCTATATTATTCTGCTTCATCTTCATTATGTTGAGTTTGTATTTGGTGTTGTCTGGTGCCACCTGTTCTTTTGAAAATAAAAACAGAAGGCTTAACAAAAGTTGATTAGGAGTCTTTGGAAGGCCTACCCCCAAACCATTTGCATCTGCCTTATCCTGCATATGATGCAGTTTCCCACCCACGGTTTGCAGAGGGTCTTCTTCTTTAAGGATATCCTGCAAGGCTTCATGTCTTGGAAGGCCTACACCCAAATTGTTTACATCTGCCTTATCCAGCATATGATGCAGTTTCCCACCCATGGTTTGGCAGGGGGTCTTCTTCTTTAAGGACAAGGCTTTATGTAAAATTCAGTTTCTTCTGTATCCTAAAGGGGGATAATAATATAGTCTCTCTTGAGTAAAAATTACTGCCAATGTTATGTGTTCCTTTCAGGGATCAGTTGACGAATCCTTTTACTCTAGCTGTGTTGCAGCTTTCAAGGTAAAGTTTGTCTCTCAGGACTCTCACTGAAACAGCTGCAAGTTCAGATCCAGTCACTGATGTCCCTTATTAATTTAGGTTTATGAGGGAACTGGCATGTCTGACCTGTATGATGAGACAAAATGCTACTTTTTCTTCCAATCCATTCCAGGCTGTCCTTATTCAATACGATTGGATAACTCCTGCCCGAAGGCGCGTGACTGCAAGACAAAAGCGTGGCTCCGCCCCCCGGCCTATATTTTTCCGGCTGACTTTTTAGATTCCAGTTTGATTCTTGCAGTTGGGATGGCTGCATGGCTCTCTAGACTCCTTCCATTTATTTTTTTTTTTGTTTCTCAGATTATACCTTTGAAGCGGGGGCAAGACCCTGTCTGTCTTCCTAGGTCCCTTATGCTGCTCTGATCTGGATTGACCCATTATGCCTCCTCAGTTTTCGGCTTGGTGAAGTTCCTTAAAACTGTATGCGGATGAAGATGGTAAGGTAAGCACAGGGTCCAGTGTGCGCTTTGTAGTGGTTTGGCACTCTGGCTGAAGGCTTTCATTGAAAAGTATAAGCAGCCACAGGTTTTTGTCTGGTGAGCCTGATTGGGGGTGACCAAGGGAATGATTTTCCCTCTCTTATTGTTTTTTATTGCTCTTTCCCATTTGTTTCTTTGTTCTCTGGTTGAAAAATTCAAAATTTGCGCACCTTTTTAGGGGGCGGAGCTAAAGCTGCAACGAGGAAATAGTCCGTCGCCATGGAAAGATTTTCGGCTTGGTGAAGTTTCGAGTTCCGGGCGCAGAGCGCTTCCTCCGTTCCGCCTCTGTGGAAAGATTTTCGGCTTGGCGAAGTTCCGAGTACCGGGCGCAGAGCGCTTCCTCCGTCCGCCTCAGTGGAAAGATTTTCGGCTTGGCGAAGTTCTGAGTACCGGACGCAAAGCGCTTTCTCCGTCTGCCTCTGTGGAAAGATTTTCGGCTTAGCGTAGCAGCTACCTCCGCTGAGATCTCCGGTTCTTTTCAGTGGTACTGCGCGTTTTTCTCTAGCCGGGGACGCTGGAAGATATTCGGCTGAGCGAAGTTACCAGCTTCGCTGAAGTGGCCGGTTCTCCTCCGCGACGGGGCACGTTTTTCTCGCCGATCAAGCTTAAACATTTTCAGCTAGGCAAGGTGCCTAGCATCGCCAGAGATCGCAATTCCCCTTTGGCTGCACATAATTTCTAGGGTAGTTGGCCAGCAAAAGGGCTGCTCTGAGCCGCTGCACGGCCACCCTCAAGTGGACCTAAACCTTTTGGTAGGTTTTTTTTTAATTTAATTTTTTATTTATTATTGATTGGGAAAGGGCAAGGTAATATACAATTTATATTGTAATATATAATTATATGGTGGTCTACCCTCAAGGACTCGCAGTAGTTTTGGCACTGTCGAGAACCTATATATATCTCAGATCCTCAGGTTCATAGACTAGTATTATTAAATCCACCATGGCGGAGGCATCGGGGGTAGTCATCTGGTCTTTATCAGATTTACCCCATATCCAGTTGCATGCAGTGGCACTGGATGAGGATAGCACGGTGCACAGGGATTATGCCACGGTTGTAGTGCATAGGGAGACAGTTGCCTCCTCCCTGAAGGGGCTCTGACCCTTATCGCCGGTACTTTCTGAGAAACCCATTGGCAGTTTTTATGGGGACCGTGATGTGAATCGTACCGGTTACTAAGAAGGTTTTTTGAAAAAAAAAAAAAGAGAAAAATGAAATCCTCTGAGTATATTGAAGAGGATATTGTGGCTGCCATAGGCTCCTTCGGAGTCTGTAAACTGTCGGCAGCCCTCAAGTGGTCCTAAACCTATAGAGTCATGGAGTATTGACTACTAAAAAGGTTTTAAAGAAAATAATGTTTTCCTCTGAGTTGAAGAGGATATTGTGGCTGCCATGGTCTCCTTCTGAATCTTTAAACTCTGTCGGCAGCCCTCAAGTGGTCCTAAACCTATAGAGTCAACATGAAGTATTGGCTACTAAAAGGGTTTTAAAGAAAATAATTTTTTCCTCCAATTTGAAGAGGATATTGTGGTTGCCATAGTCTCCTTCTGAGTCTTTAAACTCTGTTGGCAGCCCTCAAGTGGTCCTAAACCTATAGAGTGTCATAATGGAGTATTGGCTACTAAAAATATTTTAAAATAAAAGATTTTTTCCTCTGAGTGGAAGAGGATATGGTCTGCCATAGTCTCCCAGGAAGTTATCTGTTGGAGAGTCCTCTACACATGGGGTGTCCGGTTAAGGAGAAGTTGGATGGATGGTTGATTTCCTCCATTTCTGGAGGATTTTGCGGAGCATATGCATTATTATAATCTGATCAATAGGGAATGGCAGAAGTCAGGTTGTCTTCTGGCCATGCCTAAAGTACTAGATAGTATGTATCTCTTTCCTCCAGATCAGATTGAATTATGGTCTTACTCTCCTGTGGTGGATGCTCTGGTGCCAGGTCTCTTTAAGATTTTCGTTTTGCCATCCTCTGATAGGGCTTCTCCAAAGTATCCAGCGGATAAATGCGTGGATCAGGTGGCATGTCATGCTTATCTTTTACGGGGTCGGCCTTGGGCCAGCCGGTGTTGCATTCATAGAATTTTGGGAGCATCTGGTCTCTGACTCTTGGGTCATTCATGGAAACCATGCTCCCAGTTCAAGATCAGTTTGACTCCAACAGGTAGTGTTCCTGGCTATGAAGGATTTGATGTGTTTAAGTGCAGAGGCCTAGCTCTGGTGGTCGCCTTAAGGCGGGCTTTATGGCTTAAGCATTGGCCAGCTGACATAGTCTCTAAAAGGAATATGGCAGGACTCCTTTTTAAGGGGGGCGTCTGTTGGGAAGGCTTGGTTGACATGGTAAAGCATGCTACTAGTGGTAGATGATCTAATCTGCTACAAAAGCCGAAGTCTAATACTGCTTCCGCAGGGCCTCTAATACTCCGAGGTTCCTGCTAGAGGTTCGGCCTCTTTGTCTTATTCCAAAAAGGAAAAAAAAAAAAAGAAAAGATTCTCTTCTATCCCAAAGTTCCAAATTGAGGCAACAGGTGTCTGGCAGAACAAAGACATATCCCCTTCGAAGCCGGCTCAGGCATGAAGGGATGCCCCCGTCCTTGAGGTGTGTGTGTGGGGGGGGAAACGTATGCATTTGGCTCATATTTGCAGGAAGCTTTGAGATCTGCCATACCTCACCTTTTTAGAGATTGGAGTTTTGATAACCACAGTATATATATAAGGATGCATATCTACATTGCTGTAGATGGCTTACATCTTCAGTTTGTGGCGTTACCCTTCGGTCTATCATCAGCACCAGGGTGTTTACCAAGGTGTTGGCAGGTCTCATGCAATTCTCTAAGAAGTCAGGGATACATATAATCCCTTACTCCCTTACGGTTGATATGGGCCCCATCATGTCAGGGGACCCAGAAGGATATAGTGACTATCCAGTCAAATTCTTAAGTCAGACATCATTTCATCGCTTGAAGAGTTATTCTTTTCTGGGAATGTCATTAGACACGTCTCAGGCAAAAGTGTTTTTTCAACACAGAAATGACTCTTACTTCAGGCCAGGGTACAGGGTGTCTTGTCTTGTCCTCACTCGACAATTCATCAAGGAATATGTCTGTTGGGCCTGATGGTATCTTGCTTTGAGTCAGTATCTTTTGCACTGTTTTACACAAGACCCCTGCAGATGGAATTGCTCACAATCTGGGATCGGGACCCACACACCAGGAGTGGATAACTTGCAGGCCGTTCATCTCATCAGAACAGTCCTGCATCAGAGGGAATGGTCTCTTAGCCAGAGGATTTTTGAATGCCTATGCATGTGCTGGGGGATCCCAGACATAGTTCTTGCATCAGGGCACAGTCGGAAGATCCGAAGTTTGTCCCGGTTCAGGGATCCTCCAACAATAGCAACATATGCACTGACTCCTGGGTCGTGTACTAAAAAAGTTTATCTCACAAGGAAGTCCCAACCATTCTGGTGACTCCTCTGTGACCAAGAAGAAGCTGGTTCTCAGACATAGTAAGGATGTCAGAGGGCAACTTTTGGAGGTGACGATTAAGATCTTCTCACACAAGGGCCTCTAAGGCATCCCAATTCACAGTTCTGGCTTGGACTGCTGGCTATTGAATCCTTTATCTTGGCAGAAAGGATTTTTTCTGCCAGAGTTATTCAGACTATGATTCAGGCCAGGAAGAAATCTTTACCAAATGATCTATTATTGAGTGTTGCAAGCAATCATCGGTGAATCCAGGGGTTCGCTTGTAATACTGTTCTGTTTACAGAATATATCTTTTTTTTTTTTTTTTTTTTTTTTTTTTTTGCAGAGGTCTTGGTGAAGGTCTTCAATTGAGGACAAATATCTGCTATCTATCTTCTTTCAGAAACCCATAGCTGAGAATGTTTTTATCAGAACTTGTTTCACAAGGAGTCGTTCAGGTGCGGCTCTTAATCCACTTCTGCCGGCTTTTGGACCTGAGCTTGTTTTTTCAGTGTCCTTCTTTTTGAACCATGGTAGATGCGTCATTAAGTCTAAGGGCGCTTACGGTTATCCCTTAGTGGCAATAACCTCAGCAGGCGGTTTTCTGATTTAGCAGCTTATCAGTAAGCCTCATTATTTGAGTGTTTTAGGATTTTCTTCCTAAAGGTATCTTTTCATTTAATGAAGAGATGGTTTTTGCCTTCCTTATGCCCTGCTCCAGTGTCTTATAAGGAAGGGGTGTTCTTCACTGTTGGATGTAGCGAGGGCACTAAGGTATTATCTCACTACTATATAATCTTTCCATAGTTTCGACTTTTTATGTCATACCCGAGGGTCCACGAAAAGGTCTTCCACCAGCTAAGTCTGCCATCAGTCAATGGATTAGACAGACAGTGGTAAGAGTCTATTCTGTCAAGGGGAAGGAGCCCCTTGTTTTGGGTCAAAGCTCTTTCCACTAGGGCCATTGGTGCTTCCTGGGCTTTTCAGCATCAGGCCTCAGTGGAACAGGTTTGTAAAGCTGCCACCTGGTCTCCGGTTCATACATTTACCAAATTTTAAGGTAAGTGTTAGGGCCTCAGCTAACGCTGTATTTGGTCGAAAAGTTATTTAGGCGGTAGTGAAAGGAACTACCTGCTGTTCCGCGTTGGGGATCCCGCCCATATTTGGCACTGTCCCAATCATATTGAATAACGACGGCCTGGAATGGATTGGAAGAAAAAACACAATTCTGTGATACTCACCTGCAGAGTTGTTTTTTCTGTTAATCCATTCCAGGCCGTCTCCAGCCTTTTTGTCTCCAAAGAGATATAGGTATGCCTCCAGGGTGGCTGGTTATACTGCTTTTTAATTAACTGGAATCTAGGAAGTCAGCCGGAAGGATATAGGCCAGGAGGCGGAGCCACGCTTTTGTCTTGCAGTCATGCCCCTTCGGGCGGGAGTTACCAATCGTATTGAATAAGGTCGGCCTGGAATGGATTACCAGAAAAAACAATTCTACAGGTGAGTACTGCTGGAGCCCGCAGAGATTTTTGGGGCAGGGGCAGAGGACGTGGCCGCCCTGGTCCCTCCTGGGGTCCCAAGCCTAAGTCCTCACCCAAGCTCCCTCAGGCATGAAGGGGCGCCCTCACCCATCCGGATTCAGAAGGTAGTTTCCTCTGGTTACAAGATAGTTTGCAGCCTGGCCACCCCCAAGATTCAAATCCCGGTTAGTTCAAAACCCCCTGTCAGCTCAGGGTCTGTCCCTTGCTGTCCAAGGCCTTCTGGAATTGGGAGTCATCTGCCGGGTGCCCTTGAGGGAAAGGGGCAAAGGCTACTATTCCAATCTTTTCATTGTTCCCAAAAAAGACGGGTCCATCAGACCCATCCTGGATTTAAAGTGGACCAACACCCAGGGGTGATCGGCCCGGAAATCTATAAGATTCCCGGGCCGATCACCTCCCACCCCGCGGGACATCCGAGATCGGGATGTCCCGCGGGGTGAAACCCCCCAGAAACCCCAAAAACATCTTACCTGATCCGCCGCCGCCTCCCGCGCGCCCCTCCAGACATGCGCGCGCCCGAGAGTGGCCGGCGGGGGCGCGCGCGCGCCGAGAGTGACGCGCGGGAGGCGGCGGCGGAAGCGGCTTGGACGTTCCTGATCCCCGCCTGGACGTTGGCGGGGATTGGCTGCGGCGTTCACGTGGGAGCGTTGAGAGGTGAGTTTTTTGGGGTTTCTGGGGGGTTTCACACAGCGGGGCACCCCCGATCGGGGTGCCCCGCCGAAGTGGACCAAAACCCAGGATAGTCAAAATCCTGGGTGTTGGTCCACTTTAAAGCGTCTCAACAAATTTGTCAGATTCAGACACTTTCACATGGAGACTCTGCGCTCCGCTGTGAATTCTCTACGCCCAGGGGACTTCATGACCTCTGTAGACATCAAGGATGCTTACCTTCACATACCAATCTTTCCAGGTCATCAGAGATTCCTCAGGTTCGCTCTGGAGGCTCAGCACTACCAATTTGTGGCCTTGCCCTTCGGTCTCACCTCGGCTCCCAGGGTATTCACCAAGGTGCTGGCAGGAGTGATGGCTCTGCTGAGATCTCAGGGCACTCTCATTCTTCCCTACTTGGACGACATGCTTAACGCTTCTCAGTCCTTCCAACTGGAGTCATTCGGCTGGGTGATCAACCACCCCAAATCTTCCCTGTCTCCTTCCATGGTGAAGTCTTTTCTGGGCATGATTCTGGATTCATCTCAGGTCAAGATCTTTCTTCCTCCGCAGAAGGTGGAGAGCCTTCAAGAGCAAGCACAGCTCCTTCTGTCTTGTCCTCATCCGTCCATCAGGCAGGGAATGCAGCTGGTGGGCCTGATGGTGTCCTGCTTCGAGGCAGTTCCATATGCTCAGTTTCACATGAGACCTCTTCAGCTTCACCTCTTGTCAGTATGGGATGAGGACCCCGTGTCCTTGGATCAGGTGTTTGTTCTGTCCCCTCTGGCCAGGCGGTCTCTATCGTGGTGGCTGGACTCAAGGAACCTGCTGGGGGGCATATGCGTTCTGGCCCCTTGCTGGGAGACTGTCACCACGGATGCCAGTCTGACAGGTTGGGGGGGCTTTTGGAAATCCCTGAAATTCCAGGGTCAGTGGGGCCCTCAGGAGGCCCACACCCCTATCAACATTCTGGAGTTGAGGGAGATCAGGTTGGTTCTCGTCCACTTAACCCCATACCTTCGGGGTCGGGCTGTTCAGGTCCGCTCGGACAGCCAGACAGCGGTTGCCTACATCAATCATCAGGGAGGGACCCAGAGCAGGAGGGCACTCAGGGAAGTATCTATGATTCTGTCCTGGGCGGAGGACAATGTTCCCTGCATCTCGGCTGGGTACATTCCGGGGGTGGAGAATCTAGAGGCAGACTCTCTGAGCAGGGGGACCTCTCGTCTGTGAGAATGGTCCCTCAGCAGCAGGGTGTTTTGCTCCCTGTGCCACCGCTGGGGTCAGCCGGATATGGATCTGTTTGCGTCTCGTCACAATCACAAGCTTCCAGTCTTTGTCTCTTTGTCCCAGGATCCTCTGGCCTTGACCATGGATGCCTTGGCAATGTCTTGGACGAGTTTTCAGCTCCTGTATGTGTTTCCCCCATTTCCCCTGCTGGGCAGGATGCTGCGCAAGATAGCTCAGGAAAGGGTGCTAGCCATACTGGTGGCCCCCTGTTGGCCAAGAAGAGTGTGGTTCGCAGACATTGTGCAGCTGGCAGTAGATCAGTACACTCTGCCCCGGGTTCCAGATCTGCTCACTCAGGGGCACCTACGCCACCCCAATTTACAAACGCTGGCTTTAACGGCCTGGCTGCTGAAACCTCCATCTTGATGGAAATGGGGCTGCCTGCCTCTGTTGTTAATACCATGATCAGGGCTAGGAAAAGGTCCTCTTCTTCCATCTACTATAGGGTTTGGCGTACTTACATTGACTGGTGCGAGTCTAACTCGCTTCCCTGTCGTGTGTTTTCTATTCCTAGGATTCTGGAGTTTCTGCAACATGGTTTGGATCTGGGTCTTCAGCTCATTGCTCTGAAAGGTAATGTTTCTGCCTTGGCCATTTTTTTCCAAAGATCCTTTGCTCAGCATCCCCAGGTCAAGACCTTCTTCCAGGGGGATACTCACGTGCGTTCACCCACGTAATCCTATGTTCTATGTCTGGGACTTGAATTTGGTCTTATCTGCCCTGCAGGGGTCTCCCTTCGAGCCCTTGCAGGGGGCCCCTTTGTCCATTCTTACGCTTAAGGTAGTCTTTTTGGTGGCTATCACTTCTGTTAGGCGTGTTTCTGAGTTGGTGGCGCTTTCCATCAAGCCTCGTTACTTGAGAGACACCAGGACAAGGTGGTGTTTCGTTTTAAGCCAGATTTTCTGCCTAAGGTTGTTTCTGCTTTTCATCTCAATCAGGACATTGTTTTGCCTTCTCTGTGTCCTAATCCTAGTAACTCTAAGGAGAGGGTTTTACACTCTTTGGATGTGGTCAGGACTCTGAAGTTCTATTTTGTGGCTAATGAATCCTTCAGGAAGACTGATGCTATTTTTGTGCTCCCGTCTGGACCTCAGGCTGTGATACAGGCCTACTCTGCTAAGGGGAAGGAGCCTGCCTTCCGCCTTACTGCTCATTCTACTCGTGCTATTGGTGCCTCTTGGGCTTTTCAGCACCTAGCTTCTGTTGAACAAGTTTGCAAGGCCGCCACTTGGTCTTCTGTTCATACTTTTTCTAAGTTTTACAAGGTTGATGTTAATGCCTCAGCTGATGCTGCTTTTGGTCGCAAAGTTCTGCAGGCGGCAGTGGTTTAAACTGTCTGCTTTTACTTTTGGGGATCCCACCCTACCTTACGGACACTGCTATTGGATGTCCCAAGAGTAAGGAATATATTCTGGAACAGGTCGTGCTGTATACTTGGAATAATACAATTCTGTGATTACTCACCTGTAGAATTGGTATTATACGTATACAGCAAGCACGTCCTGTTCCACCCCACCCTTGTTATTATTTTTAGTTACCTCTTTATGGTGATTGTTCTTATGTTCAATATTGATAATGGTTATAATTCTCCCGACTTCATTTTAACTGCTTTTCAAAACTAGGGAATTTGTGGGAGGTCCCTGGTATATATGGGGCCAGGAGGAGCCACTTTTCTGTCTCTGCAGTCCAGTGCCATCTAGTGGATGTATTAACCAAGAGTAAGGAATATATTCTGGAACAGGACGTGCTGTATACGTATAATACCAATTCTACAGGTGAGTAATCACAGAACTGTATTTTTTCAGCAACGTCTGTGCTTTAACATGAAATATCTTGTTTGTCATTTCTTAAGTGTATTCTCAATATTTTGGGGTGAAATGTGTGCAAAAAAATTAAAACATTTTTTTACAATTTGTAGTGTTTTTTTTTTTTTTGTAATAAAAAAATGAAAGTTCATCAATAAAATCTTATTAATTAATAATTATAAAATACAGAGCAAAGGGAGAGCAAAGCTTATTCAAACGATAAGAAGAATTTTTTTGAAATATCCCACGGTGCATGCACATCGATAGAATTATCTTGACACACGTGCCCACCACCTTAAGGGGTATGTGCTTACCAGAGCTACGAAATCAAAAAGCCTTAAAACAAATTCATCTGGTGGAGAATTCCGTGATTTCCAATGCTTCAATCATAAGTTTGAAAATCACTCACAATCGTATATAGGATCCATGCATAGATTAAAAAGAGAGCACAAAAAAATCTAGTGCAACCCCGTCAGGAAGTTTAAAAACTATTTAATAGATAGAAATACACTCACAATTACGGAGGTAGGAGACGGCGGCCACGGGACGTTAGTTCATATGCCTTGAACATACACACATGATTGGCTTACTTGCTGATGATTGCACAGAATTAAGGGAAAAAAGGACTCCCTTCTGGATTGTAATTCCTACATGCCTTTGTATCTTTAAAAAATTGTGAGTGTAATTCTATCTATTAAATTGTTTTTAAACTTCCTGACGGGGTTGCACTAGATTTTTTTGTGCTCTCTTTTTATTCTATGCATGGATCCTATATACGATTGTGAGGAGTGATTTTCAAACTTATGATTGAAGCATTGGAAATCACGGAATTCTCCACCAGATGAATTTGTTTTAAGGCTTTTTGATTTCGTAGATCTGGTAAGCGCATACCCCTCAAGGTGGTGGGCACATGTGTCAAGATAATTCTGTCGATGTGCATTCACCGTGGGATACTTCAAAAACATTCTTCTTATCGTTTGAATAAGCTTTGCTCTCCCTTTGCTCTGTGCTTTATATTTATTTATTGCTGTGGGACTTTACTTGGATGGAAAGTTTGGCACGTTGAAACAAATCTTTAAAAGAACATTTCATTTGAAATTTTTCTGTGTTTGAAAGACTGTAGCGCTGTGTTTACTATTTATAGTAATTTTTTCTAATAAAATCTTATTGTGTGCGAAATCTTAATTTCTCCCGGTTACAACATTACCACATATGTATTGGTAGACACCCTTTCCTGCCCAGGAGACTCCCCCAAACTGAAACAGCGCTTCAGGAGATTTTCAGATAAAATACAACAGTGGTAGAAGCTATGGGCTTTACATTTAACAACACTTTACATTTAACATACCCCCCTACACTTTCTAGGCTTACCAGTCTTGTTGATGTGACCGCAGTTTTCTGGAATTAATCCTTCAATGTATTCTTTGGTTGCACAGTCTGAGCCTAAAAAGGCTAAAGAAGCAGAATCAAAGCCACCCCCCCCCCCAAAAAAAAAAAACTATATGCAAACAAGAAAAAACAAGTGAAATCTGAAAAAGCAAGGTCCCCTGAACAGAACAATACCCAACATGCATATGCCCTGTCAAGGGAAGAGTTGCCAAACACCCTAAAGTAAAGCATGTGCGTAAGGGTAATTTTACTTGAAAATTTCCACTTTGCAGACAAAGTACGCACCTTGCGCTTTTTTTACCAAAACAACCCTTTATATTTTGAATCCCCCCACAAACCATATATTCCCTGAAAGAACATATGTTAAGCTTTCTAACGTACCCAGCTTGTTGTAGTGGGCGCATCTTTCTGGAAGTAATCTCTCGAAGAATTCTTTGGTTGCACAGGGTTTCCCTAAAAAATATACAAAATAGCAGAATTAAAAACACATCAAACACACAGCAAACAAGAAAAGACATGCTAAATCTGAAAGGTCAAGGTCCCCCGAACAGAACAATACCCAACACGCATAGGTACTTTTAACCCTTTTAACGGCCAGCCTACTTGAGATTTTGTCACCCTCTGTTGACAGGTCATTTTTCATGATTTTGCTCTATGTTTAACCGTGGATTTTGCAGGAATTTCCAGGAAAAGTATATATTTTATTTTTATGGCAGAGTTTAGGCTTTAACATGAGATGTCATGAGTAAAAAAAAGTATTTATATTCTTGGTGTGCCACACACCCCGCTTCACTTCTTAAATATTCATCACTTCATGGGTTAATCCACCGCAGGTGACGCAGTGCAGAGAGGAAGTCCTGCAACGAGCCCCCCTCCGGCCCACATACACCTGGCACCTCCCTTCAATCACCAGTATTTTTTCTCTCTGCTTGCTGACAAGTCAGAAGTTGGAAGTCTCCTGCTTACAGGTAGGCCGGGGTATTCTTACCCCGCCACCCCCCTTTTGGTCTATTTCTGCCCGGTTTGAGTTTGTATACCTTTATGGTGAAATAGGAAGCCTCCCAGCCTTGGCTGCTCACCGGGCAAATGGTAGATGGCACTTTAAGTGCCTAGGAGCTTATCTCCTACCGCTCGACCTCATGCGTGGGGCAATGCGGCGAACCGGCATGGTGATCCGGAAATGGGATGCCCCTGTCCCGAGGGTCCCCGTAGCCCCTTTCTCTCCCGTTGGGGGGGTGGTGAGGGTGTGCTTTAGTATGTGTGTTTCACTGTATCACTGCATGTTAACATATATGTCATGTTTATACATTCACTGTAGCATGTGTATATTTTGGGTCTGCTTTAGGGCAGCTTGCGCTGGGTATGGGCTGGCCACCTCTCTGGCAGTTGGTTGCTTGTGGCCCCCTCCCCCCTCTCCTCGCCTGGCATTCATTGAGCTTTGTCAGCACATGCGGTTTTTACCCCCCTCCGCTGCCTGGACGCGCGTGCTGTGATCAGCTGTAAAGTGTTCCAGCTGATCAGCGTAGGGGGGGGGGCGGGCCCGCTGACGCTGCGCCGGGGGCGTGGCGCCGACGTCATGCGGCGTCAGCGGTGTCTGCGGCGGGCCCAGCGTCCCAGCTTCCTTCAAAACAGGAAGGCACATGGGCGCACGGCCGCACTTTGTCTTCTGCCGGCTCATGGCTGCTGGCTGCAGGCTTACCGGCTGATTGCGGTACAGGTAAGCGGCCCCTCCCGTTGGGGCCGTTAAATGGGAGATATTGTTTAATAATACAGTGAGAAATCACTATTATCAAGGGGGCGTCATTTAAGGGCACTTGGTGCCATACTTATATGTTATACACATGTGAAGGATCTGATGGTTGTTTTCTTGCCTTGCAGATCCTGGGATCCCTGCTTATGCTAGCCCTCCGGCTCTATGTGCCTGGCTAATTATTGGGATTGATTTGAATGTTTATATACATAGACTATATATAAGTATATATATATAGTTTCTATTAAAGGGGACCTAAACTTAAAAAAAAAAAAATGTTTATATAAATCCTCCCTTCCGGGACATTACTAGAATAAAGGGGGCATCCCGGGTCGGCTTATGCCTTAAAAGTCCCATTATTGCGAATACCATAAATCACCATATGGAGGCTTCCATAGATTCCGGAAACGGTTCTGCTGTTCCGTTTGGGGGGTGCGTAGGTTGTGGGGTTCCACTCCCAGCTGATGATATCTTTATTTGCATCCCTTGTGCAAAACAGACTATTGCGCGCCAGTCCGTTGCTTCGGCTGCGGTTCCATCGCATCCTTCATCATCTCCTACCTCTCCATCCCTATTCCGGACCCCGCATGACACTGTCAAAAGTGGGGATTCGCATTCCGAGGCAGCAGCACAGCCCTGCCCCCGGAAAATGATGCCCGTTAAAGCAGCGTTTAAAACCGCTACAAGTGTATTAGTTTGGGGTGACCTCTACACCCCCTGCCAAAAAGCCCAACAGAGACTCACTATTGCACTCAAACAATCAATTTATAAATCCATTTTATTGTAGCATATTGTTTAAAACCAATTTAAAAACAATTTTACTGAACCATATGCATGGTAAGCCACCAGGGGGCGCACTCCCTCATTAACAATACAATCAAGTAATTTCAAAGTGATTCTGTGCTAATCTATCAATAAATTCATATATATACAACTATTCTAAAACTTAATATACAATTCACAATTAATATCCTCACCCTAATAAAGTGCCAGTGCTTCCATCACAAATAGTCCCTTGTGCAAAATATTTAAGCCCATTCACAGAGAGCAAGGGCACACAGACAACACACAACAAACAAGTGCTTACTGTTAGTATGGTGACAGGCAGGCCCCCCTCAGGCGGTCTGCGGTCTATGATGAAGCCCTTTTTTATTTATATAAATTTATTTGATTTTGGAGGTTACTGGTGGAATACTGGTACCTTGTTTTACTGCTTTTTGAATATACTGGTGATTGAAGGGAGGTGCCAGGTGTATGTGGGCCGGAGGGGGGCTCGTTGCAGGACTTCCTCTCTGCACTGCGTCACCTGCGGTGGATTAACCCATGAAGTGATGAATATTTAAGAAGTGAAGCGGGGTGTGTGGCACACCAACAATATCCATTTTTCAGGTGAGTACTCACAAAATGGTATTTTTACATAGAACATTTATTTTATTAAAGAAGACCATATTGCATGTGAAAGCCCCATTTCTCACAATTACAATGGTACCACATATGTATCAGTAGCCCCCTGTTCCTGGACAGGAGACCCCCTAAACTGAAAAGAGCATTTTATAACATTTACAAATAAAATACAACTACTATCCACACTATAAAGGTTAAATCAAGAAAAAAAAATGAAGTGGGGGCACCCCATTTTTGGGGGGAATTTTAACGGTTAAAAAACCTTAAAAATCCCCCAAAAATGGCATGGGGTCCCCCCTACCCAGCATAACTAGCCCGGGGATCAGCTATGCAGGGCTTGAAGAACAGGATGCAGGGGCCAGCTTTGACTGGCTACAAGCCTGCACAGCCTAAATCAGCCTGGACCCTTCTGCCCCCAGGTAATAGGGGGGCTTGTGAACTGGTATAGGGGTCTCATGAACTCCTTACCTTCTGCTCTCCTGCTGGAGGTCTTTTATACCTGCTGGGTAACAGAACATAGGGGGTAAATTAAAAATAAAGACACTGGGTCTCCCCTCCCCTTTAATTTTAAGGGTTATAGACCCTTAAAAATCCAAAAACAAAATAACATGGGGTCCCCCCTACCCAGCATAAACGGCCTGGAACCAGCTATGCCAGGTTGTAGAACTGGGCGCAGGGGCCAGCTTTGGTGGCCCCCGGCCCTGCAGGGTACAAGCCCGCATAGCCTCTGTGGGCCCGGGCTCTTCTGCCCCCCCCCCCGGGTTTTGGGGAGGCAGGTATATGGGGAGCCAGGGGTTAATGCCAAGTTACCCTCAGCTTTCAAACAAGGCCCGGAGGTGAGTTTTTTTTTTTTTTTTTTTTTTTTTGTATTTTCACATTAGCAGGGGGAAATAGCAAGCATGTAGATGCTTGCCACTTAACGGTCGGAGAAGCAACCACTCTCCTGCTGTCCCTTCAGATGGACTTTTTGTGGATGAAGGCATGGGAGTATTTTGAAAAGGGATGTCAATTTTGTAGTCCCCAGTGTCTGTAAAACAGACCTAAGTGGCTGTGAGGGGGGAGCCACTTCAGATCTAAATTCTTTACTTCTCTGCTCCAACAAGCTCTTCTAATGAAGTATAGATTCCTACAGTTCCAAAATCAGTTATCCCTCTTTCAGGGTGACTGCTCATTCCACCAGGGCGGCTGGGTCTTCTTGGATGGCTGCTCTCCATCTCCCATGAAGCAATTGCACATTACATGAAAAGATACAGTTGGTCATTCTAACACATGAGTGTCATCAAGTAAATAATCTGGTGAGAAGGAATATATTAGTAGGTTCTAGCATTAACCTTAAAGAAGCCACTATTGCGAAAAAAATGGCTCAATGATTTAAAAACATATAAATTTGTTGGATGGTGGGTGGAGAGGTCACTTATACACCCAACATCAAGAAAGATCCAGCCAAGCTTGTTTCTTTTATTTTAATGAAAGGAAAAGGAAATTCGGGGTGACAGGCTCTGTCACCCCTCATGGACTAAACTTGTCACCCCCTGGATTTTATTCCTACCATGTGAAAATAAACCACAAGCTTGGCGAGAGTTTTATTTGGTTCAGGTGTATAAGTGACCCCTCTTCTCATTAGTCACCATGTTTATATGGATCTTTAACATTTCACAATTTCATGTTTTCCACCCATGTTGGGGCACTTGTATGATTTAGGTTCTCTCTTAGATCAGAGCATGCGTGTTGGCAGAGATGCTGAGTCATTACCTGTCTCCTAGTCATGGGCACATTAGTACTAGTAAGGAGTTAAGTAAGATTAACTGGGGCCCCTGCAAGATTACACACATTTTTTTTAATGGAGAGTACAAAAATAGAGTTTTTGGTACTCTTCATGAATCCTTTTAAAGAAGATTATTGGTGGTCTTGGTTAAGATCGCCTTCCTCATTATCTGGCCTGTTGCCAAAAGGTTGTTCATCTGGCTTCTTTTCAGCACTATTGTATATAGACTCCTTGTTAATGCAAGAGCTGTATCCCAAGGGCCGGGAGCATATAGCAAAGTTAACCTACCTCATGTTAATTTACAGTGAATAAACAAATATTTCCTGGTACATTTTTCAGATCCCCTCTGTCCATGAAGAGATTAATCTACCTCAAGAATCATCAGGACAACCGGATCTTGCTGCGCTAGTGGATGTCTTGCGCGAAACTCCCAGTGTCCAGGAGCAAGTAAACATTCTGTATCTCCTATATACCATGAAGTAAGTTTATCTTTCTTGGTTTCTTTGTATGAAATTGCAGCATATTACCTTTTTTCTCTTACATTGTATACTTTACCATATTACCAGGGGTTTGGATTGGGATACCCAAATATATGGGCAGCCTGGTGTAACCGTGAAGGATCTGCTGATTGAACTGTATGGTAAAGTAGGAGCAACACGGCAGTGGGCTTTGATTCGATACATTTCTGGTATCTTAAAGAAGAAAGTGGAGGCACTTGATGAGGTATTACTCTTTTATGTAGTAAACACATGTTAATTGATTTAGATTTGCATTTAAAGCTTTTGAGGGTTTGTGCAGATAAGTATCTGCTGCTTTATGTAGCAACTCAAGAACTAATTCTAGATATACAGGAAAGGTGGCCTAAGGCAGATGGTCTCTAGGTTTAATCTGTATGTGCCCTTAAAACTCCCCTATTCAGGCTAGCCTAGGTGGCTTAGGCTACCTATTTCGCAGTTTCAACCAATTTAGGGGCCCTTGCCACCATGCTGCTTATACCTACTATACTATACTTTATGTGATCCAAATGTATCCTTTAGATCAGGGGTCCCCAACACTCTCACAAGGCTCAGCAACAGTCCATAGTAGGATGCCCCACTATGTGAAACCCTGCTGGTTGCCCATTATACATACCTTGCCCAAGACCAAACGATGTGTGCAACAGGTAGCAGCATCTCCTGCTTCCATTTAGCCTGTGCGTGGCCGTACCAGCATGAACAATGGCTGGCTATGCATAGCCATATAGGGATCCCAGAGGTGTCGTCGGCAATTGCCTAAGTGGCTGTGCTCCTATTTGCATTATTCTTAGTATACAGTACGTCCTGCTCCAGATAGATTACTTACACTTGGGTTATCCTCCGCCAGATGGCGCTGCACTGCAGAGACATGCTCCAGATAGATTACTTACACTTGGGTTATCCTCCGCCAGATGGCGCTGCACTGCAGAGACATGCTCCAGATAGATTACTTACACTTGGGTTATCCTCCGCCAGATGGCGCTGCACTGCAGAGACATGCAAAAACAGGCTCCTCCCGGCCCCTCAAATACCCGGGACCTCCCACAAATCCCCAGATTTCTCTGCAGTGCTTACTGCGAAGACATGAAATTATCACTCTCTCGCAGGTGTGCGGGGCTATTAGCCTGCGGCCCTGTTGGACTATTCCCACCCGTTCCTTGTGTGATGTGCCTCCCAGCCTGGGCTGCGCTGGTCGGGTGAAGGTAGGCAGCACCATGCTTGCTTAAGGAGCGCTGCTCCGCCGCAATCCCCCACCAAAGGGTAGGCGGTATAGGCTGATGGTGAGCCTTTATGGATACCCCTCCCGCATTATTGTCCCATGCCCCATGTAGCGGTGGGTCCTGTACAGGGGACCGCCATCCTCCCTCATTCTCCCTGTAGCCTTCAGGGGAAAAGAAGGGGGGGGGGGGGTGAGAGCGTGTATCGTGATTCGTGTATACAGCGTTTTGTCATGTTTTCTTGTAATAGTATATGTGGTGTCAGCCGCCACGCTAACTTGTCTTTTTTACCATGGCAAATGCCGCTGCCGCGCACGCGCGTCTCTTCCTTCATTTAGATGTTCCGCACCGGGCGGTGGCGTTACCTCAGATGCTTATGCGTTCTCATTGGCTGCTTGTCTGTGGGCTTCGCGCTCTCCGGGGGGGGGGCCTGGCTTGGCGCGCTATGCGTCACGGCTCGCTCTGGGCCGCCCTTCGAGGTACTTACCGCGGTCCGTAAGTGCCCTCGTGGGCGGCTCTAATACTCTAAACGCTTTTTAGTGTGTTTGGTTCTGACACCCCCTCTTCCCATTGTGTCTTTCAGACGGGTGAATCCATTGGCTTCTCCCGGCCCGGTGTAATTGATAGGGGCCTTGTAAAATTACTCCCACTTTCCTAGCGGGTCATTGGGGCATCCAGGGTTGCTTATAGCGTAAATCTGGCATATTGTGCCTAATAATCACCATATGGAGGCATCCCAGGATAATGTTACCGGGGTCCCCTTGGGACAGGACCGGCTGTGTGTAGCGTGTGGGCAGCCTCATGCTGACAAGGCATGGGTCTGTGTACCCTGTGCTGAGCAGGTGTTTGCATTGCAATCGGGCCTGCCAGTGGCTGCACCTCGTTTCACTTCACCTACTACCCCAAGCTTAAATCTCACTCCTGTTGAGTTGCATACTAGTGGGGATTCTCAGCCCGAGGTGTCTTCTACACTGGCTACTGCTGAACAGATTATTGCGAGGTCCTTGGCGCGTAAGGGCCCTGGGAAGAAGCGGCTCTTGACGCCTAATGTTACTGTTTTCCCTATGGGAGCTGAGGAGTTTATGGATCTGTGTGGCTATACCCCGTCTGATGAAGGGGAGCTCCTTTCTGACTCAGGCTCATCTGATGAGGGATGACGATTCTGGCTCTGACCCCCGAGCCCCGGATGACACATTATTGACCCAGATCTTTGAGGTGCTGTCTATCTCTCTTCCTGTTGAGGCTCCCGGGCAAAGAGGGGAGCCTTTCAATAAAGCAAAATCGCATTTGGAATTTCCAGGGCAGGCACATTTCCATAACCTTGTGCTCAAGGAATGGGAGCGCCCCTGTAAACCTCCCGTGGTTCCAAAGAGTTGGGATAGGAAGTATCCCTTTACTGCTGAGGTGGTTAAATGTTGGTCGTCTCCCCCCGAGGTGGATTCCCAGATCCTAGGGCTATCTAACACCTCTGCCATGCATTCCCCTGTTTCTACCACCCTGCGGGATGCTGACGCATTGACCAGCTGGCCTCTCACGCCTTGGCATGTGCTGGAACGGCGCTGCGCCCGGTCTGTGCCTCTATTATTACTGCTGCACCCACTAGATCCCTTATCAGAAATATGATTCATAGTGCCCCTGATGATTTCCCTTGTGAGGTGTTTAATGCACTCTCCAGTTGTGCTGCTTTTGTAAATTTTGTCCTTGCAGCATTGGATGACACCATCAGAATGTGTGCCAGAACCTCTGCCCTCGTGGTGGCTATACGCCGCTCTGTTTGGCTGCGCCAGTGGGCTGCTGACATGGCTGCAAAGAAGGCCCTCACTGGGCTTCCATTTAAGGGGCTATGCCTGTTTGGGGACCGCCTGGACCTTTTTATTAAAGGAGGTAAGTTACCCCAGAGCAGACGCCAGTTCCGGCCTTTCGGGGTCAGGGTTCCTCCTCCTCCCCTTACCGTGGGGCAGGACAGGGAAGGGGGGCATCTTTCCCTGGGGCCTGGGGAGTTTTCTGGGGTAGAGGCAGAGGACGTGGACGTCCTGGCTCCTCCTGGGGTCCCAAAGCCAAATCTTCTCCCAAGCCCCCTCAGGCATGATGGGGCGCCCTCGCCCATCCGGGTGGGGGGGACGGCTGCAGCACTTCGCTCACGTCTGGAGGCTTCATGTCTCAGACCGGTGGATTCAGGAGGTAGTGTCCTCCGGTTACAAGATAGTTTGCTGTCTGTCCCCCTCCAAGATTCATCAGGTCCCGGATTCCTCAGGGCCCTGTGTCAGCTCAGGAGCTAGTGCATGCTGTGCAAGGCCTCCTGGAGCTGGGGGTCATCTGCCAGGTGCCTTTAAGAGAAAGAGGGCAAGTGTTTTTAATCCAACCTATTCACAGTACCCCAATAAAGATGGTTCTGTCAGGCCCATCCTGGGCTTAAAGATTATCAACAAGTTTTGTCAGGGGCAGCCGCTTTCGCATGGAGATTCTGCGCTCTGCCGTCAGTTCCCTGCGCAAGGGGGATTTCATGACTTCTGTGGACATCAAAGATGCTTACCTTCATATTCCTGTATTCCCAGGTCATCACAAGTTCCTCAGGTTCGCTCTGATGGTTCAAAATTACCAAGTTGTGGCCTTGGCCTTCGTCCTCACTTCAGCTTCCAGGGTGTTCACCAAGGTGCTGGCTGGCGGGATGTCTCTACTCAGACGTCAGGGTGTCAGCGTGCTTCCCTATCCGGACGACATCCTCATCACTTCCCAGTCTCTACACCAGGCAGAGTTGGATACCCAGTGGGTGGTGCCCATTCTGGAGTCATTTGGATGGGTGATCAACCACCCCAAGTCCTCACTGTCCCCTTCCTTGGTAACTCCATTCCGAGGAATGAATCTGGATACAGTTCAGGTAAGGATCTTCCTGCCTCAGCAGAAGGTGGACAATCTGATTGCACAGGCTCAGTCTCTCCTAGCTTGTTCCCATCCCTCCATTAGGCAGGGGATGCAGCTGGTGGGCCTGATGGTGGCGTGTTTCGCAGCGGTTCCTTGGGCTCAGTTCCACTTGAGGCCTCTGCAACTTCACCTCTTGTCAGTATGGGACAAGGACCCAGGACAGTGTCTGTGTGCTCCCCCCCCTGGTCAGGAGGTCCCTCTTGTGGTGGATGGACTCAAGGAACCTGTTGGGGGGCAGATCCTTTCTTGCCCTTCCTGGGAGGTGGGGCCCTCAGGAGGCCCACACTCCTATCTATGTCTTGGAGCTGCGAGCGCTCAGGTTAGTTCAGGCTCGCTTGACTACTCATCTTCAGGGCTTGCCTGTCCAGGGGCGCCCAGACAACCAGACGGCAGTTGCCTACATTAATCGTTTGGGAGGGACCCGGAGCAAGAGGGCCCTCCAGGTAGTGTTTCTGATCCTGACCCGGGTGGAGGACAATGTTCCCTGCATATCAGTGGTGTACATTCCAGGGGTGAAAATTCTGCTGGCAGACCCTCTGAGCAGGGGGACCTCTCGCCAGGGAGAATGGTCCCTCTGCAACAGGGTGTTCCAATCTCTGTGCCACCGTTGGGGCCAGCCAGGTGTGGATCTGTTTGTGTCCCGTCACAATCACAAGCTCCCGGCCTTTTGTCTCTCTGTCTCAGGATCCTCTGACCTTGACCTCTTTAGCACTGTCATGGCTGGACATTCAGTTACTGTATGTCTTTCCCCCATTCCCACTGCTGGGTTCGGGTTCTGCGCAAGATTGCTCTGGTAGGGGTGCCAGCGATTCTGGTGGCTCCCAGGTGGTCAAGAAGAGTGTAGTTCGCAGACGTGGTGCAGATGGCAGTAGACTAGTACGTTCTGTCAGGGGTGCCAGATCTGCTCACTCAGTGTCCCTTACGCCATTCCATTTTACAAACTCTGGCCTTGACAGCCTGGCTGCTGAAACCTCCATCTTGATGGAGAAAGGGCTTGTCCGCCTCGGTGGTTGATACATGGAGAAAGGGCTTGTCCGCCTCGGTGGTTGATACCATGGTGAAGGCTAGGAAGAGAACTTCTTCTTCCATCTATTACAGGGTATGGCGTACCTACATTGACTGGTGTGAGTCTAGGTCTCTTCCCTGTCGGGTGTTTTCAGTTCCCAGGGTTCTGGAGCTCTTACAGCATGGGTTGGAGTCGGGACTCCAACTCAGTACTCTGAATGGTCAGGTTTTTCTGTCCTGTCTGTTTTCTTTCAGAAGTCTTTTGCTCAGCATTCTTTGGTTAAGACCTTATTCCAGGGGGTTACTCTTGTGCGTCCCCCACGTAAACCTATGGTCCCTGTTTGGGATTTGAACTTGGTTTTGTCTGCCTTGCAGGGTGCTTCCTTTGAACCTATACAGGATGCTGCTCTGGCTGTGCTTACCCTCAAGGTTGTATTTCTGGTGGCTATTACTTCGGTCAGGCGTGTGTCTGAGTTGGCGGCTCTGTCTATTCAGCCCCCATGCTATGAGAGACACCAGGACAAGATGGTGTTCTGCCTTAAGCCAGACTTTCTGCCTAAGGTGATGTCTGCTTTTCATTTACATCTAGATTTTGTTCTTCCTTCATTGTGCCCTATCCTAGCAATGCTAAGGAAAGGGTTCTGCATTCCTTGGATGTGGTCAGGTGTCTGAAGTATTACCTGGTAGTCACTGCGTCCTTCAGGAAAACTGATGCTTTTTTTTGTGGTCCCTTCTGGGCCCAGGAAGGTTTTGGTCTATTATTAGCAAATGGATCCGTCCGGCCTATTTTGCTAAGGGGAAGAGTCTTCCCTTTTTGCCTTACTACTCATTCTACTCGTGCTATTGGTGCCTCTTGGGCCTTCCAGCACCAGGCTTCTGTTGAACTAGTTGCAAGGCCGCTACTTGGTCTTCTGTTCATACCTTTTCAAAGTTTTTCAAGGTTGATGTTTGGGCCTCAGCTCATGCTGTTTTTGTTTTTTGCAGGCGGCAGTGGTTTAAACTGTCTGCTGTTACCTTTTTTGCTGGGGATCCCACCCTACTTTATGGACACTGCTATTGGATGTTCCAAGTGTAAGTAATCTATCTGGAGCAGGACGTACTGAATACTAAGAATAATACAATTCTGTGAAATACTCGCCTGTAGAATTGGTATTATAAGTATACAGTACGTCCTGCTCCACCCCACCCTTGGTTTTGCATTATTCTGGATCCCCTGTATGGTGATTGTTATCATTGTTATAGTTACCAGTTTGGGTGGTTAAATTCTCCCGGCTTCTCGTTCACTGCTTTTCAATGCTGGGGATTTGTGGGAGGTCCCGGGTATTTGAGGGGCCGGGAGGAGCCTGTTTTTGCATGTCTCTGCAGTGCAGCGCCATCTGGCGGAGAATAACCCAAGTGTAAGTAATCTATCTGGAGCAGGACGTACTGTATACTTATAATACCAATTCTACAGGTGAGTATTTCACAGAATTGTATTTTTTAAGCCGCTCATTTAAATGTGCGGTCAAAAATGCTGATTGGAGGGGAGATGCATCTATGCTGTGGAGTCGCCATTGAGGTATATATAATGGGCAACTAATAAAGTTTCACATAGCAGGGCAACTCAAATTGGGATACCTGAGTAGTACGAACTAAAATTTAGAATAGTGAAATTCCTGGGGTTTTCCTGGGTTTTGGTCCACTTTAAAAGAGCACTATCATGAAAAATGGGCCATTGATAAAATCCATATAGATATGCTGGATGGTGGGAGGAGAGGTCACTTATACACCCTGCATCAATAAACATCCAGCCAGGCTTGTTTTTAATTAATAGAAGAAAGAGGAAATCAGGGGTTACAGGTTCTGTCACCCCTGATGCACCTAACCTGTCACCCCTGGATTTTATGCCTACCAGGATAGAATAAACCACAAACTTGGCGGGAGTGTGATTCTAAGTATGCAGCACGTCCTGCTCCAGATATATTCATATTCATAACAGCTGTGATATAGTCCACAAGAGGGCGCTTTACTGCAGAGATGGCAAAAAGAGGCCCCTCCCAGTCCATATATACCCGGGACCTCCCACTAATTCCCCAGTTTCTTCTCTGCAGTGGGCTGCGAAGGACAAGATGATGGCTTCTCTTCTCGCAGGTGAGCTGGGCTTTACAGCCCTGGGCCTTGTAGGACTATTTCCACCTGTTCCATCTTTATTATGCCTCCCAGCCCTGGCTGTGTGGTCGGGTGATGGTAGGCAGCACCTATTAGAGATGCTTCATTGGAGCTTGCTCCACCGGAAGCTACTGGTTTCTGGTGATCTTGACCTGGGATGCCCCGTCCGCTATTGCCCTGCCTTACATTTATTAATGTTTAATGGGCTCCTTACTCCCCCTTCTCCCATTATACTGCTCGGTGGGGGGGGGGGGGGGGTGAGTGCCTTTTTAGTGTAAGTGTTTTTTTGTCTTTGACATAACTGTTGTGTGTTTTGATGCCTTTCTTGGTCTCTGTGGCACTCTCCTCGGCTCTGCTCCTCTCCCTTTCATTTTTTGAATTGCCTGACGCTGACTCGCGCACCCTGCGGCGACAGCGGCGACGTCACTCAGAGACCTGATGGCTGCTGATTGGCTGCGGGGTGGCTGTCTTCAGCCTGTAACCCCGCGCTTCCTGGAGGGGGCGTGGCTTAACGCTGGGCGCGCTCCTCAGTGTCCCTCATGCGGCCCGCCCCTTCAGAGCTCTGCAGCGCCATCTTGTCTCTCCTGCTGTATCGGTTGCAAGCTCTTTGGCGGTCTGTGGGTGCCCTTGCGGGCCCCCCCTTTTTTATATTTAACTGCTTTTCACTCCTGTTTAATTAATGCGGGTATTGTCTTTTTATGTCTTTCAGGCGGGAAAACCAATTAGAGGTTTCTCCCGGTCCTGTGCCTTCTATTAGTCTAGCTACTATATTAGAGGCCTAAAAAACAATAAAATCCTCCCACTATCCTAGCGAACTGTTAATAGGCATCCCGGGTAGCTGCACAGCGTAATTCCCTTTGGTTATTGTGACACCAAAAATCACCATATGGAAGCTTCTCAGGATATTGTGATCGGGGTCCCATCTGGGAAAGCCCGGCTGTGTGTGGTGTGTGGGGCATCCCCTGTAAGAGATGATGTGGGGGTCTGTGTACCCTGCGCCAGCAGGCACTTGCGCGGCACTCTGCGCTGCACTTGTCTGTGCCTGCACCCACTATGTCTTCTCTCACGCCCCCTCGGTTGATGGTGACCCCCAGTGAGATTAACACTAGTAGAGAGTCTCAGCCTGATGTGTCTTCCAGGCTCGCCAACATTGAGATGTTGATTGCTAGCTCTGTGGCCCGTAAGGCCCCAGCTAAAAGATGGCACTTGGCGCCTGCTGCGTCTGCCTTCTCTATGGAGACCGAAGAATTCCTTGATTTCTCTGACTGTACCCTGCTTGAGGAGGGGGAATTATTCTCAGATTCGGAATTCTCTGATAATCAGCAGTTCCCTGGCGCTGATTCCGGCTCAGAGCATTGGAATGCTGATGACACCCATAGACTTTTGACTCAAATCTTTGAAGTACTTTCCATTTCTCTCCCTGCTGCGGCACCCAGGCAGCAGGGGAAATTGTTTGGTACTACAAAGCCACAAAGGGCCTGTTAGAAGGCTATCCTGATAATTCTTCCAGTGCCGAAGTTAGAGCCTTATCACAATGTGAGATGTTTATTGCTTATATTCTGTCTGCCTTAGATGACACCATTAGGATGTGCAGCAGGACCTCGGCTCTGGTTGTGTCTATTCGCCGCTCGGTCTGGCTGCGCCAGTGGGCAGCTGACAATGCTGCTAAGAAGGCTCTCACAGGGCTAACCTTTAAGGGACTACGCCTTTTTGGTGACCGGTTGGACCTTTTTGCAAAAGGAGGTAGGTTGCCCCAACGCAAAAGACAACCGCGGCCCTTTCGGGATTCAGGGTCCTTTACCCCCTCTTTTCGGGGATCCAGGTCAGGTAGGGGGGTTCCCTTTGCAGGGCACAGGGGGGATTTCTGGGGCAAGGGTAGACGCCGTGCCCGTCCTGGATCCTCCTGGGGATCTAAGCCAAAATCTGTCATTAAAGTGGACCAACACCCAGGGGTGACCGGCCCGGGAATCTATAAGATTCCCGGGCCGATCACCTCCCTCACCGCGGGACATCCGAGATCGGGATGTCCCGCGGGGTGAAACCCCCCCAAAACCCCTAAAAAACCTTACCTCCTCTCGCACGCCCCTCTAGACGTGCGCACGCCTGTGCCGGCCATCTATGAATGGCCGGTGCGCGCCCTGTAAGAGTGACGTGCAGGAGGCGGCGGCGGACGCGCTGTCTTGTCCATCGCTGTCACCCGCTTGTCCATCGGCGGGGGCTTTCTGGGGGGTTTCACACAGCGGGGCACCCCCAATCGGGGTGCCCCCCTGAAGTGGACCAAAACCCAGGACAGTCAAAATCCTGGGTGTTGGTCCACTTTAAGCCCGCTCAGCCATGAAGGGGCACCCTCACCCTTACGGGTGTGCGGGGACGGCTGCGGCTCTTCGCTCATGTCTGGGGACAACAGGTCTCAGACAGGTGGATTCTGGAGGTTGTGTCCTCCGGCTACAAGCTAGAGTTCACGGCACGGCCCCCTCCAAGATTTCTCAGGTCTCGGATTCCTCTAGACCCCTTGGCCGCTCAGGATCTATGTCAAGCTGTACAGAACTTATTGGGTATAGGGGTCATCTGTCTGGTCCCTCCGGGGGAGAGAGGTCAAGGTTATTATTCCAATCTTTTCACAGTGCCCAAAAGGGATGGCTCCATCAGGCCCATCCTGGACTTAAAGCTTCTCAACAGACGCTTTCGCATGGAGACCCTGCGCTCCGCGATCAGCTCCTTGCGCCCAGGGGACTTCATGACCTCCGTAGACATCAAGGATGCTTACTTTCATGTGCCAGTCTTCCCAGGGCATCAGCGGTTCCTCAGGTTCGCCCTGGAGGACCAGCACTACCAATTTGTGGCACTTCCCTTCGGTCTCACATCAGCCCCCAGAGTGTTCACCAAGGTACTGGCGGGAGTGATGGCCATCCTCAGAGCCGGGGGCATTCGCATCCTTCCTTATCTGGACGACATTCTCATTACATCTCATTCTCTCCAGCAGGCGGAGTTGGATACCCAGATGGTGGTAACAGCCCTGGAAACTTTCGGATGGGTGATCAATTATCCCAAGTCCTCCCTCTCCCCGTCCAGGGTGACCCCTTTCCTGGGCATGAATCTGGATACCAATCAGGCCAGGATTTTTCTTCCTCAGCAGAAGGTGGATTCTCTTCAAGCTCTGGTTCATTCCATGCTGTCCAGCCCTCGTCCTACCATCAGGCAAGGGATGCAATTGGTGTGACAGATGGTGGCCTGCTTCGAAGCAGTCCCTTATGCTCAATTTCACATGAGACCCCTTCAGCTCCATCTCCTTTCAGTCTGGGACAAGAGTGCCCTATCTTTGGATCAGGCCTTTGTTCTCTCGTCTCTGGTTCGGCGGTCCCTCCTGTGGTGGCTGGACTCGATGAATCTTCTGGGGGGCAACTTACAAACGCTGGCTTTGACGGCCTGGCTGCTGAAACTGCCATCCTGAAGGAGGAAGCTCTGTCTGATTCGGTGGTTCAGACTCTTGTCAGCGCTAGGAAGAAGTCCTCCTCCACTATTTACTATAGGACCTGGTGGGCCTACATTGACTGGTGTGAGTCTAGGGCCTTTCCCTGTTGTGTGTTCTCCATTCCTAGGATCCTGGAGTTCCTGCAACATGGTTTGGATATGGGTTTTCAGCTCAGCACCTTGAAGGGTCATGTGTCCGCCTTGGCTGTTTTCTTCCAGAGGTCTTTCGCCCTACATCCTCTGGTCAAGACCTTCTTCCAGGGGGTCACTCATGTGCACCCCCACAAGGTGGTTTTCCGTTTTAAACCAGATTTCCTGCCTAAGGTTGTCTCTGCCTTCCATCTCAATCAGGACATTGTGCTTCCTTCTTTGTGCCCTAATCCTGGTAATCCCAAGGAGAGGGCCTTGCACTCTCTGGATGTTGCCAGGAATTTGAAGTACTACCTGGTGGCTACTGCTCCTTTCAGGAAAACGGACGCCTTGTTTGTGGTTCCATCAGGTCCCAAGAAGGGATTGGCTCCTGCTAAGTCTACTATTAGTAAATGGATCCGTCAGGCCATTGTTACGGCCTATTCTACTAAGGGGAAGGATCCTCCTTTCCGTGTTACTGCTCATTCTACCCGTGCTGTTGGGACTTCCTGGGCCTTCCAACACCAGGCTTCTGTTGGACAAGTTTGTAAGGCTGCTACGTGGTCTTCTGTTCATACCTTTTCTAAGTTTTACAAGGTTGATGTTCGGGCCTCAGCGGATGCTGTTTTTGGCCGTAAGGTTCTGCAGGCGGCAGTGGTTTGAATTGCGCGTTGTTGCCTTTTTGGGATCCCCACCCGTTTTTGGACACTGCTGTTGGATGTCCCAGCTGTTATGAATACTATCTGGAGCAGGACGTGCTGCATACTTAGAATAATACAATTCTGTGATTACTCATCTTGTAGAATTGGTATTATAAGTATGCAGCACGTCCTGCTCCATCCCACCCTGATTATTTTGTTCTTGGATCCTCTTTATGGTGATGTGTTCCTTGTTAACATGGTTGAATTTGTTATTGGCTTCTCCTGGTTCCCTTACTGCTTTGTTATACTGGGGAATTAGTGGGAGGTCCCGGGTATATATGGACCAGGAGGGGCCTCTTTTTGCCATCTCTGCAGTAAAGCACCCTCTTGGACTATATCCCAGCTGTTATGAATAATATCTGGAGCAGGACGTGCTGCATACTTATATTACCAATTCTACAAGGTGAGTAATCACAGAATTGTATTTTTGCAATAGTGCTCCTTTAATTTGTACTTGTTCTTCTGTGCAAAAACATAGGTCTGTTAACAAATAAATGCCAAAAGGATTTAGTAAAATGTAAGGGCAGGTGTTCCACAATATCCTGCTATGTTTTTGGTATGGTAGACATAAACTGTCAGGTGTTCCACAATGGCCTACTAGGTTTTTGGTATGTTAATTTACATTTGCTTCTAATTATCAATGTGTTTGTGTTATCTGATCTGTTACTGATCGATTTATTTTGGCTGCAGTGATATATATTCAAAATGAACTAAATTCTTACTGCTTTGTACAGGCCTGCACGGATCTTTTGTCCCACCAGAAGCAACTCACTGTTGGGTTTCCTCCTGAACCAAGAGAGAAGACCATTAATGCGTGCGTTTTCTTATATAATTCTGGATGAGTATTAACAAGGGTGCTTTAATAATTGTGCAATGATCAGTACTGCGTTAGCTATAACCTCTACTCAGAAGTCACTTAAGATTATAGTGGGAAAACGTATGGAACAATTATTTATTTTGAGCCCTAGCCCTTTACCTGATTTGTTAATTGTATCCTAATTTGGAATTGAATTACGGTAAATGCAATCACCAAATTACCAAATCTGTTGACTCAAAGTGTTAGTAACCAACCTCATCACTGCTGTTATAAATATGATTGGTTAAGCAAAATGGTTGAATCTGTGTCCCACTATCACAGTTATTGCTGTGTTGGGATGCTTTTAAAGCTGTACCTTGGGTTACATGAGATACTCGAGGATGGAAAGCCAGATGCTGCTGTTGGTTCGCCGGTGGTCTGATTTTCAAAGAAAAATTAGTTTTTCCACTGCCGAAGCCACTCCCAGCGGCACATTTAAGATTGCGGATTGGCTGATCTCAAAGGTGCCACAGCAACGAGGTGCAGCGGGCTAGCAGTTGTTCGGACGTGCCCGCGGCTGCTGGTGGTGATCGCTTTGCGGGAACCACGGGGATCAGGTAAGATTACAGTCACCCTGGGGGGGGTTCACACAGCGGGGCATTCAGGATTTCTGCTGCATGGGTTTTGACACCCTTTAATTTCCCAAACTGCTTCCCAGCATCCAGCTTGTGCCAGATTGAGCACCTGTTCCTAATTGGGAACATTAGTTTGGCTTTTATGCCAATCTCTCTAAAAAGACTGCTATGTCTGACTGATTCTGGACCACAGAAGTCTGAACATGTACTCTGAAATTCAGGATGGGATTCTAGAAGTCAGTCCTTGCCTCCCTCAAATAGGACCCTTTGACCTAGCCACAGTAATAGGCATTTTTAGTAACAGGATTTTTAAGTCCTGCCATATCTATACAATCTCCCGGACAAGAAATCTTTTCTGACACATTGACAGGGTGTTTGTTCACAAAGAAAAGCTGCTGGTATTCCAATCCTGACCGGCTATTTGTGTGAGAGTGTTAGCCATGATGGTGTCTTTGAAAGGGGGACCCCAAACATGAATATTTTGACATCTTGGGACAACATAAACTTTTTTGCCCCTAGTCTCCGCATTCCATGTAAATCAGGACATTTTTATTCCCTAGTTTCTCTTCCATCCCATCCCAGAACTTCTATCTGGACGTGGTTGGGACTCTCAGTTCTACTTGACCAGGACAAGGGACTTTAGGAAGTCTGATACTATGTTCTTTCTGATGGGCCTTGTCTTGTAATGGGGTAACGGCATGCCGTACCACAATTAGCAGGTGGATCAAAGGATTGGTTGTGACATTTTTAAAAGTGTAAGCTTTCCTTTTCATGGCGACTAATTTCACAAAGGTGATCGTTTCCTTATGGACATTCCACAAGTTGCATAATGTCGCTGCATGGCCCTTAATTTACACTTGCAAACTTAAACACGCACAGCTAGAACTGGCTGATGCAGCCTATTGCTGCAATATTTTGCTGATGGCTTTTCAGATTACTTGTTATCCTTGTTTTTTGATTGTTGCCTGACCCATTAGTGATGCAAAGTCTTTATAGTTCACATAATTAAGGTGTTTGTTGCCTCTTACCCACCTTGCCTACCCACCCACCACAGCTACTGCTTTAAGACATTCCATACATATTAGAATGTTTGCCCAATGGGCAATCAGGAAAAATTGATTTAAGTTCTTACTGTAAAATCATTTTCCTGGAATCCCATAGGGTTCTACCCCTATTATATTGGCAAGCCCTTTGCCTGTGAGCAGCATTATCACCCAGAATCTAAAAAATAAAAACAAAGTGGAAACAGTGGAGCTTCACTTGCAGAACCTAACCCCCCTGATGTCATCTTCCTTCCATTAACAAAAAAGAAACAAGCCTGGCTGGTTATTTTATGATGCCGGATGTATAAGTGACACCCTCCTCCTGCCATCCTGCATGTTTATATGGATTTCAATCATTGGGCCATTTTTTACCATAGTCCTTCTTTAAAGGGTCTGTCCAGTCATAACAAACCCTCTTATTTCCCCCACAGCTTATCTTTCCTTCTCTAGTCCTGTAGTCCTTATGAGTCCTTCTGTGATTATGATCACCAGTAACCTCTGGAATGTAGTCGCCACCCCGCCCCCCAGAATCCTGCATGTAAACTCTATTGACTGGCTTTTTTTTGTTTTCTTGCTTGGACAGACCATTGATCACACTTAAATAATATTTTTGGCGATTAAACAGGTAAGGAGATACTGGCAAATTCATCTATACAAGTCTAGTCTCCCAGACCCAGATCACCCTACCTTTCAAAGGAGGGGGTATAGGCTTGTTTCAGCGTATGCTTTCCAATAATAATGGTCATATTCTTGATCTTAGGCCATTACCATATGACAGGCTGATTCGGTTAATTGATGATGCCAGTGAACAGAATGTGAGCATATCCATCCTCACACAGGTATAAACCAATTTCTAAAGATCATAAAGAAAAGGACTGTTGTAATAGCATTTTTTTATGTTGGTATTGCATATATTTTCCATGACATAAAAAAATAATTTATTACAGGCTATAAGTTTTATCATAGGATATAGAAGGCCCAGGTTGGTTACCAGAGACCCCCATATGCATATAGGCTCTAGCAGGACTGGTTATTTTATGGCAGTGTTCTGACAGAGGATAGTTGTGCTTGCAACCCTTTTGGTTTTATCTATACACCCTGATCCAAGTTAGACCTTGGTTGAGATTAATGTTCTCCCTTAGGGGGTACATATCCCTGTCGGTACACTGTTGAGCACCCCAGGACAGGTTTTACTCCTTACTGCTGGGATATTTCATTTGAACACAGAACCAGTCATCATGTATTTCCCAAGGATGAGAGTGCTTCATGTGATGTGGTGAACAATTATTGACTATATGTTCCCCTGCAGCTGGTGTGACTGTGCTTTGTGCACATGCCAGCTGGACTTTTAACTTGAATATGGTCCAGGAGCATGCACAGAGCATGCCACTCTGTGCAGCCCTGCTGTGGCCAATGCCAGAAGCGCAGATGGACAGTATTGAAACCCGGAACCAGGAGAGGTCTTTTTAACCCCCCCTTCTTCCTCATTGCCAGAGGGCAAGACCTTTTTAAAGACTGGACTTCTTTTTAAGAGAGCTTAAACCAGACACTAGAAACAAAAAACACTCCCCAAATCTCTCTTACCCCATCTACATGCATGATATTGAATCATTGTCAGCACTTATATTTACCCCTGTAGCCAATCATATCTTAAAAGGTTGCCTCACTGATTTTCTCCCTTCGCAGCCATCTTAAAGCACCCCTTTCCCAGCTGTACTGCTGCCTGATCTAGTATTTTACATTTTTTCTAATATGTTAGCAAATGTGTAAATGTGTAAATGTTTAGGGAAGCAGTTTTCGCTACTTGCAATATGTTGCTGAAGAGAGAAGGTAGTCCTGCCAGTGGCGCACCCAGGATTTTGCCCTAGGAAGTTTGGTTTGGGCGAGGGGGGGGGCGGAGCTTGGTCCTGGAAGAGGAGTTACTTTAAGAGAAGCATACCTCTCAACGTTTTAAAATGGGAAAGAGGAGGAAGAGGATAGGGGTGCGCAGCAAGGTAAGAATTAATGGCATTCCATGGGGGGTTCACACCAAATCGGGATGCAATGCTGGAGAGGAACAATCACAAGGATAGTGAGAATCCTGATGATTGTTCCTCTTTAACCCTTACTTTTATGCACACTGAACTAGGATAATTTACAATTACCTGCATTGGGCTGCATTATCAGCCTCTTAGTACTTACCCACACTTCCTGATCCTTGTTGGTCTTCCTTCTCTGCTTCTGATTGCCCTTTGTTATTTGCTGCCCCATCTCATCCTCCAGTTTTTGCCCTCTCAGACTAGGTTAGGTCAGGGGAGCGGGTCAGTGGCCGCGGAGACGGGTTAGGTGAGTGATAGAGGACAGCAGCAGGGGATGGAGAAGTTAGGTGAGCACTAGAGGACAGTGGCAGAGGGTGAAGTGGTTAGGTGAACAGTAGAAGACAGCAACAGGGGTGGAGAGGTTAGGCGAGTGGTGGAGGAAAGCAGCAGGGGCAGCAGCTGGTGTCCTTTAATTTACAGTTTGAAAAGTTGAGAGTTGTTTTAAGTGTTCTCCTACCTGTGTATGTGTTGACTATTATTTTTTTCTTTTGAGGATGTCCTTTGCTGCTGATATAATAGGTTGTTTTCATGATAAATGATTCCATTACATATTCTTTTTTATGCAGGAAATTATGGTGTATTTGGCAATGTATATGAGAACTCAGCCCTTTCTTTTTGCTGAGATGTTTCGCCTGCGAATTGGGCTCATCATCCAGGTGATGGCTACTGAACTTTCTAATTCTCTACGATGTTCAGGTATATTTCTTTTGCATTTTTTAAACATGCCCCAGAAAAAAAGTAACATTTTTTATAAAAAATAAAGGGAATATGAGATTTATTACAATAACAAAATAAAATATCACCCACAAATTGAGACCAGCCATCGCCATGTTACTGCAGAACCTTTTACAAATAACAGGCTAACATTATATAACATTATTAAGAGACCATTGACGTGGTACTGATACATTAAGCTTAGAGTGTGATTAACAGCCATTGTGGGTTAGGGGTACAAATGTATTATGATAGGTAGGCAACAAAGAAGATATGAAGGTTAAAGCAGAGCAAAACCTAGGATTTGCTCTATCCAGGTTTTGATCCTTGCCCCCACCCCTTCCCTTTTTGACCTTCAGTGTTTTGTGTTTTCTCTTCAGGAAACATGTGGTGAGCAACGGCCTGTTTGTTGTTTTCTGTTCCCCGGGACGATGGTGGGTCCAGATCCCCCTCCCCTTCCAGAGGTCTTCCACCTGAAGTCGGGCACTGGAAGGTGGAAGACCGTGGCCACAGATTGTACTGGGGGGGGGACGGGGGGTGGATGTCCTGTTTCTGACCCAGGGTCTCCAGGCCTCCTTCCTTGTCCCTGCCGGGTGCCAGGCTCCAGGGAATGTCCATCTGAGGTCCAGGAGCCCAGCGGTGGCACCCCCGGCCTCCAGGCACAGGAAAAGCCGTGGCTTCGTGTACTGCACTGCCGTGGGCGCTATTTCCTGAGGTGATTTTGCTTAGTCATGGCGCCGGCCGGGTCACGTGAGCGCTATTTTCGCGCTCTTTGGGGGGGGGGGGGTGGGTCCTGGTGATGATGCGTATCGCGTCATTCCCCTGCGGCCCGCCCCTCAAGGTACCTCTGCCGGCGCCATTTTGGACGAGCTGCGCGTCTGGTTTTCTCCCTTCCTGACTGCAGCGCTGCTTCCTCGATGTCTCGACTTCGGTGGTCTGTGCCTGAGCGACCCTACATTGTCTTTGGTCCGTGAGTCCCCCTTGGGGGGCTTGCATGGGGTGTACTTGTTGTGGGTTGCTCATGTGTCTATTTACTTATGTCTTTCAGGCGGGGGTACCCTTGGGTTGTGGTTTCTCCTGGCTCCACTCCTTCCTCCCCCTTATTTTCCCCTTCACTACTTCTGGGGGCATCCCGTGGGAGGGCATCCCAGGTGGCTTCTGTCTTAGCCTTTACCCACCACTGCCCTATTGTGCCTCTATTAATAGCAATATGGAGGCTTCTGGGGAAAGTGTTCTTGGGGGCACTTCGGGGCAAGCCCGGCTGTGTTCCATGTGTGGGTAATCCCCGGTAAGTAATTGTGTCACGGTGTGCATGCCGTGCGCTGAAAGTGTCCTTGCGCTCCAAGCTGGTTTGCCTGCTTCGCTTCCCAGCTCTGTGCATCCCTCAGCTTCATTTACTCCCCCGCTACTGCTATTGGGCCCTAATGAGGGGGACATTAGCAGGGAGTCACGCTCTGAAATGGCTTTGCGGGTGGCCAACATTGAGAAGCAGCTTGCCAGGTCTGTTCCTAGGAAGGCCTCTGTCAAGAAGCGGCACGTGGATCCCAGATCCTCCCCTCTACCCAAGATGTATGTGGGGATCGATGATCTTGGAGAATGTCACCCCCTTGTGATGGGAGAGTTTTGCCAGGATTCTGACTCCTCTGGGAACCAGCAGGAGGGTTGCGATAGTGACCCTGGTTCGGCGTCTGGAGAGGACTCATGGTACCCTGAGGACACTGATAATATGCTGTCACATATTTAAAATTTTGCACATTGCTGCCCCTGAGGTAGCTAAGAGAAAGCAGGGGGAGCTTTTTCGCCCTGGTAAACAGTGTGTTCAGTTCCCTGAGCAGGAACAAAATTGTCTGATTCCACCCCCTTTTTTTGCCTATAGATGTTATGCTGAGATCAGTACCCTTCGCCTGGGCGACTTCACGGCCACTGTGGACATCAAGGTTGCTTATTGTCCTGTGCCTATCTTTCTGGGTCATCTGAGATTTCTAAGGTTCGTGCTGGAGAATCGGCATGATCAGTTAGCGGTTTTACCCTTTGGTGTCACCTTGGCACCTCGGCTGTTCACCAAGATAGTTGCAGGGGCATGGCTCTGCTAAGGAAACGGGGCATCCGCCTCATTCCTGATCTGGACGTCATCCTCTTGGGCCAAGTCTTTCCTCAGATTGGGCAGGTCACTCAGACGGTGACCTCCACTCTAGAATCCCTTGGCTGGGTGATCTACCATCCCAAGTCTTATCTGTTCCCGTCCTTGGTGAGGGTTTTTTCTGGGTATGACCCTGGATATCTCAGGTCAAGTGTCCCTTCCCTTGTAGAGGGTGAAGGGTCTTCAGATGCAGGCTTGGGCTCTGCTACCGTGTCCTCATCCCTACACCTGTCAAGGGATGCAGTTGGTGGGCCTGATGGTTTCCTGCTTTGGGTAGTCCCCTTTTGCTCGTTTCACATAAGACATATTTAGTCAAACCTCTTGTCAGTTTTGGATTGGGGGCCTGCGTCCTTGGATCGGGAGTTTGATCTGTCTCCTCTGGCCAGACAGTCCTTCTTGTGGAGGTTGGACACCAGGAACCTTCTGGGGGACAGGTCCTTCCTGCCCCTGTGCTGAGAGACGGTCGCCACGTATGCCAGTCTGACCGGTTGGGGGGACTTCTGGAGATCCCTGAGGTTCCAGGGAAGGTGGGGCCCACATGAGGGCCATGCTTCCATCAACGTCCTGGAACTGTGGGCGATCAGGTTGGTTCTTCTTACCTGACCACTCACCTTCAGGGTTTGACTGTTCAGATCCGCTCAGACAACCATATGGCGGTTGTCTACATCATCCATCAGGGAAGTACTTGGGGCAAGTGAGCCTTCAGGGGAGGGTCCCTGATTCTGTCTTGGGCGGAACAGCATGTTCCCTGCATCTTAGCGGTTTACATTCCGGGGGTGGAAAACCAGGTGGCAGACTCCCGGCGTAAGGAGTTGTCTCGTCTGAGGGAATGGTCCCTCAACAACCGGGTGCTTCTCTCCCTGTTTCACCGCTGAGGTCATCTGGATGTGGCCCTGTTTGGGTACCGCCACAATCACAACTTTCAGATTTTGTCTCTGTTTCAGGATCATCCTGTCTTTGCTATGTGTGCCTGGGCATTCCCTTGGCCGGAGTTTGGCTTCTCTATGAGTTCCCCCTGTTTCCTTCTGGGCAGTGTTATATGCAACATAGCCCAGGAGCGGATACCGGCCACCCTGGTGGCCCCTTCTCGGCTGTTAAGCCCTCCATCTTGGTGATAACAGAGTCTGCTTCTGTTGTTGATTCCATGATTTGGCCTATGAAGAAGTCCTTGTACTTTGTCTATTACACTGTCTGACATGTTTACATTGCCCGGTAGGACTCTAAGTCTCTTCCCTGTAGGGGTTTTTTGCTATTCCCAGGACTCTGGAATTCTTGCAACTTGGTTGGATTTGAACCTTCAACTTAGTACACTCAGAGGCCAGGTTTCTGCTCTGGCAATTTTCTTCCATTTGTGCTTTTGCCACTTACTGACTGGTTCAGGTTTTCACAGGGTTTTTTCTCACCTGTGTCCACAACATACTACTTCTACCAGTCTGGGATCAAAATCTGGTGTTGTCTGCTATGCAGGGGCCTCCCTTTGATTCTATCTGGGAGGCTGCCTTGCCCGGTTTGACTCTTAAAGCGGACCTTCACTCTGAATAAGAGTCTATTTTAAATGTTTCCCACACCCTGTACATACAGATTGTCCACATTAAAAATCACCCTACCTGCATCTACTGCATATTATGAGCCTTTAAACATTCAAGATGACGGCTTATGGAAGCCGCCATCTTATCAGGCAGCCTGCAAACAGGAAGTGCCTCCTGACTGTGCTGCTCTGCATTCTGGGACTGTTGACTTTTACCTGACCCCAGCTCTGCTCTGTCTGAGCAAAGCACAGCTATAACCTGCCCCCCTGTACCTTATCCCACTCTCCTCTCCTCAGTAAGTGTGATGCTTCTGAGTCGAGATGGTGGCGCCGGATAAATCCACTATAAGCAAGTGGATCCGTTAGGCGGTGATTCAAGCCTATTCTGCTAAGGGCAAGGAACTCCCTTTAGGATTACTGCTCTTTCTACTCGTGCTATTGGTGCCTCTTTGGGTTTTCGGCACCAAGCTTCTGTTTAACAAGTTTGCAAGGCCGCTATTTGGTCTTCTGTTCAGACTTTTTCTAACTTTACAAAGTTGTTGTTAAGGCCTCAGCTGCTTTTGGCTGCAAGGTGCTTCAGGCAGTAGTGACTTGAACTACTGGCAGTTACTCTTTGGGGATCCCACCCTATTCTGGACACTGCTTTTGGATGTCCCAACTGTAATGAATACCGAAGCAGGCCGTGCCATGCAATAAAGAAAAAAGCAATTCTGTGAGTACTCACCTGTAGAATTATTTTTGTTCTTGCATGGCACGGCCCGCTTCGCCCCACCCTGGTTATCGTTATTCTTGGTTGCCTCTTTATGGTGATTGTTCCAAGTTAATTGGGGTTTTTTACCTTTTTTACATTCCTTACCTTATTCTCTCCTGGCTTCTTGTCTCACTGCTTGTCTACGCTGGGAATTTGTCGGTTAATCCCGTTTTTATAGGGAGCCAGGACACGCCACAGCTTTCTTCAGTACCACTGCGCCACCTTGTGGCGGAATAACCCAACTTTAATGAATACCAAAGCGGGCAGTGCCATGCAAGAACAAAAACAATTCTACAGGTGAGTACTCACAGAATTGCTTTTTTGGGTGGTTCTAAAGAAATGGTTTTTAAAGCTACTTTTTGGCTTTAAAAACACATGAAGCACATGGGACATGCATCAGGGGAGCTTCCTAGTGCCTTATCATTGCTATTGCATGGGCAGTCCCTTTAACAGTTTCTTCTTACATTAGGTTTATCCTTGTGCCTTTTTCTCCTAGTGAGGGTGCTTAGATTCTCCATGTCGGTATAGATGCAGGTCTGCCATTGATAACGCTCAAGGGGGAGATTTTGGCTCTGTTGGTCCTCTATCAGAAGGTTCTAGCAGTCTCTGACTCAGAAGGTTGCCATTCATTTAGATCCTTATGACAGGTTCCAGTAGGCATTATGTCTTGTAGACGGGATAGCAGTATTGTGGTTTCTCCCGGTTCCATACCCCCCCTCCCTCGGTCCCTTCTCTGTGGGGCATCCCTTGGGGGCATCCCGGGTGGGCTCTTATTTAGCCTTACACCGTGTTGGCTGACTGTGCCTTTTTTGATAATCACCATATGGAGGCTTCTGGGGATAGCGAGCTTGGGGGCCCCTCTGGGCAGGCTCGACTGTGTGTCATGTGCGGGGCATCCCCTTTGAGTGGAGGCAGCGCGGTTTGTGTCCCGTGCGCCCAAAGTATTATCGCGGCACAAGCTGGGCTGAGCGTCTCTTTCCAGTCCTGTCCTCCCGACAGCATCTCCTTCCCTCCCCCCGCACCTGCATTTAGCTCCCAGCGAGGGGGAAGCCAGCAGGGGGTCGCAATCGGATCTGGCGCTGAGCGTGGCATTGAGCGACAACTGGCCCGGCCGGCTGCGGGCAAGGCCTCTAGCAAAAACAGGCACCTAGACGCGGATTTGTCCCTCTTTGCAGATGAGGACGAGGGCCTCGACATGTATGGTTGTTGTGATTCCCCGGAGGAGGGGGAGTTGTTCCGTGACTCGGATTCCTCTGGGGATCGTCAGGGCGAATATGATGGTGATTTAGGATCTTCCTCGGACGAGAATACCTGGCTGCCGGATGATACCGACAGGCTCCTGTCGGCTGTTTTTGATACGTTACACATCGCTCCCCCAAAGGTGGGGAAGAAGAAGCAAGGCGAGCTCTTCCGCCCCGGCAAGCAACGCCTGGAGTTCCTGGAACAGGGCCATTTTTGTAATATGGTCCTCAAGGAGTGGGAACGCCCTAACAGGTTACCTTCGGTGCCCAAGGGGTTGGAAAGAAGGTATCCCTTCTCGGTCGATTTGGTTAGACGCTGGTCGTGCCCACCCGAGGTGGACGACCCTGTCCTGGGGCTATCCAACACTTCGGTCATGCCGTCCCCCGACACTACCACCTTGCGTGATAGCGCGGACCGACGCATGGATCAGCTGGCTTGTCATGCCTTCACCTTTGTAGGGTCCGGTAAGAATTAAAGGGGAAGCGGGGTGTGTGGCACACTGACAATATCCATTTTTCAGGTGAGTACTCACAAAAGGGTATTATTGCTTGGTGTGAGTCCAAGTCTTGATCTTGTCGTGAATTCTCCATTCCCAGGATTCTGGAGTTTTTGCAGCATGGTCTGGATTCGGGTCTACAACTTAGTACCCTCAAGGGACAGGTTTCGGCTCTGGCCATCTTTTTTCAAAGATCTTTGCCAATCATAGGCTTGTCAAGACTTTTTTCCAGGGAGTTACTCATGTGCGTCCGCCGCGTAAGCCTCTGTTACCGGTTTGGAATTTAAACTTGGTGCTTTCTGCTCTACAGGGTCCTCCCTTCGAGCCTCTGTGTAAGGCCACTCTGTCCATTCTGACTCTTAAGGTAGCCTTTTTGGTCGCTATTACATAGTAACATAGTAACATAGTATGTAAGGCTGAATAAAGACTTTAGTCCGTCTAGTTCAGCCTGTTTAATACCTTCCAGTGGTCTAGTAGCCATAGCTGGAAATGTTATTACATGCCAGGAAGGCATCAAGGCCACTTTTGAACGTTTTTACTGTATCCATCATTACTACCTCCTCTGGCAGCGAGTTCCATAGTCTCACTGCTCTTACAGAGAAGAATCCCCTCCTATGTCGGTGGAGAAAGCACCTTTCCTCTAACCTTAGTGGATGCCCCCGGGTTATGGTTACACTCCGGGGTATAAATAGATTGTGGGACAGATCTTTGTATTGACCCCGAATATATTTATACATAGTTATTAGATCACCCCTCAATCGTCTAGAAAAAAGACTAAATAAACCTAACTTGGACAATCTTTCCGGGTACTCTAGCCCCCGCACTCCTTTTATTAACTTTGTTGCCCTTCTTTGAACGTGCTCCAGTTCTGATATGTCCTTCTTAAGCACAGGTGCCCAGAACTGTACACAGTATTCCATATGGGGTCTGACCAGTGACTTGTACAGGGGTAAAATGATGCTCTGGTCATGAGCACCTATGCCCCTCCTGATGCACCCCATGATCCTATTTGCCTTGGCAGCAGCTGCCTGGCATTGATTACTACAGTTGAGCTTATTGTCAACTAAAACCCCTAGGTCCTTTTCCATTGTTGTTTTACCAAGTGTTTCTTTATTTAATGTGTAATCATGACACCGATTTCTCCTTCCCATGTGCATAACCTTACATTTATCTGTGTTAAACTTCATTTGCCATTTAACTGCCCATGCTTCCAATTTATCTAAATCTGTTTGTAGCTGCCTGCTGTTTTAATTACTTTACTCAGCTTAGTATCATCTGTCATTTATATATATATATATATATTGAAGAGAATTGGTCCCAGAACTGACCCTTGTGGTACTCCACTAGTAACAGTGACCCAATCTGAGTGTGTACCATTGATAACCACCCTCTGCTACCGATCATTAAGCCAATTTCCCACCCACCTGCACACGTTTTCCCCCAGTCCAAGCATTCTCATCTTTTGTACCAGCCTTTTATGTGGCACAGTATCAAATGCTTTAGAAAAGTCAAGATATATGATATCCAATGACTCCCCCTGATCCAATCTTGAACTTACCTCCTCATAAAAGCTGATTAGGTTTGTCTGGCAGGAGCGATTCCTCATAAATCCATGCTGATATGGAGTAATAAGGTCATTTTCCCCAAGGTGCTCCAGGATAGTATCCCTTCAGAAACCTTCAAACAGCTTGCCCACCACAGATGTTAAGCTTACTGGTCTGTAGTTCCCAAGTTCCCCCCTAAATCCCTTTTTGAATATTGGCACCACATTTGCCAAGCGCCAATCCCTCGGAACAGACCCTGTAGTTATGGATTCCACAAATATTAGAAATAACGGCTTATCTATTACTGTACATAACTCCCTTAAAACACGAGGATGTATGTCATCTGGTCCCGGTGATTTATCGATTTTTATCTGCTTGAGACGGTGCTGGACTTCTTCCTTGGTTAGACCAGTGACATTTAATGGAGGGTTTTGGTTATTCCCCTGCATTTCACTCGGCATGTCAAATTCTTTTGTAAATATAGAAGCAAAGAATTTGTTAAGCAAATTTGCTTTCTCCTCATTTCCCTCTATAGGGGTCCCCTCCTTGCTTTTCAGGGGGCCCACACCCTCAGGTTTGTACCTTTTACGGTTTATGTAGCTAAAGAATAATTTGGGTTTAGTTTTACTCTCTTTCTGTCTCCAGCTTAGCTGCCCTTATCTGTTGTTTACATTGTTTATTTTCTTCTTTATATTTTTTTAATGCTTCCGCTGTCCCTTCCTGCTTTAAACGTTTAAATGCCTTTTTTTTGTTGTTTATTGCCCCCTTAACCTTTTTATTTAGCCACATCGGTTTACATGTGTGTCTAATAGTTTTATTCCTGTAAGGTATATATCTGTCACAATGAAAATTGAGTTTTCCTTTGAAAGTATCCCATTTAGCGTCCATGCTTTTGTTTTTAAGGACATTTTCCCAGTCAATGCAGTTTAGGGCATCTCTAAGTTGGTCAAACTTTGCCTTTTTGAAGTCCCGCGTTTTTGTGGCTCCTTGATAAGGCACCCTAGTGACTGATAATTGGAAATTAATGATATTATGATCACTGCTTCCAAGGTGTCCCCCAACCTGTACCTTTATTACTTTGTCTGGTACATTGGTTAGTATTAGGTCCAATATGGCTTTCCCCCTTGTTGGAGCTTGTACTTGTTGGGAAAGGTAGCCATCTTTTGTTTTAGATAAAAAACTATTACTTTTATGTGAAACACATGTTTCAGCATCCCAGTCTATATCTGGGTAGTTAAAGTCCCCCATAATCATTACCTCATTTAGTTTAGCGGCTATATCTGTTTGCCTTAGCATCATATTTTCTATGGATTCGGATATATCTGGAGGTTTATAGCAAACCCCCATCAGTATTTTATTTTTGTTTCTCCCTCCATGTATTTCTACCCATACAGACTCCACATGGTCATTCCCCTCACATATATCCTCCCGCAGAGCAGGCTGTAGAGAGGATTTTACAATTAAGCAGACTCCACCCCCTTTGCGTTTGTTACGGTCCCTCCTAAACACACAGTATCCTTGTAAATTTACTGCCCAGTCATAGCTTTCATCCTGCCAGGTCTCTGTTACCCCCACTATGTCATATTGCTCTTCTGTTATTATCAGTTCTAGTTCATCCATTTTATTAGTCAAGCTTCTAGCATTTGTAAGCATGCATTTCAAATGCTTATGACAATTTTGATAATTGTGTATATTGCCCTTATTCCTGCTAGATGTGCTAACCCCTCCCCCCTCTCCACCCCCAGTTTCATGTCTACACCCACTGTCACTTTCTTTCCTAACTTCCCCTTTGTAACTGCTTTTACCCTCCCCCCCCCCAGTGCTCAGTTTAAACGCTCCTCTAACCTTTTAGCCTTTAGCCATCCTCTCCCCCAGAACAGATGCACCCTCCCCATTGAGGTGCAACCCATCCCTGCCAAAGAACCTGTAGCCCACTGTGAAGTCGCCCCAGTTCTCTAAGAACCCAAACCCCTCCTTTTTACTCCAATTTTTGAGCCACCTGTTTACATCTCTAATCTCCCGCTGCCTCTCTGGTGTGGCTCTTGGTACTGGTAGTATTTCTGAGAATACTACAGTTGAGGTCCTTGCCTTAAGCTTACGGCCTAAGTCCCTGAAATCATTTTTAAGAACCTTCCACCTACTTCTTCCTATGTCATTTGTGCCAATATGCACCATGACCGCTGGGTTCTTGCCAGCCCCTCCCAACAATCTGTCAGCCCGCTCCGCTACATGCCGTACTCTTGCCCCAGGAAGGCAACACACTGTTTCGGCAATCCCGGTCTTTGTGACAGATTGCCCTGTCTGTTCCCCAATAATAGTCACCCACTACCAGCACTTGTCTTGCCTGCCCTGTTCTCCCATTTCCCCTCCCTTTCTTACTGGAGCCGACAGATGTGTCTAGCTGCAGCTGTGCCATCCCTGAGCTAACATCCTCCTCATCTGCCAACCGGGCAAACTTGTTTGGAGGTGCCTGTTCAGGGCTAGCCTCCCTGTAACTTTTACCCCTACCCTGCCTTCTAACTGTTATCCAGCTAGCTGCCTCACTTTCCTGCTTTTCCAATTGCTTATTTAGATTGTGAATGACGGCTTCCAAATCAGCGATTCGCAGACATCCGGGGCATATATATCCACCATCGACCGATTGATCAAGAAGTGCATACATAGCACAAGATGTACACTGGACAGCATTGTTAGGCATGGAACCCATTGTATCAATTTGTGGGAACACCAAGTGTAGAATTTACAACCCTTAAAATAACAATAAGAAATCAAGGCAGATACTTACAGCTTCAGCACTTCTGCTTGTAACTCCTGCTTTAACTCACCACTTCCAAGCAGCCACTTACAGAGTCAGCATCCAAGAGCAAGCTCCACACGAGTTGTGTGCTGCCTTATAACACACCTGCTTCAATTAGGCCTCAATTAGGCCTCAGCAGGAATCCAAGAGAGAGAAAGTGAAGAAAAAAAAAACCCTTTTTTTTTTCTTTTGTTTAAATTTGTGCCAGCATTAACACGCTGATTCACAAAAATAAAACAAACACAGTTTACTTACCAAATGAGCTCAGTTTCCCAAAGCTTACCACAGGAGATCCTGCTTTAACTCACCACTTCCAAGCAGCCACTTACAGAGTCAGTCAGTTATTACTTCGGTGCGTCGAGTATCTGAGCTGGCGGCGCTTTCCATGAAACCTCCTTATTTTGAGCGGCATCAGGATAAGGTGGTGTTCCGTCTTAACCCGGAATTTTTGCCCAAGTTTGTATCTGCCTTTCATCTCAATGAGGACATTGTCTTACCTTCCTATTGTCCTGTCCCTGCTAATTCCAAGGAATGGAACCTTCATTCTCTGGATGTGGTCAGGGCGCTCAAGTATTATCTGGTCGCTACTGAGCCCTTTAGGAAATCTGACTCTTTTTGTTCTTCCTTCCGGACCTGGTTTGCCTTCAGCCAAATCCACTATCAGCAAGTGGATTAGACAGGCGGTGGTGCAAGCTTATTCTGCCAAAGGGAAGGAACCTCCCTTCCGCGTTACTGCTCACTCTACAAGGGCTATTGGTGCCTCTTGGGCTTTTCAGCACCAGGCTTCTGTTGAACAAGTTTGTAAGGCCGCTACGTGGTCTTCTGTTCATACTTTTTCTAAGTTTTACAAGGTTTATGTTAGGGCCTCATCTGATGCTGTTTTTGGCCGCAAGGTGCTTCAGGCGGTAGTGGCTTGAACTGCCTGCCGTTACTCATTGGGGATCCCACCCTACTTTGCGGACACTGCTATTTGATGTCCCAGAAGTAATGATTGAAATGAAACAGGCTGTGCTGTACACTTGGAAAAATACAGTTCTGTGATTACTCACCTGTAGAATTGATTTTACTGTGCACAGCATGGCCTGTTTCATCCCTCCCTTGTTATCATTGTCCTTGGTTGCCTCTATGGTGATTTGTTTAAAAGTTATTTTTTGTGAGGCTGTGTATTTTTTATCATGGTTTATCTCCCGGCTTCTTGTATAACTGCTATTCTTAGTATACAGTACGTCCTGCTCCAGATAGATTACTTACACTTGGGTTATCCTCCGCCAGATGGCGCTGCACTGCAGAGAAATGTAAAACAGGCTCCTCCCGGCCCCTCAAATACCCGGGACCTCCCACAAATCCCCCAGATTTCTCTGCAGTGCTTACTGCGAAGACATGCGCAGGTGAGCGGGGCTATTAGCCTGCGGCCCTGTTGGACTATTCCCACCCGTTCCTCGTTTGATGTACCTCCCAGCCTGGGCTGCGCTGGTCGGGTGAAGGTAGGCGGCACCATGCGTGCTTATGGAGTGCTGCTCCACCGCAATCCCCCACCAAAGGGTAGGCGGTATAGGCTGATGGTGAGCCTTATGGGATGCCCCTCCCGCTTTATTGCCCCATGCCCCGTGTATCGGTGGGTCCTGTACAGAGGGCCGCCATCCTCCCTCATTCTCCCTGTAGCCTTCGGGGGGGAAAGAAGGGGGGGTGTGGGTGAGTGTGTATAGTGATTCGTGCATTTGGCTTTTTGTCTGTTTTGACTAGTATATGTGGTATCAGCCGCCGCACTGACTCGTCTTTTTTACTATTACAATTGCCGCGCGCGTCCTTTCCTTCATTTGGATGTTCCGCGGCGGGCGGCGGCGTTACCTCAGACGCTTCTGCGTTCTCATTGGCTGCTTGTCTGTGGGCTTCGCACTCTTCGGTGGGGGGGGGAGAGGCCTGGCTTGGCGCGCTCTGCGTCAGGGCCCGCTCTGGCCCGCCCTTCGAGGTTCGCTCGGCGCCATTTTTGCGTGTGACGGTTCTACCTACCGCGGTCCGTAAGTGCCCTCGTGGGCGGCTTTATGCCCGGTGTAAATGATATTTGGGCCTAGAATAATTACTCCCACTTCCCTAGCGGGTCATTGGGGCATCCAGGGTTGCTTTATAGCGTCAATCCCTACTGGCTTATTGTGCCTATTAATCACCATATGGAGGCATCCCAGGATAATGTGACCGGGGTTCCTTCGGGACAAGCCCGGCTGTGTGTAGCTTGTGGGGTCTCACCTATCAGCAGTGACAGTGCACGGGTCTGTGTTCCTTGCGCACAGCAGGCGCTAACGTTACAACCCGCCCCTCCTGTGGCTGGGCCTGCACCTCGTCTCACTTCACCTACTCCCCCAAGCTTGAGTCTCACTCCCATTGCATTGCATACAAGCGGGGATTCTCACCCTGATGTGTCTGCTAGACTGGCCAGTGTTGAAAAATTGATTGCTATTACTTTAGCGCGTAAGGCCACCGCTAAAAAGCGTCACTTAACCCCTGATGCCACTCTTTTCCCTATGGAGTCTGATGAGTTTTTGCATCTATGTGGCTATACCCCCTCGGACGAAGGGGAGCTGGTCTCTGATTCAGGGTCATCTGATCAGAGACCCAGGGGTCATGACGATTCTGGCTCTGACTCCTGGGCCCCGGATGATACTGGCAGACTGCTGGTTCAGATTTTCGAGGTTATGTCCATCTCTTCCCCTGTTGTGGCTCCCAGGCAAAGGGGTGAGCTTTTTCATACTGCTAAGGCTCGATTGGAATTTCCAGAGCAAAACCCATTTCAATAACCTTGTGCTTAAGGAGTGGGAATGTCCCAGTAGACTTCCCGGTATACCTAAGAGTTGGGACAGAAAGTATCCCTTTCCTGCTGATATGGTCAAGTGCTGGTCATCGCCTCCCGAGGTGGATGCTCCTATTCTAGGGCTGTCTAACACCTCTATTATGCACTCCCCTGACTCTACTACTCTGCGGGATGCCGAGGACCGGCACATTGACCAACTGGCGTGCCATGCCTTTGCATTTGTGGGGACGATGCTGCGCCCGGTTTGCGTCTCGGCCATTACATCTGTGGCACTCAGGGCCCTGATCAGAAGTGTACTTGACGGTGCATCTGATGATTTGCCACCTGAAACGTTTAATGCTTTGTCTAACTGTGATGTGTTTGTAAACTTTATCCTATCTGCCTTGGATGATGCCATTAGGATGTGTGCAAGAACTTCTGCCTTGGTGGTAGCTATACGCCGCGCGGTTTGGCTGCGCCAGTGGGCTGCTGACAATGCTGCAAAGAAGGCCCTTACTGGGCTTCCATTTAAGGGGCTACGCCTGTTTGGGGCCCGCCTAGACCCTTTTGCTAAAAGAGGTAAGTTACCCCAGTGCAGGCGGCAGTCTCGGCCATTTCGGGGCCAGGGCTCCCTTTCACTCCCCTACCGTGGTGCTAAGCAGGGAAAAGGAGTGCCCTTCGCGGGGGCCCGTGCTGATTCCTGGCATAGGAGCAGAGGACGTCTTCCTGGCTCCCCATGGGGGTCTAAGCCCAAATCATCTCCCAAGCCCCCTCAGGCATGATGGGGGTGCCCTCGCCCGTCAGGGTGGGGGGACGTCTACAGCACTTTGCTCACGTCTGGAGGCACCACGTCTCAGACCGGTGGATTCAGGAGGTAGTGTCCTCTGGTTACAAGATAGTTTGCTGTGCGGTGTCCCCCCCCCCCCCCCCCCCCCAAGATTCATCAGGTCCCGGATCCCCCAGGACCCTGTCTCAGCTCAGGTTTTGATGCAGGCCGTGCAAGGCCTTCTGGGTATGGGGGTCATTTGCAGGGTCCCCTTAAGAGAAAGAGGCAAGGGGTTCTATTCCAACCTTTTCACAGTTCCCAAAAAAGATGGGTCAATCAGGCCCATTCTGGATTTAAAGATCCTCAACAAATTTGTCAAGAACAAGCGCTTTCGCATGGAAACTCTGTGCTCGGCCATCAGCTCCCTGCGCCCAGGGGATTTCATGACGTCTGTGGACATCAAAGACGCTTACCTTCACATCCCTGTGTTCTCAGGACACCAAAGGTTTCTCAGATTCGCGTTGGAAGATCAACATTACCAATTTGTGGCCTTGCCATTTGGCCTCACTTCAGCTCCCAGAGTGTTCACCAAGGTGCTGGCGGGAGTGATGTCTCTGCTGAGGTCAAGGGGCATACGCGTGCTGCCCTACCTGGACGACATAATCATCACCTCTCGGTCTCTACAGCAGGCAGAGTTGGACACTCAGCTGGTGGTGTCCACCCTGGAGTCCTTCGGCTGGGTGATCAATCACCCCAAGTCCTCTCTGTCCCCTTCCTCTGTGACCCCGTTCCTGGGAATGATTCTGGATACGGTTCAGTCAAGGATATTCCTTCCTCAACAGAAGGTGGAAGCTCTAACTGCGCAGGTGAGGTTCCTGCTGTCGTGTCCCCAGCCCTCCCTCAGGCAGGGAATGCAGTTGGTGGGCCTGATGGTGGCGTGCTTCGAGGCGGTGCCTTTTGCTCAGTTCCATTTGAGGCCTCTACAACTTCACCTTCTGTCAGTATGGGACAAGGACCCAACGTCCTTGGACGGGGTCTGTGTGCTCCCCCCTTGGTCAGGTGGTCCCTTTCGTGGTGGCTGGATCCCAGGAACTTGCTGGGGGCAGTTCCTTTCTGGCCCCCTCCTGGGAGACGGTCACCACAGATGCCAGTCTGTCAGGATGGGGGGGATTCTGGACGTCCCTGCAGTTCCAGGGGAGGTGGGGCCCTCAGGAGGCCCACTTGCCTATCAACATTCTGGAACTACGGGCAATCAGGTTGGTACTGGAGCAGTTGACCGATCACCTGAAGGGTCTGTCTGTGCAGGTGCGCTCAGACAACAGGACGGCAGTTGCCTACATCAACCATCAGGGAGGGACCCGGAGCAGGGGGGCCCTCCAGGAGGTGTCGCGGATTCTGACATGGGCGGAGGCCAATGTTCAATGCATTTTGGCTGTGTACATCCCGGGGGCAGAGAATCTACTGGCAGACTGTCTGAGCAGGGGGACCTCTCGTCAGGGAGAGTGGTCCCTCTACAACAGGGTATTCCAGTCCCTGTGTCACCGTTGGGGTCTACCGGATGTGGATCTGTTTGCATCCCGTCACAATCACAGGCTCCCGGCCTTTGTCTCCCTGTCTCAGGATCCTCTGGCATTAGCCACGGATGCTCTGTCCATGTCATGGCGGGAATTTCGGCTCCTGTATGTCTTTCCTCCCTTCCCCCTGCTGGGCAGGGTCCTGCGCAAGATTGCTCTGGAAGGGGTGCCAGTGATTCTGGTGGCCCCCAGGTGGCCAAGAAGAGTGTGGTTCGCAGACGTGGTGCAGATGGCAGTAGACCAGTACGTTCTGCCAGGGGTGCCAGATCTGCTCACTCAGGGCCCCTTACGCCATCCCAATTTACAAACTCTGGCTTTGATGGCCTGGCTGCTGAAACCTCCATCTTGATGGAGAAAGGCTTGTCTGCCTCGGTGGTTGAGACCATGGTGAAGGCTAGGAAGAAAACTTCTTCTTCCATCTATTATAGGGTATGGTGTACCTACATTGATTGGTGTGAGTCTAGGTCTCTTCCCTGTCGGGTGTTCTCAGTCCCCAGGGTTCTGGAGTCAGCATGGGTTGGAGTCGGGTCTCCAACTCAGTACTCTGAAGGGTCAGGTTTCTGCCCTGTCTGTTTTCTTTCAGAAGTCTTTTGCTCAGCATTCTTTGGTTAAGACTTTCTTTCAGGGGGTTACTCATGTGCGTCCCCCACGGAAACCTATGGTCCCTGTTTGGGATTTGAACTTGGTTTTGTCTGCCTTGCAGGGTGCTCCCTTTGAACCTATTCAGGATGCTGCTCTGGCTGTGCTTACCCTCAAGGTTGTCTTTCTGGTGGCTATTACTTCGGTCAGGCGTGTGTCTGAGCTGGCGGCTCTGTCTATCCAGCCCCCATACTTTGAGAGACATCAGGATAAGGTGGTGTTCCGCTTTAAGCCGGACTTTCTGCCTAAGGTGGTGTCTGCGTTTCATTTGAATCAATATTGTTCTTCCTTCATTGTGCCCTAATCCTAGCAACGCTAAGGAAAGGGTTCTGCATTCCTTTGATGTGGTCAGGTGTCTGAAGTATTACCTGGTAGTCACTGCGTCCTTCAGGAAAACTGATGCTCTTTTTGTGGTCCCTTCTGGTCCTAGGAAGGGTTTGGCTCCTGCCAAGTCTACTATCGGCAAATGGATCCGTCAGGCTGTGATTCAGGCCTATTCTGCTAAGGGGAAGAGTCCTCCCTTCCGCCTTACTGCTCATTCTACTCGTGCTATTGGTGCCTCTTGGGCCTTCCAGCACCAGGCTTCTGTTGAACAAGTTCGCAAGGCCGCTACTTGGTCTTCTGTTCATACCTTTTCAAAGTTTTACAAGGTTGATGTTAGGGCCTCAGCTAATGCTGTTTTTGGCTGCAAGGTTTTGCAGGCGGCAGTGGTTTAAACCAGGGGCGGGCTGGCCATAGGGCATACCGGGCAAAATCCCGGTAGGCCGATGGCAGGGAAGGCTGCAACCCAGTGAATGATAGGATGTGAGAGGGTGGGTGGCGGCCGGTCTGCCAGTCACTGCTGTTCCCCGGCCGCCACCCAGACTAATGCAGTGGTGCGACCAGAAATGTGGGGAGGAATGGCGGCAGAGCGGTGATACCTGACAGGCTGCAGTCAAGACCGGAGGCGATTACACATCTTGTCATTTGGATGGTGACGCCCCAGCTGTAGAGTGGGAACACCCCCCTTCTCTATGTTGCTGGCGTGAACATGGCGGACAGGCAGCATGAGGTGAGCGGGGGAGCTGGAGATCGGCGGTATCGGGCTCGGGAGGCCCCAGAACCAGGCTGGAAGGATATGCAGGCGTGGCTGGAGAGATAGGCGGTGATTCTATATCGGGGCCAGTGTGTTTCTGTGTGTCTCTCTCTTTGTGTGTGTGTTTCTGTGTGTCTCTGTCTTTGTGTGTGTGTGTGTGTGTGTGTGTGTGTTTCTGTGTTTCTCTCTCTTTGTGTGTGTGTGTATTTCTGTGTCTCTCTCTTTGTGTTTTGTGTCTCTGTCTTTGTGTGTGTATATTTCTGCATGTCTCTCTCTTTGTGTGTGTGTTTCTGTGTGTCTCTCTCTTTGTGTGTGTGTGTGTCTGTGTCTGTGTTTCTGTGTGTCTCTCTCTTTGTTTTGTGTCTCTCTTTTTGTGTGTGTGTATTTCTGTGTGTCTCTCTCTTTGTGTGTGTTTCTGCGTGTCTCTCTCTTTGTGTTTTGTGTCTCTCTTTGTGTGTGTGTATGTGTTTCTCTCTCTCTCTGTGTTTCTGTGTGTCTCTTTGTGTTTTGTGTCTCTCTCTTTGTGTGTGTGTATTTCTGTGTGTGTGTGTGTGTGTGTGTGTGTGTGTGTGTGTGTGTGTGTGTCTCATTCTGTGTCTTTCTTTCTCTCTTTCTGTGTGTGAGTGGCTGTACTGAAGGATGCCCCCCAATGGCTGTACTGAGGGATGCCCCCCAGTGGCTGTACTGAGGGATGCCCCCCAGTGGCTGTACTGAGGGATGCCCCCCAGTGGCTGTACTGAGGGATGCCCCCCAGTGGCTGTACTGAGGGATGCCCCCCAGTGGCTGTACTGAGGGATGCCCCCCAGTGGCTGTACTGAGGGATGCCCCCCAGTGGCTGTACTGAGGGATGCCCCCCCAGTGGCTGTACTGAGGGATGCCCCCCAGTGGCTGTACTGAGGGATGCCCCCCAGTGGCTGTAATGGGAGATGCCGCAACATGCCTCCGCGGGATGCTCTTCACTCGCTGTAATGAGGCCTGCTACTTATTGGCTGTAATGAGGAATGCCCTTCACTGCCTGTAATGGGAGATAGTGCCTCGGTGGGATGCCCCTCACTCGCTGTCATGAGGAATACCAATTACAGCCTGTAATGGGATGATTATGCGCACTGTAATGGGGGGATTTTCGGCTCTATTTGGTTCAGAATATTTTCTTTCCAATTTTTGTCCTCTAAACCCTGGGCGCGTGTTATGGAATGAAAAATAATATATATATATATATATATATATATATATATATATATATGTGACATTAAGATACTATACTGGGCCAGAAACAGTACAGCAGGGCCGGTGTGCCCCAAAAAGTCCCGGGCCGTTTTTTAGCCCCAGTCCGCCCCTGGTTTAAACTGTCTGCTGTTACCTTTTTTGTTGGGGATCCCACCCTACTTTATGGACACTGCTATTGGATGTCCCAAGTGTAAGTAATCTATCTGGAGCAGGACGTACTGTATACTAAGAATAATACAATTCTGTGAAATACTCACCTGTAGAATTGGTATTATAAGTATACAGTACGTCCTGCTCCACCCCACCCTGGTTTTTGCATTATTCTGGATCCCCTGTATGGTGATTGTTATCATTGTTATAGTTACCAGTTTTTGGTGGTTGAATTCTCCCGGCTTCTTGTTCACTGCTTTTCAATGCTGGGGATTTGTGGGAGGTCCCTGGGTATTTGAAGGGCCGGGAGGAGCCTTTTTTACATGTCTCTGCAGTGCAGCGCCATCTGGCGGAGGATAACCCAAGTGTAAGTAATCTATCTGGAGCAGGACATACTGTATACTTATAATTCCAATTCTACAGGTGAGTATTTCACAGAATTGTATTTTTCAACACTGGAGGTCTATGGGTGATTCCTGGCTTTTTATAGGGCCGGGAGGAGCCACAAGTCTTCTGCAGTCAAATGCGCCACCTTGTGGCGGAATACCCAGAAGTAATGATTGAAATGAATGATGAAATGAAATCAATTCTACAGGTGAGTAATCACAGAATTGTATTTTTTATTATATGAACCTACCTAGGGAGGAACATGATCTTCTAATTACAGCTGACGACAAATCTGACCCTCTGAAAAAACACATATATAACCTTCCACATGCCCACCCCAGTAAATTTGCAGAATGTTAATTCCAGTTGGGGCAACTTGTTGCTGCCGATCCACATTAATGAGAGCTTTACAATTAGTTCAGTTACAGCAAAATAATATCCAAAATAATATGGTAAGAAAATAAAAAAAATGTAATATTAAGCTATAAGGTAGCATTGGAGGGGGCTTTTTAAATCTGTGATTTTATTTTTGCCTACAATAGTCCTTTAAACCATATGACATATAGGGATTAATTTTCTCTCACAGCTGAAGAGGCCACTGAAAGTCTTATGAACCTCAGCCCATCAGATATGAAAAGCCTTCTACATCACATACTGAGTGGAAAAGAGTTTGGAGTAGAAAGAAGTGGTATGTACAGCATGAATGTTTGTATTGCACTATATTTTGTATCTTCCAGGAAGAATAAGTAAAGCGAGGTTCGCTCAAAATTGTAAAAAAAAAAGAATCCCTCTTCAGCCAGCAACGATCCCCTTTTAGATGGCTCCAAACAGGGAAGAGAACCCTTCAAAAAGACCAACCTTCTCATTATACATATATATAGGCAGAGCAGGCACCGCCTTCCATTTTAAACCGTGTATCACTCTTTTTGCCATCTATGTGTCAATACAATCTCTATACCCAGGCCTGGTGGGTCTGGGGCTATTGTCACTTGGACAGCTTGATTTGTTGGCTATTGCCAGTGCTGACTATAACACCATCTGCCTATAAGGAAATTGGTAGGGGGAAATGAGGGTGCTTCAGAATGATTTAACCTCTTAAATCAGGGCTGTCTAAGTTGGTCTTGAACTACAGAGCTTTTGGACCATAAATGGGCACATTTTTGCGCCTCTAGCTTCTGTCACCCAGAGGAGTATTAAAGAGGAACATCGGCTTTCCTCCCCAAACGACCTCTACTTACCACTACCAGCGTCCTCAGGGCCCTCTACCCCCCCCCCCCCCCCTGCTGGCTTAGCCCCCTGTAAGTGGCAGTGTCTTCAAAGTCCCACGCCACTCAGTGAAGCCTGACGGGATTTTGGGCAGCTCCTTTGCATTCCATTCATGTGCACTTGCGCAGGCGCTAGATCGGGGGCCACGCGCAGTGCCCGATGGGATGCAAGATGGCGCCGCCCGCCAGAAGGTTGCCTTTAATCCGAGGAACCCAGAAGATGGATCCCCCCAGCGAGGGGAGTAAATATTGCTCAAAGGTAAAACTGGAGGGGGGGGGGGGAGCAGATCAGTGAGGTTTAAACCCCTCTAATGTTCCTCTTTAAACACCATTTTGAGGACCTTCTTGAACTCCTACTGTGTCATCTTCATCTCACCATAGGAGCACTACAGCTAGACCAGCTTTTGCATGATCAATCAGAGGCGGCACAGCCCCTCTTTGTTTTCCTTTAGTGAAACTTCTTTGCTACTAAATGAAGGATTTTTCCAATCCTTCAGTTATATCTGGTGATATAACAGTCTTCTAGGCTTCTGGTTTGCACCACCTTAAAAGATGCACAGACTTCCTGTAGGCTTACTAAAATCCCATTTTAAGTGTTTAATAGCATTTTTGCCCAAACTCAAAAAACAAGCATTCCTAGAAATATAAAAGGATTTGTGTATTCAAAAATTTGTGTGAGGATGATCTTCGTTTTCATGTTGAGCACTGCAAACTTTTCCACAAATGATTCAGAAATTGAAAATTGGCTCCATTTTTTTTTATTGTTATAAGCCTCCTTGTATCATGTAAAAGCTAGCACACGTATAGTTAGGAATGTGTTATTAACTAAATAATACAGCAGCCAAAAATGTCAATCACTGTCTCCTACAGTGCGGTCTGTGGACACAATGGCCAGCCCAGCTATTTCTATTCGTGAACTGGGAGCTGTCGGAGCAACGAAGAGTGAGCGGGCTGGAATTACACGTCTGAAAAGTGAGATAAAAATGGTAAATAAAAGTTTTTCCAGTATATTGATGTAACTTTCCTGCTGCTAGACATTTCGGTATTGCTCAGCAAATTAGTTTCAATGTTTGACTGCCCTAGATATAGAGACTTTATTTAACAGGCTACATTGTGCTACACAAACTTGCTGCCTATATTTACAATGTTGCTGTTCAAAGAACTCTAGATTTTAAAGCATACCAAATGTAAAAAAAAAATTCCATAAATTTGCACACCTAAAGCCCCACTCTCTCAATTGATGACATAAACTATTTGAGAGAGCTTAATGCAGATGTTATGGAATAGCAGGCAGACTCTATGTTGCTGCATAGGAGAGGCCATCTTGCCACATAACAATAGTCCAGCTTCTGAAAAACCCAATCCCATTGTCAAAATTGACTTATCATTGTAATACTTTATTTTTAGTAGAAAGCTGTGATGTTGCATTGCTCTGCTGAACAGCTGAAAGAATCGTAACATTTTAGAAGATACATATGTTTACACTGATTGAATGGTGTGCGGTAAATCCAGATTCCGAAGTGAACAGTGATAAAGAAACATTTTTGCAGCTTTCCCCTCCCACAGTCCCTCTAGCAGCTGATTATTCACTGTGTGTGGGTTTATATAACAGAATACACAAGCTGCCTGTGTTTCTGAGCCATTTATCTCTGTTTGGCATGGGCTTCTGCTGGCACAGCTCTCACCTCATGCTTATGTGTGTGACAAGATGTTCGCTCCCATGCAGTTTTGCAGCAAAGAATCGGCCTTTTATTCCAGAACATCTGCATGAAGTTAAGCCTTCTCAAATAGTTATTGGCAGAGGGCGGCTTTATGGGAGCAATTTTCTAAACTTTCTTTTTTTTTATTTTTTTTTACTTTTGATCCACTTTAAAGGCATACAGCAGGAAAATAAAAAAAAAACAAAGGGATACTAGCCTTTTGCCTTGTGCTGCTGGTCATTGCTGGTTTGGCTCTCCTGACCTCAACCGATTGATTTATCAGGGGCCCCGTTTGCTATCATTCACCACGTGTGGCCTCGCCATCTCATCTCATCTCATTCATTGCAATGGAGGTAGTAGGTTGAGGCCTGACACAGAAGTGCCAGAGAATAGAGTTTCAGGCCCCAGATGATGCGGGGGGAGCATGTTCTGTTCTGCACTCTTAAACCAAGTGAAACAAACCCAGAGCGGCCTTCACCTAGATTCTAAAAGACTCAAGGGCCGGTCTCTAACTTTCCACTGCCATTAACCGCCGCGGAGGGTGTTGATCTGCTTTAAGCAAAACAAAAATAGATACGCTCAAAAATAGCACTTGTCCATACAACCAAAAAAACACCTGTTCCCCTTTTCCAACCCCCCCCCCCCCCTCCCTTCCCCAGGTGATCATTGCTACTCCCGGTTCGTGCACACTTACCGGATAGAGAGATCGAGTCCTGCCGCTCCCAGGTCTTGGGGGCGGCCATTTGTCATTGAGGTTGCCTGCTGATTGAAGATCTGGCTGAATGACGGACTCATTCTCACCATCTGTGAATCGGTGTGTGTGGGCGAGTGAGTAGCACCTGCCAGCCATGTGAAACAAAAGGTGGGTATGGTTTTTGTTTTGTTTTTTGTTGCTTGCCTGGACAGTATTATTTAACCATTTGAAGTTAAAGTTTTAACCTGATTTTACATTTTTTTTGTTCTAGTTGGATAAACGTAGACTCTCACTGGCTGCCGATGGCCAGGTGAACTGTATATTTTAGTTGCAAAAATTGCTTACATGCTTTTCTTAGTCACTGCATGTGGTGTTCACCATGGGAGACTTCTAGTCTGATTCACAAAGCACTGGTAGTGGCTGGTTTTATGGGTGCAAACACTCATTTTGAATGATACATGTTATTTTTGGTGCATACAGATTTCTCTATAACCTTTAAGTTTATTCTCACAGCCAGCACTAAAAAATATATATATAATAGTAAAGCTATACCCTTTTATTTTTTCCAGTAACCCAACAGAAATATAGTGTAGATCTTTCTAACAAAGGCCACAAAAGAAGAATTTAAGTAATCCTGTCCTATTTTATCAAATACTTGAGAACAAGAGAACATCAAAACAAAAACCTGGAGGAGGTGCACATTGAATGACAATAGAAAAATCAAAGAACATTTCTTTACTTCCCTTTTACTCTTTTTTTTATTCTTATTCTACATCTCTGTATACAGTATTTCTGCCATATAAGACACACCAACACATAGGACGCACATAGAATTTGGAGGAGGAAAATAAATATTCTGAACTAAATGATGTGCTAAAACACAATCCCCCAAGAAATTAATAGGCGGTGCAGAATCCCACCATTACAGGCAGTGTGGCAATCCCCATCACATTGCCATATGCAGTGTGGCAATCCCTCCTCCCATTTCCATAAGTGTGGTATTCTCCCCTGCCATTCTAATAGGCAGTGTGGCATTCCCGCCTCCCATAGGCAGTGTGGCATTTCCCCCTCCCAGTCCTATAGGCAGTGTGGCATCCACCCTCCCATTCCCATAGGCAGTGTGGTATTCCTCCCCCCATTTTCCATGGGCAGTTTGGCATTCCCCCTCCCATTCCCATAGGCAGTGTAGCATCCCCCCTCCCATTGCCCATATAGATAGTGTGTCATTTCCCCTCTCCCATTCCCCATAAGAATAAGGAAAAAAGTAAACTCACTTTTCCCTCGTACCCACGCTGCTGTCCAGGCCGCCACAGCTACGGAAGGCCAGAAGATGGAGGAGCTGCAGGCGGGCAGGCAGGGCAACCGATCCCTGCCTGCTGTCCCTTCCGTCCTTGCTGTATCTTCCGCTGCCATTTCATCTCTGCAGCACCTACACACACAGAGCAAACACCCGGCTCCGTACAGAGGGTGGGCATGGCCGATTAAATGGCAGTGGGCACGGATCGGTTGCCCTGCTGCCTGCCACTTCTCCATCTTCTGGCCTCACATGGCTGTGGTGGCCTGGCCAGCAGCACGGGAACGATGGAAAGGTGAGTTTACATTTTTTTTTTTAAACATTTGCCCGCTAAGATTCAAAGTACGGAAATGCGAACAGTTTGTCGACACCATTTGCATGTGGCAGATGCACCCTGTTGTGCCCTCTTCAACACCATCTTCATTTGTGAGATCCTTCACATTTTTACCTTGATTCGCGGAGGTAGACTGTAGGGGTTGTTACTCTTGCATCTTATCCTTCTATTGACTTATACCACAAAAGCAAATATGACCAGATCAGATAAAACAAATAAAAAAATCTATTTTGCCCCTGTTTATAATATATGTAATTAATATGATCCTAATTGTGTTGGAATGATTCTACAGTAGTCCACCTACTCCAGCCTACACACATATTGAGTGTAATTATCTAGAACATGGCTACAGGTGAACAACCAAATTTCCCCAGATTATAATTCTGCTTCTGCTGAAAGCTTTAACACTAAACCCACAAATGTGTTCTTTTTCAGCTTTGTAACTTATCAATTTTTAACCTTAATAGAAAACCTACCCAAAACTGATATATAACAGTCTTCAGATTTGTCCAGTTGTTTTACATATTTGGTATGGCTCGTGTAAGGGTCATCGGTTGCTTTACATTTTTTGATGTCATTAAAGTTTTTTATTTTAATGTATTTTTTAATATTAATGTATTATTTAATGTAGAATCTCTGAAACTGCAGTATTACTTTTGGGTGGAAGGCTTTTTTAATTACTTAAATTGTATTTTTTATTAATTTTACAGCAGACATCCAGCATGTCTTAATCAGTTTTGATCTTTTCATGACCTCTTCAAAGATATTCTCAATGAACGTAATAACTAATTTTTTGCTCCTCGGTCACTCTGTTAAGGATGAAACGATTGATGACACTGACCAGGGCTGTCCAATCTACAAATATCTCTTGTCTTTCAGTGTTTTCTAAAACAACAATTTAAAGAGGATCTAAATTAGAAAAAATACTTTAGGTCCACTTATACTCCCAGGCCATCTTAAATTGGTTAGAAAATAAAAGAAACCCACAATCTGCCAAAATACGCAAGGTCACAGATCGGGTGACTACTTCTGACCAAACTGGGATGCCTAGAGTAGAGGTAGACCGAAGTCTTTTTTTTTTAAATTTAGGTCTGCTTTAGTTGTAAGGATATATACTAACTTATTTTTCTCTATACAGGACATGGATTCCTTTTCAGTCATGTCACTGGTAAGTTTCAGTTAAGGTTCTGAGTGGTATATAGTCCTCAGTAGGATTGTATTTTATAAGGTTCCTTTTCTAGTTTTTCATTAGTATTGTATTCTCTAAACTATTTACATCCCTCTTTAATATGTTTAATTGGTCAACATTTTACATTTTAAATTACTAAAATATGGGCTCTATTGAAATATGAAGTGTAACGTATTCACATAAAAGCTCTTGCATGAAAATTCAACCAGACTAGGACGGAAGGTCTGCAGGGAGAAAAGGTTAGTATTAATGTTTTTTTTCCTAGACTGTCCCTTTAAAGCGAGTGAAAACCCGTTTGGCACGTTCCTGGAATCTAAAAGACTGCAGGGTCAGCCGCTAGCCTGTCCCCGGGGCATCCTACACTGTGTTACACCCTCTGGGTCACCAGTAAACTCACCTTTTCTGAATGGCTGAGCACACGTCCATGAGCAAGCTGGGGGAGCGGGCAGCCGTCGCTGCGGCACCTTTGAGATCAGCCAATCTGCATTCTCGAAAGTGCCACTGGGCTCGGCTTAGGCGCTGGCGGAGGCAATAGCAACACCCGGCTGCTCAGGGGGGGGGGGTGCAGGGGGTGAGCGGAGGAAGCCCAAATGGGTTTCCATTTGCTTTAAAATGGACTTTCCTAGGTATAAACAAATGTTTAGTAGGAAGGTATGAACATCCTGGTAAACTAAAGCGCAACAAACTGTAACAGAAAAGCATTGAGTGTCACAGTGACCAGAGTGATCTTGCTGGCACAATAAGCAAAAAAAAGTTGGTTGGTGCCCTTCAATTCCACAACTGGGTTTGAAATTGATTTTCACTTTAATTAACTGCCTACAGTATCTTTAATGAATCAACAGTAAGTGAGTCTAGATTAGTCCAATCATATCACAGAAGGCAAAGATAAAAAAAAAAAAAGACTTAGAAACTGTCCTTCCGCCTAGAAACTAAAGCCATGTGTTGCAGTCTGCTGCCCCACAGGATTTTTTGACTACCCTTTTGTTCCATAGTAAGCCTGTCAAATCTTGCATTGTTGTTATAGTGGCAAGATGCTATATTAATTGATCAGATGATTACCTTGTACTTTCAAGCGTTCTTTTTTGGTTTTTTTTGCTTGCCTTCCCCTATGCAGCACCAAAGGGGGGTGGCAAAAGTATCTGCCATAAACTGTATCTTTTTTCCCCATTGTTAAAGAAATAGCAGGGACAGATTTGATGGACAGTATTTATCACTATTAGGAAGGCTAGTGGTCAATCCTGTCAATTTGTTGGAGCTACAGGCTATTCTGCTGGCATAAGTTATTGACATAAATCAGTAAATCAATGACATTGGTGGTGTTCAGTCAGCTTTGTAGCTGACTGAACATAGATCGATTCACATCCTTGGATAATTGGAAGGTGCAGAAGTTAATAAGTTGTGTAAAAGACCTCTTGCCAGTTGAGACAGTTGCCCTAATAATATCACAATTTAAGGATGGTAGAAGTGCCAACTATCCTAGATGCTCCAGACTGGTGGCAAATGGGCCACACCCCTAAAACACTACAATTTATAGTTGTTAGCATTGATGACATGACTGTTGGGCCAGCATCCTAGTGCAATGGTCTTTTTTTTCATGCTCGTAAAGGACACTTCTTCCAGGGTTTGCCCTAGGGACTGAGAAGCCTACTGGCTTATGGTTTGAGAGCTGGGTGTCAGATACTAGGTCTTTCAGTTCCTAGGATACTGGCCTTCCTTCATTGAGCACCTTGAAGGGACAGAGACCTTGAGGCCTGCAAGGCAAGATGGAAGAGCTTCCTTTCAGGGTTTTCATACATTCCACTAGGGCAGTGGGGTCTTCATGTGCCCTCAGCCAATCAAGTTAGAACAAACCAGATATGAAGGCAGCCACTTGGACTTTTGTTTATACACTGTTATTCTTTTCTACAAGATTTACAAGCTGGCAAAAATGCATTATAAGTTATAAGATTTAGTGATGATCCTCACTTTTCCTTATGTAGAAGCATGGTGACACGTTTTCTGCATCTGGTGAGCTCTCCACATCCACCATTTCTGATAGTGGAACCGACACCCGACAAGGACAATGGCTTCGCCGAAGAAGGCTTGATGGGGCTATAAACAGAGTGCCAGTAGGTTTCTACCAGAAAGTATGGACCATTCTGCAGAAGGTAAATTATTTAAGATTTTGAAACTTGTTTTATGTTGCAGTGATTGCCTAGAGTGTTTTTTTTTTATTTCTTTTTTCTTTCCCTTTAGTGTCATGGATTATCTGTGGAAGGATTTGTCTTGCCATCCTCCAGCACACGTGAGGTGATAGCGCTAAGTAACTTTATTTGCTGTTCTATCTCAAGATTCTCTGCATTTGTTTAAAACCTATTCGTAGCCATACAAAAAACACATTACTGACAACTGAACCAGCACACCTGGGTTTCTGTCCTCTTCAGCAATGATTCAGGCCTTCTCCCCAGTGACTAACTTGAAGACAGATCTTCAGAGAAAATTTAGATTGAATTAGGACTTCTTCTTAATTTAGGGAGAAAGCATTTGCCATAGCCAGCCGGGGGGTGTAACTGAACTAAAGTAGAAGAGTCCTGTAATTTGGGAAGCGAGCTCTCCACTGGGTTAGATGTTTCATATGGTAAGGTGATTCATTTATTTTTCTTTTCATCTCTTGGGGGGTGTCTACAAACATTCTGATACTTAAAATTAAGAGCACTTTGCTTAGGGGATAAGGCAATGTAGACAAAACTCTTCCTCTTCATAATCTTCCACTCCAACAGAGGAAGCTCAGTTTTAGGTCTCATTAGAGGGGATGAACATACTGCCCAGAGGTAGGTAGGCATTTATTTTTATGACCCAACCCTTCTACCTGTGGCCCTCAGAACACAATTCTTTCAGGTAGCATCCTTCTGGTTGAGCAGCTATAAGATGCCAGTCTTTGAGTGTTTTTTCCACTGCAGCTGCCAGGGAAAATTGTATTCCCCACCCCCCTTTTTCTCCCACTACTCGATTTGAAGTGCTGTTGGTTAATACTCTTGACATGGTGTTGTTCACAGTTGTTCAGTGTACCTAGGGATGAAAAAGACACATAGCACAGTAACTGACCTGAAGCATAGCATGGGTGTCTGATCTTTAGCTTCCTCAACATAGGTTACTCTATTGCATAATGGAGGTTCTGACCTCATAAAGGGGACCAAGGCTCATAGGAAGTGAAGTCTGTGTCAGCACTCCTCTATCAGGAATTGGGAGTTTGTTTATGCATTGTGGGGTCACTCTGTACACTGACACCTGGAAACCACCAGCTCTCTGTTCAGAAAGCTGTATATTCTTAGCATACAGTACGTCCTGCTCCACATACAATACTTACTATTGGGTGGCACCGGACTGCAGAGACATCGAAAATAGGGGGGAGCTGTTCCATACCGCTAAGTCACTCTTGAAATTTCCTGAGCAAGCACATTTCAATAACCTTGTGCTCAAGGAATGGGAGCTTCTCAGTAGACTTCCCGGTGTACCTAAGCGTTTGGGATAGGAAGTATCCCTTTCCTGCTGATGTGGTTAAGTGTTGGTCATCCCCTCCCGAAGTGGATGCCCCGGTTCTAGGGTTATCTAACACCTCTGTCATGCACTCCCCTGACTCTACTACCCTGCGGGAGGCTGAGGACCGGCGCATTGACCAGCTGGCGTCCCATGCCTTTGCATGTGTGGGGACGGTGCTGCACCCGGTCTGTGCCTCGGCCATTATAGCTGTGGCCATTAGGACCCTGCTAAGAAGTATACTTGATAGTGCCCCTGATGATTTGCCTTGTGAGGTGTTTAATGCACTCTCCAGTTGTGATGTTTTTGTAAATTTTGTCCTCTCTGCCTTGGATGACACCATTAGAATGTGTGCCAGGACATCTGCCCTTGTGGTGGCTATACGCCGCTCGGTTTGGCTACGCCAGTGGGCTGCTGACAACGCTGCCAAGAAAGCCCTCACTGGTTTTCCCTTCAAAGGACTACGCCTGTCTGGGGACCGCCTGGACCTTTTTGCTAAGGGAGACAGGATACCCCAGCGCAGGCGGCAGTCTCGGCCCTTTCGGGGTCAGGGCTCCTTCTCCTCCCCCTACCGTAGTGCTAGACAAGGGTTTCCTTTACTGGGGCCCAGGGAGACTTCTGGGGTAGGGGCAGAGGACATGGACGTCCTGGCTCCTCCTGGGGTCCCAAGATTAAATCCTCTCCCAAGCCCCCTGAGGCATGATGGGGCGCCCTCACCCATCCGGGTGGGGGGTCGGCTTCAGCGCTTTGCTCACGTCTGGAGGCTTCATGTCTCGGACCGTTGGATTCAGGAGGTAGTGTCCTCCGGTTACAAGATAGCGTTTGCTGCCTGGCCGCCCCCAAGATTTATCAGATCCCGGATTCCTCAGGACCCTGTGTCAGCTCAGGAGCTAGTGCAGGCTGTGCAAGGCCTCCTGGAGCTGGGGGTCATCTGTAAGGTCCCCTTAAGCGAAAAAGGCAAGGGCTTCTATTCCAACCTATTCACAGTACCCAAAAAAGATGGGTCACTCAGGCCCATTCTGGATTTGAAGATCCTGTCGGGAGCAGACGCTTTCGCATGGAAACTTTGCGCTCTGCCATCAGTTCCCTGCGCCCAGGGGATTTCATGACTTCTGTGGACATCAAAGATGCTTACCTTCATATTCCTGTATTTCCAGGTCATCAAAGGTTCCTCAGGTTCGCTCTGGAGGATCATCACTACCAGTTTGTGGCATTGCCCTTTGGTCTCACCTCAGCTCCCAGGGTGTTCACCAAGGTGCTAGCTGGCGTGATGTCTCTGCTCAGGTTTCAGGGCGTCCGCGTGCTGCCCTATCTGGACGACATTCTCATCACCTCCCAATCTCTACATCAGGCAGAATTGGATACTCAGCTAGTGGTGTCTACATTCGAGTCATTTGGATGGGTGATCAACCACCCCAAGTCTTCGCTGTCCCCCTCCTTGGTGACTCCATTCCTAGGAATGAATCTGGATACAGTTTAGGCAAGGATTTTCCTTCCTCAACAGAAGGTGGACAGTCTGATTGCACAGGTCCAGTTCCTGCTATCTTGTCATCATCCCTCCATCAGGCAGGGAATGCAGCTGGTGGGCCTGATGGTGGCGTGCTTCGAGGCGGTCCCTTATGCTCAGTTCTACTTGAGGCCTCTGCAACTCCACCTCTTGTCAGTGTGGGACAAGGATCCAGCGTCCCTGGACAGGGTCTGTGTGCTTTCCCCCCTGGTCAGGAGGTCCCTCTCGTGGTGGATGGACTTAAGGAACCTGTTGGGGGGCAGATCCTTTCTGAACCCATTCCTGGGACACGGTCACCACGGATGCCAGTCTGTCGGGTTGGGGGGGGGGGGGGGTTCTGGAAGTCCCTGCGGTTCCAGGGGAGGTGGGGCCCTCAGGAGCTGTCTTGGAGCTGCGGGCGATCAGGTTAATTCTGGCTCAGTTGACTCCTCACCTTCGGGGCCTGCCTGTTCAGGTGCGCTCGGACAACCAGACGGCGGTTGCCTACATCAATCGTCAGGGAGGGACCCGGAGCAAGAGGGCCCTCCAAGAAGTGTCTCTGATCCTGACCTGGGTGGAGACCAATGTTCCCTGCATATCAGCTGTGTAAACCCCGGGGGGGGAATATCTCCTGGCGGACTCTCTGAGCAGGGGGACCTCTCGCCAGGGAGAATGGTCCCTATGCAGCAGGGTGTTCCAATCTCTGTGTCACCGTTGGGGCCAACCAGATGTGGATCTGTTTGCGTCCCGTCACAATCACAAGCTACCAGCCTTTGTCTCTGTTACAGGACGCTGCCCCTAATTCATACATACATTCATACATTCAAATAGTGGTCCCACTTCCTGACAATAAACACCTATTCACACCTAGCTGCCAACAAGCAAAGTAGGGTGTGGTAGTCCTACCATGTCTATGGTAAACAGAACAATAGATACCTATCACACCTAGCTGTACATGAAAGGGTTTCCTTGAATTTCTAATGAGGACTTCAGACGGCCAATATACATTGGACACTGGGAATTGGCTGTTATTTCATAAAGGCCATAACTCTCACAATATGCATGCTATCAACTTGTAACCAAGAAATTCATGATCCCCATACATTTCTTAGTTAAATGAGCCGAAACACCAAATGTATATCATCCAGGGTCCGATACTTTGTGAATTGTCAAGCCCTGGACAATATATGCATGCCATGTTTGATATCAAATGAAAGGTCTAATAGTTCTGAATGAGAATCTCTCATTAATATCGGCATGAGTGAAACATTACAAGAGCTACAATGCGTCCCAGAAATAACAGCCAATTCCCAGTATCCAATGTATATTGGCCGTCTGAAGTCCTCATTAGAAATTCAAGGAAACCCTTTCAAGTACAGCTAGGTGTGATAGGTATCTATTGTTCTGTTTACCATAGACATGGTAGGACTACCACACCCTACTTTGCTTGTTGGCAGCTAGGTGTGAATAGGTCTTTATTGTCAGGAAGTGGGACCACTATTTGAATGTATGAATGTATGTATGAATTAGGGGCAGCGTCCTGTAACAGTCTCCCTGTCCCAGGATCCTCTGGCCTTGGCCATGGATGCTCTAGCATGTCATGGCTGGGCTTTTTGTCTCTGTATGTCTTTTCTCCATTCCCCCTGCTGGGCAGGGTTCTGCGCAAGATTGCTCTGGAGGGGGTGCCAGCAATTCTGGTGGCCCCCAGGTGGCCAAGAAGAGTGTGGTTCGCAGACGTGGTGCAGCTGGCAGTAGATCAGTACGCTCTGCCCATGGTGCCAGGTCTGCTCACTCAGGGCTCCCTACGCCATCCCAATTTACAAACTCTGGCTTTGACGGCCTGGCTGCTGAAACCTCCATCATGATGGAGAAGGGGCTGTCTACCTCATTTGTTGATACCATGATAAAGGCTAGGAAGAAGTCTTCCTCTTCTATTTATTACAGGGTTTGGCGTACCTACATTGACTGGTGTGAGTCTAAGTCTCTTCCCTGTTGTGTGTTCTCTATTCCCAGGATTCTGGAGTTCCTGCAGCATGGGTTGGAGATGGGGCTCCAACTTACTCTGAAAGGTCAGGTTTCTGCCCTGGCTGTTTTCTTCCTCTGATCAGGACTTTTTTCCAGGGGGTGACTCATGTTCGTCCCCCACATAAACCTATGGTGCCTGTTTGGGATTTGAACTTGGTTTTGTCAGCCTTGCAGGATGCTCCCTTTGAACCTGTGCGGGATGCTGCCTTGGCCATTCTTACGCTCAAGGTTGTCTTTATGGTGGCTATCGCCTCTGTCAGGCGTGTGTCTGAGTTGGCGGCGCTTTCCATTCAGCCCCCCTACTATGAGAGACACCAGGACAAGGTGGTGTTTCGTTTCAAACCTGACTTTCTGCCTAAGGTGGTGTCTGCTTTTCATTTGAATCAGGACATTGTCCTTCCTTCATTGTGCCCTAATCCTAGTAATGCTAAGGAGAGGGTTTTGCATTCTTTGGATGTGGTTAGGTGTCTGAAGTACTATCTGGTGGCTACTGCACCTTTCAGAAAAACTGATGCTCTTTTTGTGGTCCCTTCTGGTCCTAGGAAGGGTTTGGCTCCTGCCAAGTCTACTATCAGCAAATGGATACATCAGGCTGTGATTCAGGCCTACTATGCTAAGGGGAAGAATCCTTCCTTCCGCCTTACAGCTCATTCTACGGTTGGTGCCTCTTGGTCTTTTTAGCACCAGGCTTCTGTTGAACAAGTTTGCAAGGCCGCTACTTGGTCTTCTGTTCAACAAGGTTGATGTTAGGGCCTCAGCTGATGCTGTTTTTGGCCGCAAGGTTCTGCATTCGGCAGTGGTTTAAACTGTCTGCTGTTACCTTTTTGGGGATCCCACCCTACTTTATGGACACTGCTATTGGATGTCCCGATAGTAAGTACTGTATCTGGAGCAGGACGTACTGTATACTAAGAATAATACAATTCTGTGATTTCTCACCTGTAGAATTGGTATTATGAGTATACAGTACGTCCTGCTCCACCCCACCCTTGGTTTTGCATTATCTTGGATCCCCTGTATGGTGGTTGTTATCATTGTTATAGTTACTAGTTTGGGTTGTTTTAATTCTCCCGGCTTCTCGTTAACTGCTTTTCAATGCTGGGGATTTGTGGGAGGTCCCTGGGTATTTGAGGGGCTGGGAGGAGCCTATTTTTTGATGTCTCTGCAGTCCAGCGCCATCTGGTGGAGTAATACCCGATAGTAAGTATTGTATCTGGAGCAGGACGTACTGTATACTCATAATATCAATTCTACAGGTGAGTAATCACAGAATTGTATTTTTAACCATTTCTGCCAATGTTGTAAATCTAATCTTAATTTATTAGTTAAAGATGAGTTCTTATTCCCCTATTGTGTTGCAGTCATTAGGACCAAGATATCTTCCTCGAATAGCCCATATTTTGCTGATGAGCCAATGGGATAATTTCCTTTTGATCCCAATTTTTTGGATTGCCTGTGGGCATTATTAAGCTTAGCCCAGTCAATGAAGCTTAAAGTGGACCAACACCCACGGGTGATCGGGCCGGGAATCTATAAGATTCCTGGGCCGATCACCTCCCTCCCCGTGGGACATCCGAGATCGGGATGTCCCGCGGGGTGAAACCCCCCCAAACACCCCAAACTCCTTACCTTATCTTCTGCGAATCCGTATCCGCCTGCGAATGGCCGGCGCGAGCGCGCCACGAGGGACGCGCTGGAGGCGGCGGCGGAGGAGCCGCTTGTCCGCGGCTTGTCCGTCGGCGCGGGGAGAGGTGAGTTTTTCGGGGGGGTTTCACACAGCGGGGGTGCCCCACCGAAGTGGACCAAGACCCAGGATAGTCAAAATCCTGGGTGTTGGTCCACTTTAAGTCTCAAACCAGCAGCCCTCTCGTGTCTGATCCATCTATATCTAAGTTACAACCTCCTGCTGGTAAAACATTACTGCCTGTTGTTTTTGATTCCTGAGGAGAGGGGGCAAACAAGGTCCAGCTGGAAACTATTTTCAGCCTAATTCTCTGTGTAAGGGAAATATTAAAGTGTCTTAAAAACATGCTGCTAGTTTGGCCTTTGATAGGAACCTTTCCCTTTACAGATCATTCTTAGTCTCACGGAATAAGAAAAACCTGACAAAATGTTGAAAGTCCTGGGTATTATTTTGACATCTCCTCTGAAGCTAATAGAGGTTCCTAAATTAGATCACCCGGCTGCTGTCTTTTCCAAAGGAGCCACCTTACTGACCGGAGAACTGGGTTTTCTAAATTCTTAGACCTTAAGTGGACAAAGTCCTTGAAGTCCATTTTTTGCCTTATATTAAATCTGTTTTATCAGGGCCATTAGAAATTCATTTGCCTTGCAGTACAAGATGATCACTTTCAATTTGTGGCTCTGCTTTTCCGTCTAGACAGTTACTGTAGGTGGTCATCTGGTAAAAACAGGGCATCAGGTTCTTGTTGAAGGGCCCTTCCGTCTGGGGAAAAGGAAACAGAAATGTCAGTAGTTGTGACAACTTAACATAAGTTCAGGTACATAGTCAATCACCCCAAACTGGAGGACCATCTTTTTTGGGGCTTGGACTTTGACATTGAGTTAGAATTCCTGGTGTAAAGATCTAGAGATCTTACCAAGAGTCTTTTCTGTACATATGATTTTAACTTTAATTCTATACTCAGTTGGGCCTTGATGTCTTCATCTATACAGTTCCTTTAAGGGACAGGTTTCTGCCTTGGCCATGCTTTGTTGCTTGGTTTACATATCTTGACTGGTGGCCACAGGAAAAGGGACAAAGCCGCATCCCCCGGGTCCGCGCAGATTCACTGCCTGCTGCTACCTCAGCAACCAAGCAGCACTGCTAGTGTGACAAAACTCCCTATTCCAAGTATACAGCACGTCCTGTTCCAGAATATTCCTTACACATGGGTAATACATCCACAAGAAGCGCTAGACTGCAGAAAAAGACTTGTGGCCACTCCCGGCCCCTTAAATAGCCAGGAACCGCCCACTAATTCCCAGAGTCTTTCTGCAGTCTGGACTGCGAAGATGAAGATGGCTCTCTTCTGCGCAGGGAGTGGGCTTTGCCTAGGGCCCTGCTGGCTTATTTCCACCCGTTCTGGACCCATTGCCTCCCAGCCACAGTGACTCCTGACACTACTACCCTGCGGGATGGTGAGGACCGGCGCATGGACCAGCTGGCTTGTCATGCCTTTGCCTGTGTGGGGACCATGCTACGCCCGGTTTGTGCCTTTACCATTACAGCTATTACTATTAAAGGGCTGCTTAAGAGTCTCTTAGACGGGGCCTCTGATGTTGCGGGAGGAGAGGATATGTTGCATATTGTTGCATATGTTCTATCTGCTATGGATGATGCCATTAGAATGTGTGGGAGGACTTCTGCTCTGTTGGTGGCTATACGTCGCTCTGTCTGGCTGCGTCAGTGGGTAGCTGATAACGCTGCTAAGAAGTCTCTCACTGGGTTTCCCTTTAAGGGGCTGCGCCTCTTTGGTGAACGCTTGGACTTGTTTGCCAGGGGTGGTAGGTTACCTCAATGTAGGAGGCTGTCTCGGCCCTTTCGGGGGACTGGTGCCTCTCTCCCCTCCTTCCGTCCTTCCAGGGCTGGTCGAGGAGCTTCCTTTGCTGGAGCACGTGGAGACTATTGGGGCAGGGGCAGAGGACGTGGCCGCCCTGGCCTCTCCTGCGGTCCCTAGCCCAAATCCTCCCCTAATCCCCCATCCGGGTGGGTGGGCGGCATCAGCTCTTTGCTCACGTCTGGAGGTGACGTGTAGCAGACAGATGGATCCAGGAGGTGGTTTCCTCCTGTTACAAGATAGAGTTTGCAGCCTGGCCACCGCCAAGATTCATCAGATCCCGGATGGCACAGAACCCCCTGTCAGCTCGGGGCTTGTGTCTTGTGGTCCAAAACCTTCTGGAGTTGGGGGTCATCTTCCCTGTACCTTTCAGGGAAAGAGGCAGAGGCTTCTATTCCTATCTCTTCACGGTCCCCAAAAAGGATGGGTCCCTCAGGCCCATCTTGGATTTAAAGTGTCTCAACAAGTTTGTCATATTCAAGCATTTTACTGCACCCAGGCGTCTTCATGACTTCTGTAGACATCAAGGACGCTTACCTTCACCAGTCTTTCCAGGTCATCAGAAATTCCTCAGGTTTTCTCTGGTAGATCAGTATTATCAATTTGTGGCACTGCTGTTCTGTATCACCTCGGCTCCCAGGGTATTCACCAAGGTGCTGGCGGGTGTGATGGCTCTGCTGAGAGCTCAGGGCATTCGCATTCTTTCCTATTTGGACGACATTCTGATCTCGTCCCAGTCCTTCCATCAGGCCGGGCTGGATACCCAAGTGGTGGTGACCCATTAGAGTCCTTCGGCTGGGTGATCAACTATCCCAAGTCTTCTCTGTTCCCGTCTCTGGTGCGGTTCTTTCTGGGCATGACTCTGGATACATCTCAGGTCAAGACTACTGTCTTGTCCGCATCCCTCCATTCGGCAGGGGATGCAGCTGGTGGGCCTGATGGTGTCCAGTTTTGAAGCAGTTCCCTATGCTCAGTTTCACATGAGACCTCTTCAACTTCACCTACTGTGGGTATGGGATCGGGACCCTGTGTCCCTGGATCAGGAGTTTGTTCTGTCCCCCCTGACCAGGCTGTCTCTCTTGTGGTGGCTGGACTCAAGGAATCTCATGGTGGGCAGGACCTTTCTGTCACCTTGCTGGGAGACTGTCACTACAGATGCCAGTCTGACAGGTTGGGGGGGCTTCTGGAAGTCCTTGAAATTCCAGGGTCCGTGGGGTCCTTAGGAGTCCCATACCCCTATCAACATTCTGGAACTGAGGGCGGTGAGGTTGGTTCTCATACAATTGACCCCACACCTTCGGGGTCGGGCTGTTCAGATCCGCTCGGACAACCAGACTGCGGTTGCCTACATCAATCATCAGGGAGGGACCCGGAGCAAGAGGGTCCTCAAGGAAGTGTCTCTGATTCTGTCCTGGGCGGAGGAGAATGTTCCCTGCATCTCGGCAGTGTACACCCTGGGGTGGAAAATCTGGAGGCGGACTCCCTGAGGGGGGACTTCTCGTCTGGGAGAATGGTCCCTCAGCAGCAGGGTGTTTCGCTCTCTGTGTCACCGCTGGGGTCAGCCGGATGTGGATCGGTTTGCGTCCCGTCACAATCACAAGCTTCCAGTCTTTGTCTCTCTGTCCCAGGATCCTCTGGCTTTGGCCATGGATGCACTAGCACTGTCTTGGAAGAGCTTTCAGCTCCTCTATGTGTTCCCTCCGTTTCCTCTGCTGGGCAGGGTGCTGCGCAAGATAGCCCAGGAGGGGGTGCCAGCCATCCTGGTGGCCCCCTGTTGGCCAAGAAGGGTGTGGTTCCAGACATCGTGCAGTTGGCCGTAGATCAGTACGTCCTGCCCAAGGATCCAGATCTGCTCACTCAGGGACAGCTGTGCCATCCCAATTTACAAACGCTGGCTTTGACGGCTTGGCTGCTGAAACCTCCATCTTGATGGAAAAGGGGTTGCCTGCCTCTGTTGTTAATACCATGATTAGGGCTAGGAAGAAGTCCTTGTCCTTTATCTATTACAGGGTCTGGCATGCTTACATTGTCTAGTGTGAGTCTAAGTCTTTTCCCTGTAGGGTTATTTCTATTCCCAGGATTCTGGAATTCTTGCAGCATGGTTTGAATTTGGGCCTTCAACTTAGTACCCTCAAGGGCCATGTTTTAGCCTTGGCTATTTTCTTCCAAAGGTCTTTTGCCAACCATCGTTTGGTTAAGACTTTTTTCCAGAGGGTTAATCACATGCGCCCGCCACGTAAGCCTTTGCTGCCAGTCTGGGATTTGAATTTGGTTTTATCTGCCATGCAGGGTTCTCCTTTTGAGGCTGCTTTGTCTATTTGTGAGGCTGCTTTGCCTATTTTGACTCTTAAGGTAGCCTTTTTGGTGGCTATTACTTCTGTTAGGCGTGTTTCTGAGTTGGCGGCCTTTTCCATTAAACCTCCTTACTTTGAGAGACACCAGGACAAGGTGGTGTTTTGGTTCAAGCCAGATTTCTTGCCTAAGGTTGTGTCTGCTTTTCATCTCATTCAAGACATTGTTTTGCCTCTCTGTGCCCTAATCCTAGTAACTCTAAGGAGCGGGTCTTACACTCTTTGGATGTTGTCAGGATCTTGAAGTTCTCTTTGGTAGCTACTGAGTCTTTTAGGAAGACTGATGTTCTTTTTGTTATCCCTTCTGGACCTAGGAAGGGTCTGGCTCCGGCTAAGTCCACTATCAGTAAGTGGATCCGTCAGGCTGTGGTACAAGCCTATTCTGCTAAGGTGAAGGAGCCTCCCTTCCGCCTTACTGCTCATTGTACTCGTGCTATTGGTGCCTCTTGGGCTTTTCAGCACCAAGCTTCTGTTGAACAAGTTTGCAAGGCCGCTACTTGGTCTTCTGTTCATACTTTTTCCAAGTTTTACAAAGTTGATGTTAGGGCCTCGGCTGATGCTGCTTTTGGCCGCAAAGTTCTACAGGCGGCATTGGTTTGAACTGCTCCCCGTTGCTTTTTTGGGGATCCCACCCTACCTTACGGGCACTGCTATTGGATGTCCCATGTGTAAGGAATATTCTGGAGCAGGACGTGCTGTATACTTGGAATAATACAATTCTGTGAGTACTCACCTGTAGAATTGGTATTATAAGTATACAGCACGTCCTGTTCCATCCCGCCCTTGTTATCATTATTCTTGGTTACCTCTGTATGGTGATTGTTCAGTTTATGTTTATTGATTCTCCCGACTTCTTGTATAACTGCTTGTCAACACTGGGAATTAGTGGGAGGTTCCTGGCTATTTAAGGGGCCGGGAGTGTCCACAAGTCTTTTTCTGCAGTCCAGCGCCATCTTGTGGATGTATTACCCATGTGTAAGGCATATTCTGGAACAGGACGTTCTGTATACTTATAATACCAATTCTACAGGTGAGTACTCACAGAATTGTATTTTTACAATCCCTGGAGGATTTGCAGTCCTGCAAGCTGGGGGAAAATAATTAGCCAGGTCCAAGTAAATGTTATTTTCTTTTGTTCTTCTTACTGGGTTTAGTTAGGGTGTAGTCCGTTTAGTTTAGTTTGGGTTTAGTTTGGGTGTAGTCCGTTAAACCAGACTAACACCCATTTGACATAAAAGGGGGTCTCCCCCTCAATTAACACCTTGCAAACATTGTAAATGTTACTTTAATCTGTGTTCCCCCGGGCTTCTGCTTTGCCACCCAAAAACAGAACACGTGACCGCCGCTGGCCAATCAAGCAGCTACATTTAGCTGGAGAAGCATGAAATAGGGTAAGATTTACAAGATTTGCAGGGGATAAATATATATTAATATATTGCAATACATATTTAAACTTAATAATTAAAACAAAGTCATCCCGTTCTGACCATTCCCTACTTTTCCTATGTGTGATATTTCAGGCAAAGGCAATTGCCAAACGTAGCCCGACACAATGGTCTAACAATGTCCTAAACTAATGTTTTAAAGAGTAATACATTTTATACTTGCCTTCAGAGGCTTACATAGCTCTGATGGGACCCCATAGTAGGGTTCCCCTTAGCACCCCCACCCGGGGCAGGCACTCACTGGCTGGGTCCCGTACAAAATCGGACAGCACACATCTGCTGAAGGTGGGGGGAGGCATACATGGGGGCAGGACGGGTGTGCGCCGCTGGACAGAAGCCGACATTGGAGGAAGGAGGCTCCATGGCTAGTTAGGTAAGTATGAAGCACTGCTGGTGCAGGACAACGTACAGGCCCAGGGGCCTGTGCCTTTCTTCCCTCTATGGTATGTACAAAGGCATTGATACAAATCAGTTAAAGTGGAGCAAAACCCTATATTCTTAGTATACAGTACGTCTTGCTCCAAATGTAATACTTACACTAGGGTTATCCTCCGCCAGATGGCGCTGCACTGCAGAGACATGCAAAACGGGCCCCTCGCTGCCCCTCAAATACCCGGGGACCTCCCACAAATCCCCAGATTTCTCTGCAGTGCTTACTGCGAAGACATGAAATTATCACTCTCTCGCAGGTGAGCAGGGCTATTAGCCTGCGGCCCTGTTGGACTATTTCCACCCGTTCCTCGTGTGATGTGCCTCCCAGCCTGGGCTGCGCTGGTCGGGTGAAGGTAGGGGGCACCATGTGTGCTTACGGAGCGCTGCTCCACCGCAATCCCCCACCAAAGGGTAGGCGGTATAGGCTGATGGTGAGCCTTATGGGATGCCCCTCCCGCATTATTGCCCCCATGCCCCGTGTAGCGGTGGGTCCTGTACAGAGGGCCGCCAACCTCCCTCATTCTCCCGGTAGCCTTCGGGGGGAAAGAAGGGGGGGTGGTGTGGGTGACTGTGTATCGTGATTCGTGCATACGGCGTATTGTCTGTTTTTTGACTAGTATATGTGGTGTCAGCCGCCACGCTGACTTGTCTTTTTACTATTTGCAAATGCCGCCGCCGCGCGCGTCTATTCTTGGTGTGCCACACACCCCGCTTCACCTTTAATATTCTTCACGATTGGGTTAACTCACCGCCAGGTGACGCTGTGCCGAGAGGAAGTCTTGTAACGAGCCCCCTTCCGGCCTATATATACCTGGTACCTCCCATTTATCACCAGTGTTTTTCTCTCTGCTTGACGACAAGACAGAAGATTGAAGTCTCCTGCTTACAGGTAGCCGGGGTCTTACCCCGGCACCCCCTTTTGGTCTATTTCTGCCCGGTTTTTGATTGTTTGTACCTTTATGGTGGAATGGAAGCCTCCCAGCCTAGGCTGCTCACTGGGCAATTGGTAGGCGGCACTATAGGTGCCTAGGAGCTTATCTCCTCTGCTCGACCCCCTGTTTTGGGGGCAATGCGGCTATCCGGCATGGTGATCTGGAAATGGGATGCCCCTGTCCCGAGGGTCCCCTTAGCCCCTTACTCTCCCGTTACGGTCCCTTCTCCCTTCACTATGGGGAAGGGGGGTTAGAGGGTTGTGTATTGCATGTGTCTTTCACTGTGTGTTTTTATTGCATTTGTGTTTTTACTTATTTACTTATGTACACTTGTCAGACTGCACCGCAAGAGTGCACTTGACCTGACTAATCCTCCTCATAGAGCTATCCTTGGGCAGGTTTTCTCTCAGCAGCTGCTGGCCGGCATGGCCAGAATTTGGGTCAGCTTTAAAGGGCGGCCGGGGCGGGCTGCGCTGTGGCAGGCTGGCTTATAGCTGCCTGCGCCTTTGTGGGTTACAGCCCCCCTCCCCCCTTGGGCACCTCTCTGTATGGCCGCCGGCCCGCGTTATCAGCGTGGGCTGCGCTGCTAGTTCCCCCCCTCCCCCTTCCTTTACTGAGGCTGCCTCTTGTTTGCGGCCGCCGTCTGGCGGGCCGCACTGTTCGGGCTTGAAGGGGGCGGGGCTCGGTGACGTTGGAACGTGGGGCGTGGTAGTGGCGGCGGCGTCATGCGGCCGGCCCCAGCCGCACTTCCTTCCTGTCTTAAAGTGGACCAACACCCAGGATTTTGACTATCCTGGGTCTTGGTCCACTTCGGTGGGGCACCCCCGATCGGGGTGCCCCGCTGTGTGAAACCCCCCCGAACCCCCCGAAAAACTCACCTCTCCCCGCTCCCAGCGCCGACGAACAAGCCGCGGACAAGCGGCTCCTCCGCCGCCGCCTCCCGCGCGTCCCTCGCGACGCGCGCGCGCCCGTGCCGGCCATTCGCAGACGGCCGGCGCGGGGGCGCGCACGCCTAGAGGGGCACGAGGGCCGAAGATAAAGTAAGAAGTTTGGAGTGTTTTGGGGGGTTTCACCCCGCGGGACATCCCGATCTCGGATGTCCCGTGGGGAGGGAGGTGATCGGCCCGGGAATCTTATAGATTCCCGGGCCGATCACCCGTGGGTGTTGGTCCACTTTAAGGAAGACACGTGGGGGGGGCTCGCTGCCGCATATGTCTTTGTTTACTTTTGCTGCCACCACCGCTTTGTTACTTGCTACTGCCGCCTCTTATTGCTGTTGCTGCTGCTGCTGCTGCGTTTTTCGTTTCAAGCTGATGCTGCTGCATTTCTGATCATTGCTCAGGTAAGCGGCCTCACCTTGTGTGGGGCTGTCTAGTTTTTGTTAAAAAATTATAATAATAATAATAATATTATAAGAAAAAAGGGGGAAAATATTTAAGAGGATGTTTTTTATTATATGGATTAAGAAAAGGAGGAATTATAGAGGGCAAAGTTTTTTCCTTTGCTTATTTTAAAAGCACCTTGGTGCTGTGCATAAGTATTGTTGCATGTTGCCACATGTTGTCTGGGGGTCTTACTGTTGGTTTTCTTCCCCTACAGATCCTGGGAATCCCTCAATAAAGCGGCCTCCCGGTTCTATATTACCTTGGTAGTCCTTCTTTTCTAAAATTGGGACATATTTATATATATAATATATATATATATATATATATATATATATATATATATATATATATATATATTATAAAAAAAAAAATATATATATATATATATGCAAAGATTATTAAGGGGATCTTTATTATAAATTAAATCCTCCCTTCCGGGACATTTACAAAAAGGGGGCATCCCGGGTGGCTTATGCCTTAAACCCAAAAATGTTGCGAATACCATAAATCACCATATGGAGGCTTCCGATATTACCGGAAATGGTTCTTCTGGGCCATCTAGGGTGTGCGCAGGATGTGGGACTCCGCTCCCAGCTGATGATGTTTTTGTATGCATTCCTTGTGCAAAGCAGAGTATTGCGCGTCAGTCCGTTGCTCCGGCTGCTGACCCGTCGCAACTTCCATCATCCCCTACCCCTCCCTCCCTGTTCCGGACCCCGCGTGACACTGTCAAGAGTGGGGATTCGCAATCCGAGGTGGCGGCACGGTTGGCCAACCTCGAGAAAATAGTGTCCATTAAAGCAGGGTCAAAAGCCACTGCGAAACGAAAGCACCTGACTCCGATACCTCCGGCTTGAGGTATGTGAGCCTGTGGAATGTTCCGATTGCTCCCTGGGCGAGGAGGGAGAATTCCTGCTGGAGTCAGATGAGCCTGCAGATCAGCTTGAGGCTGATGCCATTGGCGATTTGTCGGCGGGGGTTTCCCTTGACACCCCCTCCATTCTGGCTCAAATGTTTGAAACTTTGAATTTAGATCCGCCTGAGGCTGTCACCCTGCCAAAGGGTCAGTTGTTTAATGAGCCTCAGCCGTGTTGGGTTTTTCCCAGACAACATCACTTTGAGAGGGTGGTGCTTAAGGAATGGGAACATCCCACACGGTTAACTGGAATCCCTTCCAGTTGGGAAAAGCGTTATCCTTTTCCGCCAGAATTGGTGAAGCTTTGGTCCGTCCCTCCTGACGTCGATACTCCTGTTCTAGGGCTCTCCAGCACGGCTATGGTGCAGTCTGCTGAGACCACTGCCCCTAAGGATGGGGAGGATCGTCGGATTGACCAGTACGCTCGCCATGGTTTTATTTATGCTGGGTCAACGATGCACCCGGTGTGTGCTTCGGCGCTTCTTCTATTGGCAGTTAGATCTGTAATTCAGGAGCTGTGTGTGGATCTGGATCCCACTTGTAAAGAGTTTACTGCTCTCAGGCAGTGTGAGTCTTTTGTTTCCTATGTTCTGTCCGCTCAGGACGATGCGCTGGCTATGAGTAGCAAGACAGCGGCAATGCTGGTGGCTATTCGTCGGTCAGTGTGGCTGCGCCAGTGGTCGGCGGACTCAGCTTCTAAAAAGGTGCTCACAGCTCTCCCCTTTTTGGGCTTGCGGCTGTTTGGTGAAAAAATTGATTCAGTCGCAAAAGGTGGTAAAATTCCGCAACGCAAGAGGCCTTGTCGTCCCTTTAGGGGGGCAAGTTCTGGTAGGCCTTCATTTTGGGGATTCAGAGCGGGTAGGAGGGCTTCCTTTCCTGCTACCAGAGGTGCAGGTTGGACTCGGGGGAGGGGCCGTGCCGTCCCGCTCAATCCTGGGGCACCAAGCCCAAGCCTGCCGGTAAGCCCGCTCAGCAATGAGGGGCTGCCCTCACCCGTACGGGTGGGGGGACGATTACGACACTTCTCCCAGGTTTGGCACCAGGAGATTCCGGACAGATGGATCCGGGAGGTAGTGTCATCCGGTTACAAGCTGGAATTCAACTCTCGCCCTCCTTCACGGTTCTTTCGGTCTCGGGTGCCCATCGATCCTTTGGCCGCACAGGGGCTCCTGGTGTCGGTAAGGAATCTGTTAGAGATGGCGGTCATCCGGCCGGTACCGCGCTTAGAGATGGCCTCGGTTTCTACTCCAATCTTTTCGCAGTCCCCAAAAAGGACGGGTCGGTTCGTCCCGTCCTGGACCTGAAATTACTCAACAGGTTCATCCGTTTTCGGAAGTTTCACATGGAAACCTTGCGTACGGCCGTCTGTTCCCTTCGGCAGGGGGACTTCATGACGTCCATAGACATCAAGGATGCTTATCTTCATGTTCCCATCTGCCACGCTCATCAACGTTTTCTTCGATTCGTGATGAAAAATCAGCATTATCAATTCGTGGCACTTCCGTTTGGCCTTACCTCAGCTCCAAGAGTGTTCACCAAGGTGCTGGCAGGGGTCATGGCCATTTTCAGATCTCGGGGCATTCGTGTCGTACCTTATTTGGATGACCTTCTCATCATGGCTCCGTCGCTCAATCAATCGGAGACAGACACCAGGATGGTGGTCTCCACGCTGGAAAGCTTTGGTTGGGTGATCAACTTCCCCAAGTCCTCCCTCGCTCCGGCCAGGGTGGTGTCCTTTCTGGGGATGCAGTTGGACTCTCTTCAACACAGAGTGTTTCTCCCCCAGTCCAAAATTCATCTGATTCAGGAGTTGGCTCGGGTCCTACTTTCCAATCCTCGGCCGTCCATCCGTCTGGGGATGAGGCTGGTAGGGTTGATGGTTGCCTCCTTCGAGGCAGTTCCTTTTGCTCAATTTCACACAAGGACGCTTCAGCTTTATCTGTTGGCGTCTTGGGACCGGCAGCCTCGGTCGCTGGATCAGCCCTTCCAGTTGTCCTCCCGGGTCCGGCAGTCCCTCCAGTGGTGGTTGGTCTCGACCAATCTCGTGAAGGGCAGGTCTTTCCTGACCCCTCTTTGGGAAATTGTCACCACGGACGCCAGTCTGTCGGGATGGGGCGGATTCTGGAAGGAGCTGCAGTTCCAGGGGAAGTGGGGGCCGCAAGAGGCCCACTTACCCATCAATATTCTGGAACTGAGAGCCATCCGTCGGGTTCTTGCTCTCCTGACTCAACACGTTCTGTGCCTTCCGGTCCAGGTGCGTTCAGACAATCGAACAGCGGTTGCTTACATCAATCATCAGGGAGGGACTCGCAGTCTGAGTGCTCTCAGAGAGGTGTCCCTGATCCTGACCTGGGCAGAGGCCCATGTTCCTTGTCTCTCGGCGGTATACATTCCAGGAGTGGAGAACCAGGAAGCGGACCGGTTGAGCAGGGGCTCTCCCCGTCTGGGAGAATGGGCTCTCCATCCTCAGGTTTTTCGCTCACTGTGTCTCCGATGGGGGACACCGGAGGTGGACCTGTTTGCCTCTGGTCACAATCACAGGCTCCCGAACTTCGTGTCGCTCTCCCGGGATCCTCTGGCTCTGGCAGTGGACGCCATGTCCCTGAGCTGGGGGGATCTGGGTTTTCTATACCTGTTTCCCCCGATACCCATGCTGGGCAGGGTGGTTCGGAAGTTGGCTCTGGAAAGGGTGTCCGCCGTTCTCGTGGCCCCAAGGTGGCCAAGGCGAGTGTGGTTTGCAGACATCGTTCGGCTGGCAGTGGACCAGTTTGTTCTGCCTCTTCGGCCCGATCTGCTCACTCAGGGTCCAGCACTTTGCACACGTCTGGAGGCATCATGTCTCAGACCGGTGGATTCAGGAGGTAGTGTCCTCCGGTTACAAGATAGAGTTTGCTGTTCGGCCCCCCCAATATTCATCAGGTCCCGGATCCCCCAGGACCCTGTTGGTGCAGGCCGTGCAAGGCCTTCTGGGTCTGGTGGTCATTTGCAGGGGTCCCTTTAAGAGAAAGAGGCAAGGGGTTCTATTCCAACCTCTTCAAAGTTCCCAAAAAAGATGGGTCAGTCAGGCCCATTCTGGAGTTAAAGATCCTCAACAAATTTGTCAAGAACAGGCGTTTTCGCATGGAAACTCTGCACTCGGCCATCAGCTCCCTGCGCCCAGGGGACTTCATGACGTCTGTGGACATCAAAGACGCTTACCTTCACATCCCTGTGTTTTCAGGACACCAAAGTTTCCCCAGGTTCGCATTGGAAGATCAACATTACCAATTTGTGGCCTTGCCATTTGGTCTCACTTCAGCTCCCAGGGTGTTCACCAAGGTGTTGGCTGGGATGATGTCTCTGATCAGGTCAAGGGGCATCCGCATGCTGCCCTACCTGGATGACATCCTCATCACCTCTCAGTCTCTATGGCAGGCAGAGTTGGACACTCAGCTGGTGGTGTCCACCCTGGAGTCCTTTGGCTGGGTGATCAATCACCCCAAGTCCTCTGTCCCCTTCCTCGGTGACCCCGTTCCTGGAAATGATTCTGGATACGGTTCAGTCAAGGATATTCCTTCCTCAACAGAAGGTGGAAGCTCTAATTGCGCAGGTGAGGTTCCTGCTGTCCTGTCACCATCCCTCCCTCAGGCAGAGAATGCAGTTGGTGGGCCTGATGGTGGGGTGCTTCGAGGCGGTGCCTTTTGCTCAGTTCCATTTGAGGCCTCTACAACTTCCCCTTCTGTCAGTTTGGGACAAGGACCCAATGTCCCTGGACGGGGTCTGTGTGCTCCCCCTCCTGGTCAGGCGGTCCCTTTCATGGTGGCTGGACTCCAGGAACTTGCTGGGGGGCAGATCCTTTCTGGCCCCCTCCTGGGAGACGGTCACCACGGATGCCAGTCTGTCAGGATGGGGGGGATTCTGGAAGTCCCTGTGGTTCCAGGGGAGGTGGGGCCCTCAGGAGGCCCACATACCTATCAACATTTTGGAACTACGGGCGATCAGGTTGGTACTGGATCAGTTGCGCTCAGACAACAGGACGGCGGTTGCCTACATCAACCATCAGGGAGGGACCCGGAGCAGGGGGGCCCTCCAGGAGGTGTCGCAGATTCTGACATGGCCGGAGGCCAATGTTTAATGCATTTCGGCTGTGTACATCCCGGGGGCAGAGAATCTACTGGCAGACTCTCTGAGCAGGGCGACCTCTCATCAGGGAGAGTGGTCCCTCTGCAACAGGGTATTCCACTCACTGTTGGGGTCTACCAGATGTGGATCTGTTTGCATCCCGTCACAATCACAAGCTCCCGGCCTTTGTCTCCCTGTCTCAGGATCCTCTGGCCTTGACCACGGATGCTCTGTCCATGTCATGGCAGGAATTTTGGCTCCTGTATGGCTTTCCTCCATTCCCCCTGCTGGGCAGGGTTCTGCGCAAGATTGCTCTGGAAGGGGTGCCGGCGATTCTGGTGGCCCCCAGGTGGCAAGGGAGAGTGTGGTTTGCAGACGTGGTGCAGATGGCAGTAGACCAGTACGTTCTGCCAGGGGTGCCAGATCTGCTCACTCAGGGCCCCTTACGCCATCCCAATTTACAAACTCTGGCTTTGACGGCCTGGCTGCTGAAACCTCCATCTTGATGGAGAAAAGCTTGTCCGCCTCGGTGGTTGATACCATGGTGAAGGCTAGGAAGAAAACTTCTTCTTCCATCTATTACAGGGTATGGCGTACCTACATTGACTGGTGTGAGTCTAGGTCTCTTCCCTGTCGGGTGTTTTCAGTCCCCAGGGTTCTGGAGTTCTTACAGCATGGGTTGGAGTCTGGACTCCAACTCAGTACTCTGAAGGGTTAGGTTTCTGCCCTTTCTGTTTTCTTTCAGAAGTCTTTTGCTTAGCATTCTTTGATTAAGACCTTTTTCCAGGGGGTTACTCATGTGCGTCCCCCACGTAAACCTATGGTCCCTGTTTGGGATTTGAACGTGGTTTTGTCTGCCTTGCAGGGTGCTCCCTTTGAGCCTATACAGGATGCTGCTCTGGCTGTACTTACCCTCAAGGTTGTCGTTCTAGTGGCCATTACTTCGGTCAGGCGTGTGTCTGAGTTGGCGGCTCTGTCTATTCAGCCCCCATACTATGAGAGACACCAGGACAAGGTGGTGTTCCGCTTTAAGCCAGACTTTCTGCCTAAGGTGGTGTTCCGCTTTAAGCCAGACTTTCTGCCTAAGGTGGTGTCTGCTTTTCATTTGAATCAAGATATTGTTCTTCCTTCATTGTGCCCTAATCCTAGCAATTCTAAGGAGACGAATTTGCATTCCTTTGATGTGGTCAGGTGTCTGAAGTATTACCTGGTAGTCACTGCGGCCTTCAGGAAAACTGATGCTCTTTTTGTGGTCCCTTCTGGGCCCAGGAAGGATTTGGCTCCTGCCAAGTCTACTATTAGCAAATGGATCCGTCAGGCCGTGATTCAGGCCTATTCTGCTAAGGGGAAGAGTCCTCCCTTCCGCCTTACTGCTCATTCTACTCGTGCTATTGGTGCCTCTTGGGCCTTCCAGCACTAGGCTTCTGTTGAACAAGTTTGCAAGGCCGCTACTTGGTATTCTGTTCATACCTTTTCAAAGTTTTACAAGGTTGATGTTAGGGCCTCAGCTGATGCTGTCTTTGGCCACAAGGTTTTGCAGACGGCAGTGGTTTAAACTGTCTGCTGTTACCTTTTTGTTGGGGATCCCACCCTACTGTTTGGACACTGCTATTGGATGTCCCTAGTGTAAGTATTACATTTGGAGCAGGACGTACTTTATACTAAGAATAATACAATTCTGTGAAATACTCACCTGTAGAATTGGTATTGTAAGTATACAGTACGTCCTGCTCCACCCCACCCTTGGTTTTGCATTATTCTGGATCCCCTGTATGGTGATTGTTATCATTGTTATAGTTACCAGTTTGGGTGGTTAAATTCTCCCGGCCTCTCGTTCACTGCTTTTCAATTCTGGGGATTTGTGGGAGGTCCCGGGTATTTGAGGGGCCGAGGGGAGCCTGTTTTTGCATGTCTCTGCAGTGCAGCGCCATCTGGCAGAGGATAACCCTAGTGTAAGTATTACATTTGGAGCAGGACGTACTGTATACTTATAATATCAATTCTACAGGTGAGTATTTCACAGAATTATATTTTAGCCAGCCATGGAGTCTAAAAGATTCCAGTGCCAGCTCATTTTATATCCATGGGGTATGCCCCACTGTTCAAGTGGAGCATACTACCATGCCAAAAAAAAAATTCCTTGGGCTCCCACAACATTTTGCATCAGCATTCCTGGCCATCCTTTAGCCAAGGTGTGCTCCAGGGCCCAGCCATTCAGATAGGCTGGGGGTGGGAGTGCTCCTCCAACCAGAGAGAGGGCAGGGATGCGACTAGTGGCATATTTGAGATCAACCTGTCTCATATCTGCTGGCTGGGCATGGCTATGGCAGCGAAAAACAAAAGAATCAGCAGCGTTACACAAGGTGGGGAGAGGATTTTGGTCCACTTTATAGTTCAGTGAAGGTTGGGTGGGAACCCCTTGGGGCAGAAAAAGACAGAGGGAACACTTTGTTTTCAGATTATTAATTGCATTTTTGCATTATTATAGAAATATGTTCTCATGTTTTTCTTCTAGATGACTCCTGGTGAGTTAAAATTTTCAGCCCATGTGGAATCTGTCCTAAATCGTGTACCTCAGCCTGAATACCGACAGCTCCTGGTCGAAGCAATATTGGTTCTAACAATCCTTGCTGATGTGGATGTTAAAAGTGTTGGAGGAATTATTCACATTGAGAAGATTGTGCACATTGCTAACGAGTTGTTCTGTCAGGAGCAGGTAATGAGCCCCCATAATGCTTCTGTTCTGTAGCTATTTGATCACAAAAATGAATAACAATAGGTCTAGAATATATCAGTGCTGTGTTTGTTGCTTTGATAATCAGGAATCAAAACTTACGTCAGTGTATACTACTCTGTTACCAAATTACAGGAGACCATAATGTCAAAATCCAATATATATATATATATATTCATACTGGTTATCATATACAGGGACCACAGTGGTGGTGCTGTATTTTTCGCTCCATGCGACATATCTTGTATCAAATGTCTGTGCGTTTTATGGTGCTAATGTGTATGGCCGCTGCATGAGGTGACAGCTGGAGGCTTTGACTTGCCCTAAGTGGAGGCAGCCGAGAGGTGGGAAAAGTGGCTGGAGGAAGATGGTTGTAGAGAGGTCCGCCCGTGGTCCTGGGGAGATGAAGGATGCAGCTGCAGCGGTCCACCTAAGGTGCACAGCCCGGGGAGGGGGGGCATAAAAAACATGTGGGGCGGCCTGGAAAAAACATGCAATAGCAGCTTGGAGGACAAACTCGCTGGAAGTGAGAAGGACAGATGTGGTGCAGGGCCAGGAAGACACACTAGCTGCGCCAGGAAGGACATACGAGGCGGCAGACTGGGAAGACACAAATTGCTGTGGCGGGGAGGAGGAAAAATGCAGTTACAGCGCAGAGGACAGATGCAGCAGCCAGGAAGACACACATGGTGGCAGCCGGCAAGACAGATGCAGCAGCAGACTGGAGGACACAGGCAGCAGCGGCCCGGAAGACACACGGCAGTATATCTGTGGAATATCTACACTGCCAGGTAAGCTAAAAGGCCTCCATAGATCTCAAGCCAAAAGTCCAGGGAAAAGATGCAATGCCTCCCATCCTCATCTTCTAGATCAGGGGTACTCAACTACTTTCCGTGGAGGTCCACTTACCAGGGTCTGCCGTGGGATGAAGGTCCGGGGGGGGGGGGGTGTAAGTAAGAGTGCCAGCCCGGACAGGACGAGCGCGCCCAGGCGCATCAAGCGCTGGAAGTGGCGGCTATATAGAACAAACCATGGCGGCGCACGCTTTTCATACACATATTGGCGGGGAATTACCTCAGGCTCGACCCAGGAGCTCCGGAACATGGCTCACACCAGGGCGCAAACCGAACCAGCCACCGAACGGCGCGCTCTCACCCAGGGGCGTAGCTAAAGTCTTGTGGGCCCCGATGCGAGGAGTCAAACTGGGCCCCCTCCTCTATTTGGAGTGCCTCATTACACTAAATCAAATACAAAATATGGAATGACAGGTGGGCCAGGGGCTGCCTCTATAAAGGAAGAACTCCACCAGCAAACATATGTGAGAGACATGGAGAATCCCCCAGAAGCCATTCAGCCCAAAGACTCAGACTTTGCTCCTGACATCACAGCTGGGATATACCGCACAGCCACTGATATTCAACACCACAGAACTGGTGTGGCATGCATTCTTTAAAGGAGGACTCCAGTCTCAAAAATACTTTGACAGCAGCACAGGTCAGATGTCCAAATATAACTTGTCAAAGGGGACCTGTCATGAGGGAAACAGGAGGATCACAAAACCTAAATGGAAGCTGCCTGGCTGTTACTTCCCAGAGCCAAAGATGGGGGGGGGGGGAGGTCCAACACCTGCCATCAGAAACCAAAGCATTTCACCCAGGGGCAGGGGGCTAACATACATCTCCAGGGCTGAGGGGGTGAAAAGATACCCTCAGAGGCAAGAGGTGAACCTGCTCTAAAAGTAGCATAAAGTAGGGACCTGTACCGATACTTGCACAAAAAGGCAAAGTAATGGTGGAAACCATAGCTACACTTCCTATAGGTGGCAACGGGGGGAGGGGACCCAGAACTACACTTGCCAATAGGGGGAACCCAATACAACTATAGGCTCAGGGCAAAGATGGGGCACCTAGGCAGCAAAAGGTTAAACACCAAAGGTGGCCCACAGGAAACGTGGAGAGGGCAGTAAAGCCAGATCTAGGGGCAAAGTGGATAAGGGAGCCAATTAGAGCCAGGCCCAGGGGCACAGTGTAAGGGGGCCCAACAGCGGAGCTCAGAGCTTGTGAGGGAAGCCGCGAGGCCTGCAGCCAGCACCTGCCGCACAGAGCCACAGGTGCCGCGCCTGTCACACAGCGCCTCTTATGAATGGCGCCACACCTGTTCCGGCCGGCTTCGCCCCAGTCACGCCTCCCGCTTACCCGGCACAGCTGCTCGCTACCCTCCACCGGAAAACACAGCGCCCGCAACGGCTCCTCACACAGGACAATGACGGCGACACTTCCACAGCACCGGCCCCTACGTCCGCTACCAGGATTGCAGCGTCACCTTCCAACCAATCACAGGCCGGGAACTCCCAGTTACATGACGGGCCCCCCCTATAGCTACGCCCCTGCTCTCACCGTGCGCAATATCCAGCCAGCCCGACTATTGAGTCCAGGGAAGCCGCGGAGGAGGAGACAGCGCGTCATCAAGCGGCGCACGAAAAGGGGACCACAGGCGGGGGCCATCGCCACAGTCCGGCCCTGGGCAGCGGTCCAGACAAATGGCGTCTGCGGTCCGGATTCGGACCACGGTCCGCCATTTGAGTACCCCTGTTCTAGATGACCCTGCTCCCCTCCCCCACTGTGGTTTACCACATGCCTTTTATTGCATTTTTGGAGGGGGGATTGCACACTGCCTGTTATATAATTCATGTGGCGGTCTGCACACTGCCTGTTATGGGATTCTGGCAGGGGGGGGGGGGGGTTGCACACTGTCTGTTATGGGATTCTGGAAGGGGGTTTTGCACACTGCCTGTTAGGGGCTTCTTGAGTGGGTCCACACACTGCCTGTTTTGGGATTCGTGGGGGGATGTTGTGCCATACTGCCTATTGACTCCCGGGATTCTTCCACGCTATTATTATTAAGTTCTTGGGGAGGAGGGTGTCTTCCACAGTGCCTGTTACTAGGTTCTGGGAGAGGAGGTTCTGAAACTTGCTGTTTTTTGGTTCTAGGGTGGGGGGTTAGGTCCTGCCACATTGCTTGCTGTTGGGTTCTGGGAGGGCAGGTATTTTAGCACACCATTTGGTTCAGAATATTTTTTATTGACATCATCCTCTAAACCATATGTGCGTCTTATAGTGCAGAAAATATTAAAACCATGTGAGGCATGTCTTAACCTAAACCTGCCAATGTGATAAATCATGTTCAAACCAAAGTTATCTGACCATGAAACTGAAGCATGCCCAGAAATTCAAACTATTCATAGTCCTTGTGTCAACACCTTGTATTTATATTAGGAGTTTTACTTTAAAATTGTACTACTTTTCTGTGTAAATTCCTATGTTTTAGAGTTTAAAGTTATACTAAAGGCAAGCCCCCATTGTCTCGGGATACATGTTGGACTGTCCTAAACTTCAATCTGTAGTTCCTATGTTATCTTTAAAAGTATTAGAGCATAGGAGATTCATAGAGAATTTTAAGAGAAACAGTGGTTGTGGCAATAGCGATGTATGCATACTATGTGCTAAGCATATTCATAATGGCCCAGAATTGGATAACTGTGCTGAGTGTCACAGCTCAGTGTCACATAAAGGTGCATCGTGGAGAGACTTCCTGCAGGCAGAGATATTGTCTAAACCTTGTTAGCAACCTGACCTCAGATGTCTGACCTCTGGTAAGTCTGGCAAACAGGAAAACACTGGAATACAGGGTGGACAGGCTGTTGATTGCTGGCAGCCTGATCAAAGACTCAAGTCAGACATTTGAATGCAGAGAGAGGAGGGTGGGGCTTGAATGCTGCAGAGAGGCAGTCAATCAGGACATCTGGGGAGGGAGTGGGGGTGTTTTCGTTCTCTGTCCACTGAAGGTTGATTAAAGGACCAGGTCATTGGGCTGGTGATTGAAAGCGAATGGGGAAGTGATTTCATAACTACATAGACAGACAAGAGAGGAAGGACAATGCTGAAATGTCTAAATGTAAGATAAGCTACTAATATTTTTTTTTTTAATTTTGACTTGCCAAACACGAAGTGTTTTTTTGTATTGTTAATATAGTAAATTTTGTCTGTATGGTATTGACTGTTGTTAATAAAGCAACATAATCTAGAAATAAGATCATGGACTGTATACTGTTTCTCCATATTAAGCTAGTGTTTAAGCTCTTGATAAATGCTGTAGAATTAAACATTAATAAAACATATTATACTAAATTATAAAATTTTACTATTTCAAGAAGGCTAGGAACTAATCAAAAAGAGTCCCAAATTTCAGCTATAAATGATACTTCTATTATACATGGATAGGCAGGCCATTGGAATTTTCCCCTTTTGGGCTAATATTAAATTATTCCAGATAAATTAAAGGACCTGTCCAGTTTAAAAGAAAAGAGAAAAGCTATACTCGCCCTTTCTTTCCAGCAACTCCCCACAGTTGAAGTAAATTGTCCAGGCAGCTAATTTAACTAAATAATCTGATTTCCCTAAAGCTCCTAATATTCCCAAAGTTGGGAAAACTTTGTACTGTAGTTCAGAAAGTACTGGGTCCTGAGCATGGCTGCATACTGAGGACTATGGTGCTTATATTAGCATGGGGAGGGCTATAGGGCTGCCCATATGTTAATTGTATGTGTTTCTCTATCGCAACAGCTCATCTTGTAAATACTTTGTGTAACCCCTTCAGTGCTAGAGGGTGTGTTTAGCAGAAAGGATACACAGAAACATGGTATTGCTTTTATCTGAACCGGACCTTAATAAAAATAATCTGTATACCAACTCTGTGCAGCCTGTCACTCATGGCAACCTGAGATAAGCTATATTGAAAATTACTGAAATAGTTTGACGATCATACGGACTATATAATACTTTTATAAATATGTAATCTCCCATTACAAGCAGCATGCTGCAGCCCTCTTCACAGGTACCTTGCGGCATCCCTCGTTACAGGCACCTTGCAGCATCCCTTGTTACAGGCAGCGTGTGGCACCCCCCCCCCCCAATCTAGGCAGCGTGCAACATCCCTCATTGCAGGCAGTGAGCGTCACTCTCCTATTACAGGCACCATGTGGCACCCCTCCCATTACAGTCATCCTTCAGCTTGACCACCTGGAGAGATTATGCTCCACCCCCTGGGAGGAAACACAAACTTGAACGGAGGTTAAAAGCCCCTTTCCTCCAGGCAAAATACCAGAGGAGTCCCTGCTGAGGTCTGGATGCAGCCGGGGGCATTTCCCTCATAGCCTTTAAGCATTAGTTGTGCGATACCTTTAAAAACCCAGCAACTGATTAAGCTGTGGGTACGCTGCCTATTACTTTGGGTATCCTGTCATTTTTATTACTATTATTTCTATTATAGTAAATCATTGATGCATGTGTTTTAACAGTTCCCTCCAAAAATTTGAATTTGGAGGCGGAACGGTGACGCATACCCAACATCATTTCCGGTTTTGGCAGTGGAACCAGAAACAAGAGACAGCGTGTCTCCTTCCTGGCAGGAGATGCAGCAGGAAAGGAGAAATCAGTGAGGCAACAGGCAGCAAGCTAGCTCGGCACCCAGGCCAGCCATTGGCATGAAGGCCGCAGCGGCAGCACAGCGCCCGGCATTCCAGCAAGAGCACCTGTCATGTCAGATGTTAATCCCCACAGTGAAGCACAGCATGTGGTAGGAAATGTACTATATTTGTGGGGGATAATTGTCCCTGTTTAATGCAGGTAACTTATTATTGTTTCTGGTTATTCTGTTTTGATTATAGAAAGACACTGATTCTAGATCCAAAATGGAAAAGCATGCTAAAGCTACTAAAAAGACCAGTTGTCATAAAACTTATAATGTAGCGCTTCCAGACACTTGCCAGTTGACTTTGCTTAGGCTAGAAAAGAGGCAGATTCAGATAAGTGGGTGGATACCCTTAAGTAACATATGAACAACAAAGTCCTCTCTCAGGATGTGGTAGCTACTTTACCAACCCTGATTAGAGCCATTACCTTTTTGACTAATGCTTCTAATCCCAAACCAAAGGAGGAAGAAAAGGAAAAAGAGATAGGCCCCAGAAAAAAGGGCCATGATTCTAAACTTGCTAAGTTTTGTCTAAACTTTCAGGCAATCCTTCTGGAATCCTGGAACAGACTTTTGGCAAAACTGTATTGATCATAAATTAGGGGTGAGACTGTTGGTTCCGTGAATATGGATATGGCCTTGATCCTTGAAATCTGCAAGGCTACTCTGTTAGCCAGGACAGCCCCCCCTCCCCCCTTCCAGTAGCCTCATTTCCTCAGACACAAAATTTTCACCTAACATATTCTCAGACAACCCCTATGGTGCCACCGGCTACTCACGCACCACCTCAGTCTGCTCCCTTTCACCCTGCTACCAGTGAAGGTATAATTGCCTCAGACGAGGATTTACTAAATGAGGGTTTTGGAGGAGAAGGGTCTAGGAAGAAGGAACCTCAAAAGGTCCAAAAAATAGGATGTCGGAGGAAATATTTCTGACACTACGACAGTCTTTAGCAATGAACAAACTATTGGCTCAGGATACCATTTATCATAAACTCAATAGTTGTAGAATAGAAAAATCTTTTCTGATCCACTATTTCTTGTCTAATTTAATTAAAAAAGGAATGGCAGTTCCCTGAGAGAAAGTTTTTTCTCTCAAACTCCATGAAGCATAAATTCCCATTTGAAGAGACCCGTACTGGGCCTAATGACTTCCCCAGCCGTGACATGGGCACAACTGCACTCCAGGCCTCTCTAGCCCGTCCTGCTGCAGACTCTGGATCCCTATCCAGAGTCCTTAGACTACCGGGTATTAATTCCAGAGTCTATCAAAAACAGTATGCACTGCTGGATAATCCCATGGATCTTACAAGAGGGCAGGCCTTGGAGGCACACCTGACCAGTTGTGATCCCTATCCGCAGTACATCTGAAAGGGTCCTTAAATGTGGTGCCAGACTTCCTGAGCAGAACAAACATTTCACAGTCTGAATGGGTGCTAAATAAGGTGGTATTTTACCAAATAGCCCAGAGGTGGGTAGCTCCCCAGATAGATCTCTTTGCGACAGCCCAGAATACAAACTGCAAAAACTTCTCTCTGTGTCGGGGGGGGGGGGGGGGGGGGGAGGGGGGTGTGAGCTCACGTGGGGTGGACACCCTGGCACAGTCCTGGAGCTTTCCTCTAGCCTAGCCCCCCCCCCCCCCCCTTCAGCTGTTACTTCAGGTGATACGAAAGATCAAAGAAGAAAAAAAAACAGTCATCCTGATCACTCCAGCCTGGCCAAAGAGAAGTTGGTTCACAGCTCTAAAGAACATGTCCAGGGACACTCCATGGCAACTTTCACGGAGACCAAACCTACTGGCTCATGGCCCAATTTATTATCCAAATCTACAGAATCTAAATTTAACAGCCTGGATCCTGAGAGAGCACTCCTGAAAAAGAAGGTGCTTTCCAAAGGGTGATTGAAACCCTTATAGCTGTGATCCCCAACCTTTTTTTCACCGTGGACCGGTTCAGGATATGGTAATTTTACCGCGGCCCGGTGGGGCACTGGGGGGGGTGTGGCTGGGGCCGGTGCAAGGAGAAAATAGAGGAAGAAAAAAAGAGAGGGAACATAGGGTGGGGAACAGAGAAATGTAAGAGAAAAAAGGAGAAAGTTAGGAGGTTGGGAAGAAGAGTAAAGAAAGAAAAGGAGAGAAAAAAAGGCGAGAAATAGAGAGAAGGGAAAATAAAAAGAAGGAAGTGAAGCAAGGAAGAGAGGGAAAACAGAAGCGGGGGTGGTAATGAAAAAAAGAGAGAATGTATAGCAATAGTGAGTGAAAGAAAAAAGAAAGGGAAGAAGAAAGGAAAAAAGAGGGGGAGTGAGAAATAAATAAAAAAGAGAGAGAGTAAAGAGATGGGAAGAAGACAGGATGGAAAGAGGAGAGTAGGAATGGAGTAAGAGAAACCGGGAGGGAAGGGAAGGAGGGAGAGAAGGAAGTGAGAACTGAAGAAAGGGAGAGAGAGAAGAGCAAGGACAGAGAATAAGAAAGAGGAAGGGGGAGTGAAAGAGCAAAAGGAAGGAAGAATGCAGTATGGGAGTGAGGGAGAAAGAGAGTGAAAGGCAGAAAGGGAAGAATTTTAAGGAAGAAAGAAAAGGTGAGAAAAAGAGAGGATGGAAGGAAGGAGTGGGAGAAGAAAAAAGAGAGGAAATCAGAAAGGATGGGAGAGAGGGAAGGATGAAAGGAAGGAAGGAGGAAAAGGATGAAGGAAAGAGAACAAGAGAAAGAGAGAAGGAAAGTTGAGAAAGAGATAGAATAAAGTGTGGTGGAGAGAGAGAAAAAGAGAGGCAGGGAAGAAGGGAGAAAAAAAAAGAAAAAGAGAAGGACACAGGGAGAAAGATAGAGGAAGAGAAAAGGGAAGGAGGGACAAATAAAAGAAGCAAGAATTTAAAAAATTAAAGAATTAAAAATAAAAAATTAAAGCAGGGAGAAAGAGAGAGGTGGGGAAGGAAGGGAGAAAAAAAGGACAGTGATAAAGTGAGAGAGGGAGAAAAAGACAGAGAATGGAAAGGAAACAAAGAATAGAAGAGAATGAGGCAGACTGGCCACAACTAATTCATCATGGGTGGGACTTGCCTTTTCTCTCCTTTACTGTTGTGTCCTGCCAGTCTGACACCTCCAGGACACTGATAATCGCAGAACGGGGGGGGGGGGGTTGAGGGGGGTGGATGAGATGTGGATCTGTTTGTGTCCCGTCACAATCACAAGCTCCCGGCCTTTGGCTCCCTGTCCCAGGATCCTCTGGCCCTGACCTCGGATGCGCTAGCAATGTCATGGCAGGACATTCAGTTCCTGTATGTCTTTCCTCCATTCCAGGGTTCTGCGCAAGATTGCTCTGGAGGGGGTGCCAGCAATTCTGGTGGCTCCCAGGTGGCCAAGAAGAGTGTGGTGCGCAGACGTGGTGCAGCTGGCAGTAGATCAGTACGTTCTGCCCGGGGTGCCAGACCTGCTCACTCAGGGTCACTTACGCCATCCCAATTTACCAACTCTGGCTTTGACGGCCTGGCTGCTGAAACCTCCATCTTGATGGAGAAGGGGCTGTCTACCTCGGTTGTTGATACCATTATAAAGGCTAGGAAGAAGTCTTCCTCTTCCATTTATTACAGGATTTGGCGTGCCTACATTGACTGGTGTGAGTCTAAGTCTCTTCCCTGTCGTGTGTTCTCTATTCCCAGGATCCTGGAGTTCCTGCAGCATGGGTTGGAGATGGGGCTCCAACTCAGTACTCTGAAGGGTCAGGTTTCTGCCCTGGCTGTTTTTTTTTCCAGAAGTCCTTTGCTCAGCACCCTCTGATCAGGACTTTTTTCCAGGGGGTTACTCATGTGCGTCCCCCACGTAAGCCTATGGTGCCTGCTTGGGATTTGAACTTGGTTCTGTCAGCCTTGCAGGGTGCTCCCTTTGAACCTGTGCAGGATGCTGCCCTGTCCATTCTTACTCTCAAAGTTGTCTTTTTGGTGGCTATCACTTCTGTTAGGCGTGTGTCTGAGTAGGCGTTTTCCATTTAGCCCCCCTACTATGAGACAAGGTGGTGGTCCGCTTCAAGCCAGACTTTCTGCCTAGGGTAGTGTCTGCTTTTCATTTGAATCAGGACATTGTTCTTCCTTCATTGTGCCCTAATCCTAGTAATGCTAAGAAGAGCTTTTTGCATTCTTTGGATGTGGTTAGGTGTCTGAAGTACTATCTGGTGGCTACTGCACCTTTCAGAAAAACTGATGCTCTTTTTGTGGTCCCTTCTGGTCCTAGGAAGGGCTTGGCTTCTGCCAAGTCTACTATCGGCAAATGGATCCGTCAGGCCGTTATTCAGGCCTACTCTGCTAAGGGGAAGAATCCTCCCTTCCGCCTTACTGCTCATTCCACTCGTGCTATTGGTGCCTCTTGGGCTTTTCAGCACCAGGCTTCTGTTGAACAAGTTTGCAAGGTCGCTACTTGGTCTTCTGTTCATACCTTTTCAAAGTTTTACAAGGTTGATGTTAGGGCCTCAGCTGATGCTGCTTTTGGCCGCAAGGTTCTGCAGGCTGCAGTGGTTTAAACTGTCTGCTGTTACCTTTGGGGATCCCACCCTACTTTATGGACACTGCTATTGCATGTCCCGAAGGTAAGTATTCTATCTGGAGCAGGACGTACTGTATACTCATAATACCAATTCTACAGGTGAGTAATCACAGAATTGTATTTTTATTTTTACCTTATCTTCCCTGTCTTTGGCAGAGCTCGGGCACACCGCAGTTGTGCCCCGCCCACTCCTCCATCATTGGCCCAGCCGTGATTGGGCCTCCCATAGCCTCTACAAAGCACCTCCTCCAGTCCTGCTGATGCCGCTGCACAGCACGCTATTACCCTGGCCCTGGGCACACCACTCCACAGCGGGGGCAGCTGGGACATCTCTTAAAGGGGTGGGACATGGGGGGGATACCTCCTCAGGGCCCGGTACCATTTGAGCCATGGACCGGTAGCGGTCCGCGGCCCGGGGGTTGGGGACCACTGTCTTATAGGAAGCAGGAAAGGGTCCACTAGAAGTATTTACTTGAAAACTTGAAAGAAGTTTAGTTCATTCTGTGATGTTAACAGCTTGAACAGGGACAAGTTGTCGTCTGTCCTGGAACTTCTGCAGGAAGGTTTTGAACTGGGTCTGGCAGTAAGTACTCCTAAGACCTAGGCATCTGCAATTTCGGTTTTCATAAAGCTCTAAGAAAGTATAGCCTGATTAATTTATACTTCATAGCTCACTAGAAAGTGACCAGTCTCTACCTCCAGATATCCTATGTGGGATCTCTCCTTCATTCTTAACCCTTTCGCTGCCAGCCTACCTGCAGCATTTGCCACTCCCTGTTGCCAGACTGAGTTTGACTGTTTTGCGCTACACATGTTCAACTGTCATTTTCGAAGGGATTTCCAGGGATTTCCCAGGAAAATTATATATTGTTTTTTTCAACAGAGTCTGGGCTTTAACATGAAATGTCTTGTTTGTGTTTTTTAGGTGTATTCTCAACATTTTTGGGTGAAATGTGTGAAAAAAAATAAAAAAAATATATTTTTTTACAATTTGTAGAGTTTTTTTGTAATAAAAAATGTAAGTTTGTCAATAAAATCTTATTGCGTGAGAAACCCCAATTTCTCCCGCTTACAGCGATACCACATATGTATAGGTAGACACCCTTTCCTGCCCAGAAGCCTTTTATAGCTGCTGGATGACAAATGGTTAATTAAAAAAAAAAATGACATAGGGTCCCCCTTCCCGGGGAGGGGGACCCCATTTTTTTTTGGATTTTTAAGGGTTAAAAACCCTTAAAAATCCAAAAAAAAAATGACGTGGGGTCCCCCTTACCCAAAGTAACCAGCCCGGGACCAGCTATGGGGGCTTGTAGGCACAGAGTGGGGGGGCCAGCTTTGGTGGCCCCCCCACCCTGCAGCCTACGAGCCCACATAGCCTATGTGGGCCCGGGCTCTTCTGCCCCCCCCTGGCCTTTGGGGAGGCAGGTAATGGGGGTGCGGGGGTTAATGGCAATGCCACCCCCCCAGCCATGTGAACTGGTATAAGGGGTCTCATGGACCCCTTACCAGCTCACAAAGGGTTAACTGTAAAAAAAAAAACACCACACAATAAAAAAAAGTATTTTATTAAAAAAAAATAATTTTTTTTTACTGTACTTACCTTCGATTGCAAGCTCTTGTCCCTCGCCGCTCAGCTGACAGATGCCTGTGATCGGCATCCAGAGAAGGAGAAGGCAGGAGATCAGAGGATCTCCTGTCACCTCCTTCCAGGGCACCGATCACCGGCATCTGAGAAGCTGAGAAAGCTGAAGCCGGTGATCGGGGACCGGGATGACGTCATAAGCCCCGCCCCCAAGGGGGCGGGGCTTAGAGGCAAGATGGCGGTCGCCATCTTGAAGAAGAGAGGAGAGAGCCTCCCAGGCTCCCTCCTGAAGATCGGTAAGTCCTGGGGGGGGATCGGAGGCCCCCCAGGTGAAGAGGAGGGACAGCGGGAGCCAGCGCACATGGAGGTAAGTGAATGTCATTTTTATTTTTTTTTTTTTTTTACAGTTAGCAGCTGCTGCTGCAGAAGCGGGGGGGGGGGGGCGGCCTATTCCGGGGGCTCTCCTGGAGCCATCCGACCCCCCACGGGGGATCGGATGGCACCAAATTAAAGGGGAGACCCAGCCGGATCCAACAAGGGGTCAGGTGAGTATTTTTTATTTTTATTTTTTAAACTAGAAGCGATCAAAGTCAAGCACGTAACACCTACGGGCTTGGCACTTAAGGCCCAGCCAAGCCGGCACGTAGGTGTTACGTGCTTGGCAACAAAAGGGTTAAGGGTCTAATAAAAGCTCCTTTTGAGCCCCTTGCTGAAGGGTTGAGACAAAATTTTAACCCTGTGTTTTCTTTTGTATTTTTCTGATGTGTTTTCTGCTTGCCATTACCTCAGCACGCAGGGTTAGTGACTTCTACCGGATAGAGCCATTCTGAAGCCTGATCCACGTTACCTACCCAAGATCACCTCTACCTTCCACAGGTCACAAGAAATAGTTCTCCCATTCTTTCGAGGCAACCTGGAGGATGTGGAGAACACACAGTTTCTAGATGTCAGAAGATCCCTTATTTTGTACTTAGAGCACATACAAATATATACAATACACATATATTTACAATATATACATAAGTCTGCCCTTATGTGTATATATACAATATACACATAAGGACAGACTAGATGGACCATATGGTCTCCTTCTGCCGTCATCCTTCTATGTTTCTATCATAGCGCTGTATTGTGTTTTGCGGAACAACTAACTTGTGTTTTACTTTAATTTGTAGAAAGTGCTTGGTGCAGATGATGAGATGCTGAAAGTCGACCCTGCAACTGGAATCTGCCACTTACTCTATGACAGCGCTCCCAGTGGCCGTTTTGGCACAATGACTTACCTCTCCAAAGCAGTAGCCATAACTTTGCAGGATTCGCTACCCCACAGCGGCTGCTCTATGCAGTGACACAAATGCCCAGTTTAAACTACAGAGATGCACTTTGTTTGGGATTTATGGCCAGAAAGTCAAACCTCAGCACGATATAGACCATTTACAGAGGCTGTGGAATTGAGCAGTTGTAAGATTGACACGAAATTATGTGACCTGCAAAGGATTTTAAATTCCATAAAGGAGACATACTGGTAAAAAAAAAAAAAAAAAAAAAGAGAATCGCTAACTTAGCATTTTAAAGCAGATACAGTACATTAGAAGTTTTCATATTTAAGCTTCATTTAATATGCAGCTTGCTATTCAACCAACCTAGAATTCATGTATTTTAAAGTCCAGCTATTATAGAATAAGTGCCTTTTTAATACTTTACCCTATAAAGTATAATACTATAACCCTTTACTCTGTGCCTGGTGCCAAATGGGATCTCTATTTGGGAGCTCTATTTGTGCATGGCTAAAGGACCTAGAATCCTATTCTTCTAAAACGGGCCATTTGTACACTGTAGTAACTGATTATAATGTAAATTGTCCATTAAGGTAGAGTGTGTTGTACATGCAGATTTTAAGGTGTATGTGTTCCTAAATGGAAATGGATTGCACAGAATGCTTAAGGGGCATCCGTTTATTAATGAAAAAATTTCATTTTAAAGCGAAACAAAACACCGCAGCGACCAGTCTAGAAACTAATCCTTGAATCGGGGGGGCCCTGCTGTGTGTAACAATCCTGATCGCCCATGAAAACTCACCTGTCCAGACTCCCAACGGCGTCCAATGAGAGCTGCCTGCTGTGACTATGTCAGGCTGGGGTGGTAGAAAGCACACTGCCAGGGATATGGCAGTACTCTTTATTCAAGTCAATGAGAGCAGTCTGGCCAATTACGTAGTCACAGTGGACAGCTCTCATTGGACAAAAGCCTGCGCATGCGCTGTACAAGTGAGCTTTTATGGGCGAATAGGGGGTTTTCACACAGCGAGGCATACCAATTTGGGAAGGCCTGGAACAGAACCCAAGGATGTCAAATTCACAGGTTTTGTTCTGCTTTAATTCTTCCTTCGCTGATCAGATCAGGTTTACATCTCCAAAACATACCCATTGAGGAGATCTAGAATGGATCTTCAGGTACCCACCTGCTGGCTTCTGGCCACTATCCTCTAAGGGCAGACCTGGATCTGGACTGTTGCCCCCTTTCTATGTCCAATGTACTTACAGGTCTATTCCTTGTGTGCTGCACTTTATGCGTCCAAGACAGACAGCTGCTCTGTGGGAGCCAGCGATTGCATGTCTGGGAAATGAGCCCAGATATACCTAATTACTGTAGTAATTATTAAACCTGACCAAAGGTCAATAAAGACCTTTGGCCTGGCAAGCAGTTTCCCTAGGGGGCATCCTAATTTGGGATGCCCCGGTGTGCCGATCTAAAGAGGAAGCCTAAAATTGTATTTACATACTCGCCCCCTTCTACGTTCCATCATTGCTGCACTCTGCACATCACGGCACCCTGGTATTTTAGTCTGCAGTCCCACAGAGAGTGAGCACATACATAGGGATTCTGTGCTGAGCAGGTTGCCACCTTACAATAGAGCATGTACTGGAAACATGATTTCAGGCTTCCTCTTTAACACAGCCTGAATCAAGATGCAGATCATTTCTGGACCAAAAGTCCAAAAGTATGGTGTGTTTTTTTTTTTTATTTAAATATTCATTTGCAAATGCCTTTTACGGGTGATTATAGGCAGAATGTTACTAGATGAGCTGCAGCTGCTGTTTAGCAGTTAGAGGGTAACAAACCTTTGTTGTGAGAAGTGACACTAGCTTTTAACAGTACTTTTATTTGTAATGTTTAATATTTTTTTAACTGGCAATGATGTATATGTATCTCCCAATGCTGCTTTATTTTGATCCTACCTGTGTACAAATACCGGATTTATAATTCAAATCTGCCCAAAGCTCACACTATGCACAGCATGGGTGAATTTTAAGAGGCAGAGAGAGACTTTCTCATTAAACATACCGTAACATGAAACAAAGTGGGAAATCTATGTACCTATTTTAATTTAAAGCGATCTTTTTCCCATAACCAATTCTCCGTTCATGAGTGGCTGTCAATCATGTGACTGTCTGTGTACAATCTGTTTTTCCCAGTGGGCTTGCACATCAAACCTGAATGGTTTGCGTTGGTCACCAGATTAACAACCATTTGGTGCCATACACCGTGAATGAGGAAGTGGTGACTTGAGTATAGTGCTGCTTTAAACCGGACCTTCACCATGATTTATTAAAAAGGCCAATCCCTTAAACGATTCCCCAGCATTTAAAAATAATATATTTTAAGTTTTTAGTCACTTACTTATTATTCTTTCACCCACTAGGCTGCAATTCTGTTCAGGACTTTAGGATACGGGCGCCGCCATCTTGACTCAGAAGCATTACACTTACTGATTACACTCACTTACTGATTACACTACTGAGTGGAGAGTGGGATAATGTATAGGGGGGCGGGCTATAGCTGTGCTTTGCTCAGACAGAGCAGAGCTGGGGTCAGGAAAAGGCCAGCAATCCCAGAATGCAGAGCTGCACAGTCAGAAGGTACTTCCTGTTTGCAGGCTGCCTGACGTTCCATGAGCCGCCATCTTGGATGTTTAAAGGCTCATAACATGCAGTAGATGCGGGTAGGGTGATTTTTAATGTGGGCAATCTGTATGTACAGGGGGAAACATATAAGATAGACTCTTACTCAGAGTGAAGGACCGCTTTAAGTATATTACTGCACATGTATTCGGGGAGTTCTAGGGGTGGAGTACAGATTGTTTCTACAGGCAGATATTTTACACGTTTTAAAAGAACAGAAGCCTATGGGCAATCCAAACACATCAAATATGAACCTTTCCAAATGTACTTCCCATTAGCTGCTTTTGTTTTTGAACTTGAAAAATTATTTATCTACCTCATTCTACCTCAGTCTGCAACTCGCCCACAAAACAACTTTATCACACATGCAGGGGATTTTTTTTAAATCAAAATAACTTTTATTACCAATTTGTGTGTGTGTAGTGAGAAAGATCTCTCAAAACTCAGCTCCTTACTCAGCTACAATGATTTGGATGACAAAAATAGTTGATTGCAGTTTGCCTTTATTTTATATATTTGACACTCCAAAAATAGATGATTATGTTTTTTTATAGTTTTGAGCGATACCCTACGAGTTTGGGTTTGGCCAAACTTTGAACAACAAGCTACCGAACTTGACCCAGACCCTAACCCGGTCCTCATTGAAATCAATGTGGGACCAAGCATAAAGCGGCTGTACAATATCTGAGCCCCACAGTCTGATCGGCGCGCTTTCCTGTTAGGACGCCGACCAGATTGTGGGGTTCAGGTGAGTTGTACAGACGCTTCCTGCTGCTGAACACTCTGCATTCGGTTACCCTGGTTGACCAGCTTTTCTGGGCTTGCAAAGTTAGGTACAAACCCGAATTTTGTGGTTCTGGTTCGCACAACACTACTTCTTAAGCTAGTTCGTGTTGATAATTTGCAAGCCTTGAGATGGGCAATGGAATATGAAATGGCTTAAATCATAAAAAGCAAATCTTCAGGCTAAATCGTCCTATTCTTACACTGTGCTTTGGTGCTGACAGTGTGCTCACTGGTCGCTTTCTATGCACCTCTGCTTCTAGTCAAGCTGGAGCAGGCTTTCTCTAAGGCTGGTTTCACACCAGCGCGGAGTGGGGCGTTCGCTCTTTTGGGCGAGGGCCCTGCAGTCGCCTGTGAAAAGCTGCTCATAGTAATCTATGTGCGCTTTCACATATGCTTCTGGTGTTTGTGGAGTGCTCTGAGTGTCTTGAGTGCCTTGAGGCCACATCACTTGCCATTCCACTCCATTGAGTGGAGAACGCAAATGCTAATGCCTTTCAGGTGCTGAGCACAGCAGCTGTGGGGCTTTTCACGGGCAACTGCAGGGCGATCGGCAGCAGAGAGAGCACAACCATGTACTCTTATTATTTGCTTATCAGAAGTGGATCAGCAAAAAAATGTTGGATGCCAGTCACTGTTGGCATCTAAACTGTCTGTGCAAGATCGATTTAGCCCACAACACTCAGAGGAATCTTTTTTAATAGCATATTACCTGAGTCTGGTAAGGCTAGCAGATAATATATGTATTCCACTTTTAAAGTCTAAGGTCTTTACATTTCTATTAAAAAAAGTTACAAAGAATAGACTAACCTGACCTCTATCAGGCTCAATGTCACTAAAAAGCCTTAGTTTAAGTCTTTTAAGACTTTTGCCTCCTGCAGGTTAGTATAAGCCCAATTGTCATTGCTTACCATGGCTTGTATTGTATGATGGCATACACACTGGAAGAAGTCAGAACAGCTGAAAATGTTTTTTTTATTGCTCACTGGCATAGCGGTGGAAACCTATTTTTGTGTTTGATATCATTAACTAATTTTAGTTCAAAAATATTTTAAATATGAAGTGTATTTTTTTGTCATCTTAAAAAATACATACAAACACGTTGGCTAATGAGAGGAGGGGTCACTTATATGCACAAACTGAATAAAACTCCCGCCAAGCTGGTTTACTCCCTTGTGGTTGGAATAAAATCCAGGGTTAACAGGATTAACAGGCACATTTATATAGGTTGTTATCATTGGGCTATTTTTCGCGATAGTGCTTCTTTAACTGATTTGTGTTTGTTATTTGAAAATCATGCCATTTGATAAGCACCAATGACAAACCGGCTTTAAAGAGCAAATCATTTTCTGCTGCGTGTAAGGCATATAGGACAGATGATATATAACTGAATACCTTTGAAGCAGTTTTGTTCTTTTTCAGTTGTCTTAGTTCTTGATTTCTTTGGGAGCAAACTTTAAAGGGACAGTCCTAGGCATAAATTGAATAAAACTTTTACTATTTAGTGGTAATCACCATGCTGTGTATGGCTGTCTCTGTAACTGAAGGCTGCAGGGCTAGCTGTTCATCGTGGTGGGCAACGGTGATCAACATTTTATTCAGCCAGGCTAAGACTAAAAGGTTGCAGAAGAGTAGCCGCATCCCTGGATTCCATGTGGAGTGTGTTCACTCCTACGTCCAGCCTTACCTGAAGGGTGTCAATGTTCACTATTAGGTGATAATGGGTATGAGGATCATTTTTGTGGTTTGCTGTCATACTTGACCATTTAATCCAAGTTTAAAGAGGAACACAACCCAGGAATTCAACTATGCTTGCGGGACACCAGGATTTGGATGGGGCGCTGTGTGAAACCCCCAGGTCGCCTGTGTGCTCGGCAAGAGGAATAGAAAGCAGATACATCGCCGGAAATGGGCACGCTCCGGCCCCTCATTCTAGCTGTATGGTAGGTTGCAGAAGTGAGCACACAGATGCTAGGTATGTACCTGCTCTCGTTCTGGATTGTTTACCTCAGCAAGGAAGCTGGCAGGGCGAGTCTTGCTTCCCCTGGGCAATTGGGGATGCCAAGGGTAGCGGCCAGCCCTGCAGATTCCAAAGCTGTCCGTGTTGGGTTTTGTTCCTCTTTAACATTAAAGGGACAATCTTGACAATGGCAATAATAAGGCAGCCAGGAGCTTCTTAAAGCCTGTACCATGTGGTTGAATGGCCATCCCAGTCCCTCAGGGCAACCAGTGTGAGCGAACACAACAAGTGTAACCATTGTGGCTTGTCTAGCTTGCTCATGCTGGGAGTGCTGAGAAAGAGGGGCAGCCATGCGACCACATTTGGAGCGTGGTCATGGTTAAAGGAAACTTTGACGATCTGCTGCAGCATTTATAGTGCACTGCATGGAAGGAGAGAGAGCCACATGGGACAGGCTTCAGGGGAGTTCCTTTTCTCATCGCTTCCATTCTGGGGCACCACCAGTAGCAACTTGCGGGTTAAACTATCTCCTCCCGGCCTATATAGGCAGGCTGTGGCATGATCTCCTGAGTTCTTGTCTTGTTTGTTCTTTTTCTCTCCAGGTAAGCGCTCCAAGGCTCATCCGACTGGGTCTGCGCCCCCGGGTTCAAGACCCCGCTGCAGCAGGGTACCTGATCTCTGGGCCCTGCATGGTGGCCCTGCTGTGTGGCTCCCACTGAGCCCCGATCCCTCTACTTCCCCGGCTGCAGTCTTCCCCATGGTTGCTGGGTGGGGCCTGAGCTAGGTGGCCGCCCTCCTGGTGTTTTTGTGATTACTACAGCATTTGGAGGGGGGGCGTCCTTGTCACAAGGGGGGGGGGCGTGATTTCAGCTGCAGGGAGGTTGCTTTTCCCATGGTGCAGGCACTGCACAAGGCACTAACCAGTAGTCGACAGGTAGGGACCAGCACTCATTCGGAGCAGAATACCCCCTCTTAGGGGCTGCCAGGGCCATTTGTGCCCCAGGGTGTGTCCACGGATGGGGTTCCTCCTTCCGACGTGGTGAACAGGGTGGCTCCGTTGGAGAGCATGGTCAGTGACCTTCATCAGTAGGAGCATTCCAAATCTGTTTCTGCCTGCACAGGTGGGAGGGTTACGGCCAAACGTAAGCATATTCAGACTGAATCCTTGTAGGAGTATATTTATGGGTTGGGGTTCTAGTTCCGGACAGTCGGAGAGAGAGGTGTCATCTGGTAGGGGAAAGGAACTGGAAGACGCGCATATGCCAGGGAACCCTCCGGATCACCCAACAGATCAGATTGAGGAACTTATTGAGGCAATATAGGAGGTTCTGCACCTGTCTACTCCTCGGCTAAAGCAGCAGATGAAGAAGGGTGAACCCTACAAACTTCAGAAGGACAGACGGGTTTTTCCCAGGCTTTGCCCATTTTGACAGGCTGGTGACAACGGAGTTGGAGAAACCGGATAAGCTTCAATCTCTTCCTAAGGTTCTGAACGCCAAGTACCCCTTTATGGACGAGGCAGTCAGGGTTTGGTCTTCGCCACCTAAGGTAGACGAACTGGTATCAGGTCTGGGTCGGCACACCACTATCCCTACTTCGGATAGTGCGTCCTTGAGAGACTCGATGGATTGGAGGTTGGACCAGCTGGCCAGGCATGTGTTTTCCATGGTGGGGTCGGCCATGCACCCAGCTTGCGCCACGTCCATGGTGGCTACGGTAGGTAAGTCTGGATGAAACAGCAGAGGAGGCATTTGTGACATGGATATTCGCGTTCCTCTGCACTTCGTTTGAACTCTTTCACTATGGAGGTCTTCAAATACATGGTGCCGGCTATGGACGACTTGGTGCATCTGGTGGCTTGGGGTCAGCCGATACTGTTTCTAGGAAGATGCTTACTGCCCTCCCTTTTTTGGGGGGTCGTCTTTTCTGTGAGCCTCTGGATGACCTGGTCCAGATGACCACGGGTGGAAAGTAGTCTAGGCTTCCACAGAATCAGAAACTGAGGCACCCGTTTCGCAGTTTGCCGAATTTTCGTAACTTCCGGAAGTTCGGAGGTTCTACTGACTTCAGTCACGCGCTGGTGTGGAGGCAATGGATATCTGATGCCTGGATCCGGGAGGTTGTTTCTTCTGGATACAAGTTCCGCATGGAATCTTTAAGGTTGGTCGTGAGGTCGCTACAGTGGACATAAAGAATGCTTATCTGCTTGTCCCGATCCTCCCTGGTCACCAGCAATACCTGCTCTTTGCAGCGGGCGCCCGGCATTTACAATTTGTGGCACTGCCGTTCGGACTGTCCACTGTCCTGTGATTGTTGAGGAAAGTTTTGGCGGTGGTGATGGGTGGGTGATCAACTACCCCAAGTCCCAGGTGATTTCCTCCATGCTGGCGACCTATCTAGGTATGACATTGGATACTTGACGGGCACAAGCCCTCCTTCCGATGCAGAGGTGTATGTCTCTTCAGGAGGTGATGAATTCACTGCTGACAGACATTCCACGATCGGGCAGGGCATGCAGCTTCTTGGAGTCAGTTCCGTATGCCCAGTTCCACTCCAGGCCTCTACAAATACTGCTCCTATCAAAGAGTGACAGGACTGTGCAGACGTTGAACCACCATTTCATACTGAGGGACAATGCCCGGCGTTGGGGTAGTGTTCTGGACAACCAGTTCAGGGTCTCTGGGATCAGCGGGAGTGCAGTCTTCCAATCAATGTCTTCCAATCAATGTGTTTGGAGCTTGAGGTGTCAGTGCCGTTGATCTTGGTTAGCTTAACGCTGTTGACTGATGTTGTATGGTCCCACCATTATTGAGGGTACTGCTTTTGGACGTCCCATGCATTGCTCCTGGTGGTGCCCCTCAATGGAAGAGATAAAAAGAGATGAGATATTTGTGTACTCACCAGTAATTTCCCTTTTTCGTCCTCTCATTCCAGGACACCACCAATAGCAGCGTGTGGGTTAATCTCAGCTGCAGGTGGGGACTGCAAGAAAAAATAGCTTCTCCCGGCCTATATAGGGCAGGCTGTGGCATGATCTCCTTAGTTAATTAAAAAGCAGTTCAGCCACAGCCCCGGGAGGGGGGAAAACCTAACCTGCACATAATGCGCAAAAAAATTGAAACCTTGCAGAAGGTATGAACCACCACTGAAATGGAAGAGGACGAGATAGGAAATTTACCTTTGTTTACTCATATGCCTTATTAATGCCATTATCCAGGCTGTCCCTTTTAATTTACCATTAATAGCAAATTACTAATCACAAAGGTCTGAACTGATTACTGAGATTGCACAAATTGCATTTACTTAAGGTACCTATCTATCAATGCATACTTCTAAGCATGATGCCAACCACCTGGTCAGTTAATAGCAATGCTATAGATATCAGGTGAGCTCTTTTTTGCATTACTACCATGTTTCCCCAAAAACAAGACAGGTCTTGCATTAATTTTTTGCTCCCTACACAAATAATAAATAGGCAGAGGGATAGATAGATAGATAGATAGATAGATAGATAGATAGATAGCTGGGCAAAGAGAGAAAGATGGATAGATAGCTGGTTAGAGAGAGAGAGATGGAGAGATAGACAGATGAATGAATAGATAGCTGGGCAAAGAGAGAGAGCTGGATAGATAGCCGTCCCCTATCCCTCCGCAGCAGTTGTCACTGATGGGGGGGACAGCGGCAGCTCTGGCCCCCATCCCTCAGCAGCAGATTGGGGGGGCAGCACAGCCTTCCTGTCCTTCTGTAAGGGCTTATTTTCAGGGAAACATGGTATTGCCTTGACTGTCCCTTTAAAAGTTTGGATTAAAGTGGAACTACAGTCAAAATCACTATAGTTCAGCATTACAAGTTAGCTGCGCATCACCACTATGAAAAGTAACTGGGCGTGAATATCCGGGTTCCCAGCTTCTTATTCACAGCAATGCAGCCTGGGTCCTATTGCTCTGCTGCTAACTAGTAATGCAGAACTATAGTCATTTTTGACTGTAGTTCCGCTTTAAGTTACTTTTAAAACCTGCCTTTTGTTTTTTTTTATAGTGACATTGTTTTATTTTCTCCTTGCCTTATGCTAGTATAACATCTCTGTGAGAAATGACCCAATACCCTCATATACCATGTGACAGTAGTATGCCAGTGCACCATAAATGTACTTTTTTATCGTTAACTTTGTGGTGCAGTATTTATCTGCTACACGGTTATTCTTTTCCATTGCTAACTTATAAAAAGTTGTGAAATAAAAAAGAATGATCAAATGCCGTTTTTACTGACTGAATTATTTACGTACTATGATTACAGAATTGGACAAAATAAATGTTCACATTGGAACATTGGAGGCCCACCCTGTGTATCTTTTGAAATATATAGGCGTGGCCTTTGGCTCTGTGGTGCCGCATACAAATCAGAATAATGTGCGGGGTCTGTAAGACAGGCATCCTCATCACCCTGGCTGTTCTACTCCCTAAGTGTCCACATTCTGAGGATGCGGAGCTTTAGACCACCAGCTTAGCCCTATTATTGGTGGTAAATCAGGGGATGTGCCACTGCTATTTGCCTTGTTTCTACTTCCAGGAGCAGCTGTGTTCTGACAGGAATGGAGAGCACAGCCATGATGAAGTGAGCTGATGAATGACAGTTTATGCACATCCAGACTTCCATGATTCACTGCAAACTAAACAAACCTCACATACTACCTAATTTCATCTGTGAGCCCTCCATTACACAGGTACTTCCCTGATTTTGGCTTCCTAGTCATCACTGAAGAGAAACAAAAAACAGGATTTTGCTGCTTTGTGTATCCCTCTAGATTGCCTGTAAACTCACCTTCCTTCATTACCACGGCACATGTTTGGGCAGCCAGCCAATCGCCAGCGTGCAGTCCATAGCATTTGCAGTGGCAAGAAAAGTTGAATGCAGAGTGTGCCAACAGCCGCAGACCCCATTCCTCAGCACATACCTGCTCCAGAGCAGCTTTTCCCTATATCCAGTCCAGGTTGTCCCAGTGTTGACATGTGGGTATTCTGCCCTTGTGTTACTGTGTGTTTTTCACTATGGCCCCTCTCTGGCTCAGCTGGGCCTTTGGAGCATGAGCATGGTGTGCAGGCACGTCTTTTCACGCCACCAGAGGGGGCGGAGCCGAGCGCCAACGCGTTTTGCGTCATCACGGCGCCGCCAGCCCCTCGAACGCTCTGGAAGCTTTGCTCTGCGTGTGTGTGCTGCGGCTGCTGTGGGGCCTGCTCTCTGACTGCTGGCTGCGTTTTTCTACGGCTGCTACTGGGGGATCCGCCATCGGAGGCTGCTGCGGCTCCAAGGACTGTCCCTCTGTCGGTGAGTCCCTTTTTTTTTCTCTCCCCTTTTTTGTATAGGTTGTGGGCTTTGTGGTTTAGGGTTGTGGTTCCTCCCGGTGACCCCTTTTTATTAAGAGGGATCAGTATAGGTTTGGACCGTTGGTGTCTTGTAACCTTACCGATTGATCATTTTTAATCACCATGATGGAGGCTTCTGGGGATAGTGAGCTGGGGGCCCCATTTGGGCAGAAAAAGCTCTGTCCCTTGTATAGTAGGAATCCTCTGGGTGGATTCAGCACTGTTTGTACCACTTGCACCAGCATTATTTTGGACCATGATCTTGCAGGCGTCCTTGCCCCTAGCCCTTCACTGCCTGCGGCCTCTCCGGACCCTCCGCTGCTGCACTCAGCCCCCAGTGAAGGGGGGAGCCAGCAGGGGGTCCCATGCTAATTTGGCGCACAGGCTGGCCAATCTCGAGAGACAGATCTAGCAGACGGCTCCCAAGAAAGCCATGAGTAAGAAACGGCACCTCGAGCCCGTTTACTCGGATAATAACAATCTCTTTGATCTGGGCTCTGTGGAGGAAGGTGAGTTGCCAGATGATTCCCGTTCCACTATGGATTATTCTGATGACAGTATGTCTGGTTCTTCCTTGGACGAGGATGCTATGCTCCGAATGATACAGAGAAATTGCTTACCTCAGTTATTGAGACACTACACATTGTTCCTCCCAGAGCAGCTAAGAGGAAGCAGGGTGATTTGTTTAAGCCCGAAAGACAAAGACGGGTCTTTCCGAAGCAGGCCCATTTCTCTAACATGATTTTCAAGCAATGGGAGAGGCCTAACAAGTTACCGTCTGTGCCTAAGGGCCTGAATAGGCGGTATCCTTCCCTGAGGAGCTGATTCGGCTATGGTCTCGCCCTCCCGAAGTGGATCCCCCTGTGTCGGGGTTGTCCAACACTACGGTTATGCCATTACCTGATGCTGCTTCCTTACGTGGCCCGGCTGACAAGCGCATGGATCAGCTGGTCTGCCATGCATTCACCTTTGCTGGTGCTCTTTTTCGCCCTGTGTGTGCTGCGGCGATTGTCTCCCTAGCCATCAGGAAGAAGGTGAGACAGCTTGTGGATAGAGCTAAGGCTCGCAAGCGGGCGGAGGAGTATAAAGAACTCAAGGCCTGCTTGGAATTCATTGGTTTTGTCGCCTCTGCCATGGACGATTGGTCCGGCTTGGTGCCAGGATTTCGTCCCTGCTTGTTGCCCTCCGCTGCTCGCTCTGGCTGCAGCAATGGTCGGCTGATGCGGCGGCCAAGAAGTCACGCACGAGTATCCCCTTCGTGGGGCACAGGCTGTTTGGGGAGCCCCTGGACCTTTTTGGTCAAGGATGGTAGACTCCCTCAGAGACGGAAGCCTGCTCGGTCCTTTCGGAATCCCTCTGCCTATCGCTCCTTTCGAGGAGGAAGAGGCTCTTCATTTCCAATCCAATCCCGCCTGGGGCGCCAAGTCCAAGCCCCCTGCCAAGTCCCCTCAGGCATGAGGGGGCACCCTCACCCATCCGGGTGGGGGGAGACGGCTTCTGATGTTTGCTCAAATCTGGAGACGGCGCGTCTCAGATCAGTGGATTCCAGGAGGTAGTGACCTCCTTTTACAAAATAGAGATTTTGCTGTCTGGCCGCCCACAAGATTTCTACGATCTCTGATATCCCAAAACCCAGTGAAGGCACAGGGCCTGAGAATGGCCGTGCCGCACCTCCTGCGGTTAGGTGTAATATGCCCTGTTCCTCTTCAGGAGCAGGGTCAAGGTTTTTACGCCAACCTGTTCACGGTTCCCAAGAAGGACGGAACTTTAAGACCAATCCTGGACCTGAAAGTTCTCAACAGGTTTGTAAGAGTCATTTTCGCATGGAAACCTTACAGTCGGCGGTAAGCTCGCGTCTGCCCAGCGACCTCATGACCACGGTGGACATCAGGGATGCTTATTTGCACATCCTGATTTTCCTGGGGCATCAGAAGTTCCTGAGGTTTGCTCTGGAGTGCCGGCATTACCAGTTTGTGGCTCTTCCATTCGGGATTTCCTCAGCCCCCCCGTGTCTTCACCAAGGTGCTGGCGGGCATCATGGCCATCCTGAGGAACCAGGGCATTCGTGTGCTGCCTTATCTGGACGACTTATTGATTGCGGGCCAGTCCCTTCAGCAGGCCGACAGCGATACTCGGATGGTGTTTTGTCAACCCTGGAGGCCTTCGGCTGGGTAATCAATTACCCAAAATCTTTTGTCACACCATCAACAGTGAGATCCTTCCTGGGAATGACGATGGACACCGCTCAGGTCTTCCTGCCACAGCAGTAGGTTTTGGGTCTCCAGATGCAGGTGCATGCCTTGCTGTCTTGTCAGCGGCCGTCAATACATCTGGGGATAAGATTGGTGGGCTTAATGGTGTCATGCTTCGAGGCAGTGCCCTTCGCCCAATTTCACATGAGACCTTTGCAATTGAACCTGCTAACCGTCTGGAATCGGATGCAGGATTCTCTGGAACAAGAATTTTCACTGTCCCCCCCCCCCCCCCCGGCCAGGCAGTCTCTCTTGTGGTGGCTGGACTCCTGGAACCTGCTGGTGGGCAAGTCCCTTCTGACTCCCCATTGGGAGATAGTTACCACGGATGCCAGTCTGACAGGCTGGGGATGCGTTTGGCAGACGCAGAAGATCCAGAGTCAGTGGGGTCCGCAGGAGAACCGCTTACCCATAAATCTCTTGGAGCTGAGAGTGATCCGGTTGGTGCTTCTTTGCTTGACTTCCCACTTAAGGGGTCCAGGTTCACTCGGACAATCAGAAAGCTGTCGCCTACATCAATCATCGGGGCGGGACTCTGAGCAAGAGAGCCCTCAAGGAGGTGACCCAGATTCTGACTTGGGCAGAGGAGAATGTTCCCTGCATCTCGGCGGTCTACATTCCCGAGGTAGAAAACCTGGAGACAGACTCCCTGAGCAGGAGTGCCTCGCGCCTGGGGGAATGGTCTCTTAATAGCAGGACCTTTCACGCTCTGTGTCTTCGCTGGGGTCAGCCAGACGTGGATCTGTTTGCGTCCAGACACAATCACAAGCTCCAAGGTTCGTCTTCCTCTCCAGAGATCCTCTGGCGATTCCCTGGACGGAGTTCAAGTTTCTTTATGCATTCCCTCCGTTTCCACTCCTGGTCAGAGTGCTGCACAAGATAGCCCAGGAAGGGGTACCAACTATTCTGGTGGCTCCTTGCTGGGCGAGAAGGAGTTGGTTTGCGGACATAGTCCAGATGTCAGTAGATTGCTACATCATGCACGACGATCCATGGCTTCTCACACAGGGGTCGCTGCGGCACCCCAATTTACGGACGCTGGCTTTGACGGCCAGGCTATTGAAACCTCAATCCTGATAGACAAGGGGCTGTCGCCCACAGTTGTGCAGACAATGATTCAGGCACAGAAGAAGTCTTCTTCCATGATATACTACAGAGTTTGGCACGCTTATATTGCTTGGTGCGAGACCAAGAGTCTCCCTTGCCGCACATTTTCTATTTCTAGGATTTTGGAGTTGTTTGAAACACGGCCTAGACTTGGGTCTCCAGCTGAGCACCCTCAAGGGTCAGGTCTCGGCCTTAGCCATCTTCTTCCAGAGATCCATTGCCAACCATAGGTTGATCAAGCCTTTTTTCCAGGGAGTTACCCATGTCCGGCTACCGCATCAGTATTACCGGTGTGGGACTTGAATTTAGTACTGTCTGCCTATCTTGTCTCTCAAAGTGGTCTTTTTGGTAGCGATCACCTCGGTGCGTCGCGTATCTGAGCTGGCAGCGCTTTGTATGAAGCCTCCCTATTTTGAGCGGCATAAGGATAAGGTGGTTTTTCACTTTAAACCTGATTTTTTGCCTAAGGTCTTTTCTCCCTTTCACCTTAATGAGGAAGTTGTCTTGCCTTCCTTGTGTCCGGCGCCGACTAATTCTAAGGAAAAGACCCTCCATGCCTTGGATGTTGTCAGAGCCATTAAGTATTACCTGGTTGCGACTGAGTCCTTCAGGAAATCGGATTTTCTCTTTGTCCTAACAGAAGGCTCTAGGAAAGGTTTGCCACCAGCCAAGTCCACTCTCAGTAGGTGGATCAGACAGGCGGTGGTACGAGCATATTCTGCCAACGGGAAGGAACCCCCTTTTCGGATCACAGCTCACTCTACTAGAGCTATTGGTGCCTCTTGGGCTTTTCAGCACCAGACATCGGTGGAACAAGTTTGTAAGGCTGCAACTTGGTCTTCTGTTCATACTTATACAAAGTTTTACAAGGTGAATGTTTAGTCCTCAGCTAACGCTGTTTTTGGCCGAAAGGTGCTTCAGGCGGTAGTGAAATGAACTACATGCTGTTCCGCACTGGGATCCCGCCCAAATGGACACTGCTTTTGGATGTCTCACATGTCATCACTGGGACGACCTGGACTGGATATAGGGAAAAATACAATTCTGTGAAACTCTGTAGAATTGTTTTTGATTATATCCAGTCCAGGTCATCCCACCTGCCCTTTTTTCTGCATCTTATGGTGATTATCATTTTTTCTTCATTGGACTTGTATCCTTAAGTCTTGTTAGAGAGAGTACAAGCTGAAGCTATGTGAGGTAACATGGTTTCTTGGCCTCCCAGCCTGTCCTCTTTTTGTTTACTGCTTTTTAACCACTGGAGAATGATAGAGGGACATCTGCCTTTATAGGGGGCCGGGAGGAGCTACATCTTTTGATCTTGCAGTCAAGCGCCCCCTGGGGGTGGAATACCCACGTCATCACTGGGACGACCTGGACTGGATATAATCAAAAACAATTCTACAGTTGAGTTTCACAGAATTGTATTTTTCTGAGTAGCAGACACGGATAGGCACAGATAGAGATAAGTGGGAATATGACCGTGGGATCAGTGAAAAGTGAACTAGGGGTTTTACACAATAGGGACATCCAAAACCAGGTTCCGGTCCACTTTAAAAAAGCCTTTTTGTCCTCTGCAGCTCTTACCTCCAGCTGTGGTGTTTAAAAACGTACCGATTGCTGAGGTCGAGCACCTCACCATGCTGTGCTAGGCTCCATTCTTGGACTTCGCCACACGCCACTCCTTTTATTGAGTGCTGCCTCGCCAAGCCCCATCCATTGCAACAAATGGCATGACTGTGGAGGGACGGGATGCCATCTTGGGCAGAGAATGGCGTGGTGATCCCAGCGATGGGCACCTTTGCTGTGGGCAACTGCCACTAGTGGTGTGCTTATCGCCACGTATACCATGCAAATGCATAGGGCCCCACCTGCCAGGAGGTCCCCAGAGGCAGGGTCAGATCAATGACAACTTTTTGTTTAAAAATAAATAACGGCAGACAGGTGGTCTGCTGCCAGTGAGAGATGCAGTTTAACACAATGCAGAGTGTGCAGCAGATAGGAAGCCACTGGACATTTATGTGAGCCAGCTCCTGCAGGATCAGTGCGCTCAGCTTTATTCAGGATGATGTGACATCACAGCAGCTAGCGAGCTGAATGGTGTAGAGCAGGCCATTGGTGGTATCCCCCCCCTCCAGCAAGTCCACAGTAAATGTGTGCTATTTACCCCATGCTGCTTTCTTTTAGTGCCTGAAGGGAGCAGCAAGGCCGGGGAGCATGCCAGGGGCTAGGCTGAAGTGTTGGGCATGTGGGCCATGCTTTTTTATTCTCGCCTAATCCCCTCGTGCCTATGCTGCAATGTGTTTACTGCCTCCACCCACCATCAAAGTGATGCCTGCTGAGGTGCCAGCCCTGGACACCTGCCACTGTTGACAAATTGGCCCATGCCACTACCGCCAGTCCACCGCTGAAATGTCCCACGCCGGGTCTACAGGGCCGCTGCTGAGGAGTCCCACCGCTGAGAAGGGCCACGCCATTTCCATTGCTGCTTCTGTCTAGAAGCCGGTCACGCTATCACTGCACACCGCTCCGGCTGGTGAGATGCTACTGTCCTAACCCACCCACTTAACCACGTGCCTGCCCAGCCACCTTTCATCCACCTACCCACTTGCTTGCCCAACCATCTACCAACTTGCCTAAACACCTACCCACTTGCTAACCTACTTGTCTGACCGCTCAGCCATTTATTCACCTGACCACCCAGCCACCTACCTGTCACCACTTGCCTGCCTACCCACCCACCTTCCTACCGGCCACTGTCCTTACCTTCTTGCCTGAGTACCTGTCCATTTATGTGCCTGACCACCCAGCCACCTACTTACTTGCCTGATCACCCAGTCACCTACTTACGTGCCTGACCACCCAGCCACCTACTTACTTGCCTGACCACCCAGCCACCTACTTACTTGCCTGACCACCCAGCCATCTACTTACTTGCCTGACCACCCAGCCATCTACTTACTTGCCTGATCACCCAGTCGCCTACTTACTTGCCTGACCACCCACACACCTATCTGTGTGCCTACCAACCTACCTGGCTGTTTATCTATCCTGTCCATACGCCTGTCCAACCTATTTAGGTGGGTCATTAAAGCGGACCAGCACAACAAACTGTGCTCATATGTATCCCCTCCCAGGGCAATTTATATTGCTGCACATAAAAATTAATTTAACTCTTCCTGTGGTAAATTTTAAAAACAACATGGCGGCTCATGCATCTGCAGGCCGCCTGCAAACAGGAAATGCTGCTGGGCTTCCTGTTATTGTGCATTGTCAGTTATGTCAGTTGGATGAAGAAGCTCCAAAATGGCCGCTACCTTTCTTTTCCAACTGTGCCAGTCTGTTGGTCTGGTTTAAGGGGTTAGGAAGCATTATAAAAAACTGTAGATATGACATTTTTGGGACCATTTTTTATGTGTTACGTGGACCAAACCCAAGGATTTTGACTATCCTGGTCACCCCGCTGTTGCACACCCCCAAGACACCCTAACAAACTCACCTCTTCCGGGTCCTATGTCACATGTGCGGATGCTCGTCCAATCAGCTGACTTTGCGCGCTGGTGGCCGCATCCCCCGCTACCCTCCAACAGGGAGTGTGCCTGCGCTGACCAATCACAAATGCCTGACGCGGTCACGCACCCTGCAAAAAGGATCGCAGGGATGGGGGCCGCATGCGCAGTAGTTTCGGGAGATTGGGGGGGGGGGGGGGTCTCATAGACTCCAGGATGGGTTTTGGTCCTCTTTAAAGGGTTGATGGGGTTTCGCACAGTGGGGCATCATCGTTTAGGATGCCACAGCCTAGGACAATTCCCTATGCCCTAGACGGACAAATCAAAGGATCCCTTCTGAAGGTGGCTAAGCAGCGTCTACATAGGCGTCTATTTGTGTTTGGCTCTCACTGTTAGTCCCGAAGATACACATAGCTCTGGGAACACTATTACTGGCGATGGAAGAAAGCTGCGCATGCTCAGTAAGGAAGTGACACCTGGAGCATGCGCGAGACATCGGTTACTGGCGATTCAAAGAAGTTCAGCTGACTGGGTTGTAACGTGTTTGTATCCGCCTAGATGCTGGGAGTAATGAGACGCCTCATGCGCACACTGGAGGCCAGTCTGTCTGCTCGGAACCAGCGACCTCCATATTCCTGACAGGAGCTGCGCTTCACCTTTCGTAACGGAGCTGGGCGCACTTTCCCTACGGAACCATTGTGCGAGCTTCTGTTGTGTGGGGAGCGCTTATGCCGAGGGACGAGACTGTGTCTGCACAGGCAGTGATGGAGGAGTCGGTGCCCCCGGTGTACATCTACAGCGAGGACTATGTGCGGCTCTGCGACACCCTACACAGCAAAGTGCCGCGAAGGGTAACACACTGCGACCGGGCGCCATGGCGGCTGCTGGGGGCATATAGCAGAGCCCGGGGGGGGGGGGGGGTAGATGGGCAAAGGAAGGTGGGCACACTGCGTGCGCATCCCTCCCTCCTTTTTACAGGGATTATAAGTCTGAACTCCTCATGGCTGTAGGCAAGGTCCCCTGTAGTCACATACAACAGGCGGTTTAGGTGGACATTAACCTTCCAGATACTGCATACCCTAAAGTGGACCCAGACCTCTGGCCATCTCTGGACCCTAAAGCACTCCAGGGCTACCATAGCAGAACAAGCGGAGGAGACTCTGCAGGTCCCTGCACCCCCCCCCCCCCCTTCACAGTACTCACAGTGAAGGAGGCCAGATCTTGAGAGCTTTGCTTATTCTCTTTTCGGCAGCTGCCTTTTTTAATTGACGCTACTTTGGAGTCGGTGAGATTTATAGCCTGAAATATGTCTCTGACCAACTCTGTAAGTAGAAACCTATGGTTGTGCCCTTGATCAGGGGACACTGGTTCTAAGATGTGCCTTTGTTCCATGCCCTTCAACTGGGATTTCCTTTTCGGCCACGAATTAGAAAGGCTTCTAGATAGATCTGCTAATGAGAAGTGCTTTCCCATAAAGCGCAAGTACTTTAAGTATCGTAATTTTTTTTTTTCAGGCATTCCCTCTTATAGATGGTCCTGTTAAGAGGAATTGGTCTACAGGAAGTAGGGGGGCTTATTCTGTCAGGAGAGGCAAGTTAAGAGGGTCTACCCTGTTAATTACGCAACTGTCCCTAAGAAACAATGACGCCAGACCCTTAGTGGCTCCCCAACTGAAACAATTTCTTCGCTGTGGGAGACTCTACTGGATTGTCCCTTTGTATCCAGACGAATAAAGGAGAAATTCCCAATAGAACACCCAGGTTCCTTCTAGGAACGTTTTTTCTTTCTCCTCTCCCAGGGGACAGAGAGGATAGACTGTCTATTCTGAGCAGTCTAGAATCTATTTTGAGTAGAAGGTGTTTCTGTTCAAGCATTTTTTTGGTGATAAAGTCCTCTGGAGGCATTCAGTTCATTCTGAATCTGAAGAAGATGAATCTATTAGACAGAATCTCCTGTATTTTACTTTCATCTTTGTAAGGAGTCTTCTCCCACCAGGTTCTTTCATGGTCAGTATAGACCTGAAGGATGACTATTGGCAGGTGCCAATAAGTCAGTCAGTTCGACCCTCTAAAACCACTGTAAACCGCAAGAAGGTCTGGACATTACATTTTCAGTTTGTTTGCCTACATTTCTGTATACTTTCTGTATACTAGTCTACCTAGACAACCTCCTCTTTGCCCCGAGTTTAGGAAAGCTTTTTCAAGACCTGAATCTGACATAAGATTTTTTGCTCAAGTTAGGCAGGTTAACTTCGAAAAGGCCAGCCTAGTCCTGTCACAAACCATGACTGAGGTCTCGATCAATATGGTCCTTCAGAGCAGTAGCTCTCTTAGACTCAATACTACTTTTTCAGTCCTGTCAAGCAATGAGAGTTTTAGGACTGATAACTTCATCCTTCCCCCCCCCCCCCCCTCATCCTTCCCCCCCCCCCCTCAATAAGATGGGGTCAGCTTCATTCAAAGACCTAATCTTGATTGCAGGTGCCTTTTCTTGGGCATGAGGAAGCTCACTATGGGCCTCTCAGGGCAAATGATCCAAGAGGATGAGTCGCTCCTCATCGAACCTCAGAGTGTTAAGGGTGGTCAAGGAAGGTGGTCAAGGAAGCACTAGTCACAGTGACAAAAGTAGCATGTCTGAATTGGCAGGGGGAAAAGGTCTTCCATCCTGCAGGAACTAGCAGGAACTTCCTTGGGGCAGAAATTAACCTCTTGTCTTTGTCAACCATCAGTCTAAAAGGCTCCCTAAATCAGGTGACGGACTCTCTCAGTTGATCGCTTCTATGGGAGGCGGAATCGTCTCTTAACCAGGAAGTATTCAACCAGATTTGTGCTTTAAGGGGAACCCTGAAGGTGGACTGTCTCGCATCAAGGCAAAACCACAACCTCTCTCTTGAGCCCTCTGATCAGGTGGTAGGGATACATGCACTGGCGCACCAATGGACATGTATTCTTGTATACGTGTTTCCTCGAATACAGGTCCTTCCTCAAATTTTGAACAAGGGCATTTTAACCTGGAGAAAAACGGTGAGAAGACGTTTGCGCTTTTGAGTTGATGCAGAAACAAATGTAAGTGTTGGAAATGATTCAGTATCCTGCCTGCAGATGGAGAAAGGGAGGTGGGGGAGTTTTTCTCAGCTATGCAAGGCTGTTGGTCCAGTTTAAATTCTAAAGAAGCCAGGTCCAATTTAAATACTAAAGAAGCCAGGCTAATACCGCTATCTGTATGTGTTTCAGTTTTAAAGTGGATAACAAGTTGCTGATATTTCTTCATTTTGTCCTGCAGGCCAGTATGGTTCACTCTTTAATTGAAGCTTATGGCCTGCTCAAGGACATGAGGTGAGCTACAAAACGTGTGACCAAATGTCTTTTTAGGTAATTATTTCAGAACAAGAAATGTATAATTAACCTTCTACTATGCTTTTTTTACTTGATTATTTCAATCATAATCTTATCAAAATTCACTGATGGTCCTCCCACCCCCGCTGATGATGTTCTTTTTGACTGAAGGTTTGCTTTGTGGTGTTGCACTTCTGCTTTCCAGGCTGTGCAAGTGGGCGCATACGGTGTAAGAATGATAAATTCCTTATTCTGAGTTTTGTACATTTCTGGCCAGCTGGAACCAAAGTGCAGCACCTAGCTTCATATACTGGGGATAAGTGAAAGCAGGTAATTATGGAAGCCACATGCCTCCTTGGCCACCATGATCCCCCCCCATAGATCGGTTGTGTGGGGGCTAAGGAATGAATGTTTTGATTTTGCACTTATCCCGCATAAACCCTTTAATTTCTTATTCTAAACTGCTTAAATGATATTGATACAGGTAGAGGTACTCCAATATATGGTTGGTCAATCCTTTTAAAGGGACCTAAAAGGTCCTAATAGGTCTGCTTTAATTTGATTGCTTCTGATGATTAGAGTCTTACTTTTTCTTAGTAAGAGATATTGAGCTCTTCAGATGTGTTGTAAATGAGTGTGTTGCCCCGTGGGCTGTGCTTTTCTTTGCTGTTCTTTAAACCCTGCTTTATTTATTTCAGAGTGCTAAAGCCTAAAAAAGCCTCACAGGAGGAGATGGCAGCTTTCCACACCGATGCCTATTTACAGCACCTGCACAAGGTGAGCGAAGAGGGGGATAATGATGATCCAGAAACCCTTGAGTATGGACTTGGTGAGTAGTTCAGGTTATACATGTGCACTCTGCTGCTTTTATTTTACAGCTTTACTGTCTTAACTCTTCCTCTTTTTAATTATGCAGCAGGGCAATTTTGGGCCACAGCCTGTTAAGCATGGCAAGCATTAACCCTTTAAATAGGAACATCAGAGGGAGTTTGTGAGACGGCTTGTTAACCTTCCACTCTGGGCGCATGAAGCTACTCTGATCCCTCAGGGTAACGCTATCTTGGAAGTCTTCAGACTCCCAGAAGACACTGCCCTGCCCCACCAATCCCTCATCTGTGCAGTGTCATTGCAAAGGCTGCAATGACACTCAAGAAAATGCTGTGATATTTAAAGCGGAACTTCAGTCACAATATAATTGAAGGTTAAAGGGTAATTCCACTTTCAATGGCATTTTTAAAAGTTTACATTGTGTGGCAAAATGTCTTCAATGTGATATGGTGATTTCAAGTACAAATCGTAGACTTCCTCACTCTAGCTTGCAAATCATCTGATTGGCTAAGGCATGTGTTAATCCATTATGCTGTAATCCAACTTATTCAGTTTGGAAGGATCAGTGTTGTGTTTTAGTAGCAAAAGAGTTAATGGCAGGGTTTTCTGCTGGAGAGGTCGTTAGGCTGCTTAGACTTAGCCAAAGCTGCTAAAGAGTTCACCTGTTACATTGGAAGAATTGTGGGAATTGTATTCCATTGTTTCTATTCAAGGCCATGAAAACCACTCCCACTGTAACAAAACCAAGTCCCAGAAATATGAGAATCATGGAAACGGCTGTTAGGATTGTGCCCTCATACTTAACACAAATGTTTATTTTACATTCCAAAAGAGGAAAACTATAAGGCAGAACACCAAAAACCTGACAAAAGGAGAGTTTTCCTTTAAACCCCTTACATTTTAATGGCATAGGGTCCCCCCTGACCATCAAGACCAGCCCAGGCATTAGCTATGGGGGCTGGTAGACTAGACCAGCCCCTGGACCTGCTCCCCCCTGGACTATGGGAATGCAGGTAATGGGACAGGGGTGCTATGGCAAGTCACCCACTTGGTGATTAACCAGCCCCTCTGGCCCTGCGAACTGGTATAGAGATCTCAAAGACCGCCGCGCACTCTGGCCTCTCTTCTCAATCCTGCCGCTGGGAGGGGCCTTTTATACCGGCTGAGTGACCTGACGTCAGAGGTGGGAGTAAGCTGTTGCGTGGGGCAGAGAACGAGTGCCCTGGGTGGAGATGAGCACTTTTTTTCTTGCCGCAAACAGGGGAAATGCCAGGAAAGTGAAATTCACGTGGCTGGCAGTTAACGGACGGACATGCAGCCACATGCTTGGCATTAAAAGGGATAAAGGCTAAGCATTGAATACAGGCAGCCTCTTGCTCCAGTTGTTTATTTGTACTAATCCTACTAATTTCCTATTTATTATTTCTTACTATTAACCAAAATTCAGACACTAAAAGTTTGAGTGGGTCAATCTGTTTCTGAATTTTATCAAAACTTTTATGTCTTTTCAGGCTATGACTGTCCAATCACTGAAGGAATCTATGACTATGCAGCTGCTGTAGGAGGAGCCACTTTAACTGCTGCTGAACATCTAATGGAAGGCAAAGCTCGCATTGCCATTAACTGGCCAGGTGGTTGGCATCATGCTAAGAAGTAGGCATTGGTGGATGGGTACCTTGGGTAAATGCAATTTGAGTAATCTGTTCAGACCTTTATTGGTAGTAATTTGTTGTCAGTGGTAAATGAAAGGGGCAGTGTAAAAGGAAAGTGTGATTATTTAATATTTGCCGCACATTAATCTTCATTATTTCAAAAAGAGATCAATATTTAACGTAAATCCCAATATTCATACAGCTTCAACGACCATTGATTTTGATACACATCAACAATCACTGAAACACTAAAACAACCAGTCATGTGTTTCTCTAGAACTATATTCCCTCAAATTCCTTGTACAGTAAGAGGTATAATCTGAAAACTAGTTTAATTACTCGCACAGTAAATATCCTGAAACAAATCAAGTAAGTTCCCAAAGTTTCCCTAGATAACCTTAAAGTTATACTAAAGACAAACCTGATTGTTGCCCCATTGTCTCTGGCTACATGCTGCACTGTCCCAAACTTTAATCCATTTTCAAATAGACCTTGTAGGTCCTAAGTATTAGATCATTGGAGATGCAGAGAAACGGTGGGTGTGGCAACAGCGATGTGATGTAAGCACACTGTGTGCTTTACATATTTCATAATGGGCAGTTTCTAACGTGTGTGCCAGAGACCGCTCCATTTTTTGTGAAATAAAATGTTCATTGTTGTGCCGCTGTGGATTCTTGCCATTAGTATTTGAGTGACACAGACGACGAGTGCTGGCAGCTAATCCGCAGCACAGAGCGGCTTACCCTTGCTCTGTGCATGTACCCTTGCTCTGTGCATGTACCCGCTCCTCCGTTTAATTGACATGGAGGCATGCCCTCATTCAAGCTGTTGGCCACAGGACTTCTTTCCTGTTGGATCCTGGCAAAGTAAGGACGTTTATTCTCAGTGTGTCACACACCCCGCTTCCCCTTTAATTCTGACGATAGGGTTATCCTCCAGCAGGAGACGACGTTGCAGAGAGAAGTCTTGAAAACGAGCCCCTCCCGGCCTACATATACCTGGGACCTCCCACTCAACACCCAGTGTTTTCTCTCTGCAAGATGCGACAAGACAGAAGAAAGAAGTCTCCTGCTTGCAGGTAGCCGGGGTCAGACCCCGGCACCCCCCCATGGTCTATTTCTTCCCAGCTACTTGTTTTTTTTTGTATACTCTGTTAAGGATATTGGAAGCCTCCCAGCCTAGGCTGCTGGCTGGGCAATGGTAGACGGCACCTCATGGTGCCTAGGAGCTTATCTCCTCCGCTCGTCCCCATGGGGCAATGCGGTTATCCGGCCGGTGATCCGGATTTGGGATGCCCGGTCCCCCCCCTTTTAGCCTGCCTTCCCTCGCCTGGTCCCTTCTCCCTTAGTGTGTGGGGGGGGGGGGGTGGCGGCGGTTGTGGGGTGTCTATACTGGCCTTGTTTTGACTAGAGGGTGAGTGTGTGTGTGATGGCAGCTTTGGGCGGCGCTGCAGTCTAGTCCGCAGGTTAGCGGGAGCTCCTTTTTTACACTGGTGCGGGCGGGGTGCCTCGTTTGTCTGGCACCCGCCTCGCTCGTACGGCATCGCCATTTTTTGCGAAGCCGTGGGCTTGTCTCTTGGGGGCGGGGCCGCGTTGCTACGTCACAGAGGGCCGGCACGCGCACGTCTGGAGGGGCGCGCGGCGGAAGCGGCGGCGGATCAGGTAAGATCTTTTTGGGGTTTCTGGGGGGTTTCACCCCGCGGGACATCCCGATCTCGGATGTCCCGCGGGGTGGGAGGTGATCGGCACGGGAATCTTATAGATTTCCGGGCCGATCACTCCTGGGTGTTGGTCCACTTTAAGGAATGGGAACAACCTACGCGCCTTGTTGGAGTTCCTCCTAGTTGGGATAAGCTTTGGTCTGTTCCCCCTGACGTCGATGCCCCCGTGTTGGGGCTGTCTAACACGGCTGTGTTGCACTCCCCTGACACTACTACCATTAAGGATGGTGAGGATCGTCGCATTGATCAATTGGCTTGCCATGGTTTTATCAGTGTTGGATCGGCACTGCGGCCGGTTTGTGCTTCGGCGCTTCTTTTGATGGCTTTCAGGTCCATTGTTAGAGATTTGTACGCAGATCTTGATCCCACTTGTGATGAGTTCTTTTCTCTCAAGCAGTGTGTGTCGTTTATTTCCTTTGTCATGACCGACAATCGATGCGCTTGCGATGTGTAGCAGGACCGCGGCCCTGTTGGTTGCTATTCGTCGGTCTGTGTGGCTGCGTCAGTGGACGGCGGATTTTAGCTCTAAGAAGTCGCTTACAGCTTTTCCTCTTGTGGGTTTGCGCCTGTTTGGCAACAAATTGGATTCGGTTACTAAGGGTGGTAAGTTGCCGCAAGAGGCCGCGTCGTTCCTTTCGGGGAGCGGCTTCTTTTAGTCCCTCCTTTCGGTGAGCCAGAGCGGGCAGAGGGGCCTCCTTTCCTGCTACCAGGGATGCAGGTTGGACCCGGGGGAGGGGCGTGGCCGTCCCGGTCAGTCCTGGGGCGCCAAGCCCAAGCCTGCTGGCAAGCCCGCTCAGCAATGAGGGGGTGCCCTCACCCGTGCGGGTGGGGGGACGATTGCGACACTTCTCCCAGGTTTGGGACCAGGCGGTTCCGGACAGATGGATCCGGGAGGTGGTGTCGTCCGGTTACAAGCTGGAGTTCGAGTCTCGCCCTCCTTCACGGTTTTTCCGGTCTTGGGTGCCCACCGACCCTTTGGCCGTGCAGGGGCTCCTGGCATCGGTGAAGAATCTTCTGGAAATGGCGGTCATCCGGCCGGTGCCACACTTGGAAGTGGGCCTGGGGTATTACTCCAATCTCTTCACAGTCCCCAAGAAGGACGGGTCGGTTCGCCCCGTTCTGGATCTGAAGTTCCTCAACAGGTTCATCCGTACACGGGAAGTTTCGCATGGAAACTCTGCGGTCAGCCATCAGTTCTCTTCGGCAGGGGGACTTCATGACGTCCATAGACATCAACGTTTTCTTCGGTTCGTGATGAAGGATTGGCATTTTCAATTCGTGGCACTTCCGTTTGGCCTTACCTCGGCTCCAAGAGTGTTCACCAAGGTGCTGGCAGGGGTGATGGCCATTCTCAGAACTCAGGGCATTCGCATCAGGTGTTATCTGGACGACCTTCTCATCATGGCTCCTTCTCTCAATCAATCGGAGACGGACACCACGCTGGAAAGCTTCGGTTGGGTGATCAACTATCCCAAGTCCTCCCTCGCCCCGGCCAGGGTGGTGTCCTTTCTGGGAATGCGGTTGGATTCTTGTCAACACAGGGTGTTTCTGCCTCAGTCCAAGATTTTTTTTGATTCAGGAATTGGCTTGGTTCCTTCTTTCCAATCCTCGACCGTCCATCCGTCTGGGGATGAGACTGGTAGGGTTGATGGTTGCCTCTTTCGAGGCAGTTCCTTTTGCTCAATTTCACACAAGGACGCTTCAGCTTCATCTGTTGGCGTCTTGGGACCGGCGACCACGGTCGTTGGATCGGCCCTTCCAGTTGGGTCGGGTCCGGCAGTCCCTTTAATGGTGGTTGGTCTCGACCAATCTCTTGAGGGGAAGGTCTTTCCTGACTCCTCTTTGGGAAATTGTCACCACAGACGCCAGTCTTTCGGGATGGGGGGGATTCTGGAAGGATCTTCAGTTTCGGGGGCAGTGGGGGCCTCGAGGCCCACTTGCCCATCAATGTTCTGGAGCTGTGAGCCATCCGTCTGGTTCTTGTTCATTTGACTCAGCGTGTTCTGGGCCTTCAGGTTCGCTCGGACAATCGGACAGCGGTTGCTTACATCAATCATCAGGGAGGGACTCGCAGTCTGGGTGCCCTCAGAGAGGTGTCCCTGATCCTGACCTGGGCGGAGGCCCATGTTCCTTGTCTCTCGGCAGTTTACATTCCGGGTGTGGAAAACAGGGAAGCGGATCTGTTGAGCAGGTGCTCTGCCCATCTGGGGGAATGGTCTCTCCATCCTCAAGTTTTTCGGTGGGGGACACCGGAGGTGGACCTGTTTGCCTCTCGTCACAATTGCAGGCTTCCGACCTTCGTGTCGCTCTCTCAGGATCCGCTGGCTCTGGCGGTGGATGCCATGTCCCTGAGCTGGGGGGATCCGGGGTTTCTGTACCTTTTTCCTCCGATACCCATGCTAGGCAAGGTGGTACGGAAGCTGGCTCTGGAAAGGGTGTCCGCCATTCTCTTGGCTCCAAGGTGGCCAAGGCGAGTATGGTTCACAGACATTGTTCGGCTGGCGGTGGATCAGGTCGTTCTGCCTCTTCGGCCTGATCTGCTCACTCGGGGTCGGCTGTGTTACCCCAATTTACTAACGATGGGTTTGACGGCTTGGCTGCTGAAACCTTCATCTTGAAGGAGGAGGGTCTTTCTGACTCGGTTGTTAAGACTTTGATCTGTGCCCGGAAGAGGTCTTCTTCTACCATCTACTATAGGACTTGGAGAGCTTATATCACTTGGTGTGAGATTAGATCTTTGCCTTGTAGGGTCTTTTCAGTTTCCAGGATTTTGGATCAGGGCTGGATTCTGGTCTTCAGCTGAGTACTTTGAAAGGGCAGGTTTCTGCCTTGTCTATCTTTTTTCAGAAGCCTTTTGCGCTTCATCCTTTAGTCAAAACTTTTTTCCAGGGGGTTACGCATGTGCGGCCTCCCAGGAAGCCATTGCTCCCTGTTTGGGACTTGAACTTGGTTCTTTCTGCTCTTCAGGCTCCTCCCTTTGAGCCCTTGCAGGATATTGCTCTTTCTACCTTGACTCAGAAGATTGCCTTCTTGGTGGCTATTACTTCGGTTCTGCGTGTCTCGGAGTTGGCGGCCTTGTCGATTCAGGCGCCCTACTTTGAGAGGCATCAGGACAAGGTGGTTTTTCGTTTCAAACCGGACTTTCTTCCTTCCTAAGGTTGTTTCTGCTTTTCATTTGAATCAGGATATTGTTCTTCCTTCCTTGTGTCCTAAGCCTAAGAATGACAAGGAGAGGGCTTTGCATTGTTTGGATGTGGTACGCTGTGTTAAGTACTATTTGCCTACTACTTCTCCTTTTCGTAAGACTGATGCCCTTTTTGTTTTGCCCTGTGGGCCTAGGAAGGGTTTGGCTCCGGCCAAGTCTTCCATTAGCAAATGGATTCGTCAGGCGGTTGTTGGGGCCTATTCGGCCAAGGGGAAGGCTTCTGTTGAACAAGTTTGTAAGGCTGCAACCTGGTCTTCCGTTCATATTTTTTCTAAGTTTTACAAGGTTGATGTGCGGACTTCAGCGGATGCTGTGTTTGGCCGCAAGGTTCTGCAGACTGCAGTCGTTTAAGTTATGCTTCATTTTGCTGTCGGATACCCACCCCTTGTGGACACTGCTTTTGGATGTCCCTATCGTCAGAATTAAAGGGGAAGCGGGGTGTGTGACACACTGAGAATAATACCATTTTGTGAGTACTCACCTGTAAAATGGATATTGTCAGTGTGTCACACACCCCGCTTCACCCGCCCTTTTTGGTATCCTGGATCCTCTCTATGGTGAAGCTTTCCTTTATTTTATTTTTGAGGTTACCGTTGGATTTCCTGGTACCTTGTCTTACTGCTGTTTGAATTCACTGGGTGTTGAGTGGGAGGTCCCAGGTATATGTAGGCCAGGAGGGGCTCGTTTTCAAGACTTCTCTCTGCAATGTCGCCTCCTGCTGGAGGATAACCCTATCGTCAGAATTAAAGTGGACCAACACCCAGGGGTGATCGGCCCGGAAATCTATAAGATTCCCGGGCCGATCACCTCCCACCCCGCGGGACATCCAAGATCGGGATGTCCCGCGGGGTGAAACCCCCCAGAAACCCGCGGTGTGAAACCCCCCAGAAACCCCAAAAAGACCTTACCTGATCCGCCGCCTCTTCCGCCGCCGCCTCCCGCGCGCCCCTCCAGACGTGCCGCGCCGGCCCTCTGTGAATGGCCGGTGGCGGAGGAGGCTTGTACGTTCCTGTCCCCCGCCTAGACGTTGGCGGGGATTGGCTGCGGCGTTCACGTGGGAGCGGGGAGAGGTGAGTTTTTTGGGGTTTCTGGGGGGTTTCACACAGCGGGGCACCCCCGATCGGGGTGCCCCACCGAAGTGGACCAAAACCCAGGATAGTCAAAATCCTGGGTGTTGCTCCACTTTAAAGGGGAAGCGGGGTGTGTGACACACTGACAATATCCATTTTACAGGTGAGTACTCACAAAATGGTATTTTTTTTTTTTACAATCCAAAAGAGAGGGAAAGACAGAAATATAGTGATAGAAGGCGAGAGCGAAAGAAAGGGAGAAATAAAGAGATTGAGAGAGTGTAAGAATGAGAGAAAGAGGGGGAGAATATTATGAGAAATAAATGGGGAAAAGGCAGAGAAGGAAAGTCTGATCGAGAGAGAAAAAAGAGAGATTGGGATAGAGAGAAAGAGGGGAAAATATTAGGAGACAGAAATAGAAAGGGAAGAAAAGTACTAGAGTGAGAAAAAGACCTAAATAATGAGGGAAATAAATACAGATAAAGAAGGAATGGCAAAGAGAGAAAGGAGAAATAGAGGACAAGAACAAGAGAAAAAGGGGACATTATTAGGAGAAAGATAGGGAAAGGCATGAAGAAAGTTGGGGGGGGGGGGGGGAGAGGGAAAAAAAGTAAAAGATAAAGAGCGAGAGAGGAGAAATAGAGAGGGAAAGAACAAGACAAAAGGGACATTAGGAGAAGGAAAGAACTAGAGAGGGAGAGAGGGGCATAAAGAAAGGGGGAAAATGAAAGGGAAGGAAATATTGATAGAGAAAAAGATGGGGAGGAAATAAAGCGGGGGGGGGGGGGAGCAAGAGAAAGAAAAATGGAGTTAGAAAGGCAGATAAAAGAGGCTTGCTGGTCCAGGTGTGTGCTCCTTGCAGCACCCCCTTACTTAGAGGTCGCAACTGCACCCTGTACCTGCACACCCCAAAGGCTGGCCATGCTTGGATAATTGTGCCGAGAGTCGCAGCTTGTACAGAATGGTGGATCATGGGGGGGTGAAAGATATGCTGCAGGCTGAGATTGTCTCCAGCCTGTCAGCTCATAGTGTGCCTGGATGAAGGGGGGGTAGTACAGGGTGGCAGGCAGGCTGGTGATTGCTTGCAGCCAGATCAGTGTGCTGTAGACTGGTGCTAGACGTCTGAACTGTGTGTGTTCACAAGGGAAAAGGAGAGGCTGCCAATCAGGACGTTTGGGAAAGGAGTGGGGGGGGCGTTTTCATTCTTGATCCACTGAAGGTTGATTGATGGACCACATCAGCAGGGTGGGGACTGAAAGCTGAATGAGGAAGTGATTTTCCTCATGAAGGAGACAGGAAGAAGCACAGTGCTGGAGCCAAAAAAAGTAAGCTGATATATTTTATTTTTTTGTTTTTTACTTTTGACTTGCCAATCAATTTAAATGTTACAGGCAATTATTACATTTGCAACGTAAAGAGAGAGCCAATATCCTTTCAGGTAGGGGTCCCTCAATCTTCTGTCTCTACCCTCCACCCACCCTGCTCTTATGCTAAACACTAAGGGTTTGACCCGCATTCCCAGCCTCCTGGGTGTGTCCAAGACATCTACATCATAAAAGTGTCTTGCCAGGCCTGACCGTCATAAGTGCCAATTCTGTGCATATCCTATATAGTGATTTTTGCTGAAAGCACAGAAGTAAAGTTTTTTTTTTTTTTTTTTTTTTTTTTTTATAAGGTATATTAATGAAAGGTTTCTTTTTTCTGACCCAGAAGTGGTCAGTGGAACACCAAGAGAGGAACTACAAAGTCTTAACAAGATCATCCGGGTATCGATATCATCTAGCAAAGGGTGGGGGCTCCCCCCTCTGACAGCTGATGGAGATGTGACAATAAAATTGGAGCCATTCTCTGCATAGAAAAGTTAGTCCACAACCAAAGGATTGACAATAGATCTAAACTGGCTTCTACATGATTCCATGCTCTGTCCCTAAAATCAAAGGGGGGTTTTCAGGCACTTCTAGAGAGCATGCCGAGCCCTGATCCCCCAGAGACTGGCGCTCCCTTATAATCCCTTCTATAGCGGAGTGGGTTCAAGAACTTGAGGTTCTCAGAAGATTGGAGGAAATTATCCTGGAAGGTGGCAAGCGTTCTGAATGCCCCAGACTGCCACAATAAAATATCCCCTTTGTAGAAAACCGCTCATGAACCTCGATCAGTAGACCCTAAACAATAATTGTGAAAAATGGCCCAATGATAACAATCCGTATACATATGCTGGTTGGTGGGAGCAGAGGTCATTTATATACGCAACATCAAGAAATATCCAGCCAGGCTTGTTTTTTAGTGGAAGGAAGAGGAAATCCTGTCGCCCCTGGTTCGGGTATATAAGTGACCCCCTCCTCTCGTTAGCCGACATGTTTATATGAATTTTTAATATTACACAATTTCACAATAGTGCCTTTAACATGCTCTTTACGTCCAGTATACCAAACTATCTCAGTCTTTGATATTACTTGTTTTATATGATATTACTAGTCTATTAGCGCCTGTTGGCAGGTGTTGTGTACTTTCAAAAAACATGTATGCTTGTAACTTTATACTTTACCTTTTTTTTTCTTTTATTTGTTACTTATTTAAAAAAAAAATAGTAACATTTAATTCTATATATCCAAAAATGTTTGTGTTTTAATGTTTTTCTTAGAGATGAAGCTTCAGGTTTTTGTTACGTTAATGACGTCGTTCTTGGTATCCTAAAACTTCGACAAAAATATGAGAGAGTGCTATATATAGATCTAGATTTACATCATGGTGATGGTAAGTGTAGAATACGAAGAATTTTGGTTTTACCTCAGGCACTGGCAGGGGGTCCAGTGCCTTAGATTTGATAGCTACTGTTGGAAACACACTAACTAAATAGAACCACAGTTTACATTCGTGTTCTTGATGGGGCTTAGGGGGACTTTGGAGATGCTGTTATAGCTCTCCACAAGGTGTATTTCGTCAGTGCCACTTAAAGTGGACCAACACCCTGAGGTGATCGGCCCGGGAATCTATAAACCCCCCAAAACCCCCGAAAAACCTTACCTCTCCAGCCGCTGCTTCCGCCGCCGGCGCCTCACTCGCGCTCCTCTAGACATGCCCGCGCCGGCCGTCTCTGAATGGCCGGCGCGGGCGCGCACACGTCAAGAGTGACGCGCGGGAGGCGCCGACGGGCAAGCTGATTGTCCGTCGCTGTCAATCAGCTTGTCCGTGGCGGGGAGAGGTGAGTTTTGGGGGCTTTCTGGGGGGTTTCACACAGCGGGGCACCCCCGATCGGGGTGCCCCGGGGAAGTGGAACAATACCCAGGATAGTCAAAATCCTGGGTGTTGGTCCACTTTAACAATAGGTGCTTCAGTCTGGCTTGTCTTTGCTTAATCGTTGTGGGCCTTGCCATTGGATTATGGGTAACTGTTACCATTTGTTACTGCATTGGCTCTTTTCTGCAGTGCATCAGGGAAGAGGTGTTTTGACTTGTCCCTGATTTTATTATTTCAAAATACTACTCACTACATACTAATGAGTTTAAAGTGTACCAAAACCCAGGATTTTGACAATCCGGCACTTTGGTTCTTTCCCCCAGGGCAGCCCGATCGGGGGTGCCATCCCCCAAGTTCGGCCGAAGAAACTAGCCTCTGGTGAATGCGCGGCCACTCGTCCGAGCGTGCTGGCAGACGCATCCCCTGCTCCCCTCTAACAGGAAGTGTCCCCGCAACAGCCATTCACCAATGCCTGGCATGGCACGCGTCCTGCTAGAGGCATAGCAGCAATGCAGCCCACACATGCACCGTTGGACCAGGAAGTAAGAGAAGTGAACAGGGCGACCTGATGGGTTTTACACTATCCTGATTTTGAATGTCCCGGGGGGATGTAATCCATCGGGCCAGGAATCTTAGATTCTCAGGCCAATCGAACTGTTTTTTTGATCCACTTCAATACCTAGCCTATGGGTTTATAGCCTAGAGAGTAAATGTCTTATGATGCTATATCCTCCCAATAAATAAAGCGATATAGTAGGCAAAGGTAATTGTTACACCATTGTATTGGGCTACATTTGGCACTGTCCTAAATGGTTTTCCGTTTTTAAATTAAAGAAGAAATGGCCAAGATATTGGGGTTTACAGGTTCAGCCAATGACCTTCTCTTTTTCTCCCGATCCCCCCAATCAGCTCAGCATAGCAGGACAGGATTACTGGTCCCTCCCACCCCATTTAGAGCTGTGCCAAATGTAGCCTGATGCAATGGAGTATCTATTACATTTGCCTGCAGTAGCACTTTCATTTGTGCTTAATGTATTGTACTGGATTTGACCTTTAAATGTTTATACCTCTGTTTTAATCAAGGCTGTCTATTTTATAGGAGTTGAAGATGCATTTAGTTTTACATCTAAAGTAATGACTGTTTCCCTGCACAAATATTCTCCTGGGTTTTTTCCAGGTAAGTATATTATAGTTGGTATAGATCAATTATCTTTACAATATAAACGTTTGCAGTCTATGTACAAAACATGTGAGAAGCGAAGAAAAACTGCTAACCCTCTTACTCCATGTAAAAAAAATAAAAAAAACATCTCTAAACGGAGTACAGAAATGAATCCTTCCCACGGAGATAAATATACACCAGTGTGCCCAATAAAACTTTCTGTAAATCAGTCACCGTAAGAATTGAATATGTACCGAATAGTTTCTTTTATAATCGCAGACAAATCGCCTGTGGCACGGTATCATCAATTCTTTTTGGTCTGTTACAAATATCAAAAGATCTACTCCTCAGGATAACAGCCAAAATAGCAATATTGTAACCAGTATATGCAGTGTAACTGAAATACAAGCCTAATAGAATCTTTTAGTACGCTTATAGTGCATGCTCTTGCATATATTAGTAGAATACAATCGCTGAGTATTAACATGCAATAGCAGCATAAATTCCTGAAGTATTAATGTATCCCATATACTAAGCCCTAGTAGATCTATATAATACCGGCCGCCGCCACTATTATGTCAAAATTTACAATATAAATATATGATAGTGGCATACATTCATTAAATAATTGATTCATATAATAAGCCTTAAAGAGGACCAAAATCCACCCTGGAGTCTATGAAACTCCAGGGCAGGATTTCAGGATGCCCTGCTGTGTCAAACCCCCCAGGTCGCACAGAATCGCATCTTTTTTCCCGTTCCAACGGTGCATGCACGGGCAGGGGACGCATCCCCGCTATCCCTTTTAGTAGGAAGTGTGTCCGCATTTTTGAATGGTGGGCACGCTCACTATTAAAGGGTAGCAGGGGATGCGGCTTCGAGCACGCTCGGATCCGCTCACCTTAGAGGAGCTTTCGGAAGAAGGAGCATGAGCGGAGAGAGAGGCTGCGCATTCTCCGCTGGACCAAGGAAGCCTTGGCACTGTTGCCAAATGGTGTATTATTAAAATCTATATATACACATCGGCTATTGGCTCATGGTAGGAATAATATCTAGGGGTGACAGGTTTAGTGTATCAGGGTGACAGGACCTGTCACCCCTGATTTCCTCTTCCTTCCATTAAAATAAAAAAAAACATGCCTAGCGTTATATTATCGTATTATTCAAATAAACTGGAATGGATGGGTCCTTGCTCCGAAAATTAAAATGGACCTTACAATAAAAGATATGTACAATTTCTATGCTAGCCTACCAAAACTAGGCAGTTTGGCAGCTTTTACTGAACAACCTATTTTAACTACTACGCGGTCTTTAGCAATATGTCGTTATTGCTCTTGCAGAAGTCGAACCTCCATAGACTGTTTCCCCTCTAGAATTGAACTGTATATACTGCTATGCATCTTTCTTCATTCCTGGTCAGTCTTCCAGTCCTTGCTGATAAAAAGAATCCCTGCATCATTGTGGCTGTTTCACACCAGTGCAATTGTTGGGCATTTGCACTTTCAGCCTGTGAATCGCCTGTGAAGAGCTTCCCATGGTAATCTATGGGCGCTTTCATATATCATATTGGGAGCGTCTTGAGGATGTAGCGCACTAGTGGTTTCAGGCCATCTCACGCGCTACTGGCAGGGCTTTTGCGGAGCGCTCTGCAAACATCCTAATGATAAAGGCTTCTCTGACCATGGAATCTTCCATTTGTTCTCTCATATAGCGTGTTTAGCTTATAAAGGGCTAATAGAGAGGTACTCCACTGTGAAACGTTGGTACTACATCTGTGTTTTCATTGGTACTTTAGTTGAATTTCTAAATAATGTCCTCCATGCCCAGTCTGTAAATTTTGGTTACCATCCAAATACACCAGGATGGAACAACATCTGATACCACTACTGTCAATACAAAAGTCTTTGTCATATCGTATACAATATTAAAGGGGATGAAAAGTCAATTTTAGCTCCCAGTACCCCCAGCTGCTGTCAGCTTGACGGTGGTCGGGTTTTTAAATAAAACCGGGCTTTTCCACCGCCGGAGCCATGCCCTGTGGCGCTTTTGAGATCGCAGATTGGTTGATCTCTGCAATCGCACAACGCAATTGTGTAACAATTGCCTTTGCCTACAGAGTCCCTTTTAAGTTTCATAGCAAATAGGGAAAGTGCATTCTGTCTGGTACGTTATATTTGAATCTAAATAAAATCCAGTTCAATTTCAAGTTGTATTCCAACTAAATGAGAATAAAAAACAGATGTGAATGCTTTAACAAGGCATTGTGTATATATTACTGCAATGGTTGGCTACTTGTTCACCCAGTTTCCTGCTATGGTCTCTTTTACTCCAATTCTTGGATTTTGACTATCCCGTGTTCCGATCCTTGACCCGGGACACCCTGATGCGGGATGCCCCGCTGTGTGAAACCCCCCTGGTCGCCCACTCCAACTCCCCCCTTTCCCCAGTCCTACGGTGCATGCTTGACTTCCTCTGACGCAAACTCATCTAGGCTCGTCTGAGGACCTGAGCGCACCGGCGGCCACATTCCTGCTACCCTGTAACAAGAAGCATGCCCACTCCTTCCATTCTCAAATTCTTGGTGCAGGGACTCTGTAGGTATAGCAGCAGGGAGCTGCCACTGCTCACGCATGCGCTGTTAGATTGGGGGAGAAGGTGCATTTACCGAGCGACCTGGGGGGGTTTCACACAGCAGGGCATCCTGAATCTGTATGCCCTGGGGGAAGGAAACAAGCGGCACTAGAATATATTCTTAGTATACAGTACGTCCTGCTCCAAATCTGATACTTACACTTGGGATATACTCCGCCAGATGGCGCTGGACTGCAGAGACATCGAAAATAGGCTCCTCCCGGCCCCTTAAATACCCAGGGACCTCGCAAAAATCCCCAGAATTTCTCTGCAGTCTGGCTGCGAAGGACGAGAAATGGCTCTCTACTCGCAGGTGAGCGGGGTTATTAACCTGCGGCCCTATAGGACTACTCCCACCCGTTCCACTAGTAATATGCCTCCCAGCCTTGGCTGCGCTGGTCGGGTGAAGGTAGGCAGCACTGCTGTTAGGTGCTTAGGAGCGCTGCTCCACCGCAATCCCCCACCAAAGGGTAGGCGGTTCAGGCTTATGGTGAGCCTCTATGGGATGCCCCTCCTCCACTAGTGCCCCCTTGCCCCTGCCCATCGGTGGGCCCTGTTTAAGTGGCCGCTGTCCTCCCTCATCCTCCTTGTAGCCTTCGGGGGAAAAGAGGGGGGGATGTAAATGTGTATGCTATGCATTCTGTGTTTTACACTCTTTTTTTCCATTCTGTTTAGTCTTGTGTCAGCCGCCACGCTGACTTGCCTTTACTGTCTTTTTAAAATTGCCGCCACCGCGCACTGACTTGGTTCCACGCTTGGCAGCGGCATTACCTCAGGCACTGGTGCGTCGTCATTGGTTGCTTGCACGTTCTGGCTTCGCGCTCTTCGTGGGGGTGGGGCCCGTTTATGGCGCGCTCCGCATCATCGCTGATACCGGACCGCCCCTCAAGGTATACCGACGCCATCTTTAACCTGCTTGGTTGGCCCATGCTCGACGGACCCCTACCTACCGCGGTCCGTAAGTGCCCTCGCGGGCGGCTTTATATCTTTCATTTTTGTTACTGTGGGCTTACAGGTCTTGTCTGCTTATGTCTTTCAGGCGGGGCGAACCCTTTTGGCTTCTCCCGGCCCTGTATTAGTATATAACTTGTAGGCCTTGTAAAAATAATACTCCCACTTCCCTAGCGGGTTATTGGGGCATCCGGGGTTGCTATATAGCGTTATTCCCTATCGGCGTATAGCGCCGCTATAATCACCATATGGAGGCATCCCAGGATAATGTGACCGGGGTCCCTTCGGGACAAGACCGGCTGTGTAGCGTGTGGGCAGCCTCATGCTGACGCTGACAAGGCACGGGTCTGTGTACCCTGTGCAGAGCAGGTGCTTGCATTGCAATCTGGCCTGCCAGTGGCAGGCTGAGTTGCATACTAGTGGGGATTCTCAGCCTGATGTGTCTTCTAGACTGGCTACTGTTGAGCAGTTGATTGCTAAGTCGCGTAAGGCCCCTGCTAAGAAGCGGCACTTGACGCCTAATGTCACTGTTTTCCCTATGGGAACTGAGGAGTTTTGGAATCTTTGTGGCTATACCCCGTCTGATGAAGGGGAGCTCTTTTCTGATTCGGGCTCATCTGATGAGAGACCAAGGGGTCATGACGATTCTGGCTCTGACCCCTGGGCCCCGGATGACACTGACAGATTATTGACCCAGATTTTTGAGGTTCTGTCCATCTCTCTCCCTGTTGCGGCTCCCAGGTAAGGGGAGCTTTTCCATACAGCAAAATTACGTTTGGAATTTCCCGAGCAGGCACATTTCCATAACCTTGTGCTCAAGGAATGGGAGTGCCCCAGTAAACTTCCCGGGGTTCCTATCCCAACTTTTTGGAAGTATCCCTTTCCTGCTGAGGTGGTTAAATGTTGGTCACCCCCCCCCGAGGTGGATGCCCCGATCCTAGGGCTATCTAACACCTCTGTCATGCATTCCCCTGACTCCACTACCCTGCAGGATGCTGAGGACCGGCGCATTGACCAGCTGGCATCCCACGCCTTTGCATGTGCGGGGACAGCGCCGGTCCTGGATTCCTCAGGACCCTGTGTCAGCTCAGGAGCTAGTGCAAGCAGTGCAAGGCCTCCTGGAGCTGGGGGTCATCTGCCAGGTCCCCTTAAAGGAGCAGTATCGCGAAATTTGCATTAAAAAAGATAAATAATTAAATAGCCACACAATAGCTTCTAACATGTGTATAAATAATCTGGTGATAGAAAAAGGAAAAAATATATGCCTTTCCCCTTGGGCATTCTAAATCAGGATGCCCACTGTGTGAAACGACCTCTGGATAACCACAGATCCCCCCATTTTTCTGGCGTGCTCACGCAGATAGTCATTTAGACAGCCGGGCGGCCAGGAAGGTTACTGCTCAGGCTCCCCATCTGCGTGCAAACAGAGCTGATCGGATGAGAGCCCGCGCATGTGCTGTGGGACAGGGAAAGGTAAGTTTTCACAGGCGAACTTGGGGATTTCACATATCAGGGCATCCCAAGTCGGGATGCCCCTAGGGGCACAAAACAAAACTCCAGATAGTGAAAATCGTGGGTTGGGCTTTGCTCAAAACACACAAAGCTGAAAGAAAGATCATATGGAAAAATGTGTTGAGAAAATGGTAAACTGAAAGATTCTGCAACAGAGCCAACATGAAGGGAAAACTGTCAAAATCAGCGAAATGACTTCTAGAGCTTTTCTCTCTGATTTAGATATGAGTTCTGGCCAGGCAATGTTGTTATCTTATGCTGGACGACTGCCAGCACTGAACAGCTGATACTTTGATACATTGTTTCACCCCTCTCCTCAGCATGGAACAGGCCAGAGTTTGGGCTCAGACACTCAGAAGACATAAACATGAGCTATTAGTCTCCAGCTGCTCAACACACACATAATTTTTTTCTAAATTTGTAATTCTTACTCCAACACTTACCTACATTCAAAGTACCATTTAAATATGTCACCAAGAAAAATTCGCGATACTGCTCCTTTAAGAGAAAAGGGCAAGGGATTTTATTCCAACCTATTCAAAGTACTCAAAGGTGGTTCAGTCAGGCCCATCCTGGATTTGAAGATCCTCAACAAGTTTGTCAGGGGCAGGCGCTTTCGCGTGGAAACTCTGCGCTCTGCCATCAGTTCCCTGCGCCAAGGGGATTTCATGACTTCTGTGGACATCAAAGATGCTTATCCTCATATTCCTGTGTTCCCAGGTCATCAAAGGTTACTCAGGGTCGCTCTGATGGATCAACACTACCAGTTTGTGTCCTTGCCCTTTGGCCTCTTTTCAGCTCCCATGGTGTTCACCAAGGTGCTGGCTGGCGTGAAGTGTCTGCTCAGATGTCAGGGCGTCCGCGTGCTTCCCTATCTGGACGACATTCTCATCACTTCCCAGTCTTTACATCAGGCAGAGTTGGATACTCAGCTGGTGGTGTCCACTCTGGAGTCATTTGGATGGGTGATCAACCACCCCAAGTCCTCACTGTCCCCTTCCTTGGTAACTCCATTCCTGGGAATGAATCTGGATACAGTTCAGGCAAGGATCTTCCTTCCTCAGCAGAAGGTGGACAGTCTGATTGCACGGGCTCTGTCCCTTCTAGCTTGTCCCCATCCCTCCATCAGGCAGGGGATGCAGCTGGTGGGCCTGATGGTGGCATGCTTCAAAGCGGTCCCTTATGCTCAGTTCCACTTGAGGCCTCTGCAACTTCACCTATTGTCAGTATGGGACAAGGACCCAGCGTCCCTGGACAGGGTCTGTGTGCTCTCACCCCTGGTCATGAGGTCCCTCTTGTGGTGGATGGATTCAAGGAACCTGTTGGGGGGGCAGATCCTTTCTTGCCCTTTCCTGGGAGACGGTCACCACGGATGCCAGTCTGTCAGGTTGGGGGGGGATTCTGGAAGTCCCTGCGGTTCCAGAGGAGGTGGGGCCCTCAGGAGGCCCACACACCTAGCAATGTCGGACGATCAGGCTAGTTCTGGCTCGCTTGACTACTCACCTTCGGGGCCTGCCTGTTCAGGTGCGCTCGGACAACCAGACGGCAGTTGCCTACATCAATCATCAGGGAGGGACCCGGAGCAAGGGGGCCCTCCAGGAAGCGTCTCTGATCCTGACTTGGGCGGAGGCCAATGTCCCCTGCGTTTCAGCTGTGTACATCCCGGGGGTGGAAAATTGCCTGGCGGACTTTCTGAGCAGGGGACCTCTCGCCAGGGAGAATGGTCCCTATACAGCAGGGTGTTTCAGTCTCTGTGTCACCGTTGGGGCCAACCAGATGTGGATCTGTTTGCGTCCCGCCACAATCACAAGCTCCCAGCTTTTGTCTCTCTGTCCTAGGATTTTCTGGCCTTTACCTCGGATGCGCTAGCAATGTCATGGCAGGACTTTCAGTTCCTGTATATCCTGTCTTCCATCCAATCCCCCTGCTGGGCAGGGTTCTGCGCAAGATTGCTCTGGAAGGGTTGCCAGCAATTCTGGTGGCCCCCAGGTGGCCAAAAAGTGTGGTTCACAGACGTGGTACAGCTGGCAGTAGATCAGTACGCTCTGCCCTTGGTGCCAGATCTGCTCACTCAGGGCTCATTACGCCATCCCAATTTACAAACTCTGGCTTTGATGGCTTGGCTGCTGAAACCTCCATCTTGATGGAGAAGGGGCTGTCTTCCTTGGTTGTGGATACTTTGATTAAAGCTAGGAAGAAGTCCTCCTCTTCCATTTATTACAGGGTTTGGCGTGCCTACATTGACTGGTGTGAGTCTAAGTCTCCTCCCTGTCGTGTGTTTTCTATTCCCAGGATTCTGGAGTTCCTGCAGCATGGGTTGGAGATGGGACTCCAACTCAGTACTCTGAAGGGTCAGGTTTCTGCCCTGGCTATTTTCTTCCAGAAGTCCTTTGGTCAGCACCCTCTGATCAGGACTTTTTTCCAGGGGTCGCTCATGTGCGCCCCCCATGTAAGCCTATGGTGCCTGTTTGGGATCTGAACTTGGTTCTGTCAGCCTTGCGGGGTGCTCCCTTCGAACCTGTGCAGGATGCTGTCTTGGCCATTCTTACGCTCAAGGTTGTATTTCTGGTGGCTATCACTTCTGTCAGGCGTGTGTCTGAGTTGGCGGCGCTTTCCATTCAGCCCCCCTACTATAAGAGGCACCAGGACAAGGTGGTGTTTCGTTTCAAACCTGACTTTCTGCCCAAAGTAGTGTCTGCCTTTCATTCGAATCGGGATATTGTTCTTCCTTCTTTGTGCCCTAATCCTAGCAATGCTAAGGAGAGGGTTTTGCACTCTTTGGATGTGGTTAGGTGTCTGAAGTACTATCTGGTGGCTACTGCACCTTTCAGGAAAACTGATGCTCTTTTTTTGGTCCCTTCTGGTCCTAGGAACGGTTTGGCTCCTGCCAAGTCTACTATCAGCAAGTGGATTCGTCAGGCTGTGATTCAGGCCTACTATGCTAAGGGGAAGAATCCTCCCTTCCGCCTTTCTGCTCATTCCACTTGTGCTATTGGTGCCTCTTGGGCTTTTCAGCACCAGGCTTCTGTTGAACAAGTTTGCAAGGCCGCTACTTGGTCTTCTGTTCATACCTTTTCAAAGTTTTACAAGGTTGATGTTAGGGCCTCAGCTGATGCTGCTTTTGGCCGAAAGGTTCCGCAGGCAGCAGTGGTTTAAACTGTCTGCTGCTGATTTTTCTTGGGGATCCCACCCTACTTTATGGACACTGCTATTGGATGTCCCAAGTGTAGGTATTATATTTGGAGCAGGACGTACTGTATACTAAGAATAATACAATTCTGTGAATTGGTATTATGAGTCCAACCCACCCTTGGTTGCATTGTCTTGGATCCCCTGTATGGTGATTATCATTGTTATAGTTGATAGTTTGGATTGTTTAATTCTCCTGGCTTCTCATTAACTGCTTTTCAATGCTGGGGATTTGTGGGAGGTCCCCGGGTATTTGAGGGGCCGGGAGGAGCCTATTTTCGATATCTCTGCAGTCCAGCGCCATCTGGCGGAGTATATCCCAAGTGTAAGTATTAGATTTGGAGCAGGACGTACTGTATACTCATAATACCAATTCTACAGGTGAGTCACAGAATTGTATTTTTAGTTCCAGGGCCATCAGGCCTGGGTTTTGGTCCACTCATGAAGTTTAAAACTGGTCAAACGAGAACGGCCACGTCCCCTGCAGTGTCGCTGGGTGGGCGCAATCTGGGATGTCCCTAGGGGGTAGGCCGGCCCTGGAATCTTAGATTCCAATGCCAATCCAGCTGGGTTTTGATTCGCTTTAAACCTCTACAGTTTTTATGCTTCCAAGGCAGGTCCTATTGTCAAATAATGAAATGTTGGCCTTTCATTGTAGTTTGTTCTGTTGGCTTTATTTTTATGTATACTTCTTTTTTTTTTTTTTTTTTTTTTTTTTTTTTTTTTTTTTTTTTTTTTAGGAACAGGCGATGTTAATGATACTGGACTAGGCAAAGGACGCTACTACAGTGTTAATGTTCCTTTACAAGATGGAATAACAGATGACAATTATTACTATGCCTTCGAAGGGTAAGACCTAAAATGTTAAATGTACCTCCATCCTTTTTTTACGTTTTTTTACATTTTAAAGAGAACCATCGGAGGTTCCACTTCTTGGGGTGTTCTGCTTGGGCGTAATTTAGCTAAACTTACAAGTATATTTGCAGCCCTCAGATATAGAAAGCAACTTAAGAGCTCAAATATATTTATATATATATATCTATATTTGAGCTCTTAAGGTGCTTTATATATCTGAGGGCTGCAAATATACTTGTAAGTTTAGCTAAATTACGCCCAAGCAGAACATTGGGGGCTCGTGCTGGTATTACACTGAGTTTCTGATTGATATTGCACTTTTGTGGGTGATTTATTTATATTTTACCAAGCAACAATGTTTCACAGACTCTTTAAGGGAAAAAAGGGTGGCGAGAACATATCAGGATAAAAGGAGGGCTGCAAATATATTTGTAAATTTTAGATAGATTACGCCTAAGCAAGACATGGGCCTTCCTGAATTGGGATCACCTGTTACACTGCAGTAAATTCTATTGACAACCCCTAACCAATCCTATAATAAAATACAGGGTAATACAAAGTAATATACCAGCCGTATACAAATACATACAGGTTACATTTGGTGCCCTGTATTAAAGTGGACCAAAACCCAGCTTGATCGGCCCGGGAATCTAAACGATTCCCAGGCCGTTCGTTTCCCCCCCCCCCCCCCCCCCCCCCCCCCCCCCCCCACCCCCCCCCCCCCCCCCCCCCCCAAGGCAATGAAAATTGGGATGCCCCCGCTGTGTGAAACCCCCCAGGTCCCCCTGTTCACTTACCTTGCTTCCCGGTCCAACGGCGCATGCGTGGCCCGCGGCCGCATCCCCGCTATCCCTCTAGCCGGGCGCGTGCCATTCACAAATGGCTGGCGCGGGCACGCTCCATGTTAGAGGGAAGCGGGGAATGCGGCCGTCAGTGTGCTTGGAGCCGCTCGCCTTAGCCTCCATCTTAGATGGCATGACGTCAGCCGCTCCAAGCTCACTGATTGGAAGAGTTTCTTCGGCGATCTGGGGGGTTTCATACAATGGGGCACTCCCGTTCGGCATGCCCCAGGGGAAAGGACCAAAACCCAGGATAGTCAAAATCCTGGGTTTTGGTCCACTTTAATGTGCAGCTGATTGGGTAAGCAATGAATGATGATACCAAAACAACCGCTGGGTGACTGGTACACACAATGGAAATCTGATCACATGACAGACAAGAGCCACCTTCTTGTAGCTGGTCAGAAAGCAGGTGACAAACCTAAACTGCAGGCATTGCCTGAATTATAAAGGGGTTTTAAAGCTATTGATTGTCACTATGTAGCCTGTGCATCCATAGAGATAGATTTATTGCTGTTCAGGTTTCCGGTTTACTCACTGGCAACATTGGGACTTGATGATTTATGTCAAGTTTCAATGGTGGGTTATTATGTTCCATAGTTAGGAAGTATAAACCTCACATTTCATGAATGCCTATCTTTTTTTTTTTTTCCTAGTGTGCTGAAAGAAGTTTTTGCAGCATTTAATCCTTTAGCTGTTGTTCTGCAACTTGGTGCTGATACTATTGCAGGAGACCCGATGTGTTCATTTAATATGACTCCAGAGGGAATCGGAAAATGTATGAAATATGTTTTACAATGGCAGCTTCCTACGCTGGTCCTAGGAGGTGGTAAGAATCTTTATTACATCTTACGGAATTATTTAACCCAAACCTTCCTTTGGGGATGCAGGTAATGGGGGGGGGGGGGTTATGGCTTGCTGGCAGGTGACTTGGCAGTCCCTTCTGCCCTGTTAACTGGTATAGGGGACCTGTTACTATTTCACAGTTAAGTGTAAAAAAAAAAAAAAAAAAAAACACACCCAAAGGAAAAATTCTTCAATTTTTTTTTTCCTACTTCCCTCCTTCCATCATGGATTGCTGCTGTCCCATTCCATGTGATCACTACCAAAAACCTGAAGTTATCGCCGGGAGCGGGGCACAAGTTTGGTGCCCTCCGCCATGCTACCATCTTCCGCAGATCTGGCTTCTGAATCTCACTCCCACCGCAGGGAGAGGCCTTTTATTCCAACCAGTGAGATGGAGTCCCTTGCAGTGGCGAGGTCATGCCCTCTCTATAGGCAATAGAGAAGTAGCGGCTCCTCTGTGACTGATGGCAGGTTACAATCCCAAAGCTCCATCAGTTGTGACCCGTTTGCGCATCCGTTTCACGCGGGCTAGGATACGGCGATTATATGAGTTGCAGATTGCCAGCGTGGGACCCATCAGCTCCCGGGGGGAAGGGGGAGGTGAGTATACTTTTTTTTTAGTTTTTTTATGTTTGGGTGATCACTCACTATGTGTAATTATAAACTAATTTAGGCTGGTCTTAAATTGGACAATCATTTGTAAAGCAAACTTTATTATAACAAAATGTAAGAAATTTCTGTCTATATTCAAAGATGTATCGCTGTTGGCTATGCTGAGCCTCAGCATAAGGGGGGGGGGGGGGCTTGCAGCCTGCATGTGGATATGGACTCTGTACGGAGGCTGTATTTGAGAATAATGGGTTCCTGTGTAATGCATTCACCTGATAATGAATCTAGTGCTCTTTAATCAGTGATGCAATCCTTATTACTATATACAGAATTATTGTAATGCCTGGCTGAACTCCCAATCTAACACATTTTTTTTAACACCATTTCCTAGGACATAATAATGTCTACCTGAACGGATTCTCCCAGGACCTAAATTCCAAGTTTAATTGCTTCCTTAAACCCCCTCTCTCGCAATAGGTGATGTAAGCTATTTGAGAGAGCTTTTCTCTCAATGCAGATGTTGTGGAATAGCGGCCAGATTCAATGCTAATAAAATGCATAGAATTGCCCTAAATCTTGTCGAAATAATGCTTTTTCTCTCCCAGAGCCCTTCCTGCGACTTTGCACCGCGGGCGCATCCCCACTCACCTCTAGCTGAGTGTGCACCTGCACCAGGCCTTTCTGAATGGGTGCATGCATGCCACAGACTGAGCGGTGTATGCAACAGTCAGGGGAATACGCCCCTGCTTGGCTCCCTTCGGTCTCAGTGCCTAGCAGTGCCAAAGGGAGCCAAGTGAAATTCAGCACGCTGAGCAGTCGCGTCTGTGCCATGGGAGCAGAGGTGACTTAGGGGGATGCACAAATCTGGGGTGAAATTCCCAGATTGTGTCAACATTTTAAACAACTCTTATATTGATACATAGTTTACATTCATCCCCTCCAGCAGCTGTTGTTTGTGTGTGTAACATAACCAACATGCTGATCCCTTTTCTTTGGTGTGGGCTGCTTATAGCAAGGTCCCAAGCTCCAGACTGCCTTCATTGTGTGGAAAAACGATATCACACAGGTACACTGCAGCCATGCTACATCAATGTTGCCAGCTAGTGAAGTTCTTTGTGGAAACTGATAAAATCTCTGACTGGTTGGGCTGATCATAAGGAAGCTCCCAGCTCAACTGCTGTGTGTCTATGTGCTAGCAAAGGTTTCCCCAACCTCCCATTCATGCCTATATGTAAGCAGGGCTCACGGGTATAATCCAAGATGGTCCCTCCCATGTCATTTTAGGAGCACTATTCCACAACATCTTCAAACTCAGTGGTGTATGTGTTCTTGAGGACTGCCTGTCCTTTACCTGCTGAAGTAAAGAAAAAAGGCAGAGAGGCTCCTCCCTCCCCGCTGTCATCCTTCCCACTGGTGGATAGGTGCCCTTGGTGTCTTTTCTAAAACAATTTATTTTACTTCCAGAGTCGGAACAATTTTACATCAGCCATTTCAGCTATGGATACAATAAATGTCATTTAGCTACTCTGAACTCTGGCTGGACTGTGGCCAGGTTTCAGGCCCTGTTGGTTATTATGGTCAGACACAACCTGTCAGTCCTGGTCTGCACAGGAAATGCATGTCCCATTAATATCCCGGCTCACGGAGATGGAGCATCTTGCTGCCTCAGAAAAATGTGTGCGCAAGCTAGAAGTTCTGTTCAAGGAGAACTTTTTGATCCTTAATTTGGACCAACAGCCTGGCACAGTTGGAAAATAAAGGTAGAAACCATTTTGGAGCTTCCTCTCCCAGCATCTCTGCCATGCTGCTGCCTGGATACAACTAACATACCTGACAATGCGCAGTAACAGAAAGCCCAACATCACTTTCTGTTTGCAGGTTGCCTGCAAATGCATACATGCTATTTTGTTTTTAAAGTTTACTACAGCAGGAGATAGAAAAACCTAAATGATTTTTTTTTTATGTGAAGCCATCGAAATTGCCGTGGGGTGGGATGCATATAAGCACGGTTTGTTGTGTTGGGCTGGTTTAAGTCATTTATGACTGTTGGTCTATTTTAAGTAGGCAGAACAAAGGTTAGAAGTTGTTTTCCCCCTGGCCCATAGTGGGTGGCAGAGAAAAGCGGGGTTGGCACTTCTGTGGCAAGCCAGTGGCAAAATCTCATCTACTTGAGGAGCTTTGTAGAAGTTTTCAGATGTCTGTTAGAACTAGCCTGCAGCATCCTGGGTCTATTCTGGCAATTCTATGTTTCTATTAGTGACATGGGTAACCTTGGCCTTGTGGTTGACCTTGTTCAGCAGTTGACTGATCGCAGTGGGAAAGTGGGGCCGATTCAGAGCCTGATGAGAAAACGCACTTCTTTTTTTAGGGGAGAAAACTGCCATTCACTTTTATTGTCTACTGGGTGTAAATTTTCACCTGGCTCTGAATTGGCCCCAGAGAGTGATCTGTTGATCCTGATGGTGGTTTAACCCAGTTGCAAAAAAAAAACAGCCGTCGGGCTAACAGGATAGAATCAAGGGGTCCCCTTTTCCCTTCCTGTTCCTGCCTTATTTTCCTTCTACTTTTACTTCTCCCTAGGTGGTACTACTTATTACAAATTGCCGTATTTTTCGCCCAAAAGTGGGGGGAAAATGCCAGTGCGCCTATCGGGCGAATGTTAAAAAAAAAAAAAAAAAAAAATTAAACTCACCCGTTTCCGGCCCTCCGCGTTGCCTGCCGCACTGCAGGAGGCCAGAAGAAGACAGAAGAGCGGGGGGCTCTGTCCCCGTCCCCGCCACTGCTATTGCTGAGGCAGTGATAGCGTCAGGGACAGAGGCAGCGCCTGCTGCTCTGCCATCATCTCCCGCGCTCCAGCTGCTGCCTCTTCCGGCAAGGGCAGGAGTGAACAGCCGGGTCCATGCAGCAGGTGGGCGTGGCCTGCATCGCGTAGGCGCAGGTCACGCCCACTCGATGCACAGACCCGGCTGTTCACTCCTGCCCTTGCAGGAAGAGGCAGCAGAGAAGTTGCGGAGGAGAGGAAGGAGCGCCTGTCTCTGTCCCCCGCCGCGCCTTCTTACTGGCCGGGCCGCGCAGACACCCGGCTCCATAGAACGGGTGGGCGTGGCCTGCGCCGCGATGCACGCCGACGCGGCGCAGGCCACGCCCACCCGTTTCACGGGGGCCGGGTGTCTGCTCGCCCAGTAAGGAGCAGCGGCGGGGACGCGCCCCCATCTTCAACGCGGGAGCGCCATGAACATGTGAGTTTATGTTATTGTGTGCCTATGGTGAACGGGGGGGGAGGGTGCCACACTGCTTCTATGGGGAATAGGAGGGGGGTGCCACATTGCCTATATGGGGAATAGGAGGGGGTGCTACACTGCCTATATGGGGAATAGGAGGGGGAATGCCACACTGCTTCTATGGGGAATAGGAGGGGGGTGCCACATTGCCTATATGGGGAATAGGAGGGGGGGTGCCACATTGCCTATATGGGTAATAGGAGGGGGATGCCACATTGCCTATGTGGGTAATAGGCGGGGGATGCCACATTGCCTATATGAGGAATAGAAGGTGGGTGCCACATTGCCTATATGGGGAATGGGAGGGGGTGCCACATTGCCTATATGGGGAATGGGAGGGGGGTACCACATTGCCTATATGGGGAATGGGAGGGGGGTGCCACATTGCCTATATGGGGAATAGGAGGGGGTGCCACATTGCCTACATGGGGAATAGGATGGGGTGCCACATTGCCTATATGGGGAATAGGATGGGGTGCCACATTGCCTATATGGGGAATGGGAGGGGGAATGCCACACTGCCTATATGGGGAATGGGAGGGGGAATGCCACACTGCCTATATGGGGAATGGGAGGGGTGCCACATTGCCTATATAGGGAATGGGATGGGGGAATGCCACACTGCCTATATGGGGAATGGGAGGGGGTGCCACATTGCCTATATAGGGAATGGGATGGGGGAATGCCACACTGCCTATATGGGGAATGGGAGGGGGTGCCACATTGCCTATATAGGGAATGGGATGGGGGAATGCCACACTGCCTATATGGGGAATGGGAGGGGGTGCCACATTGCCTATATAGGGAATGGGATGGGGAAATGCCACACTGCCTATATGGGGAATGGGATGGGGGAATGCCACACTGCCTATATGGGGAATGGGAGGGGGGAATGCCACACTGCCTATATGGGGAATGGGAGGGGGGATGCCACGCTCCCTATATGGGGAATGGGATGGGGGGAATTCCACTCTGCCTATAGGAAGGGAGAATGACACAACGGCTATTGGGAATGGGATTACTGTAATTGGAGGATACTGCACTTTGCCTATTATTTGGTTAAAAATATTATTTTTCTTATTTTCCTCCCCAAAATCCTAGGTGCGTCTTATACGGCGAAAAATACGGTAATTGTTGTTCCTTCTCTGCAAACTATATACAGTATGGTGAGGGGAAGGTTTTTTTTTTTTTTTTTTTTTTTTTAAGGCTTATGAAGCTCCAACTAGGAGACACAAGGACCCACTAATGATGATTGTGATCACTAGTGGGAATCAATCATTTAGCCTAAAATATGGTGACATCTATTTTTTTTTCATTTATTTTAATGGCCAGTGCAGAAAAAAAGTAAAGTGGTTTCTCCCTCATTTGGTCAGAAACAATAAAAATAGGAAATCAATTCCTCAAATCCATTCTCACTATTCAAAAGTTCTGGCTTTAATTAGTCTTTTATCAGATTCCAGGCATAGTGCTTATTTACCAGTATAATCTGTCGGCATAGACATGTTACCATTATACCACTATTGTATTGCTTTTATTTACTGCTCATCCATATTGCATGTTGTCTTTTCATTGCAGGTGGATATAATCTTCCTAACACCGCTCGCTGCTGGACATATCTAACTGCAGTCATTTTAGGTCGGACATTATCTTCGGAAATCCCAGACCACGAGGTACACCACTTTTCTTGTCCATTTTTCCAAAATATTTGTGAGGGGGAAGATCTAAAGGAGGAAGAATTAAGCTCATATTACTTTGGCACTTTCAAGAGTATGAATGCTTATTTTGTTATAAGACATTTCAAACAAAGAATCCTCTGTACGTGACTTACATACTGATTTTCTTGTTCTTTAGGCTCTGAATAGTGTCTCTCTTTCTGTATCCACTGGCTGACCCCATTTACATTATTCCTTAAAATAATAAGCCCCGACTTAATTGCTAGCAAAATTAGTTTAGTGTAGTTACTAAAATATGTATTTCATAATATGGAAAACTGAAAGCTTCTTCGCCAAAATGTACTAAACTGTTATGCAGTTGTTTAAGCTGTTTACCTCCGGCAAAAGAGCATGATAATGGACCTACTATATACTCTGAGCCACTGTGCCGTTCCCTTGGAATGCCCATCTAACATTGTCCAGGCAGGCTAATACATTGAACTATAATATTATAACCTAAATCTTTCCTTTTCATCATTCTTCTCTATCCCCCCAAAAAAGAAGGAAAAACCTTATTGGTCAAAGGGAGCAGGGTTAGAAAATAGTATGTGAGGAGTGTGTGCGTGTATGACAAGAGCATGTGTGTGGTTCAATAGATATTGGTTGGCTGCCTCACGTCTCTAGCTAGTCACCAGAAAACGTGTGTTAGAGGACCGAAACCCACCCCTCATCGACCCTGAAATCTATAACATTCCAAGGCCACTGGATTCCCTCCATCCAGAATCGGGATGCTTCGCTGTGTGAAACCCCCCAGGTCGCCTGGAAACTCACCTTCTTTCCCAGCCCAGTGGCGCATGCGCGATCTGCGGCTGCATTCCCGCTATCCCTTTTGCATGGCGCGTGCCACTCACAAATGCCTGGCCCGAGCATGCTCCCTGTTAGAAGGTAGTGGGGGTAGTGGGGGGCTCAAGCAAATCCAGGTGCGCTGATTGGATGAGAGCCCACACATGCGTCGTAGGTCAGGAAGCGGTGAGCTTGTTTCTGGCAACCTGGAGGGTTTCACACAGCGGGGCACCCCCGACCAGAGACTGAAGATTTTATTCACTGCAATAAAAATATTTCCTCTTTGGGGGCTGGAGGTGCTAAATGTTTCCCTTCTACTTCTGGCACTGCTTGTGTAGTTCCTATCTGTTGGGCCATATGGAATGTGGATAGGTCTATTGACTTGTCAGGGTGCCTCCTTGCTGTGGCCAACAATAGACCCAAGTGTATCTGAAGAACCCCCCCTGGCCTTGAGAAATGGATTGTTGCTAAGTTATCCCAATCTTTACAATGTGCTATATTTTCTGCCATATTTAAATAGCAACAATGCCCCGCTGTGTGTATCTCCTGGGATCAGCGGCCTCCCAGAAAAGCTGGCTGTTAGACTGGTTGTTCCTCTTTAATTCATTTTAGTTAAGAACATAACCCTCTTGGATGCTATATTATACTTTTTTTACATAGACATGAGGGCTTTTAGAGGATAGATACAGGTAATGGGATGTAAAATGCAGTTTTAGTTATGATTCAATTATATTCTATTCCTCTGTTTAGTTTTTCACAGAATATGGCCCAGATTATGTTTTAGAGATTACACCAAGCTGCAGGTCTGATCGTAATGACACTCAGAAAATACAGGAGATCCTGGGATCAATCAAAGGTGGGGAACAAGGAAAACAAAACCTTGATTAGACTCTTAGAATGTTAACTCTTTCCTGTAAATCTGTAAATGTACTTCTGTTTTGCTATGAAGTTTTCAAATGTTTTTTACTATTTTTTTTATTTTTTATTTGCTGCTCCTTTAACCTAAACAAAAGTGACAGTATAGTCCTGCCTATGAGTTGGTTGTATACTAGAAAAGTTGCTCCTTCTGTTATTCCGTACTGTATGTAGACCTCAGAATTGTCTGGAACCCTCCTTTTTTCAAGTAATGAATTTGGACAAGGATATAAGACACTCAGGGAATGGAAAATGCAGAGTATATTTGTGTTACGGTGGGGAGCCTTGTCCAGTTCGGTATACTGGTGACAGGTGCCACACATTCCCTAATAGTAAGGGTGTACGTGATGTATCTGTGTAGCTTTTGCCAGGTCCACTATTGGATGGCACTTAAGTGCAGGTCTACTTTCCACCTCCCTTGCTGTTAGCTGCCACTCTGAGGTGACTACTGGTTGCCAGTGCGGGTTGATGGATAAGCATTCGCACAGTGCTGGGAAAGTCTGCATCATCAATCTGATTGGTCACTGATGATCAATTTAAGCAGCAGCAGGAAGCAAGGGAAGTGGTAAGTAGTCATCACAGTATGCACAGTGGGGTGGGTGCTGGTAGCCATGCTATGGAAATATAATAAGGTTTTAAATTAATTTCACAGCCACAACAAACTACTTACCATGACACTATCTCCAAGTGTCAAAACCGCTCTACAGCATATAGGTAGGGGGGTTATTGGGTAGAAGCGTATGTTGGCACTTAGGTAAATGTGTGAATGTGCAGCAGGTAGGTAGGTGGGAGACTACTGCCTTCATTCCAGGGTCTGCCACTTCGGTCTTTGCTCCGGGGCTGCCGGCCACTGCCCCAGGGCCTATGTAGGTAGATAGGCAGATATGCAGGTAGATTAGGTAGGTGGGTTGGTGGTTATTTAGGAGGGTGGGGAAAGTAGGTGGTGAGTGAGCAAGTTGGTAGTAGGTGGGTGAGTGGGCTGCTGCCTTGGGTCCTCCAGTGGGTTCCACTGCCACTGTTCTGGGAACTCTGCCTGTTGCCTCCTCATTCCTGGGCTATTCTGGAGCAGTCCATAGTCTGTTGCCTCCCCCAGCTGCCTTGGTTCCCGGGCCACTCCCTCCACCCTCCTCTTTCAGCGGAGCAATAGTCAAGGGGGCCGGGGGGGGGGGGGCAAAACTGGGGTTTGGCTTAAAGAGTAGAACAAAACCTTGTATTATCACAATCCTGGGTTTTGTTCCTCTTCTAGGGGGCTTCCCAATTTTAGAATGGAAGAGCAACAAAACCACAGAGTGAATATCCCAGGCTTTGCTCCTTTTCGCAGGGACATCTCAATTTGGAATTGAATTGAAACCCTGTTTTGTAGAAACGCTAGATCAGGATGCCCCAGGGTTACTAAATCTCCTGCCCTTAATATTTTGGCCACGTTAACTCCTCAATGCATGGCATGGCTGCAGAGAACACGGAGGAGGGCGGCGGACACAACCGAGGCATCAAGGAGGTTGTGGCGTGCAACACATGCAGAGAACAGAAGAGGACACAACAGAGGAGGAAGGGAGGTCGCAGAATGCATAGCACACGGAGGACACAACCGAGGAGGGAATGGATAGAGGCCGGCGTAGCAGCCAGTGTTATGCATACAGCACATTTCGCTGAGCGCTCTGCAGTAGCAAATCTTGTCATGATGGCCTCTGTTTGCCATAGATATGCCATTGCTTCTGTAGAAGATCCACATTTACACCCCCCACACCATCCACATTTATTTTCCTATTGCATGGCACAGCTTGCTTCAAGAAGTCCTTACGTATGGGATATTCCGCCACAAGGTGGCGCAGTGTACTGCAGAAGAGTTGTGGCTCCTCCCGGCACCATATCAAAACAGGATCACCAATATACCTCCCCAGTGTTTCCTCTGCAGTGATACTGCGAAGATAGAAGATGTCTCTCTCTATTGCGCAGGTGAGCGGGGCAACCAAGCCTGCGGCCCTGCAAGTCTGTTTCCACCCGCTTCCGGACCCTCTGTGCCTCCCAGCCTCGGCTAATGGATCGAGTGAGGATAGAGGAGCACTAGGGTCAGGTGCTCAAGGAGCGCTGCTCCAAGCCACAGACCCTGTACCACAAAGGGTAGCCGGCCATAGGCTTATGGTGTGCCTACTGAGGGATGCAGAGTCCCTGTCCTAGCATCTGAGGGGGTGCGTGTTTTTGGGGAATGTGTTCTGGTCATCCCCTTGTTTTGCCTTGTTTGGTTTCTGGGGTTCCCCCCCCCCACCCTGGCCCGGCTCCTGCCGCTGCCTGCTCGCTCTTCCCCCCCCCCCCCCCCCGGCGTGTGTTCGGGGGGTGGAGGGGTGGTAGCGGCGAGGGGCTTTTAAAGCTGTTTTTCACCGCTGTCGCCACTTTGTACTCCGCGGCGGGCGGCGCTATGGCTGTGAGGTGTTTCTGGATTGTGATGGCGCCGGCGCGGTCACGTGAGCGCCGCTTTCGCGCTCTTCGGGGGAGGGGGGCGGGCGGGATGACGCGTACCGCGTCGTCGCCCCCGCGGCCTGCCCCTCGAGGTTCTTCTGCCGGCGCCATTTTGAGCCTGCTGCGTGTCTGGGGCCCCTCTCCCTCCCTGGGCTGCGGCGGTGATCGCTTCCTGTGTTGCTTCCTCCCGTGGTCTGGCGGCTTGGTGATCCTTCGGTCTCGTTGGTCCGTGAGTCCCCTTTGGGGGTTTTGTTTCCTTGGGGCATGGGCTGCGGGGTGCTTATGTGCATGTTGCTTATGTCTTTCAGGCGGGACAACTGTGGGTTGTGGTTTCTCCCGGTTCTGCTCCTTACCCCCCCCCCCCCCCCCCATCTCCCCTCTACTGGCTCTTCTGGGGGCATCCCTTGGGGGGGGCATCCCGGGTGGCTTTTTATTAGCCCTTACCCTGTGCTGCCCTATTGCGCCCGTGTTAATCACCATATGGAGGCTTCTGGGGATAGCGTGCCTGGGGGTCCTTCGGGGCAATCCCGGCTGTGTGCCATGTGTGGGCCATCCCCTTTGAATGGTAGTGGCGTGGTGTGCGTGCCGTGCGCCCAAGGTATCATTGCGGCTCAGGCTGGGTTGAGCACTTCTCTTCCCAGTTCTGCGCTCCCTTCGGCATCGCCTACCCCCCCCCCCCCCCCGCGCCTGCATTTAGCCCCCAGTGAGGGGGATACTAGCAGGGGATCACAGTCTGATCTGGCACTTCGTGTGGCCAGCATTGAAAGGCAGCTTGCCAGGCCTGTTCCGGGTAAGGACTCTGGCAAGAAGCTGCACCTGGCTCCCACCTCCTCCCTCTTTGCTGAGGAGGATGAGGGAATTGATGCCCTTGGTGGCCGTTACTCCCTAGAGGAGGGGGAGCTTTTCCAGGACTCTGACTCCTCTGGGGACCAGCAGGAGGGGTACGACAGTGACCCTGGGTCTGCGTCCGGGGGGGATTCATGGCTCCCCGATGACACTGATAGACTGTTGTCTGACTTTTTTTAAATCTTGCACATTGCCCCCCCTGAGGTGGCTAAGAGGAAGCGGGTGAGCTCTTTCGTCCTGATAAACTACGTCTGGAGTTCCCTGAGCAGTGCCATTTCTCGAATATGGTGCTCAAGGAGTGGGAACGTCCTAGTAGATTGCCCGCGGTGCCCAAAGGGTTGGATAAGAGGTATCCCTTTCCTGCTGACCTGGTCAAGCGATGGTCGTGTCCCCCTGAGGTGGACGCTCCCGTTCTAGGGCTGTCCAACACCTCGGCCATGCCTTCCCCTGACACTACTACACTGCGCCGCTGCCATTACAGCTATTCCCTCTTTTCGGGTACCCGCAGGGATTCTTGGGGCCGTGGCAGACCATGGGGCCGTCCCGGTCTCTCATGGGGTCCCAAGCCCCCTCAGGCATGAGGAGGCGCCCTCACCCATCCGGGTGGGTGGGGCGGCTTCGGCTCTTTGCTCACGTCAGGAGGTGGTGTCCTCCGGTTACAAGATAGTTTGCAGCCTGGCCGCTCCCCAAGATTCCTCCGATCCCGTATGTCTCAAAACCCTCTGTTAGCTCAGGGTTTGCACCTTGCAGTTCAATGCCTGTTGGAGTTAGGAGTCATTTGCCTGGTGCATTCCCAAGAACAGGGTCAGGGGACTACTCCCAATCTTTTCACGGTACCCAAAAAGGACGGGTCTTTGAGGCCCATCCTGGACTTAAAGGGTCTCAACAAGTTTGTCAGGTTCAAACACTTTGGCATGGAGACGCTACGCTCGGCTGTCAGTACCCTTCGCCCGCGCGACTTCATGACCACTGTGGACATCAAGGATGCCTATCTTCACCTGCCAATCTTTCTAGGTCATCAGAGATTCCTGAGGTTCCCTCTAGAGGATCAGCATTACCAGTTTGAGGCTTTACCGTTCGGTATCACCTCGGCGCCTCGGGTGTTCACCAAGGTGCTGGCGGGCGTGAGGGCTCTGTTGCGGAACCAGGGCATTCGCATCCTTACCTGGACGACATTCTGACTGCGGCTCAGTATCTTCATCAGGCCGAGAAGGATACTCAGGTGGTGACCTCCACTCTCGAGTCCTTCGGCTGGGTGATCAACTTTCCCAAGTCTTCACTGTCTCTGTCCTTGGTGAGGTCCTTTCTGGGCATGACTCTGGATACCTCTCAGGTAAAGGTATTTCTACCTCAGCAGAAAGTGGAGGGCCTTCAGAAGCAGGCACGGGCTCTGCTCTTGTGTCCCCATCCCTCCATCCGGCAAGGGATGCAGTTAGTGGGCCTGATGGTGTCCTGAGGCGGTCCACTTTGCTCAGTTTTACATGAGACCTCTTCAGTTGCACCTCTTGTCAGTTTGGGATCGTGTGTCGTGTGGATCAGGATTTTGCTCTGTCCCCCCTGGCCAGACAGTCCCTCGTGTGGTGGCTGGACTCAACGAACCTTCTAGTGGGCAGGACCTTTCTGCCTCCATGCTGGGAAACTGTCACCACAGATGCCAGTCTGACCGGTTGGGGGGGGGGGGTTGGAAGTCTCTGAGGTTCCAGGGTCAGTGGGGCCCCCAGGAGGCCCATGCTCCAATCAATGTCCTGGAACTGAGGGCGATCAGGTTGGTTCTTTCTCGGCTGACCACACACCTTCGGGGTCGGGCTGTTCAGATCCGCTCGGACAACCAGACGACGGTTGCCTACATCAACCATCAGGGAGGGACTCGGAGCAAGCGAGCCCTCAAGGAAGTGTCCCTGATACTGTCTTGGGCGGAAGAGAATGTCCCTTGCATCTCGGCGATCTACATTCTGGGGGTGGAGAACCAGGAGGCAGACTCCCTGAGCAGAGGGACAACTAGGCTGGGGGAATTGTCCCCCAGCAACAAGGTATTTCACTCCCTGTGTCACCGCTGGTGTTAGCCGGATGTGGACCTGTTTGCGTCCCGTCACAATCACAAGCTTCCAAGATTTGTCTCCCTGTCGCAGGATCCTCTGGCCTTCGCCACGGATGCGCTAGCGATTCCTTGGACGGAGGTTCGGCTCCTCTGTGTTCCCTCCCTTTCCTCTGCTGGGTAGGGTGCTGCGCAAGATAGCCCAGGAAGGGGTACCAGCCATTCTGGTGGCCCCCTGTTGGCCAAGGAGGGTGTGGTTTGCAGACGTCGTGCAGTTGGCAGTAGATCGGTACATTTTGCCCAAAGATCCAGATCTTCTCACTCAGGGACAGCTGCGCCATCCCAATTTACAAACGCTGGCTTTAACGGCTTGGCTGCTGAAACCTCCATCTTGACGGATAAGGGGTTGCTGGCCTCTGTTGTTGATACTATGATTCGGGCTAGGAAGAAGTCCTCATCCTTTATCTACTACAGGGTCTGGCATGCTTACATTGCCTGGTGTGAGTCCAAGTCTCTTCCTTATCGGGTGTTTTCTATCCACATGATTCTGGAATTTTTACAACATGGTTTGGATTCGGGCCTTCAACTTGGTACTCTCAAGGGACAGGTGTCGGCTCTGGCAATTGTTTTCCAAAGATCCTTTGCCAATCACCGGCTGGTTAAGACTTTTTTTCCAGGGAGTTACTTGTGTGCGTCCGGGCACGTAAAACTATTATACCGGTTTGGGACTTGAATCTGGTGTTGTCTGCTCTGCAGGGTCCTCCCTTTGAGCCTATCCGTGGGGCAGCGTTGCCTATTCTGACTTATAAGGTGGCCTTTTTGGTGGCTATTACTTCAGTCAGGCGAGTCTCTGAGCTGGCAGCGCTTTTTATTAAACCTCCTTATTTTGAGCAGCATCAGGATAAGGTGGTGTTTGGGCTTAAGCTGTATTTCTTGACCAAGGTTGTGTCTGCTTTTCATCTTAATCAGGACATTCTTACCTTCCTTGTGTCCTAACCCTGCTAATTCCAAGGAACGGACCCTGCATTCTCTTGATGTTGTCAAGACTCTGAAGTTTTATTTGGTTGCTACTGAGTCTTTCAGGAAATCTGATGCTCTTTTTGTTCTTCCTGCGGGACCTTGGAAGGGCTTGCCTCCGGCTAAATCTACTATCAGCAAGTGGATTCGCCAGGCGGTGGGGAAGGTTCCTCCTTTCTGGGTTACTGCTCATTCCACTCGTGCTATTGGTGCCTCTTGGGCTTTTGAGCACCAAGCTTCTGTTGAACAAGTTTGTAAGCCCGCAACTTGGTCTTATGTTCATACCTTTTCCAAGTTTTACAAGGTTGATGTTAAGGCCTCGGCTGATGCTGTCTTTGGTCGCAAAGTACTTCAGGCGGTGGTGGTTTGAACTGCCTGCTGCTACTTTTTGGGGGTCCCACCCTACCTTACGGACACTGCTGTTGGATGTCCCATACGTAAGGACTTCTTGAAGCAGGCCGTGCCATGCAATAGGAAAAATACAATTCTGTGAGTACTCACCTGTAGAATTGTTTTTACTATGCATGGCACGGCCTGCTTCACCCCACCCTTGTTATCGTTATCCTTGGTTGCCTGTTTATTGTGATTGTTCCAAGCTAGTTGGGGTTGTTACCTTTTTTACCTTTATTATCTCCCGGCTTCTTGTATAACTGCTTGTCAATGCTGGGGAGGTCTATTGGTGATCCTGTTTTTATATTGTGCCGGGAGAAGCCACAACTCTCCTGCAGTACACTGCGCCAGTGGCGGAATATCCCATAGGTAAGGACTTCTTGAAGCAAGCCGTGCCATGCATAGTAAAAACAATTCTACAGGTGAGTACTCACAGAATTGTATTTTTTTCATTCCTTTCATAGACTCTGGATTTGAATTGAACTGCCAGTTATATACTGGCTTAGAAGTGTAACTATAGGGGGAGCAGCCACATCAGGGCCCAAGAGGTCAGGGGGGGCCCCATCATTGCTCCTGCACCTTATTTATCATATTTGTGCTCACTTGGAGTCATTTAGAGAAAGGAAGCACCATTCATCTCTACTGTTTCAGTATTTAGTTGTCTAGCTCCATTCTTTAAAGGCTTCATATAATGTTTAAACTTTGGCCCTGTTATTTTTATTTACGCCACTGTGTGGGTTGATTCCTGAAGATGTGAAAGTCCACTCAAATATATCCTGCACTGCTGCTCTACTCATTGGCTGATGGTCACTTGGAACGTGGTGCTGCTTCTGGTGAGATGGGTGGTGGGTGGCATTCATTTAAATGCACTTCCAATGTTTGTGAGATTTTGCTAGAGGATATACATTTTTGTTAGGTATAATGTCTGTTTGGATGCAATCATTCACTTGCTATATTATGTTACTGTCATTTGTTATCTCTTCCTAACAGGTAACTTGAAACATGTGGTTTAGAGTGCTATCTTTTTAAAAGAAGATTTCTCCACTATTCTTCTGTCCATGGGCCAGCTATCTGTGGCAACCTAAAGCTGCTTGTACAAACCTGTGTATCTACTCATTTTTCAGTAACTTTTTGACATGTGAATACATTTTTAACTTGTTTTAACGATTTTGTACTTCTGTATAAAATTCTTAAGAAAATCACATTTCTTGTGTTGTTTCTCACAAAGTGATCTGTGGAATTATCTTGTGATAATTGTGATAATCTCAGTTTTTAATATGTTGTGTTGGTATAAAACGTATATTGCACTGTCCTAAGTTATGGAGCCAGACGTGTGGGTTTGGGCAGATGGCAGACTGCATGTATGGCATTGTGTGGGTGAGCAGATTTCTGATGTCTGTGTTGTAAATCATGTGGCCCTGACAAGCTCTTGACATCCACTATTGTGCCGTTCATGCACCACTAACACTTTTGATGTGTGATAATGCACAAACCCATGTTGCTAAAAAACATATCAGTTCTTGGAGGGCCAACATACTGACCGGACATGTGACCCATTGTGCATGATGCTCTGGATCGGCGTATACCATCGTTGTGTATCCAGCAACTTGCAAAACCATTGAAAAGGATCGGGCCAAAATTCCACAGGCCACTATAAATAAAACCTGATAAACTGTCCCGCACCAGTGGGCTTTTACTGTGGCCAGCCTAAGGCACACCTGTGCAGTAAACATGCTCTCTAATCAGCATCTTGATATGCCACATCTGTGAGATAGAGTATCTTGGGAAAGAAGTGCTCACGAACATGGGTTTAGACAAATTTGTGAACAATATTTGAGAAAAAAAAGGCCTTTTGATTATATAGAATAAGTCTTCGAGCTCAATAAAAATAGGAGCAAAAACAAAAGTGATGCATTTATATGTAAAGTAAAGAATATGGACTGCTATAACGGACAGGTAAACCTAATTTTCCACATACTTGAACCAGGTATATTAACTACAGTATATTACTCTGCTGTTGCCTGACTAGCCAACTGCCCAGGATTAACAAAGACTTGATTCTCTCTTCTGTTAATAACTTTGAGTGAAAGTGGATCTAAAGTAATAAAAAAAAAGCAACCCTTGTTATTTCCACATTTATTTAAGTCCAAAATAACTCAAATTATTTTAGCTGAATTGACCAGCAAACCCGTGTTAGCATCATAGTTGGCCTCAGTGTGGGTCAGACTGTGCTGCTTGGTAAGTATACATTTTTACATGGGGGTTACTAGATGCTAGACTGCGTGCTGGCTGGCGTTTGGTACTGCTCTCCTGCAAATGTTGGTAAGGTGCGGCCACTGTCATGGCGTGCTGGCTGGTTTTTGATAGCTAGGGAGTCCTAAAAGCTAGTGCGCTTTCTGCCCTCCATTTTCCCCCCACAGACCCCAGTTCACCAAGTGTGGGGTGCAGGTGGGATTCCTCTGCCCTCCTTTCCGTGGAACACACCAAGCCTTGATCTCGGAGCAGATACCGGTCAGTTTTAGAAGCAGAAGTCCTACCCGTAGGACGTTTGGGTGCCCAGCCTGGCTGAAAGCGAATTAATCTAGGGTCACAGGATGTGCGTCCCTCCGCCTGAGATGTTGACTCTGCAGCCTAACCCACTGGCAGCAGATGTCCATCAGCCCAACCTTCAGCAGTAACAATGCGTCTGGGACCCCATGGCAGCCAGGCAGCATTAAGGTCAAATCCTACAAAACATTTTTGCTGATCCTTTCCTTCATGCAGGGAGCTATGTTACTGTTTGGATGGCCTCTAATGGTATCCCTTTCTTGTTCATCCAGCACTAATCAGAACAAGACCAGGGATCGGCTGCGAGGAAACCATCCAAAGAGTTTGGCTCCTGTCTTTATTTGCATAACATTATTCCTCCTCCAAGTTCAGGGTCAACATCACAGGCTGAATCTGTAGCAGCAGGTGCTGTGGGAGATATGGGGTCTGAAGGAAGTTTGGAATCCTACATATCAGAAGGAGAAAGAGGAGGTAGTGGAGACAAGTATCTCTGATTGTACTTGTTTATGTTTCTATGGTGAGTAATAGAGGATCTACTAAAGGTGATTTGTTTGCCTGAGCTCTTTGCCATACATGAATAGAAGAGTCTGCTCGGGACAGGGTTTACATGGGTTTCCACCTCAGTATCTAGAATGGCAGAGCCTGCATATCTTGCTGTGTGTTTTTACAGTGATAACCCTGCTGGATGCTAATATGATTAAACATTATTGATGTTTCTATGTATAAGAGTTACCTGATGCCTGTGTAGTCTCATTGAATGAAGGTCCTGCAGATTACTGGTTTGCTGCACCCGGGGCAGGGCTGTGCAGCTCACACACAGTGTGTTACTACAAATCTTACCTGTGGTAACCTTTCTGGATGCAAATATGTCGCTGGTGATGTCACTATGGCAATCCCAGAATCATGATGGACTGTGGTGCAAATATGGTTGAAGTGGACCATTCCAGGCTTTTGACTATCCTGGGCTTTGGTCCTTGCCCCCCCAGGGCACCCCGATTGGGGGTGCCCCACTGTGCAAACCCCCCTGGTTGCCCAAACAAACTTGCCTCTTCCTGGTACTATGCACTAGGCTAAGTGAGCACAAATGATAAATAAAGTGAAGGAGCAACAATGACCTTGACCTTCTAGGCCCTGGTACGGTGCACCCCATATAGTTACGCCCCTGGGTTGTTTAAACACAGTTAAAAGTTCTCTATCTATGGAATACACTGGTAGGTGCTCCAGTGGATGAGTATCTTTTTTCTCACCTGGCAATCACTTGGCACTACTAGGCGTCTTTGGGCAGGTGCAGGATGATGTCACGGATTACATCTGCCCCGCCCACAAAGGGCGGGGCTAGCAGCAACAACAAAGGAAGTGGGGGAGAGGGCCTATTTTGAGCCCCGAGGGATCGCAGCCACAGGTGAGTAAGGACTCTCATGGAATTAGATGTATATTTCATAAAGGGTATAACTCTCACAATATGCATGCTACCAACTTGTAACCAAGAAATTCATGATCCCCATAAATTTCTTAGTTAAATGAGCCCAAACACCAAATGTATATCATCCAGGGTCCAATACTATGTGGATTGTCAGACCCTGGACAATATATGTATGCCATGTTTGATATCAAATAAAAGGCCTCATAGTCCTGAATGAGAATCTCTCATTAATATAGTTATAACTGGCATATTACAGGAGTTAGAATACTTCCCAGAAACAACAGCCAATGCTCAGGTGTCCAATGTGTATTCATTGTCTGGAGTCTGGAGACCTCATTAGGAATTCAAGGATGTCTATTCAAGGCAAAAGACACCAGCTGTTGGAGGTAGCTAGCTGTGAATAGGTGTCTATTGTACTCTGTTTACCATAGACACGGTAGGGCTTTCAGCACACATCCTACTTTGAATGTTAGGAATTGAGATGACTCATTCCCTTTTAACATACCTGAAAATCTTTGATTGTGAAATATCTATGATTGTGTAAATATCTATGTATTCTTATCAAAACTGATTTCTTTACTTCAATTTCTGGGCTGTGGCTGAGCTGGGAAGGGTATGGCATGGAGCTTTAGGAGTCTTGAGCATGTTCTGCTGTGGTCAGAGACAGCTGTGTGACCACTGTGACTTGCCATGCTCACTCACTCCAAGTGACAGAGTGGTTGTAGGACCCTGTTTTTGTGTGGTCCTGGAGGATAGAAATTGAAAAAGGGCAAAACTTGGAGCCCTTCTAAGGCTTCTACTCAGCACTGCTGGAAATGGATGACGGGCACATGGGACAGGCATCAGATTAGCTGTCTGCTGGCTAATTATTGCTGCTATGTTTACAGGGGTTACTGTATGTCTGGTGGATAGAGGTTTTGCAAAACTCTTACTGTCTTATTTCTCTTGAAGGCAGGAAATAACACATGTGAAATTAAATAAGGCCATTAGTGAAAGCAAGAGAAATAGCTTGCAAAGCAATGTTTCTTCCTCCGTGGGGAGGTGTATGTGAGCAGGGCAAATAGAATAAATAGAATACATAAATCCTAAAGGAGCCAAAGTACTCAACCCTGTTCGCTTGCAACCAATCCTATAATCTGTCGCTAAATCTGGTCTTGGTTGGCACACATCTGCGGAGGTATGTTACACCAAGGTGCCTCTGTGTAGGTGCAGTCCTAACTCTAATCTATGAGAGCTCTAATTGGAACATACAATACAATGGATACATAGTTCAGGTTTTGATGATGAAGATGGGGGGATTTCCTGGTAACTCTGTTGGCCAGTTTTAGCTTGGTTGGGTGGGGAGATTTGGCCAGTTATTGGCCTTAATATGGTAATGTTGTATTTAAAGCAAATCCTCGTAACTGTGTTTCAAAACACAGAAGTTGTCCAAGAAAACAACTATACATTAAAGTCTAGGGTTTTATAACCAGGTCTCATGACCTAGTACACCCCCTCCATTTCAGTGCCATAATCCAATGCTACAGAAACACCCTGCGATTGTGGCATGCGGCATGGAAATCCAGCAATCGGGTCAGTGTCAGGATAAAAGGTTAGTATAGTGTTTTTGTGTAGATGCCTGGACAATGAGTTTCAGTGTTTAAAACTCGGTGCAGTATATGTGCGTCTACCTTTGGCCATGGCTTTGGCTTCACTGATAACACAGTTTGCCTATATTTTAAATGGGCACCTTGCCTGTAAAATTCCAGTACTGAACACGGCAGTAAAATAGGAGACAGGCTTTTATTCGAAGTGACCCTAAGTGATAACCCAAAAAATAATCTACTTGAATTAACCTTCAACAATTTCCCCTTTGTTCAGGGACTTGAGTTATCTGGGGAACTGCAGTGCAGCTGTTTTTTTTGTAGACAGCAGCAGACAATTAGTCTTTTATTTGTGCCTTTAGAGCAGTATTAACCTGCCCATAAAGATTTAACCCTGCACACTTGCTTGCTTAGCCACCATTGTTTAGAACAGGCATTCTTGATGAATGGTGGACTGCTTCTTGGATACATGGAGACCAAACTAAACTGCTCTGTAAGTAAGAGCTTCATACAGTAAGTTGCTGTTAGCTGGTCTGAGTGAACGAATGCTCAGTCCCATAATGATTTTATCTCAAAACTGCAAGTCAGTGAAAGTTGCATTGTCTTTTATACTGTTACTATAGGACGGAATCTTTTCTTTTTTTGTTATATACAGAAAAACTATTGAGTTTCCCTTTGTCCTCACTATGTTATAGTTATAGGTTATATAAGGGATATAAATAATATAATAGCATACCTGCGTAGTCATTTCACAATATACATCTTGTGAAGGAGCATTTACTATTTGGCAACACGATTAGAAATGGATCTTTTGCATTTTCTCACCTTGTTAAAGGTAAGTGATTCTTTTTATGCTATAACCCCAGGCACAGGTCACCGTTTTTATGTAATTGCTTAGTTGTTACTCTGTATATATTATTCGAATGATGTATTTTCTGGTCTAAACATTTTAATAAACCCAGATGCTGTAAGTCACTGACGTGAACAATTTAACTTACTGGAACAAGTAGGTAAACTGATTTTTATTTTTTCAATTTAGCACACAACATATTTTAGAATTGACAACATTATACCCTACATAATATTTTTAATTTCAGTTTAAAGTTCGTACAAGAAACAAATCTATTGTAGTTTTTGAGTCTCTTTTTTTAAAGTTGGTTATCATGCTTTTTATGTTTTTTCTTCCTTTTTTATGTTTTGCTACATTTATTGTAGCCTTGATGTAGTTCTCACAGAGCAGGTATAATTGAGGCGTTTAACTTGGTTTAACCTGACAAACATATGTCATAGGAATTCAAAATTCATACTTGCTTCAATTTATATGCTTTTCTTTTTAGTTTTCTGTATAACTATAAACTACAATTTTATGTAGTGTACAAATAAACACCACTAAAAGTGTATGTAACCAAGAATTAAAATCAATGCTTACAGGGATCTTCTACTATGCCTATTGTGACGTTTGTTAAGATGATTCCTGTGAGCATGGAGTTGTATTCATTCTTTAATAAATGAATGATGACCTCTATCTGGACACTATAGACTATAAAATTTAAAACTGTATATCATTGTCCCTCCCCCTCCCCTGGCACTCAATAAGTTTTGGCAACTGAATTCACCGGCAGCAGACATGTTACCCCAATGTCCCCGGTTGCCATGGCAGTAAGCATAGGAACCATAGAAGCCATGGCTGCCAAAATTGACTGAGCACTGGGGGAGAGGGTCGGAGGGGGGTTAGAATGTTATTATTATTAAGTAACCTCTTTTTGTTGTTTAATAATTCCCTGTTTGTAATTTGTATGAAGAGGTAAAGAGTGAGCATTTTTAGGAGGATCTGATTTATTTAGGAGGAGTGGGGTTTAAAAATGAAAAAATGTGCACTTGGCACAACATCTTTTATAATAATTTTATAATAATAATATTTTTTATTTTTTCAATGAAAGTGAACATTTTACAAATGATACTATGGTAATTGGTGCACAAGTATGAAGAAACATTTACTTTTATCAGTCTGGTCCTGAAACATAATTTGTAATATATATATATATATATATATATATATATATATATATATATATACACATGCACAAAGGGCAAGTCACTGCTACTGTATATTTTCTCATATACAAAGCAATATATTTGGTTTAATGCTGGTACATCTGGCACTGGACACATTATTGTCTTGTCTAGGGGGCGCTAGCACAGCCCTCCTAGTCCAAATATTAGCCAGTCAACCCCCAGTACAACCACAGAGAATGACTGCAGTGCTGACACTGCAACCCAAACATTTGATACTGTTTTAGCTGTGACCCTCTCAAGACTCTCTCAGACTAGAAAAAAGTCTGGGCCAGTACAAAAAAAAAAAAGTTAGCCCCCCCCATACAGTCAATGAGCCACTGCAGAAGTCTCAGGAAAACTACAGCTTAAAGCGGTCCCACACCCGTCTTCTAATGAACGGGTACGTGGCAATGCTGTGACAGGCTTGAGGTGGGCCAGGCTTGACCGGCAGCCAGGAATGGTGGTCAACGTGACAGCTGACACTCAATTAGAGAACAGTATTTCTGTCAAGGATTGAGTTGAGGGTAAAGGATTTCAGGATGTTGCAGGGCTCATTGTCCAGCAATCTGGAAGCCCACCCAAGCCTGTCACAGCTGCACCTAGAAAATCCATTGGGACCGCTTTAACTCCATACAGCTAAGGGCATGCTTCCCAACACACAGAGGGTGGCTGAAAACCTAGGAAATCGAATTGAGTAAAGTACAAAGGTTTTAGCATCCAAGGATGCAAAGGGTGGCTCAAACATAACTTTTAATTATAACTTCGTCATGCTCACTAAGAAAAGAGACAGAGGCCTGCTGGCTCTGCAGCTCGTGTTGGGCAATCAAACCTCCCTTAGCCCTGGGACCACTGCAACAAGAAAATTGCCACCCAGATCATTGATACACATTTAGATTTGAAGATTAAGAGTGGGGAGGTTCTTGGAAGTATTCTCCTAGTCCACAAATTAGCTAGAACAGCCAGAGGACCACTGCAGCCAGTACATTGCCACCCACCCCACCAAGGATACATTCTTTTTGGCAAGATCATAGACCAAGCTCGGTGTCCAGAACTTAGCCTATTACAGTAGATGATTATGTAATAAAACTCTAATTCAAGCTATTATATCCTACAGAAAAGGGACATGGGGAAAACCCTAACCACACCATGAATGTAGGATTCCTCATACATAAAGACAGTCTTGTATTAGGGATCAATGACAACGGCAGCAGCACCAACACCAATTGGAAGGCTCTGTAAAAGTGATAATTGTTAAGAGCGAATAATGTTTATGCCATTCCACAACATCTGCATGGGGTTAAAGCGGTCCTTCACTCTGAATAAGAGTCTATCTTATATGTTTCCCACACTCTGTACATACAGATTGTCCACATTAAAAATCATCCTACCTGCACCTACTGCATGTTATGAGCCTTTAAACATCTAAGATGGCGGCTTATGGAAGCCGCCATCTTATCAGGCAGCCTGCAAACAGGAAGTGCCTCCTGACTGTGCTGCTCTGCGTTCTGGGACTGCTGACCTTTACCTGACCCCAGCTCTGCTCTGTCTGAGCAAAGCACAGCTATAACCCGCCCCCCTGTACCTTATCCCACTCTCCTCTCCTCAGTAAGTGTGATGCTTCTGAGTCAAGATGGCGGCGCCCGCATGCTAAATTCCTGAACAGAGTTGCAGCCCAGTGGGGGAAAGAATAATAAGTTAGTGACTAAAAACGTAAAATATATTAATTTTAGATGCTGGGGAACCGTTTTTTAAGAGTTTGGGCTTTTCATTAAATCACTGTGAAGGTCCGGTTTAAGCCCTGCCAAACTGCTTATGCCACTGATCATAAGAAGGAAAGCAATTTACTAAACTTTCTTTCTTTTTTTTTTTGACTGGATGTTCGCATTAAGGTGGTGGAACACTGAGGGAAGCAGTGGCTTGAGCAGAGGGGCGGCAACATGCATGTCACTGAAGCTCATGTGAGCCCCACAGGCTGGGATAAGAGTCCTTTGATTAGAAATGGAGGCCAGCACGATCAGACCTTGCCTTCACCTGCTCCCATCCCTCTGCTGAAGCCCAGCAGCTGGATTACAAATTGTTACTAGGGCTTACTTTCGGGGACAGGGTGAAATAAAAAAAATATGATTTAAAATTAATATTTGGTGCACATTAATCTCCAATATTTCTACTAGAGATTAATACTATAAGTATTGCAAATACTAACAATCATGTCAGCCAAACGGCCACTAATTTGATACAAACCAATGGTCGCTGAGGCTGTCCCCATACATCCAGTGAAATGTCCTAAGAAGAAATATATTTAATACCTTAAATACTTTGCACATACAATCTATTGTATGAGAAATTATCCACCACACACACACAGTAAGATTTATAAATTAAAATGGGTTTAATTTACCAGCACAGTAAATAACCTTCACTAACCCAATATGTTCATGAAGCTTCCCCAGATAACCTTAGATATTATAAGCAGTTTTTACATAAATGCGTAAGTTATACATTAGTTACAGTTATAATGGATAGGGAGAGAAATGCAGAGACAGCAAGAGAGATAGCCAGAGGCACATTGTGGTTGCTTCATCCTGGTAAGGGGCCCATCCATTGTCCACCAACTAGTCGTCCCAGCTTCCTAATCAATTGAACACTAGGGGGAATGGCCAGCCTCGTGGGTGTGTCTGCCATGATCTGCCCACATCCGGCACATATTTTATAGAGGGTATAATTCCACAATATGCATGATATCATATTGTAACCAAGAAATTCATGATCCCCATTAATTTCTTAGTTAAATGACCCTTAACATCAAATACATATCATACAGAGTATGCTACTATGTGGATTATCAGGCTCTGGACACTATATGTAGACCATGTTTGATATCAAATGAAAGGTCTTATAATCCTGTCTCTCTCATTAATATAGTCATAACTGACATTCTTAAGGAGCTACATCGCTTCCCAGAAATATCATCTAATGCCCAAGTGACCGAAGTGTATTTGAATGTCCTAATTAGGAATTCAAGGATTCCTTTTTTAAAAGTAAGTGAGCTGCAGCTCAGCTATTGAAGTTGTTGGCAGCTAGGTGTGAATATAGGTTGGCTAGGTGTGAATATAGTCTATTGTATTCATAGGGCATGGTCGGTTTTCTTATACACATGGCAGGATGTTAGACTAAATACTATTTGAGTGTTAATTTGAGGGACAGCTGTCGTTTAACACAGGGCTTATATTTTTAAACTTTGTGTTACAAAAACAGTGTTTTCGGGGAAACACTGTAAACACATTTTAGATGCTGGTGGATACAGGGTACACGTCCTATCTCTCTCCACTCAGACTCTACTTAGAAGACTTCTGCAAGAAGGAAGCTGCAAGAAGTAGGTGCTACTTAAACCGGGAACAATACCCATTTTTAACAAAAACAATTGGGAATTGATTTTCATTGTTTTCCCAGCTGGTGATTCAGTACCAGTGAAATTCTCAGGCTTTTTTCTACCATAAGAATTTGTTTCTGTTTCAATCTTTTTATTGACATTTTTGGTAATTTTGGTGTAAAAGATATACAATACAACATTCTGTTCATTTACAAATAAACTGTTACAGACATGAGTTGTCATTTTTCATACAGTGTCTCAGTCAGGTGTGACATATTCAATAAGTTGCTAAGGCACATTTAATATGTTTGGGCCCTTAAAGTTCAATGATGTGCCAACATAAGCGATGTAAAATCAGCACCTATTAACTAATAGACATCCTCACATAAGAATTTTTTTCAATTCTTATTAAATCAAGGCCATTGTATAAAGCCACAGAACATTGCAAAGTAGACTGACATTGTGAATGGACAAGTCCACTGTCCAGTTAAACCCTGCTTCAACTTCCACTTTAAAGGGCCACTCCAGCCCCATCCTGCAAAATAAGCATAACTCCTGCCCTGCCCCCTCCAAATAGATTATTTTCATGTAATAAAAGAAAAGAAAAAAAAAAAAGACACCTTCACCCTGAATTCAGCCCCTGAAGTCAGCTCACCCACCCCCATCTTCAAAAGAAGTCAGGCTTACAGGTGGTGTCACCAGATGGACAGCTAGAGACTCTCAACATCAACCGGACTGCTTCCCTCTTGACAAAGGTGTTAAACTGAAACATTGAGGAGACGGAATATAGACACTGCCACACAGGGGCGGACTGGGGCTAGAAAACAGCCCGGGACTTTTTGGGGCACACTGGCCCTGCTGCCCTGTTTCTGTTTCTTAATGTCACTATATATAAAACACCTTATTTTTGCTCCATAAGACACACCCAGGGTTTAAAGGACAAAAATAAGAAAGAAAATATTCTGAACCAAATGGTGTACTTAAATCCCCCCATTACAGGCAGAATCCCCCATTACAGGTAGTGATCGGTATCCCTCATTAAAGCAAGTGAGGGGTATCCCAGAGGCACGTTGCAGCATCTTCCATTACGGGCAGTGCGGGGCATCCCTCTGTGCAGCCAGTGCGGGGCATCCCTCTGTGCAGCCAGTGCGGGGCATCCCTCAGTGCAGCCAGTGCAGGGCATCCCTCTGTGCAGCCACATAGGGGCAGCCCTCAGTACAGCCAATGAGCGGCATCTCCCCCGCCGCGCCTTGTGACGCCACTCACACGTCCACACATGCTTACCTTTGGTTTCTGATAGTCGGAGGGCCTGCCTGCCTGACCCGCTGTTCCTGCCGCTGCTGCCGCTGCTCTCAGACACACAAGCACACATGCTTACAAGCACTTCCTGGCTGTTGCGCGCTGGTCGGTGGGCGTGCCCCATATGGCCGGCGTCCATTGTTTTCATTGGACGCCGGCCATATGGGACACGCCCACCAACCAGCGCGCAACAGCCAGGAAGTGCCGGTAAGCATGTATGTGTGTGTGTGTGTGAGAGCGACAACGGTAGTGGCAGCAGCAGGAACAGCAGGAAGGGAAGACCGCAACCCCGTGGAAAAGATGCTGCCCCTCACCCTCCAGCATCTTTTCCACTGGGTTGTGGCCTTCCCTGGCGCCGGCCTACCGGGATTTTGCCCGGTATGCCCTATGGCCAGCCCGCCCCTGCTGCCACATAGTCTGCACCTTAATTATAGGATTTGTTAAAAAGAGATTGAAGTGCAATATTTTGGGTTGCTTGAGAAATGAAGGTACTTCACTTTCTTCAGAATACTAACTTCATAATGGCAATGATTTTTTATGTGTCTAAATTGTTTTTCTTATAGGTTGCCTATTACCGTTTGAGCATCAGTATAGAGGAATAAGAATGAGAGAAACTTTGTCAATAAGTCTCTTTTCAGCAGCCAAAATGGATTATGACAAACCTGTTACTGGATAATCTCGATCCTTAACACACAGGCATCATGGCTACACCAAGTATTTCTGCACTGAAGCAAGCTACTTTTGTATTACCGTCATCACAGAACTTATTAGCAAACAGGCATCTTCACAAGCTTGACGGTCAGTATCAAGACAAACAGCACAGGACAATAAACAACCAAGTTCCTCCCACTAACGCTGCTGGGATTCTAGATTTGGATCGTGTTGATGAAGAGACCTTGACGTCTTTGGCTTTGGAGATGGGTTTGGATAGGGCCACGGAGCTTCCAGAACTCTGGTTGGGACAAAATGAATTTGAGTTTGCTCCCGAACTTTTGCTGACACAAGAAAAATAAATGTGAATATATACAGCACACTACATATACACGAGAATATGTGTGACTGTGTTTGTGTCACAGAGACTGTGGCCTTGAAACGCAACAAATCCGGGGTGGGCCGGCCCTGCAGTCTTAGACTGCTGGCCTTCCCCTGGGGCTTCCCAAGTCGGGATGCCCTGCTGTGTGAAACTCCCCAGGGTTGCTGCAAACACATTTTCCCTGGCTCCAACGGCAATTTTAAGATCGGGAGCACACCCTCGTCTAAAGGGAAAATGGGGATGCGCTCACTCCTGCTCCCTATTGCCAAACTCTGCATGTAAACAGAGCCGCATTCCATTATTCTGCATAACATATGGCTCTGGTTAGATGAGAGCCTGTGCATGCGCCATAGAAAGGTGAGTTTTTATGGGGATAGTGAAAATCCAGCGTTTTGTTCCACTTTAAAATACCTTGTGAAAATACAGACTTAATTTAAAAATAAGTCATAGGAGAAATAAGGTGGGATTCAGTAAAGGGAGGATGTTAGAGCTTGATGTGCACCTAAAACATAGGTGAGAACTTATTTCTTTTGCTTTTTGAAGTTAGTTTTACATATAGTGTTGGTCCACTCTGGGGGGGGGGGCATCCTGACTGACGAGTCATTCCATTGATTCCTGCAACCCCCCTAAATCTTACCTCAAACCTTTCTCTATTGGCTTCCGCTTTCCTGTCCGAGAATGGGACACATGACCACCAGTGGTGAATCAGCCCCACTGCCTGTATGTGACTGAATGCCTGTGTCAGTGTCGCAGAGGCTGTGTGTGCATTTCATTGTGTCAGTGTGTGAATTATGACAGCACTCTCAGTCAAGCCCCCCCAACTAATAACCCACAATCCTCACCTAACCCCCCTCACAGACCCCTCATCTAACCCCTTCCCCGGCTGCTGATCCAAATCGTTCACCTAACCACTCCTCTCTAGTCGCTGACCCACAATCCTCACCTAATCCCTCCCACCTGGCTAGTGACACAAAATCCCTAAATTAACACTCTTCCCAATCGCTGATCTGCACTCCTCATCTAATCCCCCTTCCCAGCCGCTGACCTGCAACCTTCATATAACCAACCCTGCCAGAAAGCTTTACCTAACCCCCCTCCCCAGCCACTGTCCCGCAACCCCCAACTAACCCCCTCCCCAGTCGCTGGCCCGCAACCCTAACGGCCAGGGGACACTTTTTAGAATATTGCCCAGGGTCACATTTTGTCTAATACCAGTGCTGGGTGGTGCACCAATAGACAAAAGTCAAGAAGTGGACACAATGTGAGAGTCAGATACACTGAATACTGAATGCCCTGTCTGAGAAGTAGTTGGATAACAAGGAGTATGTTCATGGAGGTCAGGGCCTGAAGCAGGAAAGAGTATGTCAAGAGTGTCAAATGTATGCACAGCTGTAAATATATACCGTACCTTCATTCCATTTGCTTTTGTTTATTCCTCATATGTAATTAGTTGGCAATCAATAAATGGATTTTTAAATTGTGACAATAGGTTAAGGAAAATATTTTTAACATTTATATTGCGCATTTAATAAGCGGAATGATGGAGAGCAGTGCAAGACAGAAGAAGCAAAATAAGGAGAAAGCAGAGATGTAGTCTTTAGTAATAGATATAATATCCGAGAATTCTGAATTTAGGAAAGATATGGTGGTAGCTGAAGGTGCTGATGAACCATAATGTCTTATGTATAATGTTGTCAAGGCAAAAAAAATACATCTATACTTGCTTTCCTGGAGCCCTCATGGGCCCATACTATGGGTTAAGTCTCTGCCCCTTAACCCTGATAGGACCCTTACCCTATAAGTCTTTGAGTCCACCCCTCAGCTTGCCATTCCTTTTTTCTTTCCCTAAGGGCCAAGTATGTTCCCCATAAGTTGTATTCCTTATGGTCCACTTATATCTCCCTCTACAGGTGCTGAGGCTAAGTGCATAGCAGAACGTTGCCGGGGACTAGCTATAAATTAGCTAAAGGGACGCACACTGGCTGAGCTTAAGACATAGGCTAAATGCATGTATACCATACTCTGTTGTCGCTATAGCTATGTTGTTGCCCAGGACTGAGGAGAGCAGCCACCTTATGGAGACCAGGGACTGTGCACAGGATGTTATCTAGACACAGGCTAAATGCCAGTTAACTGACCTGTCCATTGCTGCCAGGAATTGAGGGTTGCACTGAGCATCAATTCAGTTACAAGCACCAGGGGATGTGGGGAAGAACCAGAAAGTTCGAGGCCGGCAGGGGGTGGTGACATCATGCACAGAGTGGGACACGTGCAGTTTGATCGGAAATGGCAGGCACCATCTTGCTTGTGGGCAACCAAGGTGATTTCCAGTGCCCTAGATCTATAAAAGAAAACGAGAGGCAGCGGTTTGCTGCTCTTGGGCCCAGCTGTAGTCTTCTGGAGCCATAGTTGTGCAAACCAGGTAATATGGGATGCTGGAACCCCGTGGGCTCCTTGAGACGTGCGCATAACTGTATTGTTATCTCTTTAGCCTCAGTGGAGAAGCACACATCTAGGAGCAAAAGAGATGACTCAAATTTGAGGCACACTGCTAAAAAATATAAGAAGAAATACTCAAGATCACCTTCAAGGAGAAGATCTTCGTCATCTAGAAGATACAGGTCCAGATCCAGATCACACCCCCACCATGAGAGATGATACAACCATAGGGACTACAAAACCACGGACAAATGCAACATGTGCAGCAAGAGGGCTGTCCCAGGCAAAAATCTATGCATTAATTGCTTTAAGGCACTGGTACCCCAAACGATTGAACCAATGGTCACTTGGAGCACTTTAAAAAAGGCAGTAAGAGAGGAAATGCAGGCTCTCCGTGATGGCAGTCTCTCTGGCACCTAATTTATCAATTATATATTCAGATGATGATGGGGAAATTGAGGAGATGCCTATGATACAGAGCACTTTTGCTTTTACACTAATAGATCCCCTGGTGATCGCTGTGAAACAGGCACTAAACTGAGGATCAAGAGGAAGATTCAGCCAATGAAGTAAAGTAATATCCTTGGCTATCCAAGAAGCTGGTACCCTACCTTTCATTCCTGGGGTCAAAAAGATCTTCCCTAGTGAATGGTAAACCACTGAGAGTAAACAATCCCAGAGGAATTGGGTCAGCAAGCTATACACGTTTAGACTGGAACACACCCGCAGCAGACGCGGCAGTGATTTGACTCACAAGACATCTAACGCTGCCCATAGAGGATAGCGTATCCTTTAAACATCCTCCTTTATATCGGAAGATCGTTCTAGACTTGAAACGCATCTATACGCAGTCTCTTGTAAGCCGTTGGTGGCAATCACAGCTGTGGTCAGAGCAATGAAGGTGTGGATGACTCATATTGAGGAAGCTCTGAAGAAGGGGGTGGATGTGTCTACCATTGCAGCGGCCATTCAGGATTTGAAGATGGCCAGTGACATAGGAAAGGTCTCAATAGACTCACTCAGAAGGTCCTCTAGGGTCATGCTGTCCGCAGTTCAGCTAGCAGGTTGTTGAGGCTGAAGGGTTGGTTGGCAGATCCAATTTCAAAAATCATCTGGGTAAAGATCACTTACAATTGAGCATCTTTGTTTGGGAATAAGATGGAAGGCCATTTCCATAGTTTCTGGAGCAAATCTGGACTCTTGCCTCAGGAATAGAGGAGACAGCGGAGACAAAGAAAACCCAATGAATTCCATCCTCCTAATAATAGATTTAGAGACTTTAAAGCATACAGACTGGACAATCAACTTTTCACAAACAATATTACAAGACCACTACCTTGCGCAGCAAGAGCAAAGAAAGTTTCACAGTTGGCCCAAACAGAGACACTGGGAGCAAGATTAAAACATTTTTCTTCCATTTGGGTAAGGGAAATGTCAGACTTGTGAGTCCTGAATATCATTGGGAGGGAACGCAAGTGTTTTTTTAGGCCCTGTCCCAAAGAACCACTTTGTGCTAACAAAGATACCCAGAGATTTGAAACAAGCTTCAATATTCTTAGAATACATTCAATTCTTGTTAACATAAGGCGTAATAACTGTCAACCCGGCATCACAGAGAATGAAGGGATGGTACTCCAAGCTGTTCTTGGTACCAAAGAAGACTGGAGAATCAAGGACCGTAATGGACCCAAGAGATCTAAACAAGAGAGTAAAGGTAAAGAGATTCTGAATGGAGGCTCTTCCTATAATCACTCAGGTGATTCAAGTCAACAATAGGCTAATTTTGGTCCACGAAAAGACGCCTATCTTCATGTCCTGATCCACAGCCAATATCAAAGATTTCTAAGATTTTCAGTGTAAGATGTACACTATCAGCCTTTGTGTGTCTCCATGGAAATTCTCAAAGATCCTAGTCTCAGTAGTAGCCATTTTGAGAGAGAAAGGTCTAAGGCTTTACTACTATTTAGATAACCTGTTGTTGATGGCGAACATGCAAGCAGAGAGACCTACTGTTGGAGACCCTGGAGCGATTTGGGTGGTTAATCAACTGAAAAAAGAGCCACCTAACATAACAAATCACTTACCTGGGGGCATCTTTCAACACGGTGCAAGCCACTGTCGCCATACCAGAGGGCAAGATTCATCACATCAAAGCCAGTATTTTTCAGATTATTCAGTGGAGATCCTTATCAGCCAGGAGATGTCTGCAGATCCTAGGTCTTTTAACATCTACGATTCCCATGGTGAGATGGCCACACTGGAGGATGAGGATCTTCCAGTGGGGCTTCTTGGGACAGTGGGATGGGAAATTGATGACCCAGAAGATACAGATAGATAGCAGGATGAAGATTTCACTTTCATGGAGATTTCAGGAGGAGAATCTGAGCAACTGCTTGTCCTTTCGGACAACTCAATGGTGCACAGTCACGAGCTTGCTGGGGTTTGGAGCTGAGGGCCTGATAATAGCTGTACTACCATGTTAGCTGAGGCATCCATGGTTCTCACTAGTACTACAGCTCCCGGTTGAGGGGACAGTGTTTCTGACCATTGTTCCGAACTTGTTGACGCAAAGTGGGGAGATCCATTCTGCCCCCAGCTGTCTGAGCCTAGCAGTTTGGCTACCTAAAGGAGGGGAATGATGAGTGTGGGATTCTCACAACGCCTAATTAGAACACTACAAGGTGTGAGGAAGGGGTCCACGAATGTGAGTACTGCAATATTAGAATAGGGGATCACACAGTAAAGGACATCTTAGAATTCCTACAAGAAGGCTTAGATAAGAGTCTCAGGCTGAGAACCCTAAAGGGTCAGATCTCAGCTATCTCGGCCATCAACGGAAGTTGAGCGCTAGACCCCATGATAATCCAATTTTTCAGGCAGTGTTGAATTTAAACCTCTGAGCAGATACATCTGCACTCAATGGGACTTGGCCTTAGCCTTGGATTTTTTTTAATCAAATGATCCCTTTGCTCCTCTATCTCAATGTTACCTATGGAATTTCACCCTCAAGGCAGTGTTCCTGGTGGCTATAATCTCTGCTTCTAGAACTTCAGAATTGGCAGCTCTGGGAGCTAGAGAGCCTTATATTTTAAATTTTTTACCAAGAGGGTGCAGCTGACCCCAATAGGGATATTCATTCCTAAAGTGCCATCAATGTTTCATGTCAACAGACAGTTGCACCTACCTTGTCTGAAGAAAAACATAGAATTCAGAAAGGTTCATAACCTGTTCGTCATCTCTTTCGGGAGGATCAAGGGCCAAGTGACAACCACGAAAACCTTGGCGGTGTGGATTGTCAAGTTAATCAAGAGAGCTTATGAGGGAAGACAGTGTAAAGCCTTGAACATCATCATGGCCCACTCCACCAGGGCCACGTCTTCTTCCTGGGCAGCTTATGCAGGGGTATCCATGGACAGCATATGCAGGGTGGCCTCCTGGTACTCATCAAATACATTCTTGATGTAGCATATGTGGCCCAAGGGGAGGGAGTTTGGGATGTTGAGCTCTGAGGGCGTTGTGGGTGACATGCAGAATTGGGCTGCTGGCAGACTCTAGATACTTGCACAGAAAATCCACCAGAGACAAGTAGTTGCTCACTTTATTAGTAGCTTCTGGTACACTTCAGTAGTCACAAATACAATCCAAGGTTGTCATCACTTCCATCAACTGCGTACAATACAAAGTCAGTTCCCCTTTAGTAAGAATAAGGATGCAGTAGGTTCTGTCCCTTCTAATGGTAGCTTGGGGTCTTTACTCCCTACTCAAGAGCCAGGGTATACATCTTGCTTCTTGTTCCACTCTAGCAAGGTAGAATCATGCTCTGGCTGGATTGTTCTCTCAGTCTGGCTACTGTCTCCTCTCTTCCTGCACATGTCTTCTCTCACTTCGGGTTCCACAATTAATGAGAGTGGATCTAACTGCCTACAGGTACCCTAACTATTTTATAGTGTTTTTCCTCTACTAAACACGTGACCGCTGCAGCCAATCCCCGCCGCCGGACAAGCGAGCGCGCCCGCCTCCCGCGCGTCACTCTTACAGGGAGCGCGCCCGCGCCGGCCATTTGTGAACCCTGCTAGAGGGATGCGCGAGCAGCGCCGGCGGCTCGCGCATGAGCCGCTGGATCGAGGAGCAGGTAGGGATTTCGGGGCTTTCTGGGGGGTTTCACACAGCGGGGCACCTCTGATCGGGGTGCCCTGCAGGCCCGATGCTGATCGGCCCGGGAATCTTATAGATTCCCGGGCCGATCAGCATCGGGTGTTGGTCCACTTTAAACCTATGTTCTTCCTCTACACTTCCAATGAACTAACAACTGTGATTTAGCTTATATAACTTAACCCTTTCTAAGGTAAACTAGAGTGTAAGCTCCACTACATCTAGTGTTGAAAGTAGAACTTAATGTATTGTCTATTAATGCATATACCTAAACTAATGTTAAATAGGTTCATACCTACCACATTGAGACACTAAAAGGTAGACCTGGCAAGATTTACAATTTTAGAATTTGGCGGAAGTGCAATTATTAACTAACTGCATACCTAAACATATATTCTCAGTGTGTCACACACCCCGCTTCCCCTTTAATTCTGACGATAGGGTTATCCTCCAGCAGGAGGCAATGTTGCAGAGAGAAGTCTTGAAAACGAGCCCCTTCCGGCATATATATACCTGGGACCTCCCACTTAACACCCAGTGTTTTCTCTCTGCAAGATGCGACAAGACAGAAGAAAGAAGTCTCCTGCTTGCAGGTAGCCGGGGTTAAACCCCGGCATCCCCCCATGGTCTATTTCTGCCCAGCTACTTGTTTTTGTTCACTTAGTTGATATTGGGAGCCTCCCAGCCTAGGCTGCTGGCTGGGCAATGGTAGACGGCACCTCATGGTGCCTAGGAGCTTAACTCCTCCGCTCGTCCCCACGCGTGGGGCAACGCGGTTATCCGGCTGGTGATCCGGATTTGGGATGCCCCGTCCCGGTCCCCCCTTTAGCCTGCCTTTCCCTCGCCTGGTCCCTTCTCCCTTAGCGTGGGGGGGGGGGTGGCGTTTGGGGGTATCTTTTAATATTGTGTGTTCTGGCCAGGAGGATGTGTGGTGTGTTTTTTTCTGAGCAGCTAAAACAGGCAGTCCTGAGTGGAACAGGACAAGATTAGCAGTCCCACTGAGCAAGGAGGAAACGCACATGCGTGTGAGAAGCCATGTTTTTGGCACTGCGGTCTGATGTCCCCGGGCTGCGGGGGGTCTGTGTGTGCATTATGTGGTGCTGGGCGGGGTGCCTGTTTCTGGCACCCGCCTCGCTCGTGCGGCCACGGTGCTCGTCCCTAGGGGGCGGGACCGCGTCCCGTCGCGGCCCGCGCCGTGCTTGCGTACGCGGGGGGCGGGGCCGGAGCGCTTTGTGCGCTTTGCCAGCCAGCCCTTCGTCTCCTCGCTCCGGTGTGGAGCGTCTGGAACTAATCCCTCAGGTGCGTGCACGGGCCGTCTGCGGTCTGGGGTCTATTGGAGCCCACAGAGGGCACTCCACAACAGGCAGCGATAGAGCTGTCTGGCAAGTTTTCTTTTTATGCTTATTTAGTATTTTAACCTATGGTGATAAGACCAATCTGGAAGTAATTCCTCTAGATTGGTTGCACTGATTTTTGTGCTGGTGCGCTCTTGAGCCCATTGGGGTAGAGGGCTGCATTCTGATATCTGTATATATACACATATGTTTAGGTGATTTCCAGTATACCTTGGGTGTTTATTGTTTAGTACTGTGTGAGTGTGTTTACGCTTGCTGCATACCTTCTGGGGGCTGATTGTGGTCTCTTTCTTACAGGTCTGGGGATTCCCGTGCTGCGGTGGGTCTCCCGGTCTAATATACCTGGTTAGTTTTATTGTGTAAAAATCCTCCCACTCCCGGGACTTTAATTATAAAAGGGGCATCCCGGGTTGCTTAATGTGTAAATCCCAGGGTTATTGCGAATGCCATAAATTCACAATATGGAGGCTCCCGACATTACCGGAAACGGCTCTTCGGGGCTATCCAGGCTGTGTGGGGGTTGTGGGGCTCCGCTCCCAGGCGATGATGTCATAATATGTATTCCATGTGCACAGCGGAATATTGCGCGCCAGTCCGGCACTCCGGCTTCTGGCTCCTCGCAACCTCCGTCATCTCCTACCCCCCCCCCACCTATTCCGGACCCCGTGTGACGTTGTCAAAGGTGGGGATTCGCAATCCGAGGTGTGTGCACGGTTGGCCAGCCTCGAGAAAATGTTTTCCGCCGCGGTGGCTCAGAAGGCTATGGCTAAGCGGAAGCACCTTTCTCCGGCATCGCCTGTTCCGGAGAATGAGGTGTCGGAAGTATTGGATTGGTCCAATTGTCCCCCGGCTGAGGAGGGGGAGCTCCTAGAGGAGTCGGACGAGCCTGCAGACCAGCATTTGTTTGGTACCGCTGGCGATCAGGCTGTGGGGGTGTTCCTTGACACTCCTTCCATTTGGGCTCAAAAGTTTGAGATTTTGGCTTTGATTCCGCCTGAGGCGGTCCCCCCGCCAAAGGGTGAGTTGTTTGATGTGCCCCAGCCGCGTTTGGTGTTTCCCAGGCAACAACACTTTGTGAGGGTTGTCCTTAAGGAATGGGAACAACCCACGCGCCTTGTTGGGGTTCCTCCTAGTTGGGATAAGCGTTATCCCTTTCCGGAGGATTTGGTGAAGCTTTGGTCTGTTCCCCCTGACGTCGATGCCCCTGTGTTGGGGCTGTCTAACACGGCTGTGTTGCACTCCCCTGACACTACTACCATTAAGGATGGTGAGGATTGTCGGATTGATCAATTGGCTCGCCATGGTTTTGTCAGTGCTGGATCGGCACTGCGGCCGGTGTGTGCTTCGGCGCTTCTTTTGATGGCTGTCAGGTCCATTGTTAGAGATTTGTACGCAGATCTTGATCCCACTTGTGATGAGTTTTGTTCTCTCAAGCAGTGTGAGTCGTTTATTTCCTTTGTCATGACCGCCCAGGACGATGCGCTTGCTATGTGTAGCAAGACCGCGGCACTGTTGGTTGCTATTCGTCGGTCGGTATGGCTGCGCCAGTGGACGGCGGACTTTAGCTCTAAGAAGTCGCTTACAGCTCTTCCTTTTGTAGGTTTGCGCTTGTTTGGCAACAAATTGGATTCAGTTACCAGGGGTGGTAAGTTGCCTCAACGCAAAAGGCCACGTCGTTCCTTTCGGGGAGCGGTTTCCTTTAGTCCCTCCTTTCGGGGAGCCAGAGCGGGCAGAGGGGCCTCCTTTCCCGCTACCAGGGGTGCAGGTTGGACCCGGGTGAGGGGCCGTGGCCGTTCCGGTCAGTCCTGGGGCGCCAAGCCCAAGCCTGCTGGCAAGCCCGCTCAGCAATGAGGGGGTGCCCTCACCCGTGCGGGTGGGGGGACGATTGCGACACTTCTCCCAGGTTTGGGACCAGGAGGTTCCGGACAGATGGATCCGGGAGGTGGTGTCATCCGGTTACAAGCTGGAGTTCGAGTCTCGCCCTCCTTCACGGTTTTTCCGGTCTTGGGTGCCCACCGATCCTTTGGCCGCGCAGGGGCTCCTGACGTCGGTGAAAAATCTTCTGGAAATGGAAATGGTCATCCGGCCGGTGCCACACTTGGAAGTGGGCCTTGGGTATTACTCCAATCTTTTCACAGTCCCCAAGAAAGACGGGTCGGTTTGCCCCGTTCTGGATCTGAAGTTCCTCAACAGGTTCATCCGTACTCGGAAGTTTCGCATGGAAACTCTACGATCGGCCATCGGTTCCCTTCAGCAGGGGGACTTCATGAAGTCCATAGACATCAAGGATACTTACCTTCATGTTCCCATCTGCCAGGCTCATCAATGTTTTCTTCAATTTGTGATGAAGGGTCGGCATTTTCAATTCGTGGCACTTCTGTTTGGCCTTACCTCGGCTCCAAGAGTGTTCACCAAGGTGCTGGCAGGGGTGATGGCCATTTTCAGATCTCAAGGCATTCGCATAGTGCCTTATCTCGACGACCTTCTCATCATGGCTCCTTCTCTCAATCAATCGGAGACGGACACCAGAACGGTGGTCTCCACGCTGGAGAGTTTCGGTTGGGTGATTAACTATCAACTAAGTCATCCCTCGCCCCGGCCAGGGTGGTGTCCTTTCTGGGAATGCGGTTGGATTCTTGTCAACACAGAGTTTTCTGCCTCAATCCAAGATTTTTCTGATTCAGCAATTGGCTCGGTTCCTTCTTTCCAATCCTCGACCGTCCATCTGTCTGGGGATGAGACTGGTAGGGTTGATGGTTGCATCTTTCGAGGCAGTTCCTTTTGCTCAATTTCACACAAGGACGCTTCAGCTTCATCTGTTGGCGTCTTGGACCGGCGACCATGGTCGTTGGATCGGCCCTTCCAGTTGTCCTCCTGGGTCCGGCAGTCCCTTCAATGGTGGTTGGTCTCGGCCAATCTCTTGAGGGGCAGGTCTTTCCTGACTCCTCTTTGGGAAATTGTCACCACGGACGCCAGTCTTTCGGGATGGGGGGGGGTTCTGGAAGGATCTTCAGTTTCGGGGGCAGTGGGCGCCTCGAGAGGCCCACTTGCCCATCAATGTTCTGGAACTGAGAGCCATCCGTCTGGTTCTTTTTCATTTGACTCAGCATATTCTGGGCCTTCCGGTTCAGGTTCGCTCGGACAATCGGACAGCGGTTGCTTAAATCAATCATCAGGGAGGGACTCGCAGTCTGGGTGCCCTCAGAGAGGTGTCCCTGATCCTGACCTGGGCGGAGGCCCATGTTCCTTGTCTCTCAGCAGTTTACATTCCGGGTGTGGAAAACAGGGAAGAGGATCTGTTGAGCAGGTGCTCTTCCCGTCTGGGGGAATGGTCTCTCCATCCTCAAGTTTTTCGGTCTCTGTGTCTCCGGTGGGGGCACCGGAGGTGGACCTGGTTGCCTCTCATCACAATTGCAGGCTTCCGACCTTCGTGTCGCTCTCTCAGGATCCTCTGGCTCTGGCGGTGGACGCCATGTCCCTGAGCTGGGGGGACCTGGGGTTTCTGTACCTTTTTCCTCCGATACCCATGCTAGGCAAGGTGGTACGGAAGCTGGCTCTGGAAAGGGTGTCTGTCATTCTCGTGGCTCCAAGGTGGCCAAGGCGAGTGTGGTTCGCAGACATTGTTCGGCTGGCGGTGGATCAGTTCGTTCTGCCTCTTCGGGCCGATCTGCTCACTCAGGGTCAGCTGTGTTACCCCAATTTACCAACGCTGGGTTTGATGGCTTGGCTGCTGAAACCTTCATCTTGAAGGAGGAGGGTCTTTCTGACTCTGTTGTTAAGACTCTGATCTGTGCCCGGAAGAGGTCTTCTTCTACCATCTACTATAGGACTTGGAGAGCCTATATTGCTTGGTGTGAGGTTAGATCTTTGCCCTGTAGGGTCTTTTCAGTTTCCAGGATTTTGGATTTTCTGCAATCGGGGCTGGACTCTGGTCTCCAGCTGAGTACTTTGAAAGGGCAGGTTTCTGCCTTGTCTATCTTTTTTCAGAAGCCTTTTGCGCTTCATCCTTTAGTCAAAACCTTTTTCCAGGGGGTTACGCATGTGCGGCCTCCCAGGAAGCCATTGCTCCCTGTTTGGGACTTGAACTTGGTTCTTTCTGCTCTTCAGGCTCCTCCCTTTGAGCCCTTGCAGGATATTGCTCTGTCTACCTTGACTCAGAAGGTTGCCTTCTTGGTGGCTATCACTTCGGTTCGGCGTGTCTCGGAGTTGGCGGCCTTGTCGATTCAGGCGCCCTACTTTGAGAGGCATCAGGACAAGGTGGTCTTTCGTTTCAAACCGGACTTTCTTCCTAAGGTTGTTTCTGCTTTTCATTTGAATCAGGATATTGTTCTTCCCTCCTTGTGTCCTAAGCCTAAGAATGACAAGGAGAGGGTTTTGCATTGTTTGGATGTGGTACGCTGTGTTAAGTACTATTTGATTACTACTTCTCCTTTTCAAAAGACTGATGCCTTTTTTGTTGTGCCCTGTGGGCCTAGGAAGGGTTTGGCTGCGGCCAAGTCTTCCATTAGCAAATGGATTCGTCAGGCGGTTGTTGGGGCCTATTCGGCCAAGGGGAAGGTTCCCCCTTTTCGTATCACTGCTCATTCTACTTGTGCTGTTGGAGCGTCTTGGGCTTTTCAGCACCAGGCTTCTGTTGAACAAGTTTGTAAGGCTGCAACCTGGTCTTCTGTTCATACTTTTTCTAAGTTTTACAAGGTTGATGTGCGGGCCTCAGCGGATGCTGTGTTTGGCCGCAAGGTTCTGCAGACTGCAGTCGTTTAAGTTATGCTTCATTTTGCTGTTGGATACCCACCCCTTGTGGACACTGCTTTTGGATGCCCCTATCATCAGAATTAAAGGGGAAGTGGGGTGTGTGACACACTGAAAATAATACCATTTTGTGAGTACTCACCTGTAAAATGGATATTGTCAGTGTGTCACACACCCCGCTTCACCGGCCCTTTTTTGGTATCCTGGATCCTCTATATGGCGACGCTTTCCTTTACTTTATTTTGAGGTTACCCTTGGATTTCCTGGTACCTTGTCTTACTGCTGTTTGAATTCACTGGGTGTTAAGTGGGAGGTCCCAGGTATATATAGGCCGGAAGGGGCTCGTTTTCAAGACTTCTCTCTGCAACGTCGCCTCCTGCTGGAGGATAACCCTATCGTCAGAATTAAAGGGGAAACGGGGTGTGTGACACACTGACAATATTCATTTTACAGGTGAGTACTCACAAAATGGTATTTTTTTAATTAAAACACATAGCATCCCACCCTTGTCTACAGCTTGTTATGTCCCATAGTATGATGCCATGGGGGCTTCAGGAAAATGGGAAATTCAATACTTACTTACGGCAATATTCCTTACCTGCTGCCTCCCTTGGTGGCATACAAGCCCACTTAGTTCAAAGAATATACTATGGGAATGGCGAGCTGAGGGGTGGACTCGAAGACTTATAGGGGAAGGGTCCTATCAGGGTTAAGGGATGGAGACTTAACTCATAGTATGTCACCATGGGAGGCGCCAGGAAAGGAAAATTGGCATCAGTTAAGTATTAAATTTTCCATTTTGTGTCCTCTGCAGATGTTCTGTCCTCTGGTTCATTAAACGTATTGAGTTCCACAATTAAGACCCACAGTGTCCATGGCCAGCCTCCATTCCCAGGCGAGCTCCAGGCAGACAGCCGACACCCTCACACTCATCACATCCCTCCATTTACTGCAAACTGCAAAGTCATGTTAGCCCTCAGCAGTTGTAATTTTGATACACACCTCTATCATCAGAACTGAAATCTAGGCACTTCGCTGTCGCCTCTGGTGTCTCTCAATTGTCATAACCCCCACACCCCGAGGTGCTCCACCAATTTGTCAGACATTTGGCTCAAATTCTGCAATGTTGCCTTTGGCACCAAGTCTTTCTCCAGGCAATGAGGAAGGGTCAAATGCCCCATACTGCTTAAGACCCCATGTGCTTGCACAGAATTAAAAGATACAATGAAGGGATGACAGCCGCTCAGAACAATTTAAAACTTATCTGGAGGTGCACATGAGCAGGGCAATTAGAATACAGAAATATTATAGGAGCCACAACACTCAACCCTGTTAGCTATCATCCAGTCCTGTATCTAAAAACTTCTTCCCCATGTGGAACACATTAGACATTCGCCTGAAATACTGTGCTGCCACCTCTGGCACCTCGCCTGCCAATTATTCTCCAGTCACTGCAGCAAAACCTGCTTTGCCGATCCGCTTAATCAAATGCCAGACATCCTGGTTACTCCAATACTCTAGTTCGGCCTTTTATGCACCTTGTCTGCTGATCATTCTCCAGTCACTACTGCTAATCTGCCCAACCTGAAAAAATGCCCACTGCCACCTCGTTCTCCAGGGGGGCTCCACCCATGCACTCAACCTAGAAAACAAAAACGGGAAGACTCACTCTTCAGCTGAAGCAGATAGTAGGAAATCGGGTGCCGACCTGGTTAGTCCACAACCATGATACATACAAAATACAATGATGCCGGTCTGCAATCCCATAAAACATCCATTTATTGTCAAAAATCATTAAAATCAGCCCATCAGTGCAAATGCAGCGATAAAATCAAACGCGTTTCGGGTCCCTTTTTCAAATGTATCACAAGGTCTAACAAGCACTCACTATAAAGTTACTGCAATTTAGGTTAATTATAATCACATGATCATAGTAAAAAAAGCATGTAAGCATATTGCCACTCACCCTCCAAGTGCTGCACCCGACATCACAAGCAGGAAGGGGAAAAAAAAAAACAAGACAAAACAAGAAAACAAAAATACACACCAGACATCCCACTCGAATTCTTTGCTGTTACCTCTGGTGACTGCATATGCTGCCGATGGCCCTACAGAAAAATGAAAAAATAAAAACATACCAGACAGCTGGGTCAAATACCAAGCTGCCGCCTCTGCCGTCTGCTGATCGTATTCCAATTTCTGAAAATCACTTGTAATTGGTGCCTCCTGCAGAATATAGCATCTACTATCTGTGTGTTGCTGCCATCTGGTGGTCTACTGGTAATAAGCAGACTAATATTTGCTAAGATTTATTCTTGATAAGTCTGTATTAAAGCGGACCAACAGTCATTTTCACAAAAAGTACAGCTTGATCCAGCACACATGAGGCATCCTGATTGCTGATGTCCCCCCAACCAAACCATTTCATAGAAAGGACGCTCCGACTATGGAAAGGGTGCCACCAAACTAATAAGAGCAATGAAGGATCTTAGTTATGAGGAAAGATTACAAGAATTAAATCTGTTTAGTCTTGAGAGGAGACGACTGAGATTAACTTGTATAAATATATAAATGGCCAATACAAAAAATATGGGAAAACACTATTTCAGGTAAAATCCTCTCTAAAGATTGGAAAAAAGAAATTTCATCTCCAGAGGCGACAATCATTTTTTACCATAAAAACTGCACCTCCATTTTCTTTACTCTGGTGTCTTCTGCACCCCATCCTCTCTGCCCTGCTCCCCACTGCACCTCCATTTTCTCTGTCTGGGTGTCTGTTGCACCCCATCTTCTCTGCCCTGCTTTCTACAGCACCATAATATTTTCTGCTCTTCACTGTATTTTCTGTTATGGCATGGCAGCTTGGCTACATTATTTTAGAAAGGACTTAGCAATTTTGCTCACTTAAGCAGAACAAAACCTAGGGCGGACAGCCATGGAATCTTTTAGATGCTGTCCTTCCCCCGGGGCATCTTGGTTTGGGATTTCCCGCTTTGTGAAACCCCCAGATTTGATTATTTATAATGGGGCGTGAGAGCGGCCACATCCCAGGCATCTTTGGGCTCTGTGTGCACTTCCACCCCAGCCATTCAGATAGGCTGGGACAGGAGCGCACATGTTGCTGGGGAAGCAGCCACTCTCACTCCCCATTGTAAATGTTATCAGAGCCATTTGAAGAACATCAGAGCCACACATGTGTTCACAGGGCGTTTTGGGGGGTTTCACACAGTGGGGCATCCTAATCCAATTTGGGATGCCCCCGAGGCATGGATAAAAACTCAAGTTTTTGTTCTGATTTAAAGTGGATGTCCAGTGTTCTATTAACCCCACTCGGTGGGCTTGGCCGCACACATAGTGGCCGATGCTGCTCTTTGACCAAGAGAGGCAAGACCAAGTTAAGGCACTGATAGATTAGATGCCACACAGTGCTGCAAGTTCTATTGGATTGTCTTCAGCCACAAGTCATGGAGCAGTCACTAATGCTTTATGATGACATTCCTAGCTGGTATTCTGTGGGCCATCCATACGCCCTTTCCCCAGTTGCAGACATAGGGGTTCCTAGATGCCCAACAACTTGTGTTGGAGGATGAGGACATGGACATAGGACCATCGCAGTATATCTACAATGAGGATGAAACTCAAGTGCTGACTGCTGCGGCTATCTGCAATGTGGAGGCTGAGAAGGAGGGTAGCAGGGAGCAATGGGTGGAAGACAATCTAAGAGGTGATGACAAGGTTCTAGACCCAACATGTACTGAAGCCAATCAGATTTCAGTGGAAGAGGTGGTAGCCATGCAGCCCCAGGAAGCCAGCAGAAGAGGGAGAAGGGCACAAACCATCAGCAGTTAGCCCATTGCTACTAATATAGCTGGTTCAAAGGATTTCACCAGCATGCCATTTTTTCAGTGCACAGATGACAAGCTTAGGGTAATTTGAACGCTGTGCCACCAGTCACTGAAGAGGGAAAATTGTGAATAATCTCTACACAACATCAATCACCAGGAACCTGCAACACAAACAAAAACATTAGTATTATTATTAAAAATCAAATTATTAAAAAAATACATGCAAATGCCTGAGACTCCCTCTGCTGCTTCCGTTGTCTCAGCTTCGACCACTGACTCCACAACGACAAGGCCACCTGTCTCCCCCCAAAGGGAGGATGTGAGACCACCACCAAGCCTGTCCACACCATCCCAGGGAGGTATTCAGCTTTCTATTCCCCAATGAACAGTGGGTGGTAGTTTGGTTCATCTCACCCATGAGCCCTGGTCTTAAATGCAAGCATTTGAAAATTGCTGGCCTTTGACATGCTCCCATTTCCCATTCCGGCTGGTGAGGACAGAGAGCTTTAATAATCTTATGGTGAGGTGGCCGGTTATATCAATTAGTCGTAATGTGGTGCTAATAAAATCTTATGGCTGCGGCTGCCCCACAATACATCATTCCCAGCCTCTGCAAATTTTCTTGGCAGACTATCCCTGCCCTGCACCAACAGGTTGTGGAGAAAATAAGATGTGCACTGCCCAATGCTATATGTTGCAAGGTTCACATCACATCTGACAAGCGGACTACTAAGCATGGGCATGTGACATCTCTTTAAATGCCCACTGGGTTAACGTAGTGCAGGTTAAAACGCTTTGACGCATATACTTGCCGGACACCACTGATTGCCTCTTGTTGCCTCCTACTCTGCCTCCTCCACTTCTGCCTCCTCATCCAGTCAACATAGCACCTACAGCACCATGTTGATTCCAGCCATGGGGAAACGGCAGCAGGTGGTGCTGTAACTCATCTGTCTGTGGTTGAAAGACCACACACTGCCCAGGAGCAGTGGACTGGCATCCAGGAGCAGACAGATGAGTGATGGCTGCCGCTGAACCTGAAGGAAGGCAAGGTGGTGTGTGACATTGGGCAGAACCTAGTAGAAGCCTTGGCCCAAGCTGAGTTGAGTTACATCCATTGGCTGGCACATATGCTCAACTTGTTCTGAGATTCCTTGCCAATTATCCAGACATGCCAGAGCTGCTGCATAAAGTGCGTTCACTTTGCGCGTTCAAACCGCACTGCAGAGGAACATTGGCCCTCCCACCCACCGCCTCATAATAGATTTGCCAACAAAGTGGAATTCTATTTTACATATGTTGGAAAGGGTGTGTGAGTAGCAGAAGCAGGAAATAGTGGAATTCCAGCTCCAAAATGCCCAGGTGAGTGGAAGTGCAGACCAACTGCACTTCACCACCAATGAGTGGACCTCCATGCGGAACTTGTGCTGTGCTTCCAAAACGGTCAGCGCTGATGATGCCATTGTTCATCACCAGGAACCTAAAACATTATTAGTATTATTGTATTGATTCCACCACTGGAGCGAGATAGAAAAGTGAAAGGCACTATTGGCAGAGTTCCTATCTAACACTGTTGCCTCAGTGGTGGCACAAGGCCGAGGAGGAGGAGAAGGAGGAGGTAGTCGCCAATGCAGCAGGAGCACCAGCACCACATCAGAATAGAGCGTAAGCATGCATGACCACAATGTGGGACATGATGTTCAATGCTTCGCTACATCCAGCACCGTCGGGTATGGCCTGTAATACCAGGAGCTTGCCCTCTATGCCTTGGAGGTGTGGGCCTACCCTGCTGCAAGTGTCCTATCAGAACATGTGTTCAGCGCCACAGGGGTTGTCATCACTCACAAGGGGATCAGTCTATCTACAACCAACGTAGACACCCTTACATTCATTAGGATAAACTGGGCTTGGATCCCACAGGGCTTGGCTGTGCCAGCAACCGAGCAAGCAATTGAAGTGTTGGCTTCCTCCATCCCACCAACACAGCCCTATCCACCTCACTCCCTGGACCTTTGACACCTGCTAAAAAAACATTGTTTTATGTTGTTTTTAATTTATTTATGTATTCATTTATTTAATTTTTGTGAGGGGAGGTGCCTCTTCTTCCCCTCACACCTCCCTCAACTGCCTCTGCAGTCACCATACTCTGTCCCTCACTCAGAAACAGCAACCTCTTCTTATCTACTCTACATGTGACCCCGCCTTTTATACAGCAGGGTCACGTGTCCCACCTGGCCAATGACAGCCATGCCTACCATGGGCTGTGGTTTCTTGATGTAAAAAACTGGTTGTTTGGCTGCTGAGACTTTTAATGTATCTGGCATTGGGGAGTACTAATGCTGGATACTGGGAACTATCTAGCCAGAGGGCTTCCCAACAAGGTAGTCCCCTGTTCGGCTATTCCCTAATTTTGATTACTTTGCTGTTTTTGGAACCATTTCCAGTTATTTTCAATTTTATAAGGGTTATATGTCTTCTATACATATTGAATGTGTGAGTCAGCCAGCTCTCAGTGCTTAATGTGGCTCTCATGGTATGAAAGGTCTTATGCATATACAGTATTATCTTATCTTTCCACATAGCTAGACATGTTTGTTGCTTGATATTTAGTTGAGAGGGTTAAACTGGGCGGTAAATTAGTTCCCAGGCCCTGAATAATAATAATAATTTTGTATAAATAATAGTGATTGAGCTGCTCCCACCCCCTTTAATTCATTTGAATTGCCATGAGCACAAGCAGGGAGGAATTCAGTCAATATGGATTTCTCCTTGTGAAGTGTTCTAAAGGGAGGCTGACAGCTTCCCAGGTGAGTAGCTCTCAGATATTTGTCTGCATTGCATGTCCCAATATTGGAGACTCAAAATTAAGAGTAGGGACCACACTAAACACAGAGTGCCTTGCCGGGGCGGTGTGGCTTCCACATGTATCTGCAGATATATGCAACCAAATCTCTGTCTTTCCACACAGCTAGACATGTTTGTTGCTTTATATTTAGTTGATGAGAGGGTTAAACTGGGCGGTAAATTAGTTCCCAGGCCCTGAATAATAATAATAATTTTGTATAAATTATAGTGATTGAGCTGCTCCCACCCCCTTTATTCATATACAGTATTACATAATGTTGTTTCCAGGGCCGGGTTAAGTGTGGTGGAGGCCCCTGGGAACAAAATCTGGTTGAGGCCCCAGTATTTTTTTCCTTTAAAATAATAGTTCAGCCAAGTAACTGATTGGTGGTTGTCTGGCACCCAACTATTTATTGGAAAGTTAGATCGAGTCCCTTGTGCCACCCTTGTGCAGGTGCGTGCTGCTCGGGAACTCCTGCTTTGCCATTCTGGGTGGTGGTAGTGTAGTGGCCCAGCTGGTCCAGCAGAATACAGTTGAGGATTGAGCTGCCAGCGGCTGTGCTTGGTGGTTTATGTACAGTGAGCGGCCGCAGGTTGACAGCTCTGCACCCACCCATCCCTTTAGCATTGCTGATGGCGGCTTTGCTGCTCTAGATGCTACGTCCTGCCCTACGGTGGCTTGGGCTGCAGGTTTGCAAAAACAAAATAAAGGCTTGCCCAAGTGCGGTGATAGCTTTGTTGTTGGCCCCACTGCCCGTCCGACTACTGGACCACACTATTACCCAAAGTTTGGTGGAGGCCCCCTTTGCAGGGCAAGTGGTGGAGGCCCTGGGGCACGTGCCCCCTCATAATCTGGCCCTGGTTGTTTCATTCAGGATATTCTGAAGTTTGGTTTGATCTCTTTTAACATTCCCAGCATGGAGAATACCTCTCACGATCCTAGTTAGACAACTAATGGTCACTAATAAGGTATGTGTTTCTCCAACCTTTTCATTGTCTAACAACATAATGACAATGCTCCACATTTTTCCAATATGATTGTTCTGGACTCCCTGGGGTGTAGCTTTCCTCTTACCCCTCTGGACTCCAGATTGCTGCAAAAATCTTTAACCTGTTCAGTCTTTACACTGGTCCAAAGGTCCTGGTTTCCATAATTTATCCAATTATTAACAAATTCAGCCTTAAAGGGATCCTGGAAAACTTGGACCCACAGCACCTAGAGTAGGATGTGGAAGAAGTCCTAATCCATTCTAAGAAGTCCCAAACCTTCTTGACAGCCTTATGCCAAATATTCATCACACCTATATTTCCACAGTTTTAAACTAAAGTGGGATTAGGAAATTCAAGTGGACCTCCGGTCAAAATGATGTATGCTCCCCTTTACAGTTGTCTCAGGGGAACCTAATTTGGATACCCTGTAAGATGATACTTACACCCTCCAGGATCCTTCCACAGTGGCCATAGACCAAGCTATCAGGCTTGTCAGGCCGGCGCTGGCACAGTAATGTTCAGTGGGCCTGGTAACCCTGATAGGCTGTGAAGACTAAGAGGGGAGCCTTTGCAGCTATTGAGCCATGCAGGGCTTGGTTCCAGTGATTAGGTAAGAGCTGGAAACCTCGGACTGCGGTTAATAGTCTGCGTGGGACAAAGGGTGAGTATAGTGGGTTTTTTTGGGATGCTCTGAGAACTGGTAAGAGGTTTATGGCATGTTCCTGTGCACCGACGGTATGGAGGAGCCCAGTGTTCTTCCAAGGATGCGGCAGACACCCGTAGAAACAAGACAGGATCTGTCCATAGGAATAGGGGCTGGCAAGCCACCCGGGCCAGGGGTCATCCATTCAGCCTATAAGCACTGGGTTGCCAGCCCCTATGGTTGGCAGAGCTGGTTGGCTAGAGGGAGGTTGGCCATGCTGTTTTTTTTTTTAAGGAAATTATTCTCACAACCCAAGGCACAGACAGGCTCACCACAGCATTAAAAAACCTAGGCATCACATGCTTTCATTTTATGGCAGCAGCGCTTTCATTCATTTTAGGGAATGTGACCTATCACGCACCACTGTGGGTGTTTAAATAACCAGAACACCTGCTTATTTTCCGTGTGTGATCTACAGTAGCAGACAGCCACAAATTATAGGGAATGTTGTTACATCAAGAGATTTTAGGTTGCTTCTCTCATAGGTTGCTTCTGTCTACAGGATGCTGGTTGGTGTCAGGCAATGGAACTCAAGCACACCTAAAGTCTTAAAGTGGACCAAAACCCAGGATTTTGACTATCCTGGAATTTGGTCCGTTCCCCTGGGGCACCCCAATTAGAGATGAGCGAACTTTTGAAAAATTCGATTCGACTGATTCGCCGAATTTTCCGACAAAAATCGTTTCGACCCGAATAAATTCGCGACGAATTGCTATTAAAAACGGCTATTTCTGAGCCTCCTACAGCCTCAATAGGGTTGTAAACCATTCAGCCTTGCTGTAACACGCACAGGATGCGTGCTGGGTTAGTTAAATAATACTTTTAAGAAATATCACATGCAGATCAGAGGCATCGCTAATAGAATCGCAGAGCGGCACAATTGCAGAGAGTTGAAGTGGCATCACTATGAGGGGCAGAAGGAGCCCAAATATACACTGGAGTTGGCTTCAGGAGCCCAAAAATTGGATGAATCACACCCTGGAGTTGGCAGAAGTTGGCAGCAGCAGCAGCAGGAGCCCAAATATACACTGGAGTTGGCTTCAGGAGCCCAAAAATTGGATGAATCACACCCTGGAGTTGGCAGAAGTTGGCAGCAGCAGCAGCAGGAGCCCAAATATACACTGGAGTTGGCTTCAGGAGCCCAAAAATTGGATGAATCACACCCTGGAGTTGGCAGGAGTTGACAGCAGCAGCAGCAGGAGCCCAAATATACACTGGAGTTGGCTTCAGGAGCCCAAAAATTGGATGAATCACACCCTGGAGTTGGCAGGAGTTGACAGCAGCAGCAGCAGGAGCCCAAATATACACTGGAGTTGGCTTCAGGAGCCCAAAAATTGGATGAATCACACCCTGGAGTTGGCAGGAGTTGACAGCAGCAGCAGCAGGAGCCCAAATATACACTGGAGTTGGCTTCAGGAGCCCAAAAATTGGATGAATCACACCCTGGAGTTGGCAGAAGTTGGCAGCAGCAGCAGCAGGAGCCCAAATATACACTGGAGTTGGCTTCAGGAGCCCAAAAATTGGATGAATCACACCCTGGAGTTGGCAGGAGTTGACAGCAGCAGCAGCAGGAGCCCAAATATACACTGGAGTTGGCTTCAGGAGCCCAAAAATTGGATGAATCACACCCTGGAGTTGGCAGAAGTTGGCAGCAGCAGCAGCAGGAGCCCAAATATACACTGGAGTTGGCTTCAGGAGCCCAAAAATTGGATGAATCACACCCTGGAGTTGGCAGGAGTTGACAGTAGCAGCAGCAGGAGCCCAAATATACACTGGAGTTGGCTTCAGGAGCCCAAAAATTGGATGAATCACACCCTGGAGTTGGCAGAAGTTGGCAGCAGCAGCAGCAGGAGCCCAAATATACACTGGAGTTGGCTTCAGGAGCCCAAAAATTGGATGAATCACACCCTGGAGTTGGCAGAAGTTGGCAGCAGCAGCAGCAGGAGCCCAAATATACACTGGAGTTGGCTTCAGGAGCCCAAAAATTGGATGAATCACACCCTGGAGTTGGCAGGAGTTGACAGCAGCAGCAGCAGGAGCCCAAATATACACTGGAGTTGGCTTCAGGAGCCCAAAAATTGGATGAATCACACCCTGGAGTTGGCAGAAGTTGGCAGCAGCAGCAGCAGGAGCCCAAATATACACTGGAGTTGGCTTCAGGAGCCCAAAAATTGGATGAATCACACCCTGGAGTTGGCAGAAGTTGGCAGCAGCAGCAGCAGGAGCCCAAATATACACTGGAGTTGGCTTCAGGAGCCCAAAAATTGGATGAATCACACCCTGGAGTTGGCAGAAGTTGGCAGCAGCAGCAGCAGGAGCCCAAATATACACTGGAGTTGGCTTCAGGAGCCCAAAAATTGGATGAATCACACCCTGGAGTTGGCAGAAGTTGGCAGCAGCAGCAGCAGGAGCCCAAATATACACTGGAGTTGGCTTCAGGAGCCCAAAAATTGGATGAATCACACCCTGGAGTTGGCAGGAGTTGACAGCAGCAGCAGCAGGAGCCCAAATATACACTGGAGTTGGCTTCAGGAGCCCAAAAATTGGATGAATCACACCCTGGAGTTGGCAGAAGTTGGCAGCAGCAGCAGCAGGAGCCCAAATATACACTGGAGTTGGCTTCAGGAGCCCAAAAATTGGATGAATCACACCCTGGAGTTGGCAGGAGTTGACAGCAGCAGCAGCAGGAGCCCAAATATACACTGGAGTTGGCTTCAGGAGCCCAAAAATTGGATGAATCACACCCTGGAGTTGGCAGAAGTTGGCAGCAGCAGCAGCAGGAGCCCAAATATACACTGGAGTTGGCTTCAGGAGCCCAAAAATTGGATGAATCACACCCTGGAGTTGGCAGAAGTTGGCAGCAGCAGCAGCAGGAGCCCAAATATACACTGGAGTTGGCTTCAGGAGCCCAAAAATTGGATGAATCACACCCTGGAGTTGGCAGGAGTTGACAGCAGCAGCAGCAGGAGCCCAAATATACACTGGAGTTGGCTTCAGGAGCCCAAAAATTGGATGAATCACACCCTGGAGTTGGCAGGAGTTGACAGCAGCAGCAGCAGGAGCCCAAATATACACTGGAGTTGGCTTCAGGAGCCCAAAAATTGGATGAATCACACCCTGGAGTTGGCAGGAGTTGACAGCAGCAGCAGCAGGAGCCCAAATATACACTGGAGTTGGCTTCAGGAGCCCAAAAATTGGATGAATCACACCCTGGAGTTGGCAGAAGTTGGCAGCAGCAGCAGCAGGAGCCCAAATATACACTGGAGTTGGCTTCAGGAGCCCAAAAATTGGATGAATCACACCCTGGAGTTGGCAGAAGTTGGCAGCAGCAGCAGCAGGAGCCCAAATATACACTGGAGTTGGCTTCAGGAGCCCAAAAATTGGATGAATCACACCCTGGAGTTGGCAGGAGTTGACAGCAGCAGCAGCAGGAGCCCAAATATACACTGGAGTTGGCTTCAGGAGCCCAAAAATTGGATGAATCACACCCTGGAGTTGGCAGAAGTTGGCAGCAGCAGCAGCAGGAGCCCAAATATACACTGGAGTTGGCTTCAGGAGCCCAAAAATTGGATGAATCACACCCTGGAGTTGGCAGAAGTTGGCAGCAGCAGGAGCCCAAATATACACTGGAGTTGGCTTCAGGAGCCCAAAAATTGGATGAATCACACCCTGGAGTTGGCAGAAGTTGGCAGCAGCAGCAGCAGGAGCCCAAATATACACTGGAGTTGGCTTCAGGAGCCCAAAAATTGGATGAATCACACCCTGGAGTTGGCAGAAGTTGGCAGCAGCAGCAGCAGGAGCCCAAATATACACTGGAGTTGGCTTCAGGAGCCCAAAAATTGGATGAATCACACCCTGGAGTTGGCAGGAGTTGACAGCAGCAGCAGCAGGAGCCCAAATATACACTGGAGTTGGCTTCAGGAGCCCAAAAATTGGATGAATCACACCCTGGAGTTGGCAGAAGTTGGCAGCAGCAGCAGCAGGAGCCCAAATATACACTGGAGTTGGCTTCAGGAGCCCAAAAATTGGATGAATCACACCCTGGAGTTGGCAGGAGTTGGCAGCAGCAGCAGCAGGAGCCCAAATATACACTGGAGTTGGCTTCAGGAGCCCAAAAATTGGATGAATCACACCCTGGAGTTGGCAGAAGTTGGCAGCAGCAGCAGCAGGAGCCCAAATATACACTGGAGTTGGCTTCAGGAGCCCAAAAATTGGATGAATCACACCCTGGAGTTGGCAGGAGTTGACAGCAGCAGCAGCAGGAGCCCAAATATACACTGGAGTTGGCTTCAGGAGCCCAAAAATTGGATGAATCACACCCTGGAGTTGGCAGGAGTTGACAGCAGCAGCAGCAGGAGCCCAAATATACACTGGAGTTGGCTTCAGGAGCCCAAAAATTGGATGAATCACACCCTGGAGTTGGCAGAAGTTGGCAGCAGCAGCAGCAGGAGCCCAAATATACACTGGAGTTGGCTTCAGGAGCCCAAAAATTGGATGAATCACACCCTGGAGTTGGCAGGAGTTGACAGCAGCAGCAGCAGGAGCCCAAATATACACTGGAGTTGGCTTCAGGAGCCCAAAAATTGGATGAATCACACCCTGGAGTTGGCAGAAGTTGGCAGCAGCAGCAGCAGGAGCCCAAATATACACTGGAGTTGGCTTCAGGAGCCCAAAAATTGGATGAATCACACCCTGGAGTTGGCAGGAGTTGACAGTAGCAGCAGCAGGAGCCCAAATATACACTGGAGTTGGCTTCAGGAGCCCAAAAATTGGATGAATCACACCCTGGAGTTGGCAGAAGTTGGCAGCAGCAGCAGCAGGAGCCCAAATATACACTGGAGTTGGCTTCAGGAGCCCAAAAATTGGATGAATCACACCCTGGAGTTGGCAGGAGTTGACAGCAGCAGCAGCAGGAGCCCAAATATACACTGGAGTTGGCTTCAGGAGCCCAAAAATTGGATGAATCACACCCTGGAGTTGGCAGAAGTTGGCAGCAGCAGCAGCAGGAGCCCAAATATACACTGGAGTTGGCTTCAGGAGCCCAAAAATTGGATGAATCACACCCTGGAGTTGGCAGGAGTTGACAGTAGCAGCAGCAGGAGCCCAAAAAATGGCCTAAAGACATAAATATGTTTTGCACCATTTGGAAAGTGTAAAACGTGGCACCATGCTGAATCTAGTCGCATGCATCAGGCATTGGTGGGTGGAAATCCTGGCTGATCCATCCCTGATTCATTTTGACAAAGGTGAGTCTCTCCACATTTTTAGTTGACAGACGAGTTCTCCTCGCCGTAACTATGGCCCCCGCCGCACTAAACACCCGCTCAGATGGCACGCTACTTGCCGGGCAGGACAGCTTTTCCAGGGCAAACTCTGCTAGTTGCGGCCACAAATCAAGTTTGGCTGCCCAGAAGTCCAGCGGATCCTCAAGGTGTGTTGGCATGGTCATGTCAAAGTATGACATGACCTGCTGGTTCAGGTCCTGCTCCAGGTCTTCCTGCTGCTCATGAGTAGCCTCACTATGCGGGTGTAGAAAGCTACTCATTAGCGACTGAAGACTGAGGCTGCTGCTGCTGATGGAGCTTCTGCTGCTGCTGCTGCCAACCCCCCCAGCGGCCATGGCAGTGGAAGGTGAGCGCAGAGGTCCCCTCGAGTCAGACCTGCGAGAGTATGGACCATGGCGCAGATAGGCATCGGCCAACTGCCTACGTAGAATGTCTTTGTAGTAGTTGAGTTTGTCCTCCCTCTCGGTGGGTTTAAAAAATGCCCCCATTTTGTGCCGGAAGCGAGGGTCCAATAAGGTGGACAGCCAGAAGTCATCCCGCCGACAGATGGAAACAATTCTGGGGTCACTACGCAAGCATGTGAGCATGCTTCGTGCCATTTGCGCAAGTGACTCGGATGGACTACCTGTCTCCATCTCCACTGCATACTGCCACGGTGTGCCCGGGTCCTCTGTCTCTCCTTCCTCAAAAACCTCTAGCTCCTCTGGCTGCTCCTGCTCCTCCTCTCCTGTCCGCTGACTAGATAAACCAGCCATTTCGCCAAGCCTAAACTGTGTTTCGCTGGGCAACTCCTCCTCCTCCTCTTCCTCCTCCTCCTCCTCCAGTTCAGCTCCAAGGGGGTTCATGTGGCCGTAAGATGTAAACGCCATGTCTCCAGTGCCCTGACCAGCCATGGTTTCCAACATGTGCTGCAGTACATGAAGCAGTGGAATCACGTCGTTCATCCCGTAATCCTGCCGACTGACAAATAAAGTGGCTTCCTCAAAGGGCCTGAGCAAACGGCAGGTGTCACGTATGAGCTGCCACTGGTTGACATTGAAGTTACACAGGGGAGTCCCCCTATCTGCTTGGATCATCAGGAAATCCGTGATGGCTTTTCTCTGTTCATATAATCGGTCCAACATGTGAAGGGTGGAATTCCAACGGGTGGAAACATCGCAAATCAGACTATGTTGGGGGATACCATTCTGACGCTGTAGCTCAAGAAGGGTGTGTTTGGCAGTGTAGGAGTGGCTGAAGTGCATGCAAAGTTTCCGTGAAGTTGTTAGGATGTCCTGCAGATGGGGGGAACACTTCAGAAACCGCTTGACAACCAGATTGAAGACGTGAGCCATGCAGGGGGCATGGGTCAGGCTTCCTTGGCGCAGCGCAGACAAAATGTTCTTCCCATTGTCGGTAACCATGATTCCCATTTTAAGTTTTCTCGGAGTAAGCCATGTTTGGATTTCCTGATGAATACATTTAAGCAGTTCCTCCCCTGTGTGACTCCGTTCGCCAAGACAAACCATGTGAAGCACTGCGTGACACCTCCGTGCCCTGCACACATGGTAGACTGGAGGGGCACTGAGACTTGAGCCTACAGTGGAGGGTGAGGAGATGGCGGAAGATGAGGAGGCCGAGTCGCACGGTGTCACAGGCCCAATGGGCAGAGAGCGCGGAGGCCGAAGCGGCGTGACCTGTCCAAGTTGCTGCTGCAAAGGGACCACATTCACCCAGTGGGCCGTAAACGACATGTACTGCCCCTGACCGTAGTTACAGCTCCAGATGTCGGCGCTGCCATGTATTTTGCTACACACCGACAGGCTCAAGGACTGGCCCACCTTCTGTTCAACAAAAGTGTGCAGCGCTGGTACTGCCTTCTTGGCAAAGAAATGACGGCTTGGGACTCTCCACCTCGGCTCGGCACAAGCCATCAGTTCTCTGAAAGGTGCAGATTCCACCACCTGAAAAGGGAGCGACTGCAGCACCAGCAACTTGGACAGGAGCACATTCAGCTTCTGCGCCGTAGGATGAGTGGGCGCATACTGCTGTCTCTTGGACATGGCTTCGCTGATGGATTGCTGGCGGGATGCATGACTTGGAGGAGGAGGAGGAGGAGCAGGAGCGACAGAGGATGGGTATGACGCACAGCTGCCTTCGGCTGAGGTGCTGGAGCCTTGGCTGGCAGAAATTGGGAGCTCACTTGGTGAGGAAGCAGACTGGACCACCCCTTGGGAGCCTCGGTTCTCCCAGGTCGTTTTATGGTGACGCATCATATGTTGACGCAGGGCCGTGGTGCCAACATTTGGACCCTGGCCACGCTTCACCTTTTGCCTACATATCTTGCATGTGGCCATGTTACCCTCCTGCGGATGCCTCAGGAAAAACTGCCACACTGCCGAGTAGCTACTTTTCCCACCCCCTGGCCTCACTGATTCACTGCTGCTGTTGCCAACTCCAGGAACCCCTGCTCCACTACCTCCCGATAAGGTAGACTGCCGCACAGCAGGTGCTCTACCCCGGCCCCGGCCCCGGCCGGCTCCAGCCTTTGGAATTGTGCCCCCATGCTGACTGCTACCACCTTGCTGCCTCAGCTGCTGACTCCGGGGCAACCTGCACCCCTCTTCTCCTGATGATGACGATGAAGCCCCTTCATCACCCGGCTCCCAAGTGCGATCGGCTTCATCGTCATCATCATCATCATCACCGGGTTGTGGCTGTACGTCACTGATGTTCGTGGATTCGTCAACAGTGTCTGGCGCAGGAGCTGGAACGCTCGCAGCACCCACGACACTGTCCACATCACTATTTGTCTGCCTAGCTAAAGAAGCCACCTCCATTTCTTGGCTGGGCAGTAGCTGCTGACTGTCCTCTATCTGATGGTCCTCCTCACTAAAGAGTGGAGCTGAACCCAAAGCATAGGATACGTCGCTGGGGGAGGGAACGGCGTAGGCCAGAGGCAATGGGAGGACAGGGACTGCTCTCGGGGCATGCCAACTCAGGGTTGTGTCAGAGGAACCTACCGACCCTAGACTGGGGGTCTCAGACGTAAGTTGTGATGATGTTGTTGATGAGCGCGTCAACCAATCTACCACGGCAGATGCGTTACTGGTGGAGACCCGACCGCTAGCAGATACTGGCAGATTAGGTCTCTCAGCGTGACTCCTGCTGCTACTGGCCCCCAGTCTGATGCGAGCTCTGCCTGCGGAATCTTGGCCTCTGCCACTCCTCTTTTCACTTCCAGGCACTTGTCTGCCCGACATAGTCTAACTGGCGTGGTAGTAGGTGATATTTAAAAAAACCCCGGGCAGCGGTGGGTCTATATGAAACAGAATATAATGCACACCAAAAGTGAGCAGTAACACTCAGCCTCCAACAGGCCTGCTTAGTGTAAATAAGAGAGCTGCTTAGTGTAAATAAAGAGGGGTATGCTATGTTACAGAATGGGATGCCTCAACAGAAGTGCACCTGGCAGGCAGCAGTAAGCCTATGCCCAGCAAAAGTGTCTTATAATATAAATATAATAAGAGCAAATGGTTATATGGTCTTAAACAGAGGCTGCTTTAGTCACAGAATGGGATGCCCCGGGCAGGAATCGAGCTGGCAGGGTCCAGTAGTGCTTTGGCCAGCAAAAGTGTCTTTATCAGGCCTAATTTCAAATATGATAAGAGCAAATGCTTATATGGTCTTAAACAGAGGCTGCTTTAGTCACAGAATGGGATGCCCCGGGCAGGAATCGAGCTGGCAGGGTACAGTAGTGCTTTGGCCAGCAAAAGTGTCTTTATCAGGCTAATTTCAAATATGATAAGAGCAAATGCTTATATGGTCTTAAACAGAGGCTGCTTTAGTCACAGAATGGGATGCCCCGGGCAGGAATCGAGCTGCCAGGGTACAGTAGTGCTTTGGCCAGCAAAAGTGTCTTTATCAGGCCTAATTTCAAATATGATAAGAGCAAATGCTTATATGGTCTTAAACAGAGGCTGCTTTAGTCACAGAATGGGATGCCCCGGGCAGGAATCGAGCTGCCAGGGTACAGTAGTGCTTTGGCCAGCAAAAGTGTCTTTATCAGGCCTAATTTCAAATATGATTAGAGCAAATGCTTATATGGTCTTAAACAGAGGCTGCTTTAGTCACAGAATGGGATGCCCCGGGCAGGAATCGAGCTGCCAGGGTACAGTAGTGCTTTGGCCAGCAAAAGTGTCTTTATCAGGCCTAATTTCAAATATGATAAGAGCAAATGCTTATATGGTCTTAAACAGAGGCTGCTTTAGTCACAGAATGGGATGCCCCGGGCAGGAATCGAGCTGCCAGGGTACAGTAGTGCTTTGGCCAGCAAAAGTGTCTTTATCAGGCCTAATTTCAAATATGATTAGAGCAAATGCTTATATGGTCTTAAACAGAGGCTGCTTTAGTCACAGAATGGGATGCCCCGGGCAGGAATCGAGCTGCCAGGGTACAGTAGTGCTTTGGCCAGCAAAAGTGTCTTTATCAGGCCTAATTTCAAATATGATTAGAGCAAATGCTTATATGGTCTTAAACAGAGGCTGCTTTAGTCACAGAATGGGATGCCCCGGGCAGGAATCGAGCTGCCAGGGTACAGTAGTGCTTTGGCCAGCAAAAGTGTCTTTATCAGGCCTAATTTCAAATATGATTAGAGCAAATGCTTATATGGTCTTAAACAGAGGCTGCTTTAGTCACAGAATGGGATGCCCCGGGCAGGAATCGAGCTGCCAGGGTACAGTAGTGCTTTGGCCAGCAAAAGTGTCTTTATCAGGCCTAATTTCAAATATGATTAGAGCAAATGCTTATATGGTCTTAAACAGAGGCTGCTTTAGTCACAGAATGGGATGCCCCGGGCAGGAATCGAGCTGCCAGGGTACAGTAGTGCTTTGGCCAGCAAAAGTGTCTTTATCAGGCCTAATTTCAAATATGATTAGAGCAAATGCTTATATGGTCTTAAACAGAGGCTGCTTTAGTCACAGAATGGGATGCCCCGGGCAGGAATCGAGCTGCCAGGGTACAGTAGTGCTTTGGCCAGCAAAAGTGTCTTTATCAGGCCTAATTTCAAATATGATTAGAGCAAATGCTTATATGGTCTTAAACAGAGGCTGCTTTAGTCACAGAATGGGATGCCCCGGGCAGGAATCGAGCTGCCAGGGTACAGTAGTGCTTTGGCCAGCAAAAGTGTCTTTATCAGGCCTAATTTCAAATATGATTAGAGCAAATGCTTATATGGTCTTAAACAGAGGCTGCTTTAGTCACAGAATGGGATGCCCCGGGCAGGAATCGAGCTGCCAGGGTACAGTAGTGCTTTGGCCAGCAAAAGTGTCTTTATCAGGCCTAATTTCAAATATGATTAGAGCAAATGCTTATATGGTCTTAAACAGAGGCTGCTTTAGTCACAGAATGGGATGCCCCGGGCAGGAATCGAGCTGCCAGGGTACAGTAGTGCTTTGGCCAGCAAAAGTGTCTTTATCAGGCCTAATTTCAAATATGATTAGAGCAAATGCTTATATGGTCTTAAACAGAGGCTGCTTTAGTCACAGAATGGGATGCCCCGGGCAGGAATCGAGCTGCCAGGGTACAGTAGTGCTTTGGCCAGCAAAAGTGTCTTTATCAGGCCTAATTTCAAATATGATTAGAGCAAATGCTTATATGGTCTTAAACAGAGGCTGCTTTAGTCACAGAATGGGATGCCCCGGGCAGGAATCGAGCTGCCAGGGTACAGTAGTGCTTTGGCCAGCAAAAGTGTCTTTATCAGGCCTAATTTCAAATATGATTAGAGCAAATGCTTATATGGTCTTAAACAGAGGCTGCTTTAGTCACAGAATGGGATGCCCCGGGCAGGAATCGAGCTGCCAGGGTACAGTAGTGCTTTGGCCAGCAAAAGTGTCTTTATCAGGCCTAATTTCAAATATGATTAGAGCAAATGCTTATATGGTCTTAAACAGAGGCTGCTTTAGTCACAGAATGGGATGCCCCGGGCAGGAATCGAGCTGCCAGGGTACAGTAGTGCTTTGGCCAGCAAAAGTGTCTTTATCAGGCCTAATTTCAAATATGATTAGAGCAAATGCTTATATGGTCTTAAACAGAGGCTGCTTTAGTCACAGAATGGGATGCCCCGGGCAGGAATCGAGCTGCCAGGGTACAGTAGTGCTTTGGCCAGCAAAAGTGTCTTTATCAGGCCTAATTTCAAATATGATTAGAGCAAATGCTTATATGGTCTTAAACAGAGGCTGCTTTAGTCACAGAATGGGATGCCCCGGGCAGGAATCGAGCTGCCAGGGTACAGTAGTGCTTTGGCCAGCAAAAGTGTCTTTATCAGGCCTAATTTCAAATATGATTAGAGCAAATGCTTATATGGTCTTAAACAGAGGCTGCTTTAGTCACAGAATGGGATGCCCCGGGCAGGAATCGAGCTGCCAGGGTACAGTAGTGCTTTGGCCAGCAAAAGTGTCTTTATCAGGCCTAATTTCAAATATGATTAGAGCAAATGCTTATATGGTCTTAAACAGAGGCTGCTTTAGTCACAGAATGGGATGCCCCGGGCAGGAATCGAGCTGCCAGGGTACAGTAGTGCTTTGGCCAGCAAAAGTGTCTTTATCAGGCCTAATTTCAAATATGATTAGAGCAAATGCTTATATGGTCTTAAACAGAGGCTGCTTTAGTCACAGAATGGGATGCCCCGGGCAGGAATCGAGCTGCCAGGGTACAGTAGTGCTTTGGCCAGCAAAAGTGTCTTTATCAGGCCTAATTTCAAATATGATTAGAGCAAATGCTTATATGGTCTTAAACAGAGGCTGCTTTAGTCACAGAATGGGATGCCCCGGGCAGGAATCGAGCTGCCAGGGTACAGTAGTGCTTTGGCCAGCAAAAGTGTCTTTATCAGGCCTAATTTCAAATATGATTAGAGCAAATGCTTATATGGTCTTAAACAGAGGCTGCTTTAGTCACAGAATGGGATGCCCCGGGCAGGAATCGAGCTGCCAGGGTACAGTAGTGCTTTGGCCAGCAAAAGTGTCTTTATCAGGCCTAATTTCAAATATGATTAGAGCAAATGCTTATATGGTCTTAAACAGAGGCTGCTTTAGTCACAGAATGGGATGCCCCGGGCAGGAATCGAGCTGCCAGGGTACAGTAGTGCTTTGGCCAGCAAAAGTGTCTTTATCAGGCCTAATTTCAAATATGATTAGAGCAAATGCTTATATGGTCTTAAACAGAGGCTGCTTTAGTCACAGAATGGGATGCCCCGGGCAGGAATCGAGCTGCCAGGGTACAGTAGTGCTTTGGCCAGCAAAAGTGTCTTTATCAGGCCTAATTTCAAATATGATTAGAGCAAATGCTTATATGGTCTTAAACAGAGGCTGCTTTAGTCACAGAATGGGATGCCCCGGGCAGGAATCGAGCTGCCAGGGTACAGTAGTGCTTTGGCCAGCAAAAGTGTCTTTATCAGGCCTAATTTCAAATATGATTAGAGCAAATGCTTATATGGTCTTAAACAGAGGCTGCTTTAGTCACAGAATGGGATGCCCCGGGCAGGAATCGAGCTGCCAGGGTACAGTAGTGCTTTGGCCAGCAAAAGTGTCTTTATCAGGCCTAATTTCAAATATGATTAGAGCAAATGCTTATATGGTCTTAAACAGAGGCTGCTTTAGTCACAGAATGGGATGCCCCGGGCAGGAATCGAGCTGCCAGGGTACAGTAGTGCTTTGGCCAGCAAAAGTGTCTTTATCAGGCCTAATTTCAAATATGATTAGAGCAAATGCTTATATGGTCTTAAACAGAGGCTGCTTTAGTCACAGAATGGGATGCCCCGGGCAGGAATCGAGCTGCCAGGGTACAGTAGTGCTTTGGCCAGCAAAAGTGTCTTTATCAGGCCTAATTTCAAATATGATTAGAGCAAATGCTTATATGGTCTTAAACAGAGGCTGCTTTAGTCACAGAATGGGATGCCCCGGGCAGGAATCGAGCTGCCAGGGTACAGTAGTGCTTTGGCCAGCAAAAGTGTCTTTATCAGGCCTAATTTCAAATATGATTAGAGCAAATGCTTATATGGTCTTAAACAGAGGCTGCTTTAGTCACAGAATGGGATGCCCCGGGCAGGAATCGAGCTGCCAGGGTACAGTAGTGCTTTGGCCAGCAAAAGTGTCTTTATCAGGCCTAATTTCAAATATGATTAGAGCAAATGCTTATATGGTCTTAAACAGAGGCTGCTTTAGTCACAGAATGGGATGCCCCGGGCAGGAATCGAGCTGCCAGGGTACAGTAGTGCTTTGGCCAGCAAAAGTGTCTTTATCAGGCCTAATTTCAAATATGATTAGAGCAAATGCTTATATGGTCTTAAACAGAGGCTGCTTTAGTCACAGAATGGGATGCCCCGGGCAGGAATCGAGCTGCCAGGGTACAGTAGTGCTTTGGCCAGCAAAAGTGTCTTTATCAGGCCTAATTTCAAATATGATTAGAGCAAATGCTTATATGGTCTTAAACAGAGGCTGCTTTAGTCACAGAATGGGATGCCCCGGGCAGGAATCGAGCTGCCAGGGTACAGTAGTGCTTTGGCCAGCAAAAGTGTCTTTATCAGGCCTAATTTCAAATATGATTAGAGCAAATGCTTATATGGTCTTAAACAGAGGCTGCTTTAGTCACAGAATGGGATGCCCCGGGCAGGAATCGAGCTGCCAGGGTACAGTAGTGCTTTGGCCAGCAAAAGTGTCTTTATCAGGCCTAATTTCAAATATGATTAGAGCAAATGCTTATATGGTCTTAAACAGAGGCTGCTTTAGTCACAGAATGGGATGCCCCGGGCAGGAATCGAGCTGCCAGGGTACAGTAGTGCTTTGGCCAGCAAAAGTGTCTTTATCAGGCCTAATTTCAAATATGATTAGAGCAAATGCTTATATGGTCTTAAACAGAGGCTGCTTTAGTCACAGAATGGGATGCCCCGGGCAGGAATCGAGCTGCCAGGGTACAGTAGTGCTTTGGCCAGCAAAAGTGTCTTTATCAGGCCTAATTTCAAATATGATTAGAGCAAATGCTTATATGGTCTTAAACAGAGGCTGCTTTAGTCACAGAATGGGATGCCCCGGGCAGGAATCGAGCTGCCAGGGTACAGTAGTGCTTTGGCCAGCAAAAGTGTCTTTATCAGGCCTAATTTCAAATATGATTAGAGCAAATGCTTATATGGTCTTAAACAGAGGCTGCTTTAGTCACAGAATGGGATGCCCCGGGCAGGAATCGAGCTGCCAGGGTACAGTAGTGCTTTGGCCAGCAAAAGTGTCTTTATCAGGCCTAATTTCAAATATGATTAGAGCAAATGCTTATATGGTCTTAAACAGAGGCTGCTTTAGTCACAGAATGGGATGCCCCGGGCAGGAATCGAGCTGCCAGGGTACAGTAGTGCTTTGGCCAGCAAAAGTGTCTTTATCAGGCCTAATTTCAAATATGATTAGAGCAAATGCTTATATGGTCTTAAACAGAGGCTGCTTTAGTCACAGAATGGGATGCCCCGGGCAGGAATCGAGCTGCCAGGGTACAGTAGTGCTTTGGCCAGCAAAAGTGTCTTTATCAGGCCTAATTTCAAATATGATTAGAGCAAATGCTTATATGGTCTTAAACAGAGGCTGCTTTAGTCACAGAATGGGATGCCCCGGGCAGGAATCGAGCTGCCAGGGTACAGTAGTGCTTTGGCCAGCAAAAGTGTCTTTATCAGGCCTAATTTCAAATATGATTAGAGCAAATGCTTATATGGTCTTAAACAGAGGCTGCTTTAGTCACAGAATGGGATGCCCCGGGCAGGAATCGAGCTGCCAGGGTACAGTAGTGCTTTGGCCAGCAAAAGTGTCTTTATCAGGCCTAATTTCAAATATGATTAGAGCAAATGCTTATATGGTCTTAAACAGAGGCTGCTTTAGTCACAGAATGGGATGCCCCGGGCAGGAATCGAGCTGCCAGGGTACAGTAGTGCTTTGGCCAGCAAAAGTGTCTTTATCAGGCCTAATTTCAAATATGATTAGAGCAAATGCTTATATGGTCTTAAACAGAGGCTGCTTTAGTCACAGAATGGGATGCCCCGGGCAGGAATCGAGCTGCCAGGGTACAGTAGTGCTTTGGCCAGCAAAAGTGTCTTTATCAGGCCTAATTTCAAATATGATTAGAGCAAATGCTTATATGGTCTTAAACAGAGGCTGCTTTAGTCACAGAATGGGATGCCCCGGGCAGGAATCGAGCTGCCAGGGTACAGTAGTGCTTTGGCCAGCAAAAGTGTCTTTATCAGGCCTAATTTCAAATATGATTAGAGCAAATGCTTATATGGTCTTAAACAGAGGCTGCTTTAGTCACAGAATGGGATGCCCCGGGCAGGAATCGAGCTGCCAGGGTACAGTAGTGCTTTGGCCAGCAAAAGTGTCTTTATCAGGCCTAATTTCAAATATGATTAGAGCAAATGCTTATATGGTCTTAAACAGAGGCTGCTTTAGTCACAGAATGGGATGCCCCGGGCAGGAATCGAGCTGCCAGGGTACAGTAGTGCTTTGGCCAGCAAAAGTGTCTTTATCAGGCCTAATTTCAAATATGATTAGAGCAAATGCTTATATGGTCTTAAACAGAGGCTGCTTTAGTCACAGAATGGGATGCCCCGGGCAGGAATCGAGCTGCCAGGGTACAGTAGTGCTTTGGCCAGCAAAAGTGTCTTTATCAGGCCTAATTTCAAATATGATTAGAGCAAATGCTTATATGGTCTTAAACAGAGGCTGCTTTAGTCACAGAATGGGATGCCCCGGGCAGGAATCGAGCTGCCAGGGTACAGTAGTGCTTTGGCCAGCAAAAGTGTCTTTATCAGGCCTAATTTCAAATATGATTAGAGCAAATGCTTATATGGTCTTAAACAGAGGCTGCTTTAGTCACAGAATGGGATGCCCCGGGCAGGAATCGAGCTGCCAGGGTACAGTAGTGCTTTGGCCAGCAAAAGTGTCTTTATCAGGCCTAATTTCAAATATGATTAGAGCAAATGCTTATATGGTCTTAAACAGAGGCTGCTTTAGTCACAGAATGGGATGCCCCGGGCAGGAATCGAGCTGCCAGGGTACAGTAGTGCTTTGGCCAGCAAAAGTGTCTTTATCAGGCCTAATTTCAAATATGATTAGAGCAAATGCTTATATGGTCTTAAACAGAGGCTGCTTTAGTCACAGAATGGGATGCCCCGGGCAGGAATCGAGCTGCCAGGGTACAGTAGTGCTTTGGCCAGCAAAAGTGTCTTTATCAGGCCTAATTTCAAATATGATTAGAGCAAATGCTTATATGGTCTTAAACAGAGGCTGCTTTAGTCACAGAATGGGATGCCTCACAGCAGACTTAAGATCAGTTCAGTATATATGCACAGTTAGTTACTATAAGCAGCCTGAAAACGCTAACAAAGGCTGGATGAAAAAAAAAAAATCTCCCTGTCAGCCAGCTCCGTTTTTCCTACCTTTCCCTGGCTTTCTGTCTGTCTCCTGTCTGTCTCCTGCCTGTCTCCTGCCTGTCTCCAGCCTGTCCCTGTCTGTCCCTGTCTCCAGCCTGTCTCCAGCCTGTCTAACTGCCTCAGCTACACAGCGTTCTGTCTGTCTGTCACGAATGCAATAGAGAAATGAGGAAAAGCAAGATGGCCGCCGTTAAATACCGCTGTGTGACGTCACCGGGCTTGCTGGCTGCTGATAGGCTGCATGTGACTGCCCCAGCTTGCACTGGCGCGGGATACATGTCCAGACATGTCCCGCCCGCCATCTTAGAATGCCTGTAATGTAAATGAATGGATGTTAAAGGAAAACTTCGAGTGATCGAATCGCGGGGAAATTCGGATTCGATCCGAATCGAATTTTTCCTGAAATTCGGATCGAATCCGGGTTCGTCCGGATCGATTCGCTCATCCCTAACCCCAATCGGGGGTGCCCCGCTCTGTGAAACCCTCCAGATTGCCGATGCCAACTCCCCTCTTCCTACAGTGCATGCACGGCCGCTCGTCCAATCAGCGCACACTTCCAGCGCGCTGGTGGCCGCATCCCCGGCTTCCGTCTAACAGGGAGCGTGCTGGCGCTGGGCATTCACAAATGCCTGGCGTGGGCACGTGCCCTGCTAGAAGGATAGCAGGGATGCGGCTTGCGCATGCGCCGTTGGACTGGGAAACAAGGTAAGTGTATGGAGGGACCTGGGGGGTTTCACACAGCTGGGGCATCCCGATTTTGGATGTCCCGGGTGGAGGGAATCGATTGGCCGGCGGGGGTTATTACTGCTATATTACTAAAATAAAAAGGGGCCGGTAGCAGGACATAAGGACCAGCTTCTGTATGCTAGGGCTCAGTGGGCTGGGAGGAGTGGGGCTGAAGCCCTAAAACTCAACCCTCTGTTTATCTGGTGGTGACTGTTAATTGCACTTTCCATGGCATTTTGAAAAATTCCATTATTGTGTGTCAAAATGATGTCTTCAAGGTGCTAAACTTATCTGTGTGTTTTTTCTTTTCTATTTGTTTGCAACTATGGGTATACCAACTAGTACAGAGCAGAGACTTCCTGACTCTGGCTTACTAATTATCTCATTGGCAGAGGCAGAGAAAATGCTCCACATTCCCGAGCTCAGGTTTAACCTTTCCTGCTGTAATTTAGCCTATTCAGAAGAAGAGATCATAATCTTTTGTTTCAGTAGCCAAAAGGTTCCTGGCAGTGTTCTCACCTGGGGAGGTCATTAAGTGCTGCTTGATTTAGCCAAAGCTGCTGATGAGCTCACTTGTTACAGTGGAAGGATTCTGGAACTTGTAGTCGTAGTGTTTTTTTTTTAAGGTCAAGAAAGTCACTCCCACTTTATTACCACAGAGCCACAGGAAAGCAAGAAACTTGGAAACAGCATTCTAATAAGTAAACCACAGATATGGGGGTACAATTCTAGCACAAATGTTTATTTTACATTCCAAAAGAGGGAAACAAAAAGGCACACCAAAAACCTGACAAAAGGGAGTTTTCCTTTAAATTCAGGCATGGTATTTAAAGTACAAAACTAAAACAAAGTTCAAAAACAATGTAAAAGAAGCCCAGAAAGGTGGCCTTTGCTCCAGCAGCTGAGTGCAGACAAGGAGTTTCTCTTACACCAGATGTGGATGAGCAGCTTTACAGAACATCAGCTGATCCCAGGCAAGTTCCACAACTGTCCAGCAGAGGGAACTTGTACTTTCTTTAAGAAAGCGGGAGAACACCATAAAACAAAGCTAGTTATAAAGATGCCTCCAATGTAACAGAAATAGCTGCTGAATTGTATTTATATTAAGAATTTTCCAACAAAAAAACATCTGCATTATGCATTATAGGAGTTGGATTTCTCAGAACTATAACCCCCCCATTGAGAATATATTATTTTTAGGGACTAACTCGCCTTATTCAGAGCCTCTCTCGCACACATGACGTCAAAGGACCATATTTGGTCTATTTTTGGGTGATTCAGAGCCTTGTCTTTGTGGCAATTTGTCCTTTTTGCAGGAAATTACGGTATGTGTTCAGCGTATAAATACGGCTCAAGGAGTCTGTAATTTTACGAGTTTTGCCTGTGATTGTGCGGGATTCAGAGCCCTGAATTTTCGGACCTATAAAAGCCATAGGTTTCCGGTTCAAACGTGCTCCCTCTTTTTGCTAATAGGAAAACTTGAACGGTGTTTTGTTGCTAGTGGAAATACAGGCTACATCCTCTGCACCTACGATGGAGCCCCATGACGAGTTCTGTGAAGTGTACGAGCGCCTGCAGCAGCGTGGACTGTTAACCATGTGCCTTCCAGAGCTTAGGCATACCCACCTATATATCGTTTAGATATCGATCAGATGACAGATCAGCAGGTGTTCAAATTGACCTGACTAAACCACCGTTCTCTTGAGGAGCTTTACTCAGAGTTGCAGTCATGGTTGGCTGCCGCCACAACAAGGAGGGGACATGCAATTGGAGGTATGACCAAATTGGTTGGCTGCCTCCAATTTTTTGCGAATGGCTCCTTCCAGAGGCTAGGGGGCACAGTTGGTTTATCAACATTGTGAATATACCAAGCGTTGTGGGTGCCATCAATTGTATGCATGTTGCTCTGGATCCCCCAGCTGCTCAGGAGTATATGTTTTGGTATGTTCAGGTCCACATAGCTCCTCCTTGTAGTCCACTCTCCTCTCTTGAGACTAGCCTAGCTTCCCCTCCCCCCAAACATCTTCCCTGTGTCTCAGTCTGTTTAGGTCCACATAGCTCCTCCTTGTAGTCCACTCTCCTCTCTTGAGACTAGCCTAGCTTCCCCTCCCCCCAAACATCTTCCCTGTGTTTCAGTCCGTTTAGGTCCACATAGCTCCTACTTGTAGTCCACTCTCCTCTCTTGAGACTAGCCTAGCTTCCCCTCCCCCCAAACATCTTCCCTGTGTCTCAGTCTGTTTAGGTCCACATAGCTCCTCTTTCTTGTCCACTCTCCTCTCTTGAGGCTAGCCTAGCTTCCCCTCCCCCCAAACATCTTCCCTGTGTCTCAGTCTGTTTAGGTCCACATAGCTCCTCCTTGTAGTCCACTCTCCTCTCTTGAGACTAGCCTAGCTTCCCCTCCCCCCAAACATCTTCCCTGTGTCTCAGTCCGTTTAGGTCCACATAGCTCCTACTTGTAGTCCACTCTCCTCTCTTGAGACTAGCCTAGCTTCCCCTCCCCCCAAACATCTTCCCTGTGTCTCAGTCTGTTTAGGTCCACATAGCTCCTCCTTGTAGCCCACTCTCCTCTCTTGAGGCTAGCCTAGCTTCCCCTCCCCCCAAACAGCTTTCCTGTGTCTCAGTCTGTTTAGGTCCACATAGCTCCTCTTTCTTGTCCACTCTCCTCTCTTGAGGCTAGCCTAGCTTACATCCCCTCAAACATCTTCCCTGTGTCCCATTTGGACTTGTTTTATTTTATTGTTGCTGTTCATTTGTAGTTGCCGGTCTAGTGACCATTTTTTATTTGTGGTTTCTTTTAAGCAACCGCAGGATGGGCCACTCTCTTAGCGTCCAATGTGTCGTGGGGATGGATCTTCTCTTTTTCAGTGTTTTGGCCAGCTTCCCTGGCTCATCCCACAATGCATTAATCTTGAGGAATTCCAGTTTATACACCTGTTTTGAGAGTGGCAAGCTGACTGGCGGTTGCCTTGTGGGTAAGTCTGTTTATTGCTGGAGTGGATCTGCATGTTTATTGGTTATGTTGCATTTGCAATGTGTTTTTCTTTTCTGTTTTGAGCCTCCTTTTTGTAAATGGTTCCTGCGTTAGCCAATTGTTCTCCCTGCCCTCCTTTGCTACAGCTGTGCCCATGCCCCTCTTTGAATGTCCACTTCTCCCTGTTGCAGTTACAAATGCTTAGGCCAAACATCCTGCCTTTCCTTTTGCTTGTTTGGCCCTACATTTGTCTTTAAGGTTATTCAGGTTATCCCTTGCTGTCCTGGCTCCTTCAATACAAGTCAGAGAAAGTCATGCAAATTATCATGGCGTGCATCAGTCTTCAAACCTGCCTTGAGCCAGAGGGTGGCAGCATATTTGGGGGGAGACAACCCATGCTTCTACTCCAGAGATTCCTGGACATCTGTATGTTGGCACCCAGAGCCATGCGGGCCAAACCCAGACAGAGTTCTGGGTTATGGCACAACTGTGGATGCAGGTCAACAGAAAATAGATCAATAAAAATGTGCCTGTCTGGTGGGGACCCCCCACAACCCAGAGTCCAGCATGGCAGGTTAGGGGGATATCGCCCGGATTTGGGTGTTTGCAGCTTGCTGTGCCTCAAGCTTCTCCAGCCTTTGAAGAGAAACCTGGTTGGCCTCCACCAGAGCCCCAACCAGCGTCTCTGCTGGTGGTGGTGCTGCTGCTCCACAACCACTGCAGCCAGGTCTTCATGGACCAAACGGGTGGTCCGTCCCACAACCTTAAAATATATAATGGCGTTTTGCCGAAAAGTGGTGCTGTTGGCCTTCTAGTTTTCCACCACCTTACCAAAGACAGGTGACGTCTGGCTGCAGGCTGGGGCTGTCTTCCTCCTGGGTACACTGTGGAGCTGCTACTGGAAGAATGAAGCTGGAGCTGCAGGGAGGAGTGGCAATGGCCAGTGTAGTGCCAGCAGCTGGTGGAGGTGTCCAGATCTCATCCAGATGTTCAGAGTGCCCTTCCTCCAGCTCATTAATTTCATCCAGGAGAGGTGTAATCTTTGTAGAGAAAGGTCACATTAGAGTTAGTTTTTCACAAGGTCACCACACAGACCACAACCTTTACTCTGGGTTCACCCTACTCCTCCACCTTGCCCTTTGCCTATTAAGCTCACTCATTTACCACATCACTATCTGGGCTCTGCGCCCTTGGTGGCAGGCTGGTGGGTGGGCCCAGGCTTGATGTTATCTTGGTTGGCTGTGGCTGCAGGTGGGTGGTCTTGCAAGTGAGGTACTGCTGGCTGGGGTGTTGCTGCAAAGTCAAGGTAAATGGACTGATAGTTTCCTCTTAACAGAATATGTGGCCCTTCAAAATCCCTACAAGGGATACACACTGGGTCCAACATCGATGTGCCCCCCCCCCCAAATTTTGGCCTGTTCACTCCCATGTTAGGGGTTACATATTAAGGTTTCCAAATATCCTTGGTGTGTGTTGTTTCACAACATATTTTGCGCAGGCAAGCCCTCAAGGTCGGTTATGCATGTGGGAACTAAGGTTGGTGGGTGCCGTGTTTGGTTGGCCTACTGCCCCCTGTGCCAAGCTACAATTTGCTAACAAGTCTTAGCACTGGTGGGCACATGCCACCTGTCAGTGTCCATGGTGCCCGACACCCCCTGGTAGGTGTTGGGGTGGAGCATCGCCAACACCCACTGCTCAGCACGGGTAAATTGAGTGGCAATGGTGCCAAGACAGGGTGTGGGTGTAAGCGGTGGCCCCGAACCCTTGGAGTCCCCCACAGCTCCTTCACATTCCGGTAGGCCAATGCCCAAGAAAACACAGGTTGTGCTGCATGTAAAGTCTAATAACATGTTTGCTAAGTGCTGGTGTGTTGTGCTTCTCTGTCCGTAAAGAATCATCAGAGGGTGAGTATGTGGCAATGGGCCCCCTGGGATGGAAGTGGTGCACGAATCAGGTGGGTGTCAAGCCAGTGAAGCAGAACAATACCCAAGCATTACACAAATACATGGTTTAAAAATAATAACTCAGGTTATTCAGCTTTCCCTCTAAAGACCCTGAGGAAGGGATGGCCTGCAGAGGAGGGTTGCCCCCTTAAACTATGGATCAACTAGTTTGGGTATACGGTATATGTAAAAAATATACAGGTACACATGTGGACCAAAAAGAGCTAATGTATATTTTTTTCTCTTTGCAGGTGCCATGTTGGTCACAGAAAAAATTAAAATTAAAATATATATGTTTTATATGTTTTTAATATACCTTTACCCTTAAAGTTATATGCTGCACAGTGGCGTGTTTTATATGCAGCTACATAAAGCAAATGCTAAGCAACAACAACAGCAGTGTAAAACAGAAGACCAAAACAGAAGGTGGACAAGGTATGAGGTGAGTAACAGAGGGTAGAAGCAGATGGCATGGCAACGAAGGTACAAAGGTAAGTATGTGCAAGGACAAGCAGACTACATGGGATGCCCTAGATGCCAGCAGGGGGAAGAAAGGTACGTATATGCAAGGACATGCAGACTACATGGAATGCCCTACATGCCAGCAGTGGGATGAAAGGTAAGTATATGCAAGGACATGCAGACTACATGGAATGCCCTACATGCCAGCAGGGGGATGAAAGGTAAGTATGTGCAAGGACATGCAGACTACATGGAATGCCCTACATGCCAGCAGGGGGATGAAAGGTAAGTATGTGCTGGGACATGCAGACTACATGGGATGCCCTAGATGTCAGCAGTGGTATAAAAGGTAAGTATATGCAAGGACATGCAGACTACATGGAATGCCCTACATGCCAGCAAGAAAGCCACCGAGGAACATGGAACACGGAGAACAATGGGATCCACACCAAGTTACATCCATAAACAGGTAAAACACTAGGCTTCTGAAACGGCTTCGGGTTCAAATAGCGTAAATGCTCAGCTAAACCGTATGCGCATGTAAAGCAAGTATGTCCACTTACACATGGACAAACTTTTCTAGGAACGTGGCTGTGAATGATACGAGCATTCACATTTTCCCGGTTACCAAGATCGGTTCCCTAAAAAAAACGAGCATTCACGGACAGGCTCTGAATCACGCTGACTGTGTTTTCCGAAGCAAGTGAAGTAGCAGTGTTAATCTTAGCTAATCTTTAATAGGCTGCACGTTAGGTTTGTTAATCATTGGCTGGTCTTGTGATATTTATCTTCATTTGCTATATACACATGAATTCTAGCCTCCAGACTTGAAGTGTTGTTGAATTATAATGGCCAACAAAAAGCTGCGCAGGAGATTATATAAATAATAAAAATCACAGCATTCAGTTTTATCACAAGTTTCAAGAAGTATTTTCAAACATCTGAAATGTAAAGTGGACCAAAACCCAGGATTTTGACTATCCTGGGTTTCCCGATCGGAGGTGCCCCGCTGTGTGAAACCCCCCAGGTTGCCCGATCTCACTCACCCTACCTCGGTCCTATGGCGCATGCGCAGCCTCTTGTCCAGGCAGCACGCTCGGATCCACTCCCGCTCCTTCATCCTAGAGCTTTAACAGGTGTGTGCCCGCCTGGCCATTTACAAATGCCCGGCACGTGCTCTGCTAGAGGGATAGCAGGGATGCGGCTGCTGCTCACCCTTGTGCCGTTGGACCAGGAACGAAGATGAGATTTCGGGCGACCTGGGGGGTTTCCCACAGCGGGGCACCCCAAATCTGGATTTTCCGGGGGGAGCAAATATGCTCCTAGACTCCAGGATGGGTTGTGGTTCACTTAAAACATACCCCACTATTGGGTCTATTCAGCACCATGATTATTTTTTTACTCACTTTTTCTTTTGAGTAAACACTTTTTCTCATTATTTGTTATATTGGAGCAATTCAGCGCCATATTAAGTGTCGCAATTTCTACAGCTAAATATGATGCTGAATTGCACCGAGGGATAAATTCATGAGAAAAAGTGAGTCAAAAAATACGGTACTGAATCATACCTTATGTTCGCTAGTTTTAGGTCTTTTTCACACCTAATCATCTGCTTTGGAAAAGTCCTGTGTGCTGTTTTTCCAATTCAACGCAAACGCAGCTCCATAGAGGTCTATGGCAATGCAACGCAGATGCAACAAAACGCACCACGGTGCAACACAATGCAGCGCAAAAACGTAGTGGTGTGAAAGGAGTGTAAAGGAGAACTTTTGTCAGGGTTTTGGGGTTGTGCCTCATTGTTTTCCTCTTCTGGAATATAAAATAAACATTTGTGTTAGGATTGTGCCCCCAGACCTGGGATTTACTTATCAGCATGCTGTGTCCAAGTTTCTTATATCTCTGTGTGTCTGTAATCCTAAAGTTGGAGCAGCTTTGCTGGCCTTAAGTAACATAGAAATATAGAAACGTATGTTCTCTTTATGTTAGGATAGATGTGTGCTTATCCCAGGCATGTTTAAATTCAGTGACTGTTGATTTTTCAACTACCTCTGCTGGAAGTTTGTTCCAAGCATCTACTACTCTTTCTGTAAAATAATATTTTCTAACATTGCTCCTGATCTTCCCCCCGACTAGCTTCAGGTTGTTCCCCCTTGTTCTATCGTTAAGTTTCTTCTTAAAAAACACTTCCCTCCTGAACCTTATTCAAACCTTTCACATATTTAAAGGTGTCAATCATGTCCCCCCTCTCCCTTCTTTCCTCCAGACTGTACAAATTAAGTTCTTTAAGTCTCTCCTGATAAGTTTTAAGTTTAAGTCCTTCCATCATTTTTGTTGCCCGCCTTTGGACACGTTCTATTTGAATAATGTCTTTTTGCAGGTAAGGTCTCCAGAACTGCACACAGTATTCTAGCTGTGGCCTTACCAGGGCTCTATACAGCGGCATCACAACCTCCCTCTTCCTACTGGTGATGCCTCGAGCTATGCAGCCGAGCATCCTGCTTGCTTTTCCCACTGTCTGGCTACACTGTCCACTCATCTTGCAGCCATCAGTAATCAGTCTTGCAGCTATCAATAATCAGTAAAAAGTAAAGACTACAAGTCCCAGCATCCATCTACTGTAACAGGTGATCTAATCAGCAGCTTGGGCTAAATCATACAGTAGTTATTACCTCCCCTGCTGTGAACACTGCCAGTAACGATTTAGCTACTGGAACACAAGACTGTGATCCCCAATCAGATGGTTAGCAAGCCACAGTCAGGAAGTCTCTGATATGTACTCTAATAGACCACTTGGTTGTACGTTGCTAATATAAACTTGTTGCTACATAGAACTGTTTTTTTTTCTTTATTGCATGGCACGGCCCGCTTCGGTATTCATAACAGTTGGGTTATTCCGCCACAAGGTGGCGCAGTGGTACTGCAGAAAAGCTGTGGCATCTCCCGGCCCCCTATAAAAATTGGATTAACCATAGAGTTCCCAGTGTTTCCTCTGCAGTGATACTGTGAAGTTAGAAGATGGCTCTCTCTCTTGCGCAGGTGAGCGGGGCAACCAAGCCTGCGGCCCTGCATGTCTATTTCCATCCGTTTCTGGACCCTCTGTGCCTCCCAGCCTCGGCTGATGGATCGGGGGAGGGTAGAGGAGCACTAGGGTCAGGTGTTTAAGGAGCGCAGCTCCAAGCCGCAGACCCTGTAACACAAAGGGTAGCCGGCCATAGGCTTTATGTTGGGCCTATTAGGGATGCGGATTTTGTGTCCTGGCTTCTGAAGGGGTAAGTAGTTTGGGGACTGTGTTCCCTTATTTTCCTTTTTGGGTCCCCGACGTGCCCCCCCCCCCCCCTGGCTATGGCTGCTCGCCGCTGCCTTCTTCTCTCTCTCTCTCCCCCCTCTCTGACTTCGTTGGGGGGGGGGGGGGTGGTAGCGGCGAGTGGTGATATCTGTGGTGTTTTGAAGTTTTTTGTGTATTTTGTGGTGTTTTTAGCTGCCGTGCCGCTTTGTACTGCTTTCCGAGGCTGTGGGCGCTATAACCTGAGGTGATTTTGCTTTGTCATGGGGCCAGCCGGGTCACGTGAGTGCCGTTTTTCGCACTCTTCGGGGGGGGCAGGGCCGGGTGATGACGCATATCGCGTCGTTCCCCCCGCGGCCCCCCCTCGAGGTACCTCTGCCGGCGCCATTTTGGACAAGCTGCCTTCCTGGCTGCAGCGCTGCTTCCTCCGGCGGGTCGCCTTATTCAGCAGTCTGTTCCTGTGTGACCCCGCGGTGTCTTTGGTCCGTGTGTTCTGTTTGGGTTTTTTTTTATTGAATTTGGGTGTATTTGCTGCGGGATGCTCATGTTTTTACTTATGTCTTTCAGGCGGGATACCATTGGGTTGTGGTTTCCCCCTGGCTCCACTCCTTCCTCACCCTCATTCCCCCCTTTATTGACTTCTGGGGGCATCCCGTGGGAGGGCATCCCGGGTGGCTTCTGTCTTAAGCCTGTACCCACTTCTGGCCTATTGCGCCTGTGCTAATCACCATATGGAGGCTTCTGGGGAAAGCGGCTGTGTTCCATGTGTGGGGTATCCTCTGTGAGTAACAGTGTCACGGTGTGCGTGCCGTGCGCTGAAAGTGTCCTTGCGCTTCAAGCTGGTTTGCCTGCTTCGCTTCCCAGCTCTGCACCTCACTCGGCTTCACCTACTCCCCCGCTCCTGCAATTGGGCCCCAGTGAGGGGAATGTTGGCAGGGAGTCACATTCTGATTTGGCTCTGCGGGTGGCTAAAATTGAACAGCAGCTTGCCAGGCCTGTTCCTAGTAAGGCCTCTGGCAAGAAGAGACACCTGGATCCCAGGCCCTCCCCCCTTACTGAGATGTATGTGGGGATTGATGAGCTTGGTGGCTGCCACCCCCTTGAGATGGAGGAGCTCTCCCAGGATTCCCAGGGGGAGCTTTTTCGCCCTGGTAAACAGCGTCTAGAGTTCCCTGAGCCAGGAATATTTTACCACCTTGGTGCTTAAAGAATGGGAACGTCCTAACAAGCTGCCTGCTGTGCCCAAGGGTTTGGATAAAAGGTATCCCTTTCCTGCTGAACTTGTTAAGAGGTGGTCATTTCCCCCTGAAGTGGACGCTTCCCCTTCGTGGGGCTGCGGCTATTTGGGGAGCGTCTTGATGTTCTAGCCAAGGATGGAAGGCTGCCTCAGCGTAGGAGGCAGTCTTGGCCCTTTCGGGGGTCCTCTGACCCCCCTCCCTTCCTTCCGCATTCCCACAGGGGGCCATGGCTCCCTCCTCTCCAGTGGTCGCAGAGATTCTTGGGGACGTGGCAGACCCCGTGGTCGTCCCGGTTTCTCCTGGAATTCTAAGCCCAAACCCTCTCCCAAGCCCCCTCAGGCATGAAGGGGCGCCCTCACCCATCCGGGTGGGGGGACGGCTTCGGCTCTTTGCTCACGTCTGGAGGCTCCGCGTTTCAGACCGGTGGATTCAGGAAGTAGTGTCCTCTGGTTACAAGATAGAGTTTGCAGCCTGCCCCCCCCCCAAGATTCATCAGATCCCGGATGTCTTTAAACCCCCTGTCTGATCAAGGGTTGCTTCTGGCGGTTCATTGCCTGTTAGAGTCCAGAGTCATTTGTTTGGTGCCCCATCAAGAAAGGGGTCAGGGGTACTATTCCAATCTTTTCACGGTCCCCAAAAAGGACGGCTCTCTGAGGCCCATTCTGGATCTGAAGGGCCTCAACAATTTTGTCAGATTCAAGCATTTTCGCATGGAGACGCTGCGCTCTGCTGTCAGTACCCTTCGCTCGGGCGTCTTCATGACCACTGTGGACATCAAGGATGCTTATCTTCATGTGCCTATCTTCCCAGGTCATCAGAGATTTCTAAGGTTCAAGCTGCAGGATCAGCATTACCAGTTGCTCTATGTGGCTCTACCCTTCTGTATCACCTCGGCACCTAGGGTGTTCACCAAGGTGCTGGCGGGAGTGATGGCTCTGCTAAGGAACCAGGGCATCCGTATCATTTCTTACCTGGACGACAACCTGATTGTGGCCAAGTCTTTTCCTCAGGCCGAGCGGAACAGTCAAATGGTGACATCCACTCTAGAGTCTTTCGGCTGGTTGATCAACTATCCCAAGTCTTCTCTGTCTCCGTCCTTGGTGAGGTCCTTTCTGGGCAAGACTCTGGATACCTCTTCAAGGTGTTCCTTCCTCAGCAGAAGGTGGAGGGTCTTCAGCTGCAGGCTCGGGCTCTGCTGTCATGTCCTCATCCCTCCATCCGTCAGGGGATGCAGTTGGTGGGCCTGATGGTGTCCTGCTTCGAGGCAGTCCCCTTTGCTCAGTTTCACATGAGACCTCTCCAGTTGCACCTCTTGTCAGTTTGGGATCGGGACCCTGTGTCCCTGGGTCAGGAATTTGTTCTGTCTCCCCTGGCCAGACAGTCTCTCTCGTGGTGGCTGGATTTAAGGAACCTTCTGGGGGGCAGGTCCTTCCTGCCCCCGTGCTGGGAAATGGTCACCGCGGATGCCAGTCTGACCGGCTGGGGAGGCTTCTGGAAGTTCCAGGGTCGGTGGGGCCCACAAAAGGTCCATGCTTCCATCAACGTCGTGGAACTGAGGGTGATCAGGTTGGTTCTTTCTCGCCTATCCACTCACCTTCGGGGTCGGGCTGTTCAGATCCGCTCAGACAACCAGACGGCGGTGGCCTACATCAATCATAAGGGAGGGACTTGGAGCAAGCGAGCCTTCAAGGAAGTGTCCCTGATTCTGTCTTGGGCGGAACAGCATGTTCCTTGCATCTCAGCGGTCTACATCCCAGGGGGTGGGATGAGAACCATGTGGCGGACTCCCTGAGCAGGGGGACATCTTGTCTGGGGGAGTGGTCTCTCAACAACCCCTCTGTCATCGCTGGGGTCAGCCGGATGTGGACCTGTTTGTGTCCCGTCACAATCACAAACTTCCCAGATTTGTCTCTCTGTCTCAGGATCCTCTGGCCTTCGCCACGGATGCCCTGGCAATACCTTGGACGGAGTTTCAGCTTCTCTATGTGGTTCCTCCGTTTCCTCTCTTGGGCAGGGTCATGCACAAGATAGCCCAGGAGCGGGTACCAGCCATACTGGTGGCCCCTTGCTGGCCAAGGAGAGTTTGGTTTGCAGACGTCGTGCAGCTGGCAGTAGACCGGCATGTCTTGCCCAAGGATCCAGATCTTCTCACTCAGGGGCAGCTACGCCATCCCAATTTACAAACTCTGGCTTTAACGGCTTGGCTGCTGAAACCTCCATATTGATGGAAAAGGGGTTGCCTGCCTCTGTTGTTGATACCATGATTCGGGCTAGGAAGAAGTCCTCGTCCTTTATCTATTACAGGGTCTGGCATGCTTACATTGCCTTTGGATCTGGGCCTTCAACTTATTACCCTTAAAAGGCCATGTTTCAGCTCTGGCAATTTTTTTCCAAAGATCTTTTGCCAATCACCGGTTGGTTAAAACCTTTTTCCAGGGTGTTTCTCATGTGCGTCCACCCCGTAAGCCTTTGCTACCAGTCTGGGATTTGAATCTGGTGTTGTCTGCTCTGCAAGGGCCTCCCTTTGAACCTACCAGTAAGGCTGCCTTGTCTATTTTGACTCTTAAGGTAGCCTTTCTGGTGGCTATCACTTCTGTAAGGCGTGTTTCTGAGCTGGCGGCGCTTTCCATCAAACCTCCTTATTTTGAGAGGCATCAGGATGAGGTGGTGTTTCGGCTTAAGCCGTATTTCCTGCCAAAGATTGTGTCTGCCTTTCATCTCAATCATGACATTGTCTTGCCTTCATTGTGTCCTAATTCTGCTAATTCCAAGTAGCGGACTCTGCATTCCCTAGATGTGGTCAGGGCTCTGAAGTTTTATTTGGTCGCTACAGAGATTTTCAGGAAGTCTGATGCTCTTTTTGTTCTCACTTCTGGACCTAGAAAGGGTTTGCCTCCGGCTAAATCCACTATCAGCAAGTGGATCCGTCAGACGGTGGTTCAAGCCTATTCTGCTAAGGGAAAGGAACCTCCCTTTAGGATTACTGCTCATTCCACTCGTGCTATTGGTGTCTCTTGGGCTTTTCAGCACCAAGCTTCTGTTGAACAAGTTTGCAAGGCCGCTACTTGGTCTTCTGTTCATACTTTTTCTAAGTTTTACAAGGTTGATGTTAAGGCCTCAGCGGATGCTGCTTTTGGCCACAAGGTGCTTCAGGTGGTAGTGCCTTGAACTACTGCCCGTGACACTTTGGGGATCCCACCCTACTCTGGACACTGCTTTTGGATGTCCCAACTGTTATGAATACCGAAGCCATGCAATAAAGAAAAAAGCAATTCTGTGAGTACTCACCTGTAGAATTGTTTTTGTTCTTGCATGGCATGGCCTGCTTCGACCCACCCTTGTTATCGTTATTCTTGGTTGCCTCTTTATGGTGATTGTTCCAAGTTAATTGGGGTTTTTTTTACCTTTTTCACATTTCTTACTTTATTCTCTCCTGGCTTCTTGTCTCACTGCTTGTGTATGCTGGGGAACTCTATGGTTAATCCCATTTTTATAGGGAGCCGGGAGATGCCACAGCTTTCTGCAGTACCACTGCGCCACCTTGTGGCGGAATAACCCAACTGTTATGAATACCGAAGCAGGGCGTGCCATGCAAGAACAAAAACAATTCTACAGGTGAATACTCACAAAATTGCTTTTTCCCTGCCTTACCTTTGCCCACTCCTTCTCACCTCACCTCTATCCACCTCTGGTCACTTACCTCTTCCCCTTCATTTCACCCCACCATCTTCCTGCCACCTCTGCTCACCTTTCCATAGACACAAGGCATTTGCAGCTTATATTTTCTGTGACCCCTTGAAGTGGAAGAATACGACAATTTGGCCCTTAGACCAAAAAAGGTTGTGCACCCCTCTTTATTATGTTATTCCTCCTTGATCAAAAAAATAGCCACTCTGCCCCTTGGTGTTCTGAAGGTGGTTGAGCACAGCAAGCCACAGTGGTCCCACAGCTGTCTCTGAGCACAGCAGAGTATGTTCATGACACATAAATCTGCCCCATGACACGCACTTCCCAGCTCAGCCACGACCCAGAAATATATGGGAATAAAGCAGAGAATAAAGGTATTTACATAGAATTAGAGATTTTGAGATGCTTTGCAATGGCATATTTACACTGTTCCCAAGGGTGAAAAGGTGGGAGGAAGTTGGTGTGTGTCTGTACAGGGACTTTAAAGTGTACCTATACCCAGATAGGAATGGTATGTCATCATCTTCTTTCCCCAGCCCAGTGCCCCAAAACAGCCTGTGTTTCTTTATTTTTTCATTAAAGCCTTTGCCCAATATTTATAAACACACTAACATTAAGCTGTATTATGTAGAATGGAATGCCATGTGCTAATTCATTCAGTTCCTAGGTAAACTGGCACATAATGGCAGTTATAACTGATTAGGCTCCCCATTGATGAGGTGTGTTTAAAGTAGACCAAAACCCTGGATTTTGACTATTCTGGGTTTTGGTCCTTGCTCCTGAGGCACCCTGATCGGAGGGGGGGGCCCCGCTGTGTGAAACCCCCCAGGTCGCCGCAACCAACTCACCTCTTGCCGGTCCTACGGCGCATGCACAGCTGTTTGTCCAATCAGCACGCACGCTGACGGCACCTCGTCTAAGCCTTCGTATAAGGCCAGCGGCTCCGAGCGTGCTGACGGCCGCATCCCCCGCAACCCTCTAACAGGGAGTGTGCCCGCGCCGGCCATTCACAAATGCCTGACATGGGCACATGCCCTGCTAGAGGGATAGCGGGGATGTGGCCACGGCTCGCGCAAGCACCGTTGGACTGGGAAAGAAGGTAAGTGTATGGGGCGACCTGGGGGGTTTCACACAGAGGGGATCCTGATTTTGAATGCCCCAGGGGGAGGGAATCTTATAGATCCCTGGGCCGATCGCCGTGGGTTTTGGTCCACTTGAACTGAATGTATCATCTCTGAAAAGCACAAGGGAGCAATATGGACGACCATTTGAACATCCACTTTGTGTTTTTCTGAATATTGGGGAAAGGCTTGAGTGAAAAAAAAAGACACACAGTCTGTTTTGGGGCACTAAACTGGGGATAGAAGGTGATGACATAAAATCACTTTAAAGCTGAAATCATGCCAATGTGCTTGCTGCAGCAGTCCTCTGGCTGTACTATGGGGGTCTAACTAATTTTCATACTGGATAAGTCCTGCTACTTCCCATAATGTCTTCTTCAAAGCTAAAATCACATCAGATGGTATCTACCAATGTTCTGACTGCAGTGTGATGTACTGGGGGTTCATTTTGGGATGGGAGTGGATAAGCTTGCAGTCATTGGCTGCTTCGCTGTAACCCATAATAGGTATTTTAATTAATTATATGGCTTGTTCTTTTACTTGCTTTCAGAATCATGATGGCCCCTAGGGACACTTTTCAGTGGGCCTAAGGTCTCCAACTTTAGGATCAACCATGACATTGTCAGACTCTCCCACCTGAGGACACACACATCAGCAGACATTTAAATCCTAAACCAAAGCCCCCAAAAAATTACAATTACCACTATCCTTTGTACCTAGAATATTCACCTAGAATATGTCAATGCATGTTGTCCCATATATATCTAATGTATTTCATAGGCACTTATTACCATTACAAGACCAGGCAGCTTGACACTGTACAGCCTCAAGGCTTACCTTTCTTTAGTAAATAAAGGTGTGTCAGGCAGACAGAAATGATGGTATCTAGACCTTGCTTCCGATCTGGCTGGGCTTCCAGGAACACATATGCAGCTCCATTTATGCTGCTACACAACTCTTGTACCAGCAGACCATAAGGAAGCTGCTTTGGGACAGAGATGGTCAGTATATGAGGGACATAATATGCCAATATATCAGTGCTGCAGATTATTGGGGCAGAACAGTATAATTTGTGGAGGTATCTGTATTATGTGTGGTTGTATTGAATGGCATGGCGTTGGAATTAATATTTTGCCTAAGGAATACCAAATGATCAATGTAAGCTTACCGTACACATTCGCCAGCAGGAATCAGGAAACAAACCAGGACAACAGGAGACCAATTCGCGGTGCAGGAGCAGTGGTAAGGTGAGCGATCTGTTTCGTGCCCCCTGGTACTGCTTTGGTCTGAAGTCTGTGGAAAAGTCCACAAAAATGCCTTTTCCTTTAAAGGGTTAAATAACATGCTTTCTGCTTGCCCCATGATGGATGTCAGGCAGTGGCGGACTGGGGCCAAAAATCAAGCCGGGACTTTATCAGCATTTGGCCTGTCCATGGCCAAGCAGTGGCATCTCTGCTGCTTCCTGGCCGGTCAATCAGTGTGCTCCAAGACTGAGGCTATATCATTAGGGTGAGGACATGGGTTGGGGTTGCTTGGGTGAGGGGACAGAGCGGTGAAGGGGATGGGGGGCTGGGATTGGATGGGAGTGTTATTAAAGCGCTATGGAAGATGATGGCGCTATATAAATAAACAATAATAATAATAATAAAGGTAGCAGCCCAGACTGCTCCAAAAGCAGTGCGGCCCACCGGGCATTTGCCCAGGTCTCCCTGGGGCCAGTCCACCCCTGCTGTCAGGGGCTGCACCTTTCATTCACCCGCGCTTTGTATTCCCTGATTTGAACTTGCTACCTTCTGCTGACATCATTCTCGGCCCCTCAGTGGATTCACTTCTAAAGGAACCTTTACAATGAGACATGCATGAATGAGTCATGCTCTGCTGCAGAGGAGGCCTAGCAGAATGGAGAGAGTTGACTATGTCCTACTAAGAAATATAAACCAGCTGAATAAAAAAATGCAGCCCATTGCAGCTAACATGGGGAGAGCAGAAAGAATGCGGGTGTTGGTCGGCTTTAAAGTGGACCTTCACCCTGAATAAGAGCCTATCTTATATGTTTCCCACACTCTGTACATACAGATTGCTCACATTAAAAATCATCCTACCTGCATCTATTGCATGATATGAGCCTTTAAACATCCAAGATGGCGGCTCATGGAGCATCAGGCAGCCTGCAAACAGGAAGTGCCTTCTGACTGTGCTGCTCTGCATTCTGGGATTGCTGACCTTTTCCTGACCCCAGCTCTGCTCTGTCCGAGCAAAGCACAGATATAACCCGCCCCTCTGTACTTTTTCCCACTTTTCTCCCCTCAGTAAGTGTGATGCTTCTGAGTCAAGATGGCGGCGCCTGTATCCTAAAGTCCTGAACAGAGTTGCAGCCGAGTGGGGGAAAGAATAATAGGTACTAAAAACCTATAATATATTAACTTTAGATGCTGGGGAATGTTTTTCTAAGAGTTTGGGCTTTTCAATAAATCATGGTGAAGGTCCGGTTTAACCTACAGCGTCACTGACAGAGCTGCTGAAACAAGAGCGTCCAGCATTACAAACTATATGAAACTAGCGATATTTTTTTTTGTTAAATCGCACACCGAGTGCTGCTGAGGCAAAAATATTGGGGCTGAGTGGTATTAACAGGCGTTGATACTTGATAAATCAGGCTCCCCATGTTATATGAAAAAAAAAATCTGAGGGAACCTCTTGGATACAAAAAATGTCTATCTGTCAGAAGCTAATCTGTCAATAGGAAGGCTCAGAGTGACTTCTGTGCAAGAGATCCCTATCAAAATGAATGATCTGGTCTGACTTTATTTCAGAAAAAGTTGAGACATTCATACAAAGATACTGGTGGGGCCACATTTTAAGAAAAAAACAACAATAGCTCTACATTAAAAGTTATATACCGTATAAATATGTATATATAGATATATATATATACCGGTATATAATTAGTGAACGCTGTGATTTAGTTTAGGACCTAATTTGCCACTTGCAATGCTGTGGTCTAATCTACTGTTTATATGTCTGTATGTGACTTTCATGTCTATGTGCTTTTATAACAGGAATCGGCTTTTGGCTACAAAATGCTTTAGGCAGTTGTCCCACCCTAGGTAGTCTTTATCTTTCTTATCTTCTTTAAAGTAGACATCCTGGGGGATTAGTGATCCTGTTTGCTCTCTACTTCTTTCGTGTTTCCTGCAGGTGGAATAAGTCACAGTAGAGTTTTCCTGCCCCATTCAGACAGGCTTAGGCAAGAGCACGCGCACGGCCAGGGATGCGGCAGTGTGCTCTCCCCATTCTTAGTCACAGTGAGAGTCTGCGCATGCGCCGTTGGAACGTGGATAGGTGAGTTTTTGTGGGTTTCACTTAGGGGGGTTTCACACAGTGAGGCATGCCCATTTGGGATGCCCCATGGGCATGGAACTAAACCAGAGAAAGTTAAATTCCCAGGTTTGGTTCTACTTTAAAGTGGACCAACACCCAGGGGTGATCGGCCCGGAAATCTATAAGATTCCCGGGCCGATCACCTCCCACCCCGCGGGACATCCGAGATCGGGATGTCCCGCGGGGTGAAACCCCCCAGAAACCCCAAAAACATCTTACCTGATCCGCCGCCGCCGCCTCCCGCGCGCCCCTCCAGACGTGCGCGCGCCCGCGCCGGCCCTCTGTGAATGGCCGGCGGGGGCGCGCGCGCCGAGAGTGATGCGCGGGAGGCGGCGGCGGCGGCGGAAGCGGCGGAAGCGGCTTGGACGTTCCTGATCCCCGCCTGGACGTTGGCGGGGATTGGCTGCGGCGTTCACGTGGGAGCGTTGAGAGGTGAGTTTTTTGGGGTTTCTGGGGGGTTTCACACAGCGGGGCACCCCCGATCGGGGTGCCCCGCCGAAGTGGACCAAAACCCAGGATAGTCAAAATCCTGGGTGTTGGTCCACAGGCTAATCAGGCTTGCTGTACATTCGATGGAATCTGTGCAGCCACAGGCAAGGAGACTTGGGCTAACATACCACTGAGGACATGCCTGTTGATCTCCACGGCTCGGTAGGCCGTAACACCAATGCATACTTCTTAACTTTTAAAAACAGGAAAGAGAGACATATGTAGTGTTTTTTTTTTTTTTTTACTTAAAACACGCCCAAGCCATGCCCTTAAAGGGAAACACCACCTAAGAATTACTTAATAATAATACAGACAAGCCCCCCACACACATACATGCAGGCAAACCAGGGGTGGACTGGGGTTAAAAAATGGCTTCGGAGCTTTTTAGGGCACACTGACCCTGCTGTACTGTTCCTGGCCCAGCATGTTATGTTAATGTCACATCATAAATATATATACCATATGTTTTGCTTTATAACATGCACCTGGTTATAAGATGCACCCAAGGTTTAGGGGACAAAAATAAGAGAAAAAATATTCTGAACCAACGGTGTGCTAAAATCCCCCCTACCAATCACCCCTTTACAGAGAGTGTGCAAAATCCCACCATTACAGGCAGTGAGCGGCATCCCTAATTATAGCCAGTAAGCATCATCCCACATTACAGCCAGTGAGGGGCATCCCACTTCCCTCCCCCAGAAATCTGGGCAGGACACATACACGGACGGACACACAGATAGACACACTCTTACCTCTCACTGCATTCTACTTTCCAGACTCTGACTGGTGCGGGCAGGCTCTTTCCTTCTGGAGTACCACCCACCCAATGGACCACCAATAGAGCACCAATGGACCACCAATGAACCACCAATGAAAAAAGGCAAAAAAGCAGCAGCCAGCCCTGAGCCCTGCCCCAGGGAAGATGTGAGTGCTTGACTGCACACTCGAGGCGAATGTGCAGGACACATTAAAGCGGCGCGAGACAAGCACCCAGGACAAGCCGGATTGTACCCCAGGAATCGGGATGGCTGGGGGGTGTATCAATGCTTTAATCTGTGCTTGGGAGAGCTGAGGTTCATAATGTGGCTCTGGCAAAGATTTACAGCTCCAGTGGAAGGATCACCAGTGCTGACCTGAAACCATTTCATCGGCCACTGATCTAATGCAGCCACCTCAGCCCCTTCCCCAGCTGCTGACCCGTTACCTCCTGTCTAATCCTCCTAGCTAGTCACTGACCTGCATGCCTGAAAAATCTGGTCCTGCCCTAGGGCAAGCTGTAATTCAGCCCTGGAGTCTTTTAGCTGGTCAGAACTGGAGTCTTTTAGACTCTTTTTGGTCCACTGTATTCAAATATCACCAGTGGTTTGTAGGCTGCATGGAGGGTATATGGGGCACAGCCAGTGGTGTTTAGGCTGTATGGTATGGATGTATGGAGGCTATGTGGGGCTGTATGGTATAGATGAATAGAGAGTATGTGGGGCTGTATGGTATAGATGAATAGAGAGTATGTGGGGCTGTATGGTATAGATGAATAGAGAGTATGTGGGGCTGTATGGTATAGATGAATAGAGAGTATGTGGGGCTGTATGGTATAGATGAATAGAGAGTATGTGGGGCTGTATGGTATAGATGTATGTATGGATGTATGGCGAGTATGTGGGGCTCTATGGTATAGATCAGGGGTGCTCAACATTTTGAAGAGCTTGGGCCACTTAAGCAATTTGGAAACTGGTTGCGGGACGAATTTTCTTGAACAGCATAATGAAGATTTTCTGCAACAATCAGGGTAATCGTTGTTGATTTTTTAAACTGGTATGTCCATCCACCCAGGGCCGGCTCCAGGTTTATGTGGGCCCTTGGGCGGCATGGTCTCAGTGGGCCCCTTTGTGGTGAAGAGTCGCGTCACATCATGGAGGGACGTCCCAAATCTGAATGCCTCCTAAGGGATCATGCTATTTGGATCGCCAGTTTGAGTTAACGGCCAAACCAGGGGGCTTCTTATACAAACAGGGGCATCCCAATTTGGTAAAGCGGACCAAAATTGCTTGCATAGTGGGTATGCCAGCAATCCCAGGGGTTTCACACAGTAGGGTATCACAGATTGGGATGCTCCAGGGATAGGAAATCAGCTGGGGGGGGGGGGGCAACTTAAAAGCAGAACAAAACCTGGCACTTCCTCCCCTGGAATCTAAATCGTGATGCCCCGTTGTGTGGAACCCACCATTCGAGGAGATGTGGGCACGTCATCGCACACACCAAAGGCCAGCCTTGTCAGTGGGCCCCCCCCGGAGGATGGGGGCCCCTGGCAGCTGCCCGGCCTTGCCAGGTGCTGACGCCAGCGCCAGCCCTGCTTCCACCACACCACCCATTACCACATTTATAGCTAACAATCCCAACATGCCACCAATACACATGCTGATTGTATTATTTATATATATTTATAACCCATCACCACATCTTTCCCAAATTGTAACCGTGCTCCCAAAAACTGTTAATATAGTGCTAGGGATTAGACCCATGGATTGTGTTGCATTATTAATGTCACCCCATTCCTCAGAGCCCCTATTGCCACCTCTTTTTGGCATTGCATCCCTTTTTTATCAACGTCCTTAAACCGGACCTTCACCATGATTTAATGAAAAGCCCAAACCCTAAAAAAACTATTCCCCAGCATCTAAAATTAATATATTTTAAGTTTTTAGTCACTTATTATTCTTTCCCCCACCGGGCAGCAACTCTGTTCAGGACTCCAAGATACTGTCACCGCCATCTTGACTCAGAAGTATCACACTTACTGAGGAGAGGAGAGCGGGATAAAGTACAGGGGGTGGGATTATAGCTGTGCTTTACACAGACAGAGCAGAGTTGGTCAGAAGCCACTTCTTGTTTGCAGGCTGCCTGATGCTCCATGAACCGCCATCTTGGATGTTTAAAGGCTCATAACATACAGTAGATGCAGATAGGATGGTTTTTAATGTGAGCAATCTGTATGTACAGTGTGTGGGAAACATATAAGATTTGCTCTTATTCAGGGTGAAGGATTGCTTTAAGACCTCTCAGCCTTGCTGAACCTCTATTTATCCACCTCTTTTCCTGCAGCACATCAGGGGCCACATCACCCGGCACAAAGGGCCACAGGCTGAGCCTATGTGCTATAGATATAAGGCGGACTCGCTGCTCCTCTAATGTAAACAGAAGACGCCGTCTCGTAGCTGTTCAGTTTTGGAAAACTTACACCTAGCCCCGCCCCTTTCTTGTGTGGCCACGCCCCTGTATTCGGGAGGCAGTCGTTGGTTGGCTGCAGCAGAGGCAGGCCCCGCCCCTGTGTTGGACAGTGTGAATGGTAGTGGGAGCCGTAGTGTGGGGAGTGAGGTCCCGGCGCACTGTCCCGCCTGTGACTCGTCATGAGGACTCGCCGGCCGGGCCGGAGGTAGCGCGGGAGGGGGCGGCTGTGGTGAATGGATGAGGCGCCGGGATGGAGTCGCAGGAGGCTGTCGGTGGCGCTTCCCAGGCGGCGCAGTGTGTGCACGTGCAGCTACACGGGGGAGCGCCCTGGGGATTCACTCTGAAGGGGGGGCTGGAGCACGGAGAGCCGCTCATTATCTCTAAGGTAGGACGCTGACTGGGGCACCGGAAATGCCGGAGGATGGGGGGGGGGGTATTATTATTATTATAGGGAAGGTATGATGATGCCATAGTGCATCTGTGTGAATTCCGGGCTGATGCTGGAAACTTCCATAAACCCCCCTCACACCCCGGGGGGTACTGTGCTGTGCGGCTGGCTGCCCATTACCGGGCCCGGGTTAATGTTACAAGAGCCGTTACCTATTAATCCCTGGAGGAGGAGGCCACACAGTCAGGGGCCACTTAGCATCCAGAATTACTGGCCACTCACTAATCATTCCTGGTCTGTACAATGCCACACCATGACAGCTGTGCCAACCAGTGCTACATGTATCACTCATGGTACATGATCTGCTGCCATGTATATGTAACCCAAGCCTGATTACCCACCTATATACACAGCTACTCCCCTGGCAGAACAGGGGCCCCCTTGTTTACATGCCCATATTGGCCAGATAACCATTACTGCTACGGCGACTCTGTACTCGGCAAACCTAAGTGGTCACCCGCAGTCATGTGCATGGAGTCCTGGTTTCAGGCTTTCCATGTGGCTGGTGTGCAATTTGGGATGCCCCTCTCAAACTGCAATGGTTGGGGGAGCTACAGTCTATTTTGTCTGGAGGTCTTCTTTACATTTTTTTGTGTTTTTAACCATAATTTCTAAAGTGGCCCAAAACCCTCTGGGTATTGGTCCTCTTTAAGCTAAACAAAACCCAGGAATTTTACGTGTTTTCCCAATTCAGGATGCCCTGGGGCACTGAACAAAACCTGTTAAACCTCCAAGTTCACCCAGTATAACGTTCCCCAGTTCTACAGTGTATGCGCAGGCTCTTGTCCAATCAGAGCCCTTTGCCATGTATACATACTTCGTCAAAGGGCTCTGATTGGCTTTAATAGGGAGCATGTGCTGCTGCATCCCCAACTGCCTGCGCACTCCTGTCCCAGCCTATCTGAATGACTTGGGGTGAATGCGTGCATGCTGGGGATGCGGAAGCGCGCGCTTTCCATTCACAACAATAAAAGCTGGTTGCCAAATGAAGAAGTTATGACAGGAGGCTGTCATTGGATGGGAGCCTGTGCATGTGCCTGTTGGATCGGAGAAAGGTGAGGTTTTACCGGTGCCCTAGTGGGTTTCACACAGCAGGGAGGGGGGAAAGCCAGCAGTCGGCCCTGGAATATTCTAAATTCCAGACAGGTTGCTGATGGGTTTTATTTCGCTTTAACATAGGCATCCTGATTTGGGTTGCCCCTTTGTGTAAAACCCCTGGCATCACTTGATCAATTAGCCACCCAAGCAGAATAGATTTTGGTGCATAAATAATGTACATATATTCAGATATGTTGGTTCGGGTTCTGTAGGAGTGGTGCCAGGGATACCTCTGGAGGCCTGTGCATGCACCATTAGAATGGGGCTTAAGGTATGTTTATGGACGATCTAGGAGGTTTCATACAGTGGGGATGCCCCTGGAACTGATTTTTACCCAGCCCTGGAGTCTTTAGCTGCTAGAACCAGGTCCTTAGGGTTTTGGCTCGATTTAAAGAGAAGACTTCATGGAGGCTGATTTGGTATGCTGCACTGTGTGAAATCCTCCGGGACAGCTGTCTTTACTTGCATCCCATGATGAATGCACGGACTACAGCCACATCCTCAGACATCCCTCTGGCTGAGGCACATACCTGCGCCAGGCATATTTGAATGGCTGACAGGGGAGCGACCCCCGGCTCACGTTCTATTTGGCTTTGCTAAGCCGGTCAGATGACATTAGCAAAACTGAATGGAGTGTAGCTTTCTGATTGCAGGAGATCTGCATATGTGCTGTATGATCATCAGAGAGGTGAGTTTTTAGGGCAGTTGGGGATTTCACACAGTGGGGTATGCAAAATGGTGCAGACAACCCATACATGGCACTTGGGAGAATTAGAAAAAGGAAAGTGTTACATGATTTAAAAAGAAAGGGTTCTATTTAAAAACGTAAGCATATACAACAAGTATAGCAGTAAAGCTGTGTAGATGAGATTGTAAGTGTGGTCACCATTCCATAGTTGCTGCAGCATTCTGGTTGTCCATAAATAAAGCCTCTGAAAAGCTTTCCCCAGTTTGTTGCCTGATATAGTGGTGCCACCGATGCCCAGGCCATGGGCCCCCTTCCTGCAGTGGCACATATGTGCCCACCTCTGGGCTGTGCCGCCATGTCTGACGGTTATGGATTGCCAGCTGATGGCTTTAGGCTGTGACCCTCTGCCTGAGAAGTGTCTGAAAAGCAGTTTTGCATTCCAGCAGCCGTGAATGCCGTGTTGTTTTTTCTTCCTGGCATCTGGTCGGCGTGAGATGTGTGTGCTGAAAAAAGTTCACATTTCCCCAGATTTCAGTAGGAAGTGGTTGTGGAAAAAGTCTCGGAGGCCTTTTGTTCAGAGTTGGAAGGGGGAGGGACAGACAAGTCTAAGATGTCTGTTCTGAGTGATCATATAAAGTATGCCAGTGGCCGCTATCCATCCAGTAAGGAGCACGCCCTGTGTTAGCTGGCTTTGTGCATAATGTTACAGTACATTCTGTTTTTCACAGCTTGGGCATATTGTACAACACATGGGCCACCCCATGCCTTCAAAGCTTCTCACAATCTTATAGCCATACTACAGTTAGGCTGTAATCATAGCTTTTGAGATAACCTTCCTGTTTTGAAATAGAAGCTTTCTGTTCAGCAAATACTGTGCTTGTGTTGTATAAATGGGCTGGATATCCTGTTATTTACACTTTAATGTCATATATATCTGGTTAGGACGGTTTTTAGCTGGGAATTTTATTTGCATTTAATTGATTAGATTATTAAAGAGGAACAGTCATTGGGCTTTTCACTATCTCACACACTATCCCAGCAATTGTTCCTTTCCAGTAGGAGAATTCCTGGGATCGCCCTCATTTACTCAGCTAGCTGGCGATCCACAGCACATGCACAGGGTCTTCTCCAATCTGTTGATAGCACTCCATTTAGCTTTAAAGCAGGTCAAAACCCTGACCATCAGCCCTGGAATCCCCCGGGGTTGCCGGTAGACTTGCCTTCACTCGTGGCTCCCATGTTGTGTAGCGGTGCATGCTTCAGATAGGCTGGGTGTGGGAGCGCCAGTACTAGGCAAGAAAGACTGGGATGTGGCCAGCCGGCTGACGCATGTCATACAGCACTCTTGAGATCGGCCAATCTGTGATCTCAAAAGTGCCTTGTCGGCATAGCCTCGGCGGTGGAAAATGTTTTTTTTTTTTTAACTGAGCTTGTTGCATTGCCCAGGAAGAGTTTTTTGTTTTGCTTTAATTCACGTTAATGGCGCACTGGCCACCCTCCTTTGGCTGTGCATACCTGTGCCAGCCATTAGAAATACTGGGTGCGTGCATCAGCCAGAAGGAAACTGCTGTAGCCCATGCATGTGCCATGGGATTGCCAGCAAAATGAGTATACCAGCCAGTCTGAGGGATTTCACACAGCTGGACATCCCAAATTGTGATGGCCCAGGTTTTTTTTGGTACACTTTATAACATGGAAGCAAAAAACCTGAGAGCTGGAAAAGTGGTCAGTTGAATTTACCCTTTAAATACTTTTTCTAGGTTTTAATGAACCTACACCTTAAAAGGTATGTAAACCTAATCAAAAAACGAACATGCACACCTTGTCTTCTGGAGGTCCTGGCTGGTCTGCCACTCAGAAACCTGTTCTTTCCGAGAACAGGGCTCGTGGTGTCCTCATGTGCTGCCTCCCCATGTCAGTTACTGTACCTGTGCACAGCCCCCTCCATTCACTGACAGAAAGTGTTGTTTGTGCCCCAAAGAATTCTGAGGCTCATGCGGGTGGCACCCCACGATCTTGATAACCAGGAGGTTTCTGAGCAGCTGACCAGCCAGGAGCTGCTGCGAATGAGAGAAAGTAGGTAGGTAGGTAAGTGACTGTTTGGGTTTACAGTCTCCCTTTTAAAGGAGACCAAAACCTATTTCACTAATCTCCTCTGCATCTCTGACCCCACATACAGTGCTGTTTTGGCTTCCCTCCTTTCCTGATAATGGATCCAACAAGTCCTAGGGTTTAAATAGCAGGACTAGTGATGCCAAAATGTTTGTAAGCGTAAATAACATTGGAGCATACCATCGGTGGAGAGATTGGCTAGTTTGGTTTTGCATCGTTGGTTCTGGTCTGCTTTAAATCGGAATACTACCTATTTTTTACAAAATGGATGTTGTTCCTAGTGCAGGGGGTCATGCCGATTGCTGGTGTTCCACTGCACACTTCCCCTGACAAATCTTACCTTGCTCCTCAATCCCCCTGGTGAAATTGAGCTGCTACGGCCGCTTGGTTGCTGTCGGCCAGGTGACCAAGGAAAAAGGAAAGGTTTAACAGGTATTAATGTGCAGGGGAGGTACCAGCAATCGGGATGCCCCCCGTGCAAGAAACAACACCCATTATGTGGGTTTTGTTCCTTGCACGGGAGGCATTTTGGGGATTTGGCAGTCCCCAACAGCTGATCTGACTCCAGCTGTCAGCAACTCGCCAGATCACTAGATTGCTTCCTGTGCCTCCCCTACCTGAATAGGGGTTAGGATTGATGGCCACCCCTCTGTATTTATTGCCATATAGGGGGTGTGCTGAGGCCTGACATGGCCCCTCTGTTGTTGTGAATAGAGACGGACATGGTAACACCCTTTTGACTGATGGTGGTGGTGGTGGTGGGGGGGGGGGGGCATGAGCAGGGCACAGAAACGCCACTGACAACTCTTTAGAAGTCCATGTCTAAAGGAAAAATAAATCCCATTGCATTAGAGATTGGTGGGGGGTCATGCTAAACATTTAGTGCAGCAAGTGTTACTCTGGGTGCACATTTGGGTGTGAATTTTGGAGAGCTTTTAAGTTTTAGCACACAAAGTGCAATAATAATCTGTTCTAATTTTACCCGAAAAAAAGCACCCGCGAGAGCCCAAGTAGGCTGAACCACTGAGCACCCAGAATAACCAGGTCCTGGAATTTAAGGCGTGGTCAGTATTCATTGGAGCCCGCCACAAGGGCCACATCCCTGTAGGCCCTAGGCTGTGGGAACACTCTGGCATGTCTCCCAAGTGCACCCTGATCTGGAGGGACTGTCCCTCTTTTGAATCCATGTCCCCTATCGTTCACATTTGTACCTCCTTTGAAGTGTAACATGCAGATCTGCATCCATAAATCATTTATTTACCTGTTTAAAGTGTTTATATTGTTTTAACTGTTACAACCTATCTCCTATCCATCCCTCAATGAGGAGGCGTGGCCTAATTTAACAAATGTCCCTCTTTCTCACCCTTAAAAGTTGGTAGGTATGCTCTGGGTCTTCCACCAGGCGGTACAGATTGACGGCCTGGGCATGGCAGCGAGCGACAGAGCAGAGATTCCAATGGACAGGATTGAGGTCAAAGTTCAGGACAGGGTCGAGTGTCGGCAGCTCTGGTTCATAACACAAACTCCAGGGGTCAAAGGGCAGGCAGCGCAGATTCCAAGTCCAAAGCGTCAAAAACCAAAGAAGCAATCCAAAGGGAAGTCTGAGTTCAAAGCCAAGGTTGATAACGGATAAACTGTCTACCCTGTTTCCCAGAAAATAAGACAGGGCCTTATATTAATTTTTGTTCCAAAAGGGTATGTGCTATTCTTCCATAAACTGTAATTAGGCTTATTTTTAGGGTAGGGCTCATATTTAAAGTGGACCAATCACCTCATATGCCGGCCCTTGTGTCTAAGTGCCCCCGGGGCATGCCGATTCGACATGCCCCACCTTTCCCCATACACTCCACAGGAAAGTCAGGGATTGGTCAAAACAACGCTATGCATTAGTTTGCACGGCACAAAGTGGTGATTGGACGAGTGCTTGCGCATGCGCCATAGGACCGGGGAAAGGTGAGTTTACTGGGGTCCTGGGGGGTTTACACCGATGCCCCAGGGACAAGGACCGAAACCCTGTCAAAAATGGTACACTTTTAAACAACCTAAAAATGCAGAAAAATCACACATGCTTATTTTTGGGGTAGGTCTTATTTATAGGGAAACAGGGTAGAGGTCCGTGGTTATGGGAATAGGAAGGCATGAGTATCCAGGAAGCAAGACCAGCATTTTCTGGCTGACAGAGCCCTCCTCTTAAAGCGGACCAACAGTCAAAAATGACTTAAAACCATAGCAACACCACAAGCAGTGCTCATATGCATCCCTCCCCAGGGCAATTTAGATTGCTGCACATAAAAGTTAATTTATCCTTTTCTAACCTGCTGTGGTAAATTTGGGGACGGAACTCCGAATGGGTTCACCAAGGATCCCTTATGGATTCTGACAGTGCTCTCACATAATGGAGGGAAAGAACTAGTGTCAAAGCCCCTCTTAGCCGATAACTGCCCTTTATTGAATTACAACTATCAATGCAAACTTTTTTTGTTTAAGATTTCAAGTTTTAGATTTTATATCGGCTTCAGTTTGCCAAGAGGTTCCTGCCTGCTGCCAAACGGGAAATTTATGAGGGTCACTGTCCCTATATTATCTGCTTGTTACTACCACTTTTTAGTTTCTACCAGTAAAGCGGAGCTACATTTTCGGTTAAAGTGTACCAACCACCCCCTCATAAAGCTTCGCTTTACTGGCAAAACCAAAATGTGGTTGTAAGCGGAAAATATAGGGTCTGGGTTTTCTGTTGCACTCCAGGGTCCAGGGCGTAACTATAAGGGGTGCATCCGCACTGGGGCCCAGAAAGTCAGGGGGGCTCCTCCACCTTATTTATCAGTTTTTTTTTTTTCTCACCTGGAATCATTTCAAGAAAGGAAGCAAAAAAAGTTTCTTGTATTGGCTATGAGAGGGCTCCATCTAATGTTTGCACCAGGGCCCCATCGCATTTAGTTACGCCACTGCCATGGTTGTACGATTAAGCAATCTTTGGGCACCCCGATTCAGAATTCCCCACTGTGTGAGCCCCCCGATCTCCTCGCTTTCACCTAAGTTTTACAGGGCTCCCACGCTGTGCATGCAGGCCACAACCTTCCACCATTGAGCCCCAGTGCTGCAGGAGGCAAAACAGTACTACAGTGAGCAAAGGGAACCCATGTGGGGGGGGGGGGGGGGGGGGGGGGGATTTGTGCAGCCCGAAGGTCTCTTTGGCAATACCTGTCTGCTGGATATCTTTGCCTCTGCTCCTCCTATGGATTTCAGGGCAACTCAACTTTTTATGGATTCATATTAACCCTTTAAATTCCAAGCACGTAGTTTCTACGTGGTTGCTTCTCCTACCGTTAAGTGCCAAGCACGTAGAAACTACGTGCCTGGCATTTCCCCCCTGTTAGTTAAAAAATAGAAAAAAATAAACACTTACCTCCTGGTATCGATGTGAAGCTGGGGGTCCCCTCTTCCTCCAGGGGGCATCCGATCCCTCCCCCGTCGTCTCTCATCTTTAGGAGGGGGCCTGAAACCGGCCGCCCCCCCGTTTCCACCTCAGTGGCGCAGTAAAAAAAAAAAAAAAAACAATGACAGTCACTCACCTCCTCGACCCGATCCCTCGGTCCGGCTCTTCACCGGGGGGGGGGGGTTCCGATCCTCCCCCTGGGCTCTGCAGGCTTCAGATGAGGACCCTCTTCCGGGTCCTCACCTCCTCTAATGGTCGCCGCCCCCTAGCCCGCCTTTTGTGGGAGGAGCGGGATGAATTCAGATGCCGGTGGTGATCGGAGCAGGGTGGGTGAGAGGCGAGGAGGCTCCAATTGGACCCTTCTCGCTTCTCACCCGCCCTGCGCCAATCACTATCGGCATCTGTCAGTGACAGCGGCGTGGGACAGTGGCAGGATCGGAGGTGAGTAAAGTAAAAAAAAAAAAAAAAAAAAAAAAAAGTCTTTTTTCTTTTTCTCTTTGTGTCTGTGTCTTTTTTTACATTTAACCCATTGTGAACTGGTAAGGGATCCATGAGATCCCTATACCAGTTCACAAGGCTGGGGGCTGGCAAGTCACCTGCGGCTAGCAGGTGACTTGCCATTAACCCCCGGCACCCCCATTACCTGCCTCCCCAAAGCCCGGGGGGGCAGAAGAGCCCGTGGCCATGGGCTATGCGGGCTTGTAGCCTGCAGGGCCAGGGGCCACAAAAGCTGGGGAGGGGGGACTCTTTTCTCGATTTAACCCTTTGTAGTGTGGATGGTAGTTGTATTTTATTTGTAAATGTTATAAAGTACTTGTTTCAGTTTGGGGGGGTCTCCTGGGCAGGAATGAGGGGGCTACCGATAAATATGTGGTACCATTCTAATCGGTAGAAATGGGGCTTTCACATGCAATATGGTTTTCTTTAATAAAATAAATTTTTTATTTAAAATAAAGGAGGCAATTTTCTAAAAAAAATTTTATTTTTTTTTTACTTAATAATATTGTAAAAAACTGAATAAAATTTACAAACAAGACATTTCATGTTAAAGCCTAAACTCTGCTGCAAAAAAAAATATATATAATTTTCCTGAAAATTCTAGCAAAAATGACGCAAAATGGGAAAAATAACTTGTCAACAAAGGGTGACAAAATCTCAAGTAGGCTGGCAATTAAAAGGGTTAATAGTACCTCTGCATGTTTGGTATTGTTCTGTTCGGGGGACCTTGCTCTTTCAGACTTAGCTTGTTTTTTCTGGTTTGCATATTTATATTTTGGGAAAAGGTGTTTTTTATTCAGGTTTTTTATACATTTTTTAGGGAAACCTTGCGCAACCAAAGAATTCTTTGAGGGTTTAATTCCAGAAAGATGAGCCCACTACAACAAGCTGGGTACTCTTAGAAAGCTTAACATGTGTACTTGGAATATATGGTTTATGGGGGATATTCCAAATGTAAAGGGTTGTTTTGGTTGAAAAATCGCAAGGTGCGCACTTTGTCTGCAGAGCTGAAATTTTCAAATAAAATTACCGTTACGCACATGCTTTACTTTGGGGTGTTTGGCAACTCTTCCCTTGACAGTAGCTATGCATGTTGGGTATTGTTCTGTTCGGGGGACCTTGCTTTTTCAGATTAAACTTGTTTTTTCATGTTTGTATGTAGTTTTTTTTTAGGAAAATGTGGCTTTGATTCTGCTTTTTTATCCTTTTTTTAGGGAAACTATTGGCAGCCAAAGATTACATTGAGGGATTACTTCCAGAAAAAGAAAAATCGACAAGCCTGGTACTCCTAGAAAGCTTGAGGTGTGTACTTCCAGAGAATATATAGTTTGTTGGGGGTATTTCAAATGTAAAGGGTTGTTTTTCCGGAAAAACTGCAAGGTGCGCATATTGCGTAGCATAGTTGTATTTTATCTGAAAATCCCCTAAAGCGTTGTTTCAGTTTGGGGGAGTCTCCTGGGCAGGAAAGGGTGTCTACCTATACACATGTGGTACTGCTGTAACCTGGAGAAATTGGGATTTCACTCGCAATAAGATTTTTTCGACAAACTTTTTTTATTACAAAAAAACACTACAGATTTATTTTTTTTCACATATTTCACCCAAAAATATTGAGAATACACCTAAAAAATTACAAACAAGACATTTCATGTTAAAACCCAGACTATGCTGAAAAAAATATATATAATTTTCCTGGGAAATCCCTTCAAAAATCACATTTGAACATGGGGAGCGCAAAATAGTGCAAAATGGTCTGGCAACAAAGGGTGACAAAAACTCCAGGTAGGCTGGCACTTAAAGGGTTAAAGGCAAAGTTTTAATTTCACTCTTTGAGAGTACCTCTCTGCTGGATATCTTTGTTTCCAGCCTGAGGAAAGCCTGTACGTCCGTGTCAAGCTTTCTTTCAAGGGAGCTGGTCTACTGAAATGGTCTGCTGTTATTGAACTGAAAAGGAGGTTATATTTCCTTATTGGCGAATGTGTGTTGATTTTGGTTTAACTTTAGGATTGCACTGGTTTCTGCCTCCCATCCGATGAGGAATAGTCCAGACAAATTAAAAAAAAAAAAAACCTAACTTACCTGCCAGCCTGCAGACTTGACCCCTTTGTAGCCCTGTGGTTGGTCTTGTGGGCAGAGGCCCGAAGCTGAGAATGTGCTCCCTAACCTGTCCACCACCCTTTTTTTTCTACATACCCCATAGGGCAGGGTTTCCCAACTTTTTTTTTTATTATCAAGTACCACTTTCAATTTTCTAATTATCCTAAGTACCACCTGGATGGTACATATTGGATGTCACTCAACTAAAAAAAATATTAACAAAACAGCCATTTACAATGCATGAAACACAAAAAAATACACATACATATTTTTATCACCTTTTGGAAGCAGTTTTTTACAGTTGCCATTAAGATATAAGTGGCAGAATATCAGGTGGGGAGTCTGCAGCATTGTTGAGTACCACCAGTGGTACTAGTACCAGCTGTGGAGAACCCTGCCATAGGGTGCTGTTGTTTCCAAACCTTTAAACCATTATTCTTACTCCATTGGAAAATGGTGCACCTCATCTGCACCACAGGTGCAGGTTTTTTTTTGTTTTTTTTTTGGAATAATGAGAACAAATATTTTTGTTGAACTTTTATGTGTGTTAAAATTAAAAAGCTCAGGCGGCAATTCAAACCAAATGTGCACCAAATGTGTTGAACTTTAGCATGACCCCCTCTTTGTGTCCAAAAGTAAAAATGTCCGTGGTAACAAGGTTTTATTTTATTGTCCCCATTTGAGGGTTTATTTGCCTTTTAAAAGTGTCTCATCCATGTTACGACCAACATAAGACAGTTGTATCTCTCCTATTCAGTTTACTTTACAGTTCCTCTTGCTCATCATTGCACAAGCACAGGACATGGTTTTGTTTAAGCAGTGCAGAACCCTGCTGTAAATTTTACTGTTTGTTATATAGTACAACAGACACCTTATTTTAGTCCAATGGTAACCTAATTTTAGAAGCCTGTACAGTATTTAAATCTGGCAATTCAGTGTTTTATTGTAGTCATTTGCATGTAAAAGTATTTTTCCTTAAAGATCCTTTCCGGGTCCCTCATCTTATCAGAGTGCCTAGCTACCCAATTCCCATACCAGTGTGAAAAGTGCTTTTCCCTTGTCTTACCTCATAGATCTGCTTGATTGCTGGGAAGCACATGCCATGCTGCATGTTCACAAGTGTTTACACCTTTGGCTACCACCCTACCTGTGCCCTTCGCTCGGCAAATGTTCTGCAATTTACATCTACCTTAGTCCAAACCTCCCACTCCCGCTTATAAGACTTTTTTCTCGAGCTGCTCCAATTCTCCTGAATAACCTACCCCAAACAATTTGATTGATTCAAAAAATCAATAGCTCCCTAAGAACGCATCTTTTTTCATAATCCCCCTAATCTAACTTCTCTTCTCAAATCAATCTTCTACATTATATTTCTGAACCTGACCCATTATCAGACATGAACCACAACCTTTGCCCCCAGAGCACTAAATCAACTTGTGGTTGGCCTATACAGACTGTATATACTCTTATTTTGGCCTCGATTCAATAAAGGTAGAAAAAAATTCTCATGGTAGTAAAGAATTCAACTCATAAGAAAAAAGCCTGAGCTGCGGCATGAGCAGTCTCTCTTCGCACTAGATGTCAAGCTGCCATACAGTCCAGGGGTGTCTTGCTAATACCCGGTGCCTGATTTCCTGCAGCCCCACCTGCAAGGGGATTGTAGTAAAGCATGGTGCCTATCAATAGGCTCAGTGTTCTTCCACGGGTGCCCAGGACTGGTGGCGAATGGCAAAGGTGCTAGTAACATGGCAGGACTGGGGCCTGACTGTTTTGCCCTGGGTTACCAGCCCCTATGCCTGGTGCACCAGGTTAGTATCCCAGCAACACAAGGGTCTTTTCTATATTATGGCTGCCAAAATAACAATTGCAAATGAATGGAAACGGCAAGATGGCAAATCCTTTTCCTTAAAGAGAGAGTCCACTGTCGATAGCATCTTTGAAAGTGCATTTTTTATGCAAAAAGAATGCCCTTGAGGTGCTGAGCTGATTTTTTTTTCTTATGTTGTTGTTTATGGAAGACCCTGTACACCACAATCTACAAGAAGACGTAAGTGGGCCCTGCACACACAGAACACGGCTGCTGGGCATTTGGATGCATGAGTATGTGAGCTTTCACACATCAGTAACCGCGTTCTGTGTGTACAGGACTCGCATCTCTCTTCTTGTAGATCTTGGTGTACAGTTGCCAATAGCAACAGATGCAGATAGTGGAAACTGCTTCCATATAAAGCACATTTGCCAGCGTAAGAAAAAATGCCAGCTAAGCTCTGCACCTTGAGGGCATCCTCTTGGCACCAAACAAAGTACTCTTTCAAAAAGTTAAAGTGGAATTTCCCTTTTAAGTTGCACAGTAATTTTACTGGACAATGCAGAAAAATTTGGGAACTGTGGCATAGTTTTTAGCGGGGTTATGTTGAGAAAGGTTGGTCATGATACTTTAGATTTTCTTGGCTTTTTCTTTTTATTGTTTCTTATTTCTATTCCCAGTTTTCTTCTATCTCTTTGACATTGATAGATGAGTTCTCCTTTAGGTCTTGATGACTAATCTTAAAGGGGAACAAAACCCACCAGTGGCCGCTGGCTTTCCCCCTGGGGCATTCTGAATTGCCCCAGGGCTCCGGTAATTGCTTGCCCTTCTGAACTGTGCATGCGCGGCTTCTCGCCCAATAAAAGCTGTCTGCCGTGACTGTTATGCGGCTCTTATTTTTTAAATAGTATATACTCTTATTTTGACTTGGATGGCTGGACCATGGCACAAAGCACTTTTGTGACATTGATAGATGAGTTCTCTTTTAGGTCTTGATGACTAATCTTAAAGCAGAACAAAACCCACCAGTGTCCGCTGGCTTTCCCCCTGGGGCATTCTGAATTGGAATGCCCCACTGTTTGAAACCCCCAGGGCTCCGGTAATTGCTTGCCCTTCCCAACTGTGCATGCGTGGCCTCTCGCCCGATAAAAGCTGTTTGCCGTGACTGTCATGCGGCTCTTATTTTTTAAATGGGGAACATGCACTGCTGCATCTTTGGTGGAGTGCGAGCGCTCCTGACCTAGCCATTCAGGGAGGCTGGGATGGGAGAGCACATGCTGCTGGGGATGTGTTGAATGTAGCAGTGTGCACTCTCCATTGACGTCAATGAGAGCCATGGTTGTAAAGGATGCCAAGGATGTAAACAGGTAAAACGACTCTGATTTGCTACGCGCTCCCGTGCATGTGTTGTAGCAACGAGGAAGAGGTGAGTTGTACTGGTCTTTCTGGTGGGTTTTACACAGCGAGACATTCTATTTCAATATGCCCCCAGAGAGCAGAACAAAACTCAGTCAAATTCCTGGGTTTTGTTCAATTTTAAAAGTAGATTAAAAAGAAGAGAAAGTAAACCTCAAAACAGGCCTGCAAGGCCTACAGATTGAATCAATCACAGGATGGTGCCCTATGGTCTCATACATATGTGTAATTATGGTGTTTGTGAAATAATAATGTGTGTTGTCATGTACTTTTGTTTGATTATGTAAATGCTGCTAACGTATTTTTGCTTTTTTATTATTCTTAGTATACAGTACGTCCTGCTCCAGATAAGATTAATTACTCTTGGGTATTACTCCGCCAGATGGCGCTGGACTGCAGAGACCGAAAAATTGGCTCCTCCCGGCCCCTTCAAATACCCAGGACCTCCTACAAATCCCCAGAATTTCTCTGCAGTCTGGACTGCGAAGGACAAGAAGATGGCTCTCCTCACAGGTGAGCGGGGCTATTAGCCTGCGGCCCTGTAGGACTATTCCCACCCGCTTCGCGCTCTTCGGGGGGGCCCGCGGATGGTGCGTTCCGCGTCACTGTCTCTGCGGTCGGCGCCATTTTTTCTCTGGAGTCTGACTGCTGCGTGGCTGGCATCTACCTACCGCGGTTCGTGAGTGCCCTCGCAGGCGGCTTTATTTACCCTATGTCATTATACATGTCGCTTATGGGGGTTCTCTTCGATTGTCTTTCAGGCGGGTTGAACTCTATTGGTTTCTCCTGGTCCCACCCCTCTGTTTAGTTTTAAACTTGTGAGGCCTAATGTGCTAATTGCTCCCACTTCCCTAGCGGGCTATTGGGGCATCCCGGGTTGCTGGCATAGCGTGAATCCCTATCGGCCTATTGTGCCGCTATAATCGTCATATGGAGGCGTCTCAGGATAATGTGCTTGGGGTTCCTTCGGGACAAGCCCGGCTGTGTATAGCTTGTGGGGTGCCCCCTACTAGTGCTGACAATGTGCGGGTCTGCATAACTTGTGCCCAGTAGGTGCTTGCGCTGCAGCCTGGTTTACCAGCAGCTGGGCCTGCGCCACGTATGGCTTCACCTACGCCCCCAGGCTTAAATTTGACTCCCATTGAGTTGCATACCAGTGGGGATTCTCAGGCTGATGTGTCTTCTAGACTGGCTAGTGTTGAGAAGTTGCTTGCTAATACCTTGGCACGTAAGGCCTCTGCTAAGAAGCGGCACTTGACGCCTGATGTCTCTTTTCCCTATGGAGGCTGATGAGTTCTTGGAACTGTCTGGTTATACCCCCTTGGAAGAAGGGGAGTTGTTCTCTGACTCGGAGTCATCTGATGAGAGGCCCAGGGGTCATGATGATTCTGGCTCTGACCCCTGGGCCCCAGATGACACTGATAGGCTGTTGGCTCAGATTTTTGAGGTACTGTATCTCTCCCCCTGGTTGCGGCCCCTAGGCAGCAGGGGGGATTGTTTCATACTGCTAAGCCACGTTTAGAGTTTCCTGAGCAAGCCCATTTTAATAATCTTGTACTCAGGGAATGGGAGCGTCCCAGCAGGCTCCCCGGTGTACCTAAGAGTTGGGATAAGAGGTATCCCTTTCCTGCTGATGTGGTGAAGCGTTGGTCATCCCCTCCAGAGGTGGATGCCCCCATCCTAGGGTTATCTACCACCTCTGTCATGCATTCTCCTGACTCTACTACGCTACGGGATAGTGAGGACCGGCGTATTGATCAGCTGGCGTCCCATGCCTTTGCCTGTGTGGGGACCGCACTGCGCCCGGTCTGTGCCTCTGCCATTACAGCTGTGGCTATTAGGACCCTGCTTAGAAGTGTCCTAGATGGTGCTCCTGATGATGGGTCTAGTGAAGAGCTTAATGCACTCTCTCGTTGTGAGGTTTTTGTGACTTATGTCCTCTCTGCCTTGGATGATACCATTAGGATGTGTGGCCTCTGCCCTAGTGGTGGCTATACGCCGCACGGTTTGGCTGCGCCAGTGGGCAGCTGACTCCGCTGCCAAGAAGGCTCCCACTGGTTTTCCCTTCAAAGCACTACGCCTGTTTGGGGACCGCCTGGACCTGTTTTCTAAGGGAGGCAGGTTACCCCAGCACAGGCGGCAGTCTCGGCCCTTTCGGGGGTAGGGGCAGCGGACGTGGACGCCCTGGCTCCTCCTGGGGCTCCAAGCCTAAGTCTTCTCCCAAGCCCCCTCTGGCATGAAGGGGTGCCCTCACCCATCCGGGTGGGGGGACGGCTGCAGCACTTCGCTCACGTCTAGAGGCTTCATGTCTCAGACCGGTGGATTCAGGAGGTAGTGTCCTCCGGTTACAAGATAGAGTTTGCTGTCTGGCCGCCCCCAAGATTAATCAGATCCCGTATGTCTCTTGACCCCATGTCAGCTCGGGCTCTAATTCTGGTGGTGCAAAGCCTTCTGGAGCTGGGGGTCGTCTGTCGGGTCCCCTTACGAGAAAGGGGCAAGGGGTTCTATTCCAACCTTTTTACCTTGCCCAAAAGAGATGGGTCAGTCAGGCCCATCCTGGACTTGAAGATCCTCCACAAATTTGTCAGGTGCAGGCACTTTCACATGGAAACTTTGCGCTCTGCTATCAGTTCCCTGCGTCCAGGGGACTTCATGACCTCTGTGGACATCAAGGATGCTTACCTTCATATTCCTGTTTTTCCAGGTCATCAAAGATTCCTCAGGTTCGCTCTGGAGGATCAGCACTACCAATTTGTGGCATTGCCCTTCGGTCTCACTTCAGCTCCCAGAGTGTTCACCAAGGTGCTGGCAGGGGTGATGGCCCTGCTCAGGGCATTCGCGTGCTGCCATATTTGGACGACCTTCTCATCACTTCTCAGTCCCTTCATCAGGCAGAGCTGGATACTCAGCGAGTAGTGTCCCCTCTGGAGTCATTTGCCTGGCTGATCAACCATCCCAAGTCTTCCCTGTCTCCCTCCTTGGTGACGCCCTTCCTGGGAATGAATCTGGATACAGTTCAGGCAAGGATTTTTCTTCCTCAGCGGAAGGTGGACAGTCTGCTGGTGCAGGTTCAGTCCCTGCTCTCTTGCCCTCATCCTTCCATCAGGCAGGGAATGCAGCTGGTGGGCCTGATGGTGTCGTGCTTCGGTTCCTTATGCCCAGTTTCACATGAGGCAACTCCACCTCTTGTCAGTATGGGACAAGGATCCTGCATCCCTGGACCAGGTCCTTGTTCTATCCTCCCTAGCCAGGCGGTCCCTCTCGTGGTGGCTGGACTCCAGGAACCTGTTGACGGGCAGATCCTTTCTGGCCCTCTGCTGGGAGACAGTCACCACGGATGCCAGTCTGACATGTTGGGGGGCTTCTGGAAGTCCCTACAGTTCCAAGGGCTGTGGGGCCCTCAGGAGGCCCACTCACCTATCAACATTCTGGAACTAAGGGCGATCAGGTTGGTTCTGGCTCACTTGACCCAACACCTTCGGGGCCGGCCTGTTCAGGTACGCTTGGACAACCAGACAGCGGTTGCCTACATCAATCATCGGGGGGGGGGGACCCGGAGCAAGGGGGCCCTCAAGGAAGTGTCTCTGATCCTGTCCTGGGCGGAGGACAATGTTCCCTGTGTATCAGCTGTGTACATTCCAGGGGGTGGAGAATCTGCCGGCATATTCTCTGAGCAGGGGGACCTCTCGCCTGGGAGAATGGTCCCTCTGCGAGAGGGTGTTTCACTCTCTATGTCACCGTTGGGGCCAACCAGATGTGGATCTGTTTGCGTCCCGTCACAATCACAAGCTCCTGGCCTTTGTCTCCCTGTCCCAGGGCCCTCTGGCTTTGGCCACAGATGCCCTAGCTATGTCATGGTAGGAATTTCAGCTCCTGTATGTCTTTCCCCCATTGCCCCTGTTGGGCAGGGTTCTGCGCAAGATTGCTCAGGAGAGGGTGCCAGCTATGGCTATGCTAGTGGCTCCCAGGTGGCCAAGAAGAGTGTGGTTCGCAGACGTGGTACAGCTGGCAGTAGATCAGTACTCTCTGCCCAGGGTGCCAGACCTGCTCACTCAGGGTAATTTACGCCATCCCAATTTACAAACTCTGGCTTTGATGGCCTGGCTGCTGAAACCTCCATCTTGATGGAGAAGGGGCTGTCTACCTCTGTTGTTGATACCATGATAAAGGCTAGAAAGAAGTCGTCTTCTTTTATTTACTATAGGGTTTGGCGTGCCTATATTGACTGGTGTGAGTCTGTCTCTTCCCTGTCGTGTGTTCTCTATTCCCAGGATTCTGGCGTTCCTGCAGCATGGGTTGGAGCTGGGGCTCCAACTCAGTACTCTGAAGGGTCATGTCTCTGCCCTGGCTGTTTTCTTCCAGAGGTCCTTTGCCCAGCATTCTCTGATCAGGACTTTTTTCCAGGGGGTTACTCATGTGCGGCTCCCATGTAAGCCTATGTTGCCTGTTTGGGATTTGAACTTGGTCTTGTCTGCCTTGCAGGGTGCTCCCTTTGAACCTGTGCAGGAGGCTGCCCTGGCCATTCTTAATCTCAAGGTTGTCTTTTTGGTGGCTATCACTTCTGTTAGGTGTGTTTCTGAGTTGGCGGCGCTTTCCATCCAGGCCCCCTACTTTGAGAGACACCAGGACAAGGTGGTGTTTCGCTTAAAGCCAGATGTTCTGCCTAAGGTCGTGTCTGCCTTTCATCTGAATCAGGACATTGTTCTTCCTTTCTTGTGTCCTAATCCTAGCAACGCTAAGGAGAGGGTTTTGCACTCTTTGGATGTGGTTAGGTGTCTGAAGTACTATCTGGTGGCTACTGCACCTTTCAGAAAAACTGATGCTCTTTTTGTGGTCCCTTCTGGTCCTAGGAAGGGTTTGGCTCCTGCTAAATCTACTATCAGCAAATGGATCCGTCAGGCTGTGATTCAGGCCTATTCTGCTAAAGGGAAGAATCCTCCCTTCCGCCTTACTGCTCATTCCACTTGTGCTATTGGTGCCTCTTGGGCTTTTCAGCACCAGGCTTCTGTTGAACAAGTTTGCAAGGCCGCTACTTGGTCTTCTGTTCATACTTTTTCAAAGTTTTACAAGGTTGATGTTAGGGCCTCAGCTGATGCTGCTTTTGGCCGCAAGGTTCTGCAGGCGGCAGTGGTCTGACCTGTCTGTTGTTACCTTTGGGGATCCCACCCTACTTTATGGACCCTGCTATTGGATGTCCCAAGAGTAATGATTCTTATCTGGAGCAGGACGTACTGTATACTAAGAATAATACAATTCTGTGATTACTCACCTGTAGAATTGTTATTATGAGTATACAGTACGTCCTGCTCCACCCCACCCTTGGTTTGCATTATCCTTGGATCCCCTGTATGGTGATTGTTATCATTGTTTTATAGTTACTAGTTGGTTGTTACTAGTTGTTATCATTCTACCGGCTTCTCGTTAACTGCTTTTCAATGCTGGGGATTTGTGGGAGGTCCCGGGTATTTGAGGGGCCGGGAGGAGCCAATTTCGCGGTCTCTGCAGTCCAGCGCCATCTGCCGGAGTAATACCCAAGAGTAATGAATCTTATCTGGAGCAGGACGTACTGTATACTCATAATAACAATTCTACAGGTGAGTAATCACAGAATTTTATTTTTTTCATCCTGTCTGATGTTCACCTTTTGTAACGTTTTAATGGAAATGTAAAAGAACAAGATGTGATTAGGCCGGACAGATGGTTTAGCTGATTTATGTTTGATCTACTCCTATTTCAAGACTACTATCTTATTTCTTACAATAAAAAATATTGAAAGATACAACGGGAAGACTCTGCAATAAGTTCAAGCACAATGCAGGTACAGCACATTATACCTACTGCACATGTACTGCCATAGTCTTCCATTGAGCGCCCTGCTATGAAAAACACTGCTTGCAACATTTTCCAAGCCCATTGAAAATGGTGGGCAGTGTTATTTCACTGTTGTGACTGTGCAGCAATGTAGAGAAAATGAATGCGTGTGAACAGAGCCTTAAACTTTTCTTTAAGATATAATAGCAGTATGTTCCTGACATCCCCCAGACTTGATGCCATTGAGTCCTGCAGACTTTGATGTACACCAACCTTCTTCCAGTCCAGAGGGAGCTGTCTTCATCATTAAACTGGACAACAACAACAGCCTGGCACAGTTGGTAAAGAAAGGTAGCAGCCATTTCTGCTCCCAGCTGACATAACTGACAATGCACAGTAAGCCCAGCAGCACTTCCTGTTTGCAAGTGGCCTGAAAATGCATGAGCCGCCATCTTGTTTTTAAAGTTGACCCCAGTAGGAGTTAGAAAAATTTATGTGCTGCAATTTAAATTGATTTGGGGGAGAAATGAATATGAGCACTTTTTGTTGTGTTGGTCTGATTTAAGTCATTTTTGAATGTTGGTCCGCTTTAAAGGGACCATAAACTTGAAGTAACTCTCCTTTTCTCCCCTGTAGAAGGTATTGGCCAGACGGGTGTTTTGTAATCTCCTGATTTCTGAGAACAAGGCCTACGGCAAGCACATGCCGCAGGATTTCTTGGGCAACCGATTATTGCTTGCTGTCGCCACCATCAAAAGGGTCTGGGCCCCATACAGCCTAGATTTCTGATCTCCTGAGTGGAGCTGGGGAAGGGATATGAGTAGAGGTTGGATAGGGGTGAGATGAGTGGTGGAGACAGGCTGATTCATTTGATGGGCTAGTATCAGCAGAGGCTGGTCAGAAATCTGCGGGGGTTTTTATTGGGGTTGGTGATGTGGCTACCTATACTTCCCTGTTGGCAACCCTAGGTGCACAACCTTATCTGCCTCATAAGTATATAAGTGGTGGACACGCACACAATTTTCAGCAGCACATGGTTGCCACAGGAGCTGAACGTGGGACCCATTCTGGTAGAAGTAATTCTTTTTTATTTTAAGTAAAAAATTGCATTTAGAATATTCAACATGCTATAATAGGTGAGAATGTCAGAGCACCCATGGTATGAAACGGCTGAAATCACACTGCGTAGGAAAAAATCCCTAATTATACAAAATGTTTAGCTATGCTTGACTGATCGCTATGAAATGTAAAGTATGTTTAATATTTGCCATGCAACTGATCTGTGTTGTGATTCTTGTGCTTGAATAGGTTCGCTTATGCTCTCATACATGTTGAAGTACAAGGTTTTTATAATGCAGCATTGGTTTTATAGGCGGCTCTGACATTTTTTAGGGGTTAGTTAGTCTAGATTCAGAAATGGAAACCTTACACCAGTCCTACGTATAATGCAGCCTTTATGTTTCAAGTCAAACACCAACCCCCCCCCAGAACTCGGACTTGGAAATTATTTCAATATGTTACAAATAGCAGGAAAATGTCTTGTGCCCTGCATATTTCTGTCCTCTATAAGACCAGTTTTTCAGTATGCCACTAGGTTAGTTTTGTCCTCACATAATACTCATATTCTCTGTTACTCATTTGATTTTTTAGAAATCTGTGCTTTTCATCCAGTTTCATAAAGCAAAAAAGAAAAAACCGAGCCTGCCTCTTATTTGGGGTGGATAAAACTTCTGGATTGAGTGCTTTTTGTAAGCCTTTCTGTTAATTAAACCTCTTTTAATTACTTGCACCACTAAGAAATTAGCACAGGAAATGAATACAGACAAAGGAGTCTACAGTGGCTTGTGAAAGTATTCCTTTTTTCCTATTTTATTACATTACAACCTGTATGTTAGTGTGTTATGCATTTGCACAAAATAGTCATAACATATGAATTTAAAAAATGAAAGCTTGTTCCTATGCTCCAAAACTGTTCTGGTGCACAAATTACATTCACAAGTCACATGCTTGGTGAAATGAGGTCCAACTGTGTCCATCTTAGTGTCACATGGTCTGTCAGTATAAACACACCTTTTCTGAAATGGCCCAGAGGCTGCAACACCATTAACCCTTTTGTTGCCAAGCACGTAACACCTACGTGCTGGCTTGGCTGGGCCTTAAGTGCCAAGCCCGTAGGTGTTACGTGCTTGACTTTCCTCGCTTGTAGTTTAAAAAGTAAAAATAAAAAATACTCACCTGACCCCTTGTTGGATCCGGCCGGGTCTCCTCTTTAATTTGGTGCCATCCGATCCCCCGTGGGGGGTCGGATGGCTCCAGGAGAGCCCCCGGAATAGGCCGCCCCCCCCCGCTTCTGCAGCAGCAGCTTCTAACTGTAAAAAAATAAAAAAAATAAAAATGACATTCACTTACCTGTGTGTGCGCTGGCTCCCGCTGTCCCTCCTCTTCACCTGGGGGGCCTCCGATCCCCCCCCAGGACTTACCGATCTTCAGGAGAGAGCCTGGGAGGCTCTCTCCTCTCTTCTTCTCGATGGCGGCCGCCATCATGCCTCTAAGCCCCGCCCCCTTGGGGGCGGGGCTTATGAAGTCATCCCGGCCCCGAACGGGCTTCAGCTTTCACAGCTTCTCAGATGCCGGTGATCGGCGCTGGGGAAGGAGGTGACAGGAGATCCTCTGATCTCCTGCCTTCTCCTTCTCTGGATGCCGATCACCGGCATCTGTCAGCTGAGCGGCGAGGGACAAGAGCTTGCAATCGAAGGTAAGTACAGTAAAAAAAATTTTTTTTTTTCTAATAAAATACTTTTTATTATTGTGTCGTGTTTTTTTTTTTAACAGTTAACCCTTTGTGAGCTGGTAAGGGGTCCATGAGACCCCTTATACCAGTTCACAAGGCTGGGGGGGTGGCAAGTCACCTGCCCTAGCGGGTGGCTTGCCATTAACCCCCGCACCCCCATTACCTGCCTCCCCAAAGGCCAGGGGGGGGCAGAAGAGCCCGGGCCCACATAGGCTATGTGGGCTCGTAGGCTGCAGGGTGGGGGGGCCACCAAAGCTGGCCCCCCCACTCTGTGCCTACAAGCCCCCATAGCTGGTCCCGGGCTGGTTACTTTGGGTAAGGGGGACCCCACGTCATTTTTTTTTTTTGGATTTTGAAGGGTTTTTAACCCTTCAAAATCCAAAAAAAAATGGGGTCCCCCTCCCCGGGAAGGGGGACCCTATGTCATTTTTTTTTTTAATTAACCATTTGTCATCCAGCAGCTATAAAAGGCTTCTGGGCAGGAAAGGGTGTCTACCTATACATATGTGGTATCGCTGTAACCGGGAGAAATTGGGGTAAGGGGGACCCCACGTCATTTTTTTTTTTTGGATTTTGAAGGGTTTTTAACCCTTCAAAATCCAAAAAAAAATGGGGTCCCCCTCCCCGGGAAGGGGGACCCTATGTCATTTTTTTTTTTAATTAACCATTTGTCATCCAGCAGCTATAAAAGGCTTCTGGGCAGGAAAGGGTGTCTACCTATACATATGTGGTATCGCTGTAACCGGGAGAAATTGGGGTTTCTCACGCAATAAGATTTTATTGACAAACTTACATTTTTTATTACAAAAAAACTCTACAAATTGTAAAAAAATGTTTTTTTTTTATTTTTTTTCACACATTTCACCCAAAAAAATTGAGAATACGCCTAAAAAATACAAACAAGACATTTCATGTTAAAGCCCAGACTCTGTTGAAAAAAACAATATATAATTTTCCTGGGAAATCCCTGGAAATCCTTTCAAAAATGACAGTTGAATATGTGTAGCGCAAAATAGTGAAACATCGTCTGGCAACAGGGAGTGGCAAATGCTGCAGGTAGGCTGGCAGCGAAAGGGTTAAGCAGGGGGCACCACTAACAATACAAAACAAGCCAGGGGCAAAGTTGTTGAGAAATACAAGTTTAAATCTCTGACCATTCCCCGGAGCACCATCAAATCCATTATCATCAAATAGAAAGAGAGAGGCCGCTCACCTACACTCTGAGTGGCCAAGTAGGGCATTAATCAGAGAGACAGCATGCACTGCAGAAACATGTAAAAACAGGCTCCTCCCGGCCCCTCAAATACCCGGGGACCTCCCACAAATCCCCAGATTTCTCTGCAGTGCTTACTGCGAAGACATGAAATCACTCTCTCGCAGGTGAGCGGGGCTATTAGCCTGCGGCCCTGTTGGACTATTCCCACCTGTCCTTCGTGTGATGTGCCTCCCAGCCTGGGCTGCGCTGGTCGGGTGAAGGTAGGCGGCACCATGCGTGCTTATGGAGCGCTGCTCCACCGCAGTCCCCCACCAAAGGGTAGGCGGTATAGGCTGATGGTGAGCCTTTATGGGATGCCCCTCCCGCATTATTGTCCCATGCCCTGGTAGCAGTGGGTCCTGTACAGTGGGCCGCCATCCTCCCTCATTCTCCCTGTAGCCTTCGTGGGGGGGGGGGGAAAGGGGGGGTGTGGGTGAGCGTGTATCGCCTTTTGACTAGTAGTATATGTGGTGTCAGCCGCCGCGCTGACTTGTCTTTTTACTATTGCAAATGCCGCCGCTGCGCGCGCCTTTTGCTTCATTTGGATGTTCCGCTCCGGGCGGCGGCGGCGGTACCTCAGGCGCTTCTGCTTTCTCATTGGCTGCTTGTCAGTGGACTTCGCGCTCTTTGGGGTGGTCCGTAAGTGCCCTCGCGGGCGGCTTTATACTCATTATAGTGTGTTTGGTTCTGACACCCCTTCTTCTCATTGTGTCTTTCAGACGGGTGAATCCATTGGCTTCTTCCGGCCCGGTGTAATTGATAGTTTGGCCTTGTAAAATTACTCCCACTTCCCTAGCGGGTCATTGGGGCATCCAGGGTTGCTTCATAGCGTCAATCCCTACTGGCACATTGTGCCTAATAATCACCATATGGAGGCATCCCAGGATAGTGTTACCGGGGTCCCCTTGGGACAAGACCGGCTGTGTGTAGCGTGTGGACAGCCTCATGCCGACGCTGACAAGGCGTGGGTCTGCGTACCCTGTGCTGAGCAGGTGCTTGCATTGCAATCTGGCCTGCCAGTGGCTGCACCTCGTTTCACTACCCCCCCCCCAGCTTAAATCTCACTCCTGTTGAGTTGCATACTTGTGGGGATTCTCAGCCTGATGTGTCTTCTAGACTGCTGAACAGATTATTGCGAGGTCTTTAGCGCGTAAGGGCCCTGGTAAGAAGAGGCACTTGACGCCTAATGTTACTGTTTTCCCTATGGGATCTCAGGAGTTTATGAATCTGTGTGGCTATACTCCATCTGATGGAGAGCTCTTTTCTGATTCAGGCTCATCTGATGAGAAACCAAGGGGTCATGACGATTCTGGCTCTGACCCCTGTGCCCCGGATGACACTGACAGATTATTGACCCAGATCTTTGAGGTTCTGTCTATCTCTCTCCCTGTTGAGGCTCCCAGGCAAAAGGGGGAGCGTTTTCATACAGCAACATCACGTTTGGAATTTCTAGAGCAGGCACATTTCCATACTCTTGTGCTCAAGGAATGGGAGCACCCCAGTAAGCTTCCCGGGGTTCCAAGGAATTGGGATAGGAAGTACCCTTTTCCCCCTGAGGTGGTTAAATGTTGGTCATCGCCCCCCCCCCCCGTCATGCATTCCCCTGATTCTACTACCCTGCGGGATGCTGAGGACCGGCGCATTGGCCTCCCACGCCTTTGCGGGGACGGCGCTGCGCCCGGTCTGTGCCTCTGCCATTACTGCTGTGGCCACTAGAACCCTTATCAGAAATATGCTTGATAGTGCCCCTGATGATCTCCCTTGTGAGGTGTTTAATGCACTCTCCAGTTGTGATGTCTTTGTAAATTTTGTCCTATTAGCATTGGATGACACCATCAGAATGTGTGCAAGAACTTCTGCCCTCGTGGTGGCTATACGCCGCTTGGTTTGGCTGCGACAGTGGGGTGCTGACAATGCTGCAAAGAAGGCCCTCACTGGGCTTCCTTTTAAGGGGCTACGCCTGTTTGGGGCCCGTCTAGACCTTTTTGCTAAGAGAGGTAAGTTACCCCAACGCAGACGGCTGTCTCTGCCCCTCCCGGGCCAGGGCTCCCCTTCACCCCCTACCATGGTGCTAAACAAGAAACAGGGGTGTCCTTTGCGGGGGCTCGTGCAGATTCCTGTCACAGGAGCAGAAGACAACGTTCTGGCTCCTCCTGGGGGGCTAAGCCCAAATCCTGTCCCAAGCCCCCTCAAGCATGATGGGGCGCCCTCGCCCATCAGGGTGGGGGGGACGGCTGCGGCACTTTGCTCAAGTCTGGAGGCATCGCGCCTCGGACCGGTGGATTCAGGAGGTAGTGTCCTCCGGCTACAAGATTGCTGTGCGGCCTCCCCCAAGATTTATCAGGTCCCGGATACTCCAGGACCCTGCCTCTGCTCAGGTGTTGGCGCACGCTGTGCAAGGCCTGCTGGGTCTGGGGGTCATTTGCAGATTTCCCTTAAGAGACGGAGGCAAGGGGCTCTACTCCAACCTTTTCACAGTTCACAAAAAAGATGGGTCAGTCAGGCCCATTCTGGATTTAAAGATCTTCAACAAAATTGTCAAGAACAGGCGTTTTCGCATGGAAACTCTGCGCTCGGCCATCAGCTCCTTGCGCCCTGGGGGTTTCATGACGTCTGTGGACATCAAAGATGCTTAACTTCACATCCCTGTGTTTTCAGGACACCAAGGTTCCTCAGATTCGCGTTGGAAGATCAACACTGCCAATTTGTGGCCTTGCCATCTGGCCTCTCTTCAGCTCCCAGAGTGCTCACCAAGGTGCTGGCGGGGGTGATGTCTCTGATGAGGCCAAGGGGCATCCGCGTGCTGCCCTACCTGGATGACATACTCATCACCTCTCGGTCTCTACAGCAGGCAGAGTTGGACACTCAGCTGGTGGTGGCCACTCTGGAGTCCTTCGGCTGGGTGATCAATCACCTCAAGTCTTCTCTGTCCCCTTCCCCGGTGACCCCGTTCCTGGGAATGATTCTGGATACGGTTCAGTCAAGGATATTCCTTCCTCAACAGAAGGTGAGAGCTCTAACTGCGCATGTGAGGTTCCTGCTGTCGTGTCTCCATCTCTCCCTCAGGCAGGGAATGCAGTTGGTGGGCCTGATGGTGGCATGCTTCGAGGCGGTGCCTTTTGCTCCTTTCCATTTGAGGCCTCTACATCTTCACCTTCTGTCAGTTTGGGACAAGGACCCAACGTCCTTGGATGAGGTGTGTGTGCTCCCTCTCCCTTGGCCTACGGTCTCTTTTGTGGTGGCTGGACTGCAGGACCTTGCTGGAGGCCAGGTCCTTCTGGCCCCCTCCTGGGAGACGGTCACCATGGATGCCAGTCTGTCGGGGGGGGGGGGGGGGATTCTGGTAGTCCCTGCGGTGCCAGGGGAGGTGGGGGCCTCAGGAGGCCCACTTACCTATCAACATTTTGGAACTACGGGCGATCAGATTGGTTCTGGGTCAGTTGACTGACCACATACGGGTCGGTCTGTGCAGGTGCGCTCAAACAACAGGACGGCGGTTGCATACATCAGCCATCAGGGAGGGACCCAGAGCAAGGGGGCCCTCCAGGAGATGTCGCAGATTCTGACATGGGCGGAGGCCAATGTGTACATCCCCGGGGGCAGAGAGTCTACTGGCAGACTCTCTGGGCAGGGGGACCTCTCGTCGGAGAGAGAGGTCCTTCTGCAACAGGGTATTCCAGTCCCTGTGTCACCGTTGGGGTCTACCAAATGTGGATCTGTTTGCGCCCTGTCACAATTACAAGCTCCCGGCCCTTGTCTCCCTGTCTTAGGATCCTCTGGCCTGACCACGGATGCTCTGTCCATGTCATGGCAGGATTTTCGGCTATTGTATGTCTTTCCTCCATTCCCCCTGCGCAAGATTGCTCTGAAAGGGGTACCAGCGATTCTGGTGGCCCCCCAGGTGGCCATGAAGAGTGTGGTTCAGACGTGGTACTGATGATAGTAGACCAGTACGTTCTGCCAGGGGTGCCAGATCTGCTCACGCAGGGCCCACTACGTCATCCCATTTACAAACTCTGGCTTTGCGGCCTAGCTGCTGAAACCTCCATCTTGATGGAGAAAGGCTTGTCCGCCTCGGTGGGTGTTACCATGAAGGCTGGAATTGCGAATTTATCCCCCCCCCCTTTCTTTACTCTTCTCCCAGCCGCTGCAGTGAGGGATTGATGTGGAGGTCCCCCCTCCTCCTTTATAGTTCTCCTCCCAGTCGGTGGGGGGAGATGCGGCAGCTACCCACCATTCTTGTCTTGCCTCCCCCCCCCCCCCCCCCGTTGCTGGGAGTGAGAGCTGCGGTGTCTGCCCACCCCCTTCTTTGCTCTTCTCCTGGCCGGTGCGGGGAGGGAGAGATACTGTGGTTGCCCCCTTCCTTCTAAGCGCTCTTCCCAGATGGTGCCAGGAGGAAGAGATGCGGCTGCTGCCCCCCCTCCTTCTTAGCTCTACTTTCGGCCTGTGTCAGGAGGGAGAGATGTGGCGGCAGCCCCCCTTCTTTGCTCCCCTCCTGGCCACTGGCCTCCTGGGGCTGCCCCTTCCCTCTTTCCTAGCTCTCTTCCCTGCTGGTGTCGGGAGGAATAGATGCAGCGGATGCTCTCCTCCCAGCTCCCCCCCCCCCCCCCTTTTCTCTCTCCTTCCATCCATTTCTGGGGAAGGGAGAGCAGCAGCGCCCCTCCACCTGCAGAACAGCGGGCCCCCAATTTATTACCTTGGGATGCGCGCATGCGCACTCAATGGTGATTGGGATTGCAGCCAAGTGTGCCGTGAGTGCTGGCCTTGGCTTCAATGTTGCCTAGCAGCATCACAGATCGAAGGGCCACGGACACTTGCTTCAGAAGAGAAATTTTGAGTTGAAACTGTAAACCTTAATATCGAGGCAATTTCTTCTTCCATTGAAAAAATGAAAAAACGTTTAGGACGGTGCCATAGTACTTTAATTTGTGTGTTTGCTTCACTGATCTGTATTTGCTCCCGGACTGGATCTGCCTTCTTAATCAAATATTTGCCTTAATCCCTAAGTTCCTTACTGACTGTCTTTACCTATTCGATAGTCTCAGAAGTTTTATTGTCCTGTTTCATCATCGGAAAGACACTATGGTCGTTATTTGACAAAATTTGTTTGACTAAATATATTTAATTTCAGTTTACATGTCCCATATTATGTTTTTTTTTTTAATATTGTGGTCGAGAAAACTGTGCTTCTTTTAAGGCGAGAAACCTGCCATTCACTTTCATTGTCTGCCTTAGGAGTGATTCAGCAACCAGATTAAAATTTTCACCTAGTGCTGAATCATCCCCAAGCTAAGCAGTGAAAGTGATGAAAGATTTCTCGCCTACAAAGTAGTAAAGTTTTTTTTTTCTCACCTGGTGCTGAATCACCCCTATTGACTAGTTCATTATGTCCTGCAGGGGCCTGTTCCTGCAGCCCTGTGTGGGTTCACTTGGACTGGCACTGTGCCAATGTGATGCCCCCTATGCCACCTGTTTTTTTACAGCTACCCTAATCATGTCAGTCTTTGTCTTCAATAATTGTATCCCCTAAGATTGTCTGTCTGCCTGCAGTCATGAGGTCTAGGGCCGTCTTCTGTGTTTTTTTAGCCACCGACAGAACTCCCGAACCACATGACTGCTGGCAGCCCAGGCAATGAGGACAATGTAGTTTAAAACCAGGCTTGCATGCGGGGGTTGGGGGCATTGGCGTTCGGGGTACCCTCTGTGCTGTTATCTGGTACATTCCAACACCTCGTTTTTAATAAATACATATTGGATGACTTTTATTCACAACTCTTGAACATGTCCTATAGAAAGTGCCATTTAAAATAATGCTGCAGTGGAACCCATAGAAACAAGCTGAGAACAAAGCGGCACATATAGTAGAGTCAATGTTTTTTGCATAGAGAGCTTGGGAGATAGCCCAAAGAGATGTAAAGATTTGGTTTGTATGGCTCCACCTTACTAAGAATTCTGGTAATTCTGCAGTTCTTGTACTTTATGTCATGCAAATACTCTCTGAGAGCCGGTATGTATTTGGTTGTTTTTGATTTGGGTTTTTAATAGTCAAAACAATCTTATACCCAGAAAGGAGGTTTATGTTGTCACCTTTTATCCCCAGCCCAGTGCCCCAAAACCACCTGCATTTCTTTTTATTACTAAAGCCTTTGCCCGATGAAAGTACAAAATGGCCATTTGAGGAACTGACTGACTTTTATGTTCCTGTGTGGAAGGATGGAATGCTTAAAATAATGCACTCACATGCTGTTCTTTGTGATCGCTAAGAAGAAATTGAGTTAGTCAGTTAGGGTAGTAAATTAATGATTGCCAGCGTCCCCCTGTGCCCAGCATTCCTGAGGTCACTTGTCACTGCCTCTGTCACAGTCTGAGAATGTGGCCTCCCACCCTGTCATGGGGACCCGGTGCTGCGCACAGCTGGATATGCTATTCCTAGTAAAAGGTCTAAAAAAAAAATGTCATAATAATGTAGCCGTCTCCGGTTCAACATTAAGGCTCATTCACCTTGCTGAAATCTTCTATTTAATGTGTTTTCACTATTCTTTATTTATGCTCTAGTGCATTTTTGTAGTCCTGTACTGATGACGGCGAGAATGCCTTGGAAGCTTTACATGGGATGCAAGTGTCCTTTCCTTTACCTATAATTGGCATTGATAATAGCTTGAGTACTGCATTTTTGAAAAAAAATTTGTTCTGAGCGCAGGGTCATTACGATTGCCAATGCCTCCTGCGCGCTAGATCAAGGGAGAAGGTGATTTTACCGGGGCGACCTAGGGGGATTCAAACACCAGGGCATCCCAAATCTGGGGATGTCATCCATAGGCTTGGTCCACTTAAATCCAATTTTAACTCCCGGTTCTGACGGTGTGCTTCTCTCGCAATCTGCTCTGGGCTTTAGCAGTACATTTCCTAGGTATATGTTATATTTACTATCTATAGATATGTCACACAGCAATTTAAGATTTTACAGTCCTATAGTATACATATTACAAATAAAAATCAAAGCCCATCTGAGTGATGCTTTAAACACTAATCTGTGTCTAACCAGCTTTTATAATGAGATGCTTTCTTGTTGAGTCTTACAGATAGATATTTATTATGTTTATGTATAGTGTAAATATCTCTGAAAATGTAGTTTTAGAAATGTTACTGTACACTAAACCTAGATAGCAGATGTAAAGCTTTAAAATGTGACATGCTATTGTGAATATGTCTCCAAACACACATTTTAGTGGCTTACAAACCACAGTCTGTCCTCTAATTTGTTTGCCAGCAAACATAAACATACAGTTCACTTCAAGCTATTCTATAGTTTGAAGCAGGAAATGCTTTGGGCTTGTGGGGGTCTTGAAGAAAAACTATCCCGTCGCACACAATCCCCCCCCCCCCCCCCCCCCTTACAGTGCCTCAAAGATGCAACAGGGGAATTGAGGAATTTAAGCGAACACAATTTCCCTGAGCACACAGAAAATCTTTTCAACATTCTTCTAAAAGTGCGATTTCACATTTCATACTTTTGTATTGTTCGTTTCTGGCAAGTCTTAATCCTGAGAAGCAGATCTCCAGTAAACACACACACTTCTAGTTATGTAGTTTGTGTATGTATACTGTATGTAACAGGCAAATTATCTAGACATGAAACATATCTCTCTGTAGGCTTTTAGCTAAATATTTCTGTCTTTCCAATTCCTTGATCAAACATAGCCCTGCAGCGTGCCATTCCAGGACGATCCATTCTGGTGCTGATAGCATGCTTCCAGCAGCTTTATATTCCCCCAGATAAAATGCCCCACTGTGTGTATTCCTGTATTCCCATGGATTGTCTGCAATTGCTTACCCTCCAACGATCTCGCAGTACTGACAGGCAGTCAATAGGCGTGCTTTAACACTTTGGCGCAAGACGAATAAAGCAATCTCACTGCTGGAATTTGCCCCAGCAGTCCATGACTCCATGACCACCTCTATATGCGGCTGCTTGGCTGCCCCAGTCTCTTGCCACTCCCAACTTGAGCAAGACCAGCAAGCCAGCTTCAATCACAGGAGGGCACTTGCATGACTTACTGCATCAAGCAAGGCTGCTGCATGCTGAGCACTGAGGGTCAGTGTCCAGGATCCTTAAAGGCACAGATGAGTTGCAGTCATTGGGATATTCCTTTTGGGGGTGCTGCAGGATGGACTTCCAGTTGAATTTACACTAACCTCCTACCTATTCTCCGCTCTCTCTCTTTTACTCCTGCGATTGGCACTACAACACTAGAGAAAATGTTTAATGTAACTTCTTTATTTTATACTTATGCTTTTTGTCAGGGCAGTGCTGGGTCCAGGAGGGGCGCTGCAGTCATCTTGCAGGCTGCCCTATCTTGCTTTGAACTTACCAGCTCACATAAGACATCAGCCTCCAACATAGCTGGGGCTGAACCCTCTCTGATAGATGCATTGTCATTTTTAAAACAAATTTGCCTAAAGTCAATTTTTTGAAAGTGTATTTTTTTCTGGCCGGTATGATGTCCTCAAGGTGCTGAGCTGATTTAGTATTTACATTTTTTCTTTTGTTAGAAAATAGAAGCAGTCTTCACTGCCTGCAATCTGTTGCCCTTGGCAACATACACCAATAATAGAGAAGTGAATCCAGCACATGCAGAACATGCTTCTATAGCCGCTGCTGAGGTGAGGGAGCTCACGCGACCTTACGCATGCCCAGCAGCAGTGTTCTGTGTGTACAGGGCTCGCTTTTCTCTTCTTGGTTTACAGACTTGGTGCTACAGATTTCAGATAGTGAAAACTGCTTCCATAAAACACACATATTCTAAGTATGCAGCACGTCCTGCTCCAGATAATGATTCATAACAGATGGGATTACCTCCGCCAGAGGGCGCTGGACTGCAGAGATGGCAAAAAGAGGCCCCTCCCGGTCCCATATATACCCGGGACCTCCCACAAATTCCCCAGTTCCTTCTCTGCAGTCGGCTGCGAAGGTCAGAAGATGGCTTCTCTTCTCGCAGGTGAGCCGGGCTTAGCAGCCCTTGGCCCTGTATGGCTATTTCCACCCGTTCCACCTTTTGCTTATGCCTCCCAGCTTTGGCTGCGCTGGTCGGGTGATGGTAGGCAGCACCTACCACTGGTGCTCTGTTACGGAGCTTGGCTCCGGCCGCAATCCCCCACCAAAGGGTAGGCGGTGCAGGTTATGGTGAACCTGAGTTGGGATGCCCCGTCCGCTTTTTGCCTTCCCATGCCCTGGTCTTTGGTGGGACCCCTTAAGGGTCATTCACTCTCCCCTTGTTCCGTCAGGGGGGGGGGGTGCATGTGAGTTTATCTCCTTTTTGTTGTGTTACACTTATTCCTTTTCAGGGCTCCGCGCCCTGTCTTCATTTTGAATTTGCCGCCGCTGACACGCGCGCCCTGTGGTGACCGCGGTCAGCGGCGGCATCATTATCAACTTTCCCTGCTTCCCTATTGGCTGCTGCTGCAGACCAATTGCGCGCTTTGCGGAGGGGTCATGGCCTATCGGGGCCGCGTTCAGCGTCGTCTCCACATGCGGCCCGCCCCTCGAGGTCCCTCCAGCGCCATCTTGCCTTCCTCCTGGAGTGTCTGCTGGCCCCCTAACGTGATCTGTGAGTGCTCTTGCGGGCTTTATTTTTTATTCTTTTATCACTGTTGTGTACTTATGGGTGCTCCTTTATTATGTCTTTCAGATGGGAAAACCGTGTAATTAAGAGGTTTCTCCCGGTCCTGGCCCCTCTATTCGTTTTCTATAACTTTATTAGAGGCCTAAATTGTTAATCCCTCCCACTTCCCTGCGGACATTTGGGGCATCCCGGGTTGCTTATACGGCATAATTCCTATCGGCCAGTTGTGCCACCTTAATCACCATATGGAGGCTTCACAGGATATTGTGCTCGGGGTCCCCTTGGGACAAGCCCGGCTGTGTGTAGTATGTGGGGCATCCCCTGTGAGTGATGATGTGCGGGTCTGTGTGCCCTGCGCCCAGCAGGCACTTGCGCTGCATTCTGGGCTGTCCGTGACTGGGCCTGCGCCCACTATGCCCTCACCCACTCCCCCTCGCCTGATCATGACTCCTAGTGAGCTAAATACTAGTGGGGATTCTCAACCTGACGTGTCTTCCATGTTGGCTAACATTGAGAGGCTGATTGCTAGCTCTGCGGCCTGTAAGGCCCCGGCTAAAAGGCGGCATGTGACGCCGGGTGTGTCTGCCTTTTCTATGGAGACGGAGCACTTTTTTGATTTGTCTGACTATACCCCACTTGAGGAGGGGGAATTGTTCTCTGTGGTGCTGACTATGGCACTGATCATTGGGATGCTGATATCTCCCTTCCTGCTGCGGCTCCCAAGTTACAGGGGGAACTTTTCAGTACTGCTAAACCACGTCTGGAGTTCCAGAACAGGCCCATTTCAATAATCTTGTTCTCAAAGAATGGGAGCGTCCCGGCTGGCTCCCGGGAATCCCCAAGGGCTGGGATAAAAGGTACCCTTTTCCCGCTGATGTGGTTAAATGTTGGTCAACCCCTCCAGAAGTGGATGCACCAGTATTGGGGTTGTCCAACACTTCTGTGGTCCATTTCCCTGATTCCACTACTCTTAAGGATAGTGAGGACTGGCGCATTGATCAGCTGGCTTCCCATGCTTTTGCCTGTGTGGGGTCTGCCTTGTGCCCTGTCTGTGTTTCTGCTATCACTACTGTTGCTATCAGGTCTCTCCTCAAGGGTCTGTTGGAAGGCGCTCCTGATGATACTGCTAGTGCCGAGTTCAGGGCCTTGTCACAGTGTGAAATGTTCATTGCATATGTCCTCTCTGCCTTAGATGACACCATTAGGATGTTTAGTAGAACCTCTGCATTGGTGGTTGCTATACGCCGCTTTGTTTGGCTGCGCCAGTGGGCAGCTGACAACTCTGCTAAGAAGGCCCTCACGGGACTCCCCTTTAAGGGGCTGCGCCTATTTGGTGATCGCTTGGACCTTTTTGCCAAGGGGGGTAAGTTGCCTCAACGTAAGAAGCAGTTGTGGCCCGTTCGGGGGCCTTTGTTCCCTCCTGGGAGAGGGCTCTCCTTTGCAGGTTCTAGGGGAGACTTCTGGGGCAGAAGTCGTGCCCGCTCCGGATCTTCCTGGGGATCCAAGCCCAAATCTGTTGCCAAGCCTCCTCAGCCATGAAGGGGCGCCCTCACCCATCCGGGTGGGGGGACGGCTGCGGCTCTTCGCTCGTGTCTGGAGACAACGGGTCTCAGACAGGTGGATTCTGGAGGTTGTGTCCTCCGGCTACTAGCTAGAGTTCGCTGCATTGCCGCCTCCAAGATTTCTCTATTCCCAGATTCCTCTAGACCCCTTGGCAGCTCATGGGCTGTTTTCTGGCGGTGCAAAATCTATTAGGCTTGGGGGTCATCTGTGAGGTCCCACCTGTGGAAAGAGGTTGGGGTTTTTATTCCATTCTTTTCACAGTTCCAAAAAGAGATGGTTCAGTCAGACCCATTCTGGACTTAAAGCTGCTCAACAAGTTCATCAGGACCAGGCACTTTCGCATGGAGACCCTGCGCTCCGCGATCAGTTTGTTGGGCCCGGGAGACTTCATGACCTCCATAGACATCAAAGATGCTTACCTTCATGTTCCAGTCTTCCCAGGGCATCAGAGATTCCACAGATTCGCACTGGCGGACCAGCACTACCAATTTGTGGCACTGCCCTTCGGTCTCACTTCGGCCCCCAGGGTCTTCACCAAGGTGCTGGCGGGTGTCATGGCTCTCCTCAGGGCATTCGCATTCTTCCCTATCTGGACGACCTTCTCATCACTTCTCAGTCCTTCCAGCAGGCGGTATTGGATACCCAGTGGGTGGTGACGGTTCTGGAGTCATTCGGCTGGGTGATCAATCACCCCAAATCTCCTCTATCTCCATCTCTGGTGACTTCCTTCCTGGGAATGAATCTGGATACTGTTCAGGCCAGGATCTTTCTTCCTCAGCAGAGGGTGGACTCTCTGCAAGCTCTGGTTCACTCCCTGCTGTCATGCCCTCATCCCTCCATCCGGCAGGGGATGCAGCTAGCGGGGCAGATGGTGTCCTGCTTTGAGGCGGTTCCATATGCGCAGTTTCACATGAGACCTCTTCAACTCCATCTCCTATCAGTCTGGGACAAGAGTCCCCTGTCTCTGGATCAGGCCTTCGTTCTGCCCCATCTGGTCCGGCGGTCCCTCTTGTGGTGGCTCTACTCGAGGAACCTGTTGGGGGGCAGATCCTTCCTGGCCCCCTGTTGGGAGACAGTCACCACGGATGCCAGCCTGTCAGGTTGGGGGGGCTTCTGGAAGTCCCTACAATTCCAGGGGCTGTGGGGCCCTCAGGAGGCCCATGCTCCTATCAACATTCTGGAACTGAGGGCGGTTCGGTTGGTTCTGGCCCAATTGACTCCTCACCTGCGGGGTCGGCTGGTCCAAGTTTGCTCAGACAACCAGACGGCGGTTGCTTACATCAATCATCAGGGAGGGACTCGGAACAAGGGTGCCTTCAAGGAGGTGTCCATGATTCTGTCATGGGCGGAGGACAATGTCCCTTGCATCTCAGCAGTGTACATTCTGGGGGTGGAGAATCTGGAGGCAGATTTTCTGAGCCGGGGGACTTCTCGCCTGGGGGAATGGTCTCTCAACAACGAGGTCTTCCTATCCCTGTGTCACCGTTGGGGGGGTTCCGGAAGTGGACCTGTTTGCATCCCGCCACATCCACAAGCTCCCAGTCTTTGTCTATCTGTCCCAGGATCCCCTGGCCCTTGCGGTGGATGCTCTGACTCTATCCTGGCAGGGGTTCCATCTCCTGTATCTTTTTCCTCCATTCCCCCTGCTGGGCAGGGTTCTCCTCAAGCTGGCTCAGGAAAGGGTGCCAGCAATCCTGGTGGCTCCTCGTTGGCCAAGACAGGTGTGGTTCGCAGATATCGTTCAGCTGTCAGTAGATCAGTACCCTCTGCCCCTGGTGCCGGACCTTCTCACTCAAGGGCGGCTATGCCATCCCAATTTACAAACTGTGGCTTTGACGGCCTGGCTGCTGAAACCTCCATCTTAAGGGATGAGGGGCTTTCTGATTCTGTGGTTAATACTCTAATCAGGGCTAGGAAGAAGTCCTTGTCTACCATCTACTATAGGATCTGGCGGACCTACATTGACTGGTGTGAGTCTAGGGTCCTTCCCTGTCAGGTGTTTTACATTCCTAGGATTCTGGAGCTCCTTCAGCATGGTCTAGATCTGGGACTTCAGCTCAGCACGCTCAAGGGTCACGTTTCTGCCTTGGCTGTTTTCTTCCAGAGATCTTTTGCTCAACATCCTCTGGTCAGGACTTTTTTCCAGGGGGTTGCTCATGTGCATCCCCCTCACAAACCTCTGTTGCCGGTTTGGGACTTGAATTTGGTTTTGTCTGCCCTTCAGGGCCCTCCATTTGAGCCTGTGCATGAGGCTGCTCTGTCTATTCTTACTCTTAAAGTTGCCTTTTTGGTGGCTATCACCTCGGTCAGGCTTGTTTCAGAGTTGGCGGCCCTTTTTCTATTCAGGTCCTCTACTTTGAGAGACACCAGGACAAGGTGGTTTTACGCTTTAAACCCGATTTCTTGCCTAAGGTTGTCTCTACCTTCCATCTCAATCAGGACATTGTGCTTCCTTCGTTGTGCCCTAATCCTGGTAATTCCAAGGAGAGGGCCTTACATTCCCTGGATGTGGTCAGGAATTTAAAGTTCTACTTGGTGGCTACTGCATCTTTTTAGAAATACTGATGCCTTGTTTGTGGTCCCTTTGGGTCCCAAGAAGGGTCTGGCTCCTGCTAAGTTTACTATTAGCAAATGGATTTGTCAGGCTATTTTTAGGGCCTATTCTGTTAGGGGAAAGGATCCTCCTTTCCGTGTTACTGCTCATTCTACCCGTGCTGTTGGGGCCTCCTGGGCCTTCTAGCACCAGGCTTCTGTTGAACAAGTTTGTAAGGCCACTACTTGGTCTTCTGTTCATACCTTTTCCAATTTTTACAAGGTTGATGTTCGGGCCTCAGCTGATGCTGTTTTTGGCCGCAGAGTTCTGCATGCGGCAGTGGTTTGAACTGCACGTTGTTGCTTTTGGGGATCCCACCCTACTTACGGACACTGCTATTGGATGTCCCATCTGTTATGAATCATTATCTGGAGCAGGACGTGCTGCATACTTAGAATAATACAATTCTGTGATTACTCACCTTGTAGAATTGGTATTATAAGTATGCAGCACGTCCTGCTCCACCCCACCCCACCCTGATTTCAGTTTCTTGGATCCTCTGTATGGTGATTGTTATCCTTGTTAAATTGTTACTGGTTATTTGCTCCTCCTGGTTCTCTTTACTGCTTTTCAAAACTGGGGAATTTGTGGGAGGTCCTTGGTATATATGGGACCGAGAGGGGCCTCTTTTTGCCATCTCTGCAGTCCAGCGCCCTCTGGCGGAGGTAATCCCATCTGTTATGAATCATTATCTGGAGCAGGACGTGCTGCATACTTATAATACCAATTCTACAAGGTGAGTAATCACAGAATTGTATTTTTCTAACATAAGAAAAAATGTAAAAACATATTAAATCAGCTCAGCACATTCCATTGGCACAAAAAAATACACTTTCAAAAGTGAACTTACACTGGTGCCTTAGTCATAGAGGAACATCAGATCTTTTCTGATGCTCCTCTCTAAACATCCCTCACTCACTGCCTTTGGATGTCAACGTTATCTAAAACGCCAACATCCTGCAGTATCCCCCCCACCCCCTTTTAGCTATCACTGAGTGAAGGCTGCAGGCTTAGCCATCCTTTCCTCTAGCCACCCTCTCTTCACATGTCCCGGCTCAGTGCATGACAGGGCAGCAAAATGGCGCTGAATGACGGAGATGTTGTGGGACCAAGGGATGCCAGAGCGCGATGCAACTGGACACGTAAGTCACAGGTTGTATAAAGTGAAACCGGAGGGGTGGGGGGGGGTTTAACTCCCCAATACCTGAAAGGGTATGTCAGTACAACCAATGATTGCAGTGGTTTTCACACAGTGGGCATCTCCAAATCGTGATAAAGAAAATCGAAGAGTCTTTTAGATTTCAGGGAGGCCGCCTTTCCTCTTTAGTACCTGGATAGCTAATTGGATTTACAGCTGGCTGAAGGATATGTATCAGTGTTTTTATTAATGATGTGTCCTCTAAAAACTGGCTAGTTTCAAGTGGCGCATGGCTCTGGAAACTGTCCCCAGTCTGATTGTCATATGTGATGTACTGGTTTAACCAGGATTTCTGAAGAGAGTGGGATTTAGGATTACTACCAGGATTGAATTGGGTTCAGGAGAGAAGTGGTTTTAATAACAAGGAGGCCAGTGGTACTGTAGATCCTTGCATAAAACTTCCAGCAGAGGTAGTTGGAAAATCAACAGTAAGTGAATTTAAAGGGTAATTCCTCTTTCGATGCTGGTTTTAAGTCTAATATTGTGTGCCAACATGATGTCTACAGTGCTGAGCTTATCTGTTAAATGTCCTTCTTTTGTATTGTTTGGCAGCTCTGTTATAAAAGAAAACTTAAAGCAACAGTGTTTCCCCTAGCAACGTATACCAAAGTGGTGTTTTGTGTAGGTAGCAGTATCTTCCCGACTGTGGCTTGCTAATCATTTGATTAGCTAAGGCAGAACTCTGTGCTGGATCAGTTTCTGGGTGCGGAGTGGGCGAGTGCAGTCGGTGTATCCACCAACCAAAATGCTGCATAGATAAATATTTTATATTTTACCAGACCACATTTCCACTTTAAAGAGTAACTTCATCCGAGTTCCACTCCTTCGGGATGCCCCACTGTGTAAAACACCCAGAACACTCACCTTCTCCCAGAGCCCTTGCCGCTTCTCTGTGTGGCAGACGCATCCCCGCTCGCCTCTAGCCATGCCCAGCCTTTCTGAATGGGAATCATGGACATGTCACGGCAAGAAGGTGAGCTGGGGTTGTAACCGCCCAGACGGTGAAACCAAGCCGAGTGAAAGCGAGCGTGCTGATTGGTGCTCTTGCCCGAGTCTGTGCCATAGGAGCAAAACAAAAGTGAGTGTATGGGGTGAAATGGGGGGGGGGGGGGGAATACACAGAGTGGGGCATCCCAATTCCTCCCCAAGAGAAACAACACACTGGAAAGTGATATTCCTGTGTGTTGGTCCTCCTTTAAACATGGGTATAAAATATTCAGACTCTGCTGTATTCTAATGCAAAATATCTATCGCTGTATATTTGTAGAAGTATGTACCCCCATTGTAGTTTGTGTGCTATGGAACCCAAGATTCCTATCTTTTTCATCCCAATAAATCCTTTTATGAAGTGGAAAAATAAGTTATACAAAAGTATTAAAAAAGAACACTGGTGGCCCTTAAGTTTTAAAGACTCTGGGGTCTAAAGGACTCCCTGGCACATCCCGAATTTGAATGCCCTGCTGTGTGAAACCTTTTCCTGGAGCCCTTGCTCGCTACGGCCACATTCCCAGATTTCCTTCATCTGCAGCACATACCCGCGGAAGGCCTTCCTGAATGATTGGTACAGGCATCCCCACAGCTAGAGGTAAGTCCGCTGCGCAGTCTGCTTACTAGCCACCTTTAAGACTGGGCGAGATGTGGGAATCCAAATCAGGATGCCTCACCTTAGAGGAACAACACCCAGGAGAGTAAAATTTGCAGGTGTTGTTCCTCTTTAAAGAATTTATACCTCTTTACACTGCTCCGGACAAGTGGCAGGTCGTCTTCTGTTACATCTCCTATTAGCCAAAAGTATATGCAGAATACACTGGAATTTTTATTGTTATGGTCTTGATTGTCTGTAAGAATCTCTGTATGTAGGCCTTCAGGGCATTGAATTCCAGTGAGGCTGTGTAACTGAATAGGGGCCTAATTACTGTGACTGACACACTACAAATTGTAACTGACTCTGTGAACTAGCCTTCTTCTGTGTAAGGAAAAAATATATAAATACATATTCTTATGTGGCTTACTCTGCATTTTTCTTTTGCTTGTGTTTTGGTATATGCGCCTTCTTTAATTTGTACTTGTGGTATTGTAAAATCTATAGACCATTAATGCTGTGCAGTGACTGATGACCTACTGCTGGCTCAAAGTGGTCCCTGACACAAGGAAGCAGGCTGCTTCACAGATTAGTGTGAAGGGGTGCGTACCCTAACTTGCTGCACAGAGATGCTCATAACAGAGATGTTTTCCTTGGATAAACAGGACTCAACCAAGGATTGGCAACACTTAGCAAACCTGCCGCTTATTATTTCCCCCCCCCCCAAGGTGGCCTTGTGCATTTTTGTACCACCTCCTCCCCACAACATTATGTGTGACTATGCATCAGGGGTTACTTATTGTGAGCGATTTGTTTTTGTTCAACTCCGCCATCTGTTTTTCCGTCTTACAGAACCTCCGCTGAAATCCTGAAAATCAGCATAATACACTGGTGTGTTCAAATCACAGTCAGTGACCAAAAGGTGTGCACAGTTAGGCACGTGCCCTCTGGCAATCCCTACAGCTGGTGGTCCCTTGGAAATGCATGTGGTGCTGGAACACAGACAGGGTGAGTATTATGCACGGTTTTCAGGCTTCTTATAGGACTTTATTCAGACAGGCTTACCAAATGGGGTAGCTCCAGCATCAGGGATGCAGCAGCACTGTTGCAGAAATCTAGAATTTAGGTCCTCTTTAGCTTTAAAAGAGAAATGCCCCCTTCCTGGCTCTCAGTGTTTGAGTACACTGCTCTGGATATTTTTTGTGGATACTCTTAAAGAACTAAATGCATGCAGCATGGTACTATTAACAATATCCGAGTTTGTACCTTGTGAAAAAAAAAAAAATGTTTTTCAAGAGACCCTACTATCAGAGTCATTCTTTTAAATTGAGGGTGTTACAGAAGTGATTATTTTGTGCCAAACAAAAAGTTTAAAGTGAAGTAGCCTAGGCTGGAGCAATATAAAGGGATTTAGGTAAATTTGCCACCCATGTTGTTTTTTAAAGATGCAATGTTTGTAGAATTACACACCACAATGAAGCCAAATTCGATGCAGGGTACAGCATTGGTTGGGAGCATGCTGTTGCCTTTCAGAATCCACTCTACGAGGTCCTCTGGCACTGCTCTCTTTGCTTAATCTTTTTTTTTTTTAGTTACAAGTGCATAATACAATGTTTTGGGGTCACAAAGGACCCCTTCCTCAGGTAAAAGCCATGTATCTTAATACCTTTTGTAAAAGAATACATACATACATTAATGCTTGTTCTGCCATGTCTTTGTTTGGCAGTTAAAGGCTGGACGAGGAGTATGAACACTTTTCTCAACTCTAAACCTACAGTTGTAGGTTGATGCACGTATCCTTGTGACATAGAGGAGATGGGCCTAAGCTTAGATAAATTCTTACTCCGTTTGGGGACACAGGAACTTAGGTTTAATCTGGAAAGCCAAACTAAGTCTGTTAACACCTCCCCAAGAATATAACCACATCAACCTGTTAGATACTTCTGATGTTTAACACACAGCTGCAAAATCTTACAATACCGTGTTTACCTGAAAACAAGCTCTAGGGTGATTTTTTTTTTTTTTTTTTTTTTTAAATCATTTTCACAAATTCTTTAAAATATAAACCCTACCTCCGAATATAAGCCCTAGTTACAGAGGGAAAGGGGCACCTATGGCACCCCTCATCTGTGCAGGCCGCTGAGGGATGGGGGCGGTTGGGCAAATGCTGCACCCCCCCCAACATCAGGGAGACTTGTTGCAGAGGGATGGGGTAGCTATCTTCCCCTCTGCCCAGCTATCAATCTATCTATCCCTCTACTTATCTATTTGTTTATGGAAATAAAAATATGACATCCCCTAAAAAAACATACTACCTCTTTCAAAGCAAAAAATTAATATAAGACCTGTCTTATTTTCAGGGAAACTGGGTATTTTTTATTTTAGTATCTTGCTCTGAGGTGCCATAGCCTTCCTTCACAAAACCTGATGATGCTGGGCCAAGTCTATGTGAAGGACCCAGGTCCACCTGTGGTGCATACTAGTGGCCGCACTCCTTTTTTATGGCTCAGTGTCACCTTGTTTCATCCCTATTCTGTCCTTTCTTTCGCTGTAAGTGTGTGTAGAGACAAAGTATAGAGCTCACCGCATTCCACCATAAAGCTCCATGGATGAGTGCAAGGACGGGTTCAGTTATAGGACAGATATTATTTGCCAGCTGTTCTGGCAACAGGCTGAGTGTAGTTTCATCACAGACAGTTCTCTGCCTGTGTTACACTTTTCCTGCAGAGTAGACACAGCTGGCTGCCAATTACAATGTTGCACATTGTAACGATTTTTTATTATATAGTATATTCCAATGTATGTGTCAGAAATGTATCAACTGTCAGGCAGGGAACTGTCTAAGAAAAAAATATACAGCTAGACACCAGCAGAGCTGGCAAATGAACTGCCAATGAGGAGAAAGTGTGAGGCTTTACCATGACATGTTCATGGAAACCGGTCCGACAGCGGTGCACAGGGGCACCCATGACACTCCTGCATCCACTCAAAGCTAAAACCCCTCCTCACCGATTTTCTCCTGGTAGCTGCCATTTTGGAGCTTTGGAGCATAACCACACAATACACAGTGGCAGTTATCCCAGCAGCCCCTTCCTCTTTGCATTTCACTCCATGACACACTATTTGTTTGTAAAATTGGCCACAGCAGGAGTTAGGAGTTCTGTTCCCTTGGAAGGGGTTCATATGAGATCTGGTTCTTGTAAGGTTGTTGGTCCAGTTTTAAGGCACTTTTCAACCTGCTTTACACATACCCCAGGGGGTACATGGCAGTATTCAGTGGCACACCAATAGGGGGTGTCTGACTAGTGACAGTGAAACAATATTCCTTCTTGCTTTAAGAGTTCCACTATCTTCACTCATCTTATTTTGGTACTATTTATAGTAATCATCCCTTTGGGGGTTAGAACTTCTAGTCACCAGGGTGTACTTGACATAAAAAGGTTGAGCACCACTGCCTCTTTTTGGTCCTTTCCCCTGGGCACCCCGATCAGGGATGCCCCGCTGTGAGAAACCCCCCAGGTTGCCCGACCTGGCTCTTCTTTCCCTGGTCCTACAGCGCATGTGAAGCCACTCGTCCAATCAGCGAGCTCAGATCCTCTCCCGCCCCTTTGTCTAAGAGCTTGTCTAGGATGAGTGGATCCAAGCCGCATCCCCTGCTATCCTCTAAAAGGGAGCCTGCCCAAACCAAATAAAGAGATAGCGGGGATGCGTCCGCTGCTTGCGCATGCGCCGCTGATCCGGGAAGGAAGCTGAGTTTCCAGATGACCTGGGGGTTTCACACATTGGGGCATCCCTATTCCGGATGCTTCAGAGGGAGGGTATCTAGTTGCCTAGTAGAGTGGAATCTAGTGCAAGGGTTGAATATCTTTTGTTCCGCAAATTATTGTTCATTTTACCTGCTGGGTTGCTTCAGTGTATACATTTTGTTTTATGTGCTTGCTGGACGGAGAAGGAGCTAGGCTGGGCTAGGTTGCAATCCTGTGGTCCTGGCCCATGATGCCTCTTTTATGTACCTTTCTGCTGTTGGGATTAAGGACTGACAGTGATCTTCCAGCAGTGTTAGGATGGATGTGCTAAGGATCTCCAGTCCTCTTGTTTTGAGGGGGGAAATTTAATTTTCAGCTGTTTCCTGCTGTTATTCCTTTTTCTCATCCCTTCCATTCCGAGGCACCACCAGTAGCAACGCGTGGGTTAACCTCAGCCATAGACGGGGACTGCAAGATAAAAAAAAAGGTAAATTCCTCCCATCCTGTATAGGGCAGGCTGTGGCAGTCTATCTTCAGTTATTTTCTTGCAGTCGTACGGGACTGTGAAGATGTTCAGGTTTTTTTTTTCTGCTTCTCTTACAGTGCTGAGTGGGGGAAGTCTCTCTTCCAGCCCCTCACCAACTGCAGCATTATTGGTGATTACATGCCTAGAGTCGGTTCCTAAGCCTGTAACGTGGGATCGTGCAGAGTAAGGGGTGCGCGCACGGGTCCATGTAAGCTCGCTGTGGTTCGTCCTGCTTGGTCTGAGCCCCAAGTGTCAGGGGCCACTGCAGCAGCGTACCTGATCTCTGGCTTTTGCATATTGGCCCTACTGTTTCCCTTCCCCTAGGTCTCCTTTTCTTAGACCCCCCCCCCGGTGATCTACCCACCCTGATTATTCTGCTTTCTCTATTTGCTGCTGGGGGGTGGGTGTCTTGGTGTCTTTTACTGGGCAGCCATGCCGGTCAGCTCTCATTCAGAGCTCGGCTGTTGGCTGGGGTGGGGGAGGGGGACAGTGCCGGGGTGGACCTCGTTGCATCTCAGCACAACCAGAACGTCCAGAGGTTCGTGTCTGGGGTGTGAGACCCCCCTGGTCGTGGTGGTTGACGGGCTGGCCATTCCCTGGTCAGGGTACAACATGCTCTACTCCTTCTGGCCACTGCCACTTCTGGGTCACGTGTTAATAAAGGTCAACAGCGAACAGGTCCTCCAGAAATTACTACAGGACTTGGTGGGTCTTCGTGTCTAGGTTCTAATCTAAGGGTCTCTCTTGTAGGGGAATTCTTGGTACCCAAAATTCTGGAGTTCTTTCAGCAAGGCCTGGACGCTGGCCTTCAGCCCAGCACCCTTAAGGGCCAGGTCTCGGCCTTGTCTATTTTTTTTTTTTTCAAAGGCAGATCGCGGAACACAAGTTAGTCCGCATATTCATGCAGGGCGCTGTGCATGTTTGTCTTCCACGGCAGTCATTAGTATCTTCCTGGCACTTCGGGGGCCCCCCCTTTAAACCCATGGCTGTGGCTTTCCTTGCGATGCTCAAGTTGCAGGTGGCTTTTCTTGTGGCGATCACCTCCATTCGTCGGGTTATGGAGCTGGCAGCACTTTTGATCAGATCACCCTTTTTGGTGCTGCATGAAGACAAAATGGTGTTCCATTTTGGCCATGGCGATTTTCCTTCCATCTAAATCAAGAGATTGTGCTACCCTCCTTGTGCCCATGTCCCACTCAACATAAGGAGCGACTCCTGCATTCCCTCAATGTGGTCAAGGCATTAAAGTACTACTTGGCCACTACTCGAGTGTTACGTATGACGGATGTCTTGTTCGTGATCCCAGAAGGACCAAGGAGTGGCCTGGGGGGGGGGCTGACAATGCACAGTAGCAGTAAGCCCAGCAAAAAAATGTTTACCACTGAAAGAGTCAGAAAAGGGCAAATACATTTTTATGTACAGCATAAATTGCCCTTGGTAGGGATGCATATGAACACTGTTGTGTTGGTCTGGTTTAAGTCATTTTTGACTGTTAATGAGCTTTAAGTTGTGTACTCAGGTTCTCTTACCAAAGAGAACACGTAAGGATTTGACAGAAGCCAAATAAATTTCTTTTAGATGGATTTAGCATCTGCAAGGAAGGCCTACTTGTCCAAAGGCAAGGAACTACTAGTTCCAGTGTCCGGTACGGTTCATGAGATCTTCTGGATTCTCTTCAGTTCTCTGCCATCTGGTTTTGACTGACTAAGTCTGCAGTCTTTCACTTGATCAGTTCATTCGTGTTCCAAATTTAAATACGTTCAATGTTGGAGTGTCAATTGGTTGTATTTTTGGCCTGGAAGTTCTGCAGTCTGTAATCTATAACCCTTCTGCTCTGATAGTTTTGGGTACTTTGTTGTTTCATTTGACACCTGTCTTATATTGACACTTTTCTTGGTTTTTCCAGAAGTCTGTCTCTGTTTGGTCTGCTGTGGGACATCCTCATAAGTGCCTTTATCCATAGAAGGTTTACTCACCATAAAAACGGTTTCTCTCGATCTTCTCTTTATTTTTTTATTAAAGTTTTTATTAAAGTTTTGCAGAACAGACAGGTTAAAGAAGCATTCAACACAGAGGTTCGAGCCGGCACTATTCTTTAAATGTCCTGACTCATGAGAGGTCAATTTGCACTTGAACCTTTAAGCATCCATCTAAAATATACTATAAGTTTACATACTGGCAGGAGAGGTTGTGAGATTTGAGTATGATAGCTTACACTAATAACTACCCTTCCTAATAACACTTCTGTCTTAATACCATTTCTGGAGCCTGGTAGTGGATACAATGCCTAGATGTACTGAAAAATATAGCAGTTACAATGCCTACAATATCTAGAGTAGGAGGGGGGGAAACGGTCAAATGATGGACTATGCGCGTGTTGGAGACCATAAGCAACTCCGACCAGTAATAACAGGTAAGTCACTAACCCTGTATTATGTCCCTGAGTTGTTGAGATTCTTTAAAAATTAACCATGTAAGGACAAATTGTTGGGACCAGCTATTGCTTTCAGCTAATAATTCCTCAATTATTTTAATATTTTCCAATTTTTGTAACCAATTCAGTAGGGTGGGGGGTCCGCGTACACCTGTACCTGGGGGATCACTGTCCTACCTGCTGCAAGGGAGTGGTGTAGTATGCCTTAATTAATTGTACCCAGGGATCTGGGAATCATGGATAATAGAACAGTCTGGGGGCTGTTAGAGATTTTTTTGTGTAGTTGTCCTCGCATATATATTAGAGGAAGCGACCTTGAAATCGACCTGTGGATCTTTTGTAACCCATACATTCTTACTGCTATCTTAGAAAAAGGCAAGCATATATGCAACATTCAGAAACCTATGAAACGAAACTGTGAGGTCCACTCCACCCTCCCATCCTCTCAACCATCTGAATCTAATTTGGGGGCGACAAGGTTCTTTCTGAGACAAGGAGGGAGGGTGTTTAAAAGTGAGCCAATTGGGGGCTGGGAAAAGGGCCCACTCCCAGGAATTCGAAAGTGCAGATAAGTCTGTGGTACTTCTGATGAGAAAGGTGGAGTTCTCTTTGGGGGCGGAAGAGTTCTCTTTGAGGTGGAAGGGGTGACCCCACTTGTATATCTCGCCCACCTCTCAATACTTGTCCAGGGCTGGACGAAGGGTGCGTCGCATCCTCAAGGTGGTTCTGGAGAAGTCCGGTAGTATCGAGTTTTGAGTTATCGGGCCTTTCTTCCAAGCCTGTTTAAGAATGATCTCCTTTATGAAGTGAACTCGGCAGAGAACATCTCTTGGGGGTGGTGGGTCGCCAGCAGTGCATCCAGTTACTTTGTGAATGCGGTAAATTGTTAGTTCTTCATCTGCTTTCTTTAGGTCTTCAGGACTGATTCAGGGATGTCCCTCCATCCGTTGTTGTTTGCAGGTTGTTACACCTGTTTCTATTCTCTTAGTCATCTGCCTGTAGGAGGGTATCTATTTGTTGTTGGAGTTGCTGCTGGGTGCGCTCTAGGGCATATGTGCTCAACTTGCGGCCCCCAGACGTGGCCTCTGACCTGCAGTGGGTAAAGTGGGAGGGATAAATAGAACTGATGTGGTAGGAGAAGGTAGTTAAAAAAGGGCACATTAAAGCGGACCTTCACTCTGAATAAGAGTCTATCTTATATGTTTCCCACACCCTGTACATACAGATTGTCCACATTAAAAATCATCCTACCTGCATGTTATGAGCCTTTAAACATCCAAGATGGCGGCTTATGGAAGCCGCCATCTTATCAGGCAGCCTGCAAACAGGAAGTGCTTCCCGACTGTGCTGCTCTGCATTCTGGGATTGCTGACCGTTACCTGACCCCAGCTCTGCTCTGTCTGAGCAAAGCACAGCTATAACCCGCCCCCCTGTACCTTATCCCACTCTCCTCTCCTCAGTAAGTGTGATGCTTCTGAGTCAAGATGGCGGCGCCCGTATCCTAAAGTCCTGGACAGAGTTGCAGCCCAGTGGGGGAAAGAATAATAAGTTAGTGACTAAAAACGTAAAATATATTAATTTTAGATGCTGGGGAACCGTTTTTTAAGAGTTTGGGCTTTTCATTAAATCACGCTGAAGGTCCGGTTTAAGGATGGGAGGTTTTCCAGGGAGTGATGTAGGAGGGGGCATTGGCAAACAAGTGACAGTAGTGGCCTGGAGGAACACAGTGACATGGATTGTACAACACCATCCCTGGGTGGAGTCCTTGGTGGAATAACTTGGTAAAATAGTTTTACTATAATATTTGCATGCAGCATTGTTGGGAGCTTAGATAGGTTGAGTATTTGGAACAAGGTTAAGATGTGAGACCGATGGAGGACGGCTGTAAATAACAGACCAAGGTAAGCCATGTAACCATGTGTATTGATAGCATGTGGAAATTGTTACATATAAATGTAGGCATGTGGTGGAAGGACATACAAGTGTTCTAAAAAAAATCTTCATTATGATGTTCCAAAATTCTGAGATGTTTTATCGTGGCCTGTGACCAGGTCCCAACTTTTTTAAGTGGGCCAGGCTCGTCAAAATTTTAGAATCCCTGCTCTAGGGCAAGAATTCGGGTCTCTTGGCAGTCACGAGATTCCTTCGTTTCTAAGGCAGATGTTGTTTGTTGAACATCCTCAATTTCCCTGAGGAGTGCCCCTTGTGAAAGCATCTAGGTCTGCCTTATGTTTTGTAGGGAGAAACTGTAATATAGCTTGAATGGTTGGATTGAGCGTGGTTACAGGCGGTAAGCATGAGCGCTCTGTATATGACCAAGCTGAGTAGGAGCAATGGTGTCTGATCTCCGGGACAGCTCAGATGTCGGGGGTCCCCCTTTGTCTCCCATTGTCTCACTGTGGACAAAGTTAAGCGACATGGGGGACGTTATAGGCCCCAGCTTGTGCTGACAGACCACTCCAGATCAATGCTGGGAGTGGAGCTCAATGCTGCGGGGGTGGGGCAATGCATCTCAGCTTGGACCTAGCCCCTTCTATGTTAGGGTTTCGGTCATCTGTCTCATTTACCCTTGATGCTCTGTGTTGTGAGGGGGTCCCCAATCCCCCCCTGGGTATGGAGTGCTCTCCTTTCGGGCTCTCGCACCCTCGACCGCCACCCACACATCGCCCATTGTCTAAACCATGGAGGGGGCAGGCTGTGTTCACCTAGTCTATCTTCCCCCTTCTCTCCCAGCTGGGGCTCCACTAAGATAGGCAGTCCCTTCTCATCCCCCCCCCCCCCCCCCCCCTCCCTGCAGGTCTGACTTACCGGCGGGTGTCCAAGGCGCAGGTATCCATCTTCTTCAGGCAGTGGTTCCCTGTGCAGGTCACCACTCTGTAGCAGGAGAGCAGGCTGAGGGGCGGGGAAGACCCGAGCTGCCACCACTCTCTTCTGATATGTGCTCGGCGGAGCACTCTCCCCGACCCGAGGTCAGCACCATCTTACCTCCTGATCGCTGTCTCTCTTCCACCTGGATGGCTGTGTATTGTGCGAGGGGGAGCAATCGGTGAATCGATCAGAGCTGTATATCGCTTCCTTTGAAGCTGGCGGGGTCCTCCGTCTTTCCTCTGGGTTGATACATTCTCCCTGGCTACCATGATGAAGTCGCCGCCGTGCACATCTGATCCTGCTGGTAAATGCTGGGTGGGTCAGATAGTTTTTGGTAGGGGCTGCTGTTACTAACTGAGGTGTTGGTACTGGCAGCATGTCCCTTCTCCTTTCTGCCCTCATGTTGTGTCTTGGCTGTCGCCATCTTGGGCCCCTGTTGTCGCCCACCCGAAAACTCCTCCGGCCTGAAGAATTTGTTGATGCATGCTGTATGAGCTTTAACCCCATAGCCTCCCCAAATGAACAAAAAGAGAAATAGATTATTCTTAGTATACAGTACGCCCTGCTCCAGATAAGAATCATTACACTTGGGTATTACTCTGCCAGATGGCGCTGGACTGCAGAGACCGCGAAATTGGCTCCTCCCGGCCCCTCAAATACCCGGGACCTCCCACAAATCCCTAGATCTTCTCTGCAGTCTGGACTGCGAAGGACAAGAAGATGGCTCTCTCATCACAGGTGAGGGGGGCTATTAACCTGCGGCCCTGTAGGACTACTCCCACCTGTTCCATTATTAATGTGCCTCCCAGCCTTGGCTGCGCTAGTCCGGGTGATGGTAGGCAGCACCGCTGTCAGGTGCTTAGGAGGGCAGCTCCACCGCAATCCCCCACAAAGGGTAGGCGGTATAGGCTTATGGTGAGCCTCTATGGGATGCCCCTCCTGCCCTATTGCCCCTATCTATAGGTGGGCCCTCCCTGTAAAGTGGCTGCTGGCCTCCCTCGCCCTCCCTTGTAGCTCTCGGGGTGTGTGTGTGTCTATATGCCTTGGTGTTTTCACTGTATTGTGTGCTTCTTTCGGGTCAGTCTCCGTGCTGACTTGGTTGCACTGGTTGCGTTTTGAAAATGCCGCCGCACGCGCTCCTTTATGCTCCGCGGTTGGCGGCGGCATTACCTCAGGCGCTGTTGCACGGTCATTGGCTGCTTGTCACGTGTGCTGCTTCGCGCTCTTCGGGGGGGCAGGGCTCGCGGTTGGCGCGTTCCGCGTCACTGTCTCCACGGCCCGCCCCTCGAGGTATACCCGGCGCCATTTTTCGCTGGATTCGGCTGCTGCGTGACTGGCATCTACCTACCGCGGTCCGTGAGTGCCCTCACGGGTGGCTTTATTTACCCTATGTCTTTATACTAGTCACTTATGGGGTTCTCTTCGTTTGTCTTTCAGACGGGTCGAGCTCTATTGGTTTCTACTGGCTCTTTTCCCTCTATTTAGTTATTAAACTTGTGACTCCTAGTGTGTAAATTACTCCCACTTCCCTAGCGGGCTTTTGGGGCATCCCGGGTTGCTTTTATAGCGAGAATCCCTATCGGCTTATTGTGCCGCTATAATCACCATATGGAGGCGTCTCAGGATAATGTGCTTGGGGTTCCTTCGGGACAAGCCTGGCTGTGTGTAGCTTGTGGGGTGTCCCCTACTAGTGCTGACAATGTGCGGGTCTGCATAACTTGTGCCCAGCAGGCGCTGCAGCCTGGTTTACCAGTAGCTGGGCCTGCGCCACGTATGGCTTCACCTACTCCCCCAAGCTTAAATTTGACTCCTATTGAGTTGCATACCAGTGGGGATTCTCAACCTGATGTGTCTTCCAGATTGGCTAGTGTTGAAAAGTTGCTGGCTAATACCCTGGCGCGTAAGGCCTCTGCTAAAAAGCAGCACTTGACGCCTGATGTCACTCTGTTCCCTATGGAGGCTGATGAGTTATTCTTAGTATACAGTACATCCTGCTCCAGATAGATTACTTACACTTGGGTTATCCTCCACCAGATGGCGCGGCACTGCAGACATGTAAAAACAGGCTCCTCCCGGCCCCTCAAATACCCGGGGACCTCCCACAAATCCCCAGATTTCTCTGCAGTGCTTACTGCGGAGACATGAAATTATCACTCTCTCGCAGGTGAGCGGGGCTATTAGCCTGCGGCCCTGTTGGGCTATTCCCACCTGTCCTTCATATGATGTGCCTCCCAGCCTGGGCTGCGCTGGTCGGGTGAAGGTAGGCGGCACCATGAGTGCTTATGGAGCGCTGCTCCACCGCAGTCCCCCACCAAAGGGTAGGAGGTATAGGCTGATGGTGAGCCTTTATGGGATGCCCCTCCCGCATTATTGTCCCATGCCCCGGTAGCGGTGGGTCCTGTACAGAGGGCCGCCATCCTCCCTCATTCTCCCTGTAGCCTGCGAGGGGGAAAGAAGGAGGGGGGTGTGGGTGAGCGTGTATCGTGATTCGTGCATACGGCCTTTTGTCATGTTTTTGACTAGTATATGCGGTGTCAGCCGCCGAGCTGACTTGTCTTTTTACTATTGCAAATGCCGCCGCCGCGCGCCTTTTCCTTCATTTGGATGCTCCGCGCCGGGCGGCAGCGTTACCTCAGACGCTTCTGCGTTCTCATTGGCTGCTTGTCGGTGGACTTTGCGCTCTTCATGGGGGCGGGGCCTGGCCTGGCGCGTCACGGCTCGCTCTGGCCCACCCTTCGAGGTACTCTCGGCGCCATGTTGTCAGGTCGCGCGCGCGTGTGACATTCTTACTTACCGCGTTCCGTAAGTGCCCTCGCGGGCGGCTTTATACTCATTGTAGTGTGTTTGGTTCTGACACCCCTTCTTCTCATTGTGTCTTTCAGACGGGTGAATACATTGGCTTCTCCCGGCCCGGTGTAATTGATAGTTGGGCCTTGTAAAATTACTCCCACTTCCCTAGCGGGTCATTGGGGCATCCAGGGTTGCTTCATAGCGTCAATCCCTACTGGCACATTGTGCCTAATAATCACCATATGGAGGCATCCCAGGATAGTGTTACCGGGGTCCCCTTGGGACAAGACCGGCTGTGTGTAGCGTGTGGACAGCCTCATGCCGACGCTGACAAGGCGTGGGTCTGTGTACCCTGTGCTGAGCAGGTGCTTGCATTGCAATCTGGCCGGCCAGTGGCTGCACCCCGTTTCACTACTAATCCCCCCCCCCCCCCAAGCTTAAATCTCACTCCTGTTGAGTTGCATACTTGTGGGGATTCTCAGCCTGATGTGTCTTCTCGAGGTCTTTAGCGCGTAAGGGCCCTGGTAAAAAGCGGCACTTGACGCCTAATGTTACTGTTTTCCCTATGGGATCTCAGGAGTTTATGAATCTGTGTGGCTATACCCCATCTGATGAAGGAGAGCTCTTTTCTGATTCAGGCTCATCTGAGACCAAGGGATCACGACGATTCTGGCTCTGACCCCTGGGCCTCGGATGACACTGACAGATTATTGACCCAGATCTTTGAGGTTCTGTCTATCTCTCTCCCTGGTGAGGCTCCCAGGCAAAAAGGGGAGCGTTTTCATACAGCAACATAAGGTTTGGAATTTCTAGAGCAGGCACATTTCCATACTCTTGTGCTCAAGGAATGGGAGTGCCCCAGTAAACTTCCGGGGGCTCCAAGGAATTGGGATAGGAAGTATCACTTTCCCCCTGAGGTGGTTAAATATCGGTCATCCCCCCCCCCCCCCCCCCCCCCCCCCCCCCCGAGGTGGATGTCCCGATCCTAGGGCTATCTAACACCCCTGTCATGCATTCCCCTTATTTTACTACACTGCGGGATGCTGAGGACCAGCGCATTGACCTGCTGGCCTCCCACGCCTTTGCATGTGCGGGGACGGCGCTGCGCCTGGTCTGTGCCTCTGCTATTACTGCTGTGGCCACTAGAACCCTTATCAGAAATATGCTTGATAGTGCCCCTGATGATCTCCCTTGTGAGGTGTTTAATGCACTCTCCAGTTGTGATGTCTTTGTAAATTTTGTCCTGTTAGCATTGGATGACACCATCAGAATGTGTGCAAGAACTTCTGCCCTCGTGGTGGCTATACGTTGCTTGGTTTGGCTGCGACAGTGGGGTGCTGACAATGCTGCAAAGAAGGCCCTCACTGGGCTTCCTTTTAAGGGGCTACGCCTGTTTGGGGCCCGTCTAGACCTTTTTGCTAAGAGAGGTAAGTTACCCCAACGCAGACGGCTGTCTCTGCCCCTTCGGGGCCAGGGCTCCCCTTCACCCCCCTACCATGGTGCTAAACAAGAAACAGGGGTGTCCTTCGCGGGGGCTCGTGCAGATTCCTGTCACAGGAGCAGAAGACAACGTCCTGGCTCCTCCTGGAGGGCTAAGCCCAAATCCTCTCCCAAGCCCCCTCAAGCATGATGAGGCGTCCTCGCCCGTCAGGGTGGGGGGCGGCTGCGGCACTTTGCTCAAGTCTGGAGGCATCACGCCTCGGACCGGTGGATTCAGGAGGTAGTGTCCTCCGGCTACAAGATAGTTTGCTGTGCGGCCTCCCCCAAGATTTATCAGGTCCCGGATACTCCAGGACCCTGCCTCTGCTCAGGTGTTGGCGCACGCTGTGCAAGGCCTGCTGGGTCAGGGGGTCATTTGCAGATTTTCCTTAAGAGACAGAGGCAAGGGGCTCTACTCCAACCTTTTCACAGTTCCCAAAAAAGATGGGTCAGTCAGGCCCATTCTGGATTTAAAGATCTTCAACAAAATTGTCAAGAACAGGCATTTTCGCATGGAAACTCTGCGCTCGGCCATCAGCTCCTTGCGCCCCGGGGGTTTCATGACGTCTGTGGACATCAAAGATGCTTACCTTCACATCCCTGTGTTTTCAGGACACCAAGGTTCCTCAGATTCGCGTTGGAAGATCAACACTGCCAATTTGTGGCCTTGCCATCTGGCCTCTCTTCAGCTCCCAGAGTGCTCACCAAGGTGCTGGCGGGGGTGATGTCTCTGATGAGGCCAAGGGCCATCCGCGTGCTTCCCTACCTGGACGACATACTCATCACCTCTCGGTCTCTACAGCAGGCAGAGTTGGACACTCAGCTGGTGGTGGCCACTCTGGAGTCCTTCCGCTGGGTGATCAATCACCCCAAGTCTTCTCTGTCCCCTTCCCCGGTGACCCCGTTCCTGGGATTCTGGATATGGTTCAGTCAAGGATATTCCTTCCTCAACAGAAGGTGGGAGCTCTAACTGCGCAGGTGAGGTTCCTGCTGTCGTGTCTCCATCTCTCCCTCAGGCAGGGAATGCAGTTGGTGGGCCTGATGGTGGCGTGCTTCGAGGCGGTGCCTTTTGCTCAGTTCCATTTGAGGCCTCTACATCTTCACCTTCTGTCAGTTTGGGACAAGGACCCAACGTCCTTGGACAAGGTCTGTGTGCTCCCTCTCCCTTGGTCAGACGGTCTCTTTCGTGGTGGCTGGACTCCAGGACCTTGCTGGCGGGCAGGTCCTTCTGGCCCCCTCCTGGGAGACCACGGATGCCAGTCTGTCGGGGGGGGGGATTCTGGTAGTCCCTGCGGTGCCAAGGGAGGTGGGGCCTCAGGAGGCCCACTTACCTATCAACATTTTGGAACTACAGGTGATCAAATTGGTTCTGGGTCAGTTGACCGACCACCTGCGGGTCTGTCTGTGCAGGTGCGCTCAGACAACAGGACGGCGGTTGCATAAATCAGCCATCAGGGAGGGACCCGGAGCAGGGGGGCCCTCCAGGAGGTGTTGCGGATTCTGACATGGGCGGAGGCCAATGTTCAATGCATTTCGGCTGTGTACATCCCCGGGGGCAGAGAGTCTACTGGCAGACTCTCTGGGCAGGGGAACCTCTCGTCAGAGAGGTCCTTCTGCAACAGGGTATTCCAGTCCCTGTGTCACCGTTGGGGTCTACCAAATGTGGATCTGTTTGCGTCCCGTCACAATTACAAGCTCCCGGCCCTTGTCTCCCCGTCTTAGGATCCTCTGGCCTGGACCACGGATGCTCTGTCCATGTCATGGCAGGAATTTCGGCTACTGTATGTCTTTCCTCCATTCCCCCCGCTGGGCAGGGTTCTGCGCAAGATTGCTCTGAAAGGGGTACCAGCGATTCTGGTGGCCCCCAGGTGGCCATGAAGAGTGTGGTTCACAGACGTGGTGCTGATGATAGTAGACCAGTACGTTCTGCCAGGGGTGCCAGATCTGCTCACTCAGGGCCCTTTACGTCATCCCATTTACAAACTCTGGCTTTGCGGCCTAGCTGCTGAAACCTCCATCTTGATGGAGAAAGGCTTGTCCGCCTCGGTGGGTGTTACCATGGTGAAGGCTAGGAAGAAAGCATCTTCTTACATCTATCACAGGGTATGACGTACCTACTTTGACTGGTGTGAGTCTAGGTCTCCTCCCTGTCGGGTGTTGTCAGTTCCCAGGGTTCTGGAGTTCTTACAGCATGGGTTGGCGTCGGGACTGCAACTCGGTGCTCTGTAGGGTCAGGTGTCTGCCCTGTCTGTTTTTTTCTTTCAGAAATCCTTTGCTCAGCATTCTTTGGTTAAGACTTTCTTTAAGGGCGTTACTCATGTGTGTCCCCCACGAAAACCTATGGTCCCTGTTTGGGATTTGAACTTGGTCTTGTCTGCCTTGCAGGGTGCTCCCTCTGAACCTATTCAGGATGCTGCTCTGGCTGTACTTACCCTCAAGGTTGTCTTTCTGGTGGCTATTACTTCGGTCCGGCGTGTGTCTGAGCTGGCGGCTCTGTCAATCCAGCCCCCATACTTTGAGAGACACCAGGATAAGGTGGTGTTCAACTTTAAGCCGGATTTTCTGCCTAAGGTGGTGTCTGCCTTTCATTTGAATCAAGATATTATGCTTCCTTTATTGTGCCCTAATCCTGGCAATGCTAAGGAAAGGGTTTTGCATTCCTTGGATGTGGTCAGGTGTCTGAAGTATTATCTGGTAGTCACTCCGGCTTTCAGGAAGACTAATGCTCTTTTTGTGGTCCCTTCTGGTCCTAGGAAGGGTTTGGCTCCTGCCAAGTCTACTATTAGCAAATTGATTTGTCAGGCTGTGATTCAGGCCTATTCTGCCAAGGGGAAGAATCCTCCCTTCCGCCTTACTGCTCATTCTACTCGTACTATTGGTGCCTCTTGGGCCTTCCAGCACCAGGCTTCTGTTGAACAAGTTTGCAAGGCCGCTACTTGGTCTTCTGTTCATACCTTTTCAAAGTTTTACAAGGTTGATATTAGGGCCTCAGCTGATGCTGTTTTTGGCCGCAAGGTTTTGCAGACGGTAGTGGTTTAAACTGTTTGCTGTTACCTTTTTTGTTGGGGATCCTACCCTACTTTATGGACACTGCTATTGGATGTCCCAAGTGTAAGTAATCTATCTGGAGCAGGACGTACTGTATACTTTTATAATACCAATTCTACAGGTGAGTATTTCACAGAATTGTATTTTTGGAACTGTCTGGTTATACCCCCTTGGAAAAAGGGGATATATTCTCTGACTCTGAGTCATCTGATGAGAGGCCCAGGGGTCATGATGATTCTGGCTCTGACCCCTGGGCTCCAGATGATACGGATAGACAGCACCTCAAAAATCTGAGCCAACAGCCTATCTCTCCCCTGGCTGCGGCCCCCAGGCAGCAGGGGGAATTGTTTCATACTGCTAAGCCACGTTTGGAATTTCCCGAGCAAGCCCATTTTAATAATCTCGTGCTCAATGAATGGGAGCGTCCCAGCAGACTTCCCGGTGTCCCTAAGGGTTGGGATAAGAGGTATCCCTTTCCTGCTGATGTGGTGAAGCACTGGTCATCCCTTCCAGAGGTGGATGCCCCGGTCCTAGGGTTGTCCAACACCTCTTGTCATGCATTCCCCTGACTCTACTATGCTGCGGGATGGTGAGGACCGGCGTATTGATCAGCTGGCGTCCCATGCCTTTGCTTGCGTGGGCACGGCGTTGCGCCCGGTCTGTGCCTCTGCCATTACAGCTGTGGCTATTAGGACCTTGCTGAGAAGTGTCCTAGATAATGCCCCTGATGATGTGTCTAGTGAGGAGTTTAATGCTCTCTCTCGTTGTGAGGTTTTTGTGACTTATGTCCTCTCTGCCTTGGATGATACCATTAGGATGTGTGGCAGAACCTCTGCCCTTGTGGTGGCTATACGCCGCTCGGTATGGTTGCGCCAGTCGTCTGCTGACAACGCTGCCAAGAAGGCTCTCACTGGTTTCCCTTTCAAAGGACTACGCCTGTTTGGGGACCGCCTGGACCTGTTTGCTAAGGGAGGCAGGTTACCCCAGCACAGGCGGCAGTCTCGGCCCTTTCGGGACAGGGTTCCTTTTCTTCCCCCTACCGTGGAGCCAGACAGGGGAGGAGGGTCTCCCTTACCGGGGCCCGAGGAGATTTCTGGGGTAGGGGCAGAGGACGTGGACGCCCTGGCTCCTCCTGGGGCTCCAAGCCTAAGTCTTCTCCCAAGCCCCCTCAGGCATGAAGGGGCGCCCTCACCCATCCGGGTGAGGGGCGGCTTCAGCATTTTGCTCACGTCTGGAGGCTTCATGTCTCAGACCGGTGGATTCAGGAGGTAGTGTCCTCCGGTTACAAGATAGTTATTCTAAGTTTGCCATACACTCCACTTTGATCTTCATGACATGTGGGTAATCTCCAGTAGAGATGAATATGCAAAAAAGAAAACCCCTCCCGGTCCATATATACCTGGGACCTCCCACCAAATTCCCAGTTCCTTCTCTGCAGGGAAGGCGACAAGACAGAAGATGAAGACTTCTTTACTTACAGGTAAGCTGGGCCCGCGCCCGGCTGTCTATTGTCCCTATTACTGCCAGTACCCTATCTAAATTGCCCCTATTTGAGCCTCCCAGCTTAGGCTACGGGTCCTGGTGAAGGTAGGCAGCACCCTATCGGTGCGGAAGGAGCACTGCTCCACCGTGAGACCTCACTATGGGGTAGGCGGTTATCCAGGTTTTTGGTGATCCTGGTGTGGGGATGCTCATGGCCGGAATCTGGCAGGGTTCCCCCCCTTCTGGGTCCCTTACTCCCCTCCGGGGGGGGGGGGGTTGCCTGGCCTGGCCGTTATTTCGTTTTTCGTTCTCCCATGCCCCTGTGTGTGTGGGTGTGTGATTTCACTGTGCGTGTGTGTGTGACTTACAGTGAGTGTTTTTACTTTTGGGCCATGTCAGGTGCTGTGATTAGCCTGGGGGAGCTTCTCCCTCTCAGGCTGTGTTTGGGGAATCGCGCCAAAGAAGGGGGCGGGGCTACCGCGGCCGCGCCGAGAGCCCGGCCCCCTTCTTTGGCGCGATTCTGTGGCTCGTTTCTAGGGCATCCGAGTTGCTGGTAGGGGGGCGTGGCCTGGCGAGCGCGCGTTCTGCGCTGGCCCGCCCTCCCCCTTCTCTCCCTCTTCCTGCATGAGGCACTTCTCGGGGTCCATTTTGAGGCTGGTTCTGAGCTGCGCTCCTAGTGGTAAGGGCCGGATGGCCTCTTCCTTAGCTTGTGTGGGGGCCCCTCTCTAGCGGGGGGCCCCCACTGATTGCGGGCATGTGTGTGCGTGGTTTTTTTTGTGTTGGTTACGCATGTCTGGCTGGGATACATATATAATATATATATAATATATTGGTTACGCATGTCTGGCTGGGATACATATATAATATATATATAATATATTGGTTACGCATGTCTGGCTGGGATACATATATAATATATATATAATATATTGGTTACGCATGTCTGGCTGGGATACATATATATAATATATATATATATATATATATATATATATATATATATATATATATATATATATATATTTAATATATTTAGCTACGTGTTATTGCCTTATATATGTAGGATTGCACTTATGTTGCCTGTTTTGTGTGTTACAGATTGCATTGTATATGTGCATATTAAGGGGTTCCTCCTGGTCCTGGGGTCCCTAGTGTAAATTTGTTCACCTCAAATCCTCCCACCGGGACTTTTAAGGGGCATCCCGGGTTGCTTAGGCGTAAATTCCCTGCGGTCTTGCGACTGACCACAAAAATTCACCATATGGAGGCTCCGCAGGATATTGGGCTCGGGCTCCCTCTGGGACAATCCGGGCCATGTGTGGGATGTGGGGTATCCCTTACGGGGGAGAATGTGCTGATCTGTATACCATGCGCACAAAAAGCCATAACGCGGCAGTCTGGTACCCAGCCTTCTGGGTCGGCTCCTCCCGCTTCATCGCCTTCCCCTCCCCGCCTTATCCGTACCCCAAGTGACATTGGTGCCAGCGGGGAGTCGCACTCTGATGTTTGTGCTAGGTTGGCCAGCATCGAGAAATTTATTGGTAGCATGGTGGGCAAGAAGGCCTAGGCTAAAAAGAGACATTTGTCGTCGGCCCAGCCCTTGTGGGATGTTGACGACGATTCCATTGATTGTCGGATTATTCCCCGTTAGTGGAGGGGGAATTGTATGAGGAAACGGAGACTGACTATGTACAGTCTGGTGATGCTGATGTCGGGCAGGCGCTGGGGGATGCCGTCGATACGGCCACTGTTTTGTCACATCTATTGGAGTTGTTGGATATTAACCCGCCTGAGGCGACTCCTCTCAAGAAGGGGGAATTTTTGGGGGCCCGCAAGCCCCGTCTGGAATTCCCTACCCAGGGTCACTTTGATGCGCTGATCCTGAAAGAAAGGGAAAGGCCCAGTCGGCTTCCTGGTGTTCCTCAGGGATGGGATAAGAAGTATCCTTTCCCGGTGGAGGAGGTTAAGCGATGGTCTTCTCCTCCCGAGGTTGATGCGCCAGTTTTGGTTTTGACCAACTCTTCTGTGCTGAACACCCCTGACGCCACTTGAGGACAAGCGCCTTGATCAGATGGCGTGTCACGCATTTGCCAGCGTGGGCTCGGCCCTGCGGCCTGTTTGTGCTTCTGCCCTGGTGTCGCTTGCTACCAGGTCTCTTATCAGGGACCGGCTGAATGACGCTCAGTTTGATCCGGCTAGCGCTGAATTCGCTACCCTTAAGAGATGTGAATTGTTCATGGGGTTTGTCTTGGCTGCGATGGAAGATTCTATTGTCGTGTGTAGTAGGGCTTCAGCCTTACTGGTGGCTATGCGCAGATTGGTCTGGCTCCGCCAGTGGACAGCGGACGTTGGGGCAGCTCTTCCCTTCTTGGGTTCGTGGCTGTTTGGAGATAAATTGGATTCTGTTGCTAAAGGAGGTAAGTTACCTCAGCGGAGGAAACGGCGCCGCCCCTTTCGGGAGGCTGGCTCGTTCACTCCTTCCTTTCGAGGGGCCAGAGCGTCTAGGGGTTTGGCCTTCTTGGGTGTCAGGGGCTCGTCCTGGAACAGAGGCAGAGGTTGGGCGCGTCCCGCGGCTGCCTGGGGTTCCAAGCCCAAGCCTGCCGTTAAACCGGCTCAGCAATGAAGGGGCGCCCTCACCTGCAAGAGTGGGGGGACGGCTGCGGCTCTTCTTCCAGGTCTGGGCCCGGGAGGTCACAGACAATTAGATCTTGGAAGTGGTCTCCTCCGGGTACAAACTGGAGTTCGAGTACTGGCCGCCCCCAAGATTCTTAAGGTCTCGGGTGCCCTTGGACCCTCAGGTTGCACAGGGGCTCCTGTTAGCAGTAAGAAACCTTCTGGACATGGGGGTTATATGCCCGGTGCCTCAGTCGGAGAGAGGCAGGGGTTTCCACTCCAACCTTTTCACGGTTCCCAAAAAGGAGGGTTCGGTGACACCCATTCTAGATCTCAAGGTTCTCAACAGGTTTATCAGAGCCAAAAAGTTCCGCATGGAGACTCTGCGCTCGGCTATCAATTCCCTTCGCCAAGGGGATTTTATGACATCCATAGACATCAAGGATGCGTATCTGCATGTTCCGATTTTTCAGGCACATCAGAGATTCCTCCGGTTTGCGGTGGAGGATCAACATTATCAGTTTGTAGCTCTTCCCTTCGGTCTGACCTCGGTGCCGAGGGTCTTCACCAAGGCGGTAATAATGGCTCTGCTCAGAGCTCAGGGCATTCGCATTGTGCCTTATCTGGACGACCTGTTGATCTCAGCTTCTTCCCTCCGTCAAGCGGAGCTGGACACCCACCAGGTGGTGTCGACCCTGGAGAGGTTCGGGTGGGTGATCAACCGCACCAAGTCTTCTCTCTCCCCGTCTCGTGTGATTTCATTTCTGGGCATGAATCTGGATACCATTCGGGCCAGAGTGTTTCTGCCCCAGACCAAGGTGCAGGGGATTCAGGGTCTGATCCACCTTCTTCTGGCCAATCCTTGTCCCTCTATCCGACAGGGGATGAAACTGGTGGGCTTGATGGTATCCTCCTTCGAGGCGGTACCATTTGCACAGTTTCACCTATTGACGCATTGGGACAGGTGTCCGCAGTCATTGGATCAACCTTTCAGGATGTCTCCCAGGGTTCGGCATTCCCTTCGGTGGTGGCTGGAATCGAGCAATCTGTTGAAGGGCAGATCCTTTCTGGTCCCTTGTTGGGAGACGGTTACCACGGATGCCAGCCTCTCGGGCTGGGGAGATTATTGGAAAAGTCATCAGTTCAGCGGGGTGTGGGCTCCTCAGGAGGCTCACACCCCCATCAATGTCTTGGAGCTCAGAGCCATCCGACTGGTTCTGGCTCGGCTGACCTCACATTTACGGGGTCTACCGGTTCAGGTCCGTTCGGACAACCGAACGGCGGTAGCTTACATCAATCACCAAGGAGGGACTCGCAGCAGGAGTGCCCTCGGGGAAGTCTCTCTGATCCTGCACTGGGCAGAGAGCAATGTTCCTTGCATTTCGGCAGTCTACATTCCGGGAGTGGAGAACATGGAGGCGGATTCCCCGAGCAGGGGATTCTCTCGCCAAGGAGAGTGGTCTCTCAACCCTGAGATTTTTCTGGATCTTTGCCGCAAGTGGGGGACTCCAAACTTCCGGCCTTTGTGTCTCTTTCTCAGGATTCTCTGTCTCTGGCAGGGGATGCCTTGTCACTGGCTTGGAAGGAGTTGGGTTTTCTGTACCTGTTTACACCCGTCTCCAAGCTGGGCAAGGTAGTTCGCAAACTGGTTCTAGAAGGGGCACCAGCGATTCTGGTGGCTCCAAGGTGGCCAAGAAGGGTTTGGTACGCAGACGTCGTAAGGATGGCCGTAGATCAGTACCGGCTTCCCTTGTTGCCGGATCTGCTATCTCAGGGTCATCTACTTTACCCCATTTTACAGACGCTGGCTTTGACGGCTTGACATCTTGAAAGAGGAAGGTTTGTCTGAGGCTGTTGTTCAGACCCTGATTAGGGCTAGGAAGCGGTCCTCTTCTGGCATTTACTATAGGACTTGGAGGTCCTATATTGATTGGTGTGAGGCTAGGGCCTTGCCTTGCAGGGTGTTTTTGGTACCCAGGATTTTGGAGTTTCTTCAGCATAATCTGGATCTTGGGTTCCAGCTTAGTACTTTGAAAGGACAGGTTTCTGCTCTGTCTGTTTTCTTCCAGAGGTCTTTTGCATTTCACCCGCTGGTTAAGACCTTTTTCCAAGGGGTTGCGCATGTGCTGCCCCATCGGAAGGCTGTGGTTCCTGTTTGGGATTTGAATTTGGTTCTTTCGGCTCTGCAGGGTCCTCCTTTTGAGCCGTTACAGGATATTGCTCTTTCGGTTCTCACTCAGAAGGTGGCTATTACCTCTTGGTGGCTATTACCTCTGTTCGACGTGTCTCTGAGTTGGCGGCTCTGTCAATTCAGGCCCCTTAATTTGAGAGACACCAGGATAAGGTGGTTTTTCGTTTTAAGCCGGATTTCCTTCCTAAGGTGGTGTCTGCTTTCCACCTTAATCAGGATATTGTTCTCCCTTCCTTGTGTCCTAAGCCTAACAATGAAAAGGAGAGGGTTCTGCACAATTTGGACGTTGTTCGCTGGCCATTGTTGGGGCCTATTCTGCTAAGGGGAGGACTCCTCCTTTTTGGGTCACTGCGCACTCTACTCGTGCGGTTTGTGCGTCCTGGGGCTTTTCAGCACCAGGCTTCTGTTGAACAAGTTTGCAAGGCCGCTACCTGGTCTTCTGTTCATACTTTTTCCAAGTTTTACAAGGTTGATGTTAGGGCCTCAGCTGATGCTGCTTTTGGCCGCAAGGTTCTGCAGGCGACAGTGGTCTGACCTATCTGTTGTTACCTTTGGGGATCCCACCCTACTTTATGGATACTGCTATTGGATGTCCCAAGTGTAATGATTCTTATCTGGAGCAGGACGTACTGTATACTAAGAATAATACAATTCTATGATTACTCACCTGTAGAATTGATATTATGAGTATACAGTACGTCCTGCTCCACCCCACCCTTGGTTTTGCATTATCTTAGGATCTCCTGTATGGTGATTATCATTGTTATAGTTACTGGTTGATTCTGTTATCTTTCTCCCGCCTTCTCGTTAACTGCTTTTCAATGCTGGGGATTTGTGGGAGGTCCCGAGTATTTGAGGGGCCGGGAGGAGCCAATTTCGCGGTCTCTGCAGTCCAGCGCCATCTGGCGAAGTAAGACCCAAGTGCAATGATTCTTATCGTGAGCAGGACGTACTGTATACTCATATCAATTTTACAGGTGAGTAATCACAGAATTGTATTTTATGACCAGTAAAATGTTCATATTTAAGGTAGTAATATCTCTCAGTAACTGTATATCTTAGGTTTTTGCTTGTTCTATAAGTAAGAGAGTGTTCCAGCTTGGCGACATTTTATTGTCCAGAAACATAACTCAAAGTCATATAAACAGTAATTTGAAGCCAGAAAATGAAATGCTATCAGTAATAAAGGTCAATGTTTTTTATTCATATTCATACAATATTTTTCCTATTTGATAGATTGAAGATGGAGGAAAAGCAGCAAAGAGTGAGAAGATGGAGGTGGGGGATGAGCTTGTTAATATTAATGGTACTCCCTTATATGGCTCACGTCAAGAAGCTTTGATCCTGATCAAGGGCTCCTATAAAATTCTCAAAATGATTGTCAGGAGGTAACTTTTTTATTTAATCCTAGATATGAAAGGGCATTTATTTTAACAAATGCTGTAGTTTCACCTGGGGCAGTTGTTGCAGTAATTGAGGCAGTGGACAGGTCATTTTGCATTGCTGGTGGCTGCTCTGCATCTTACAGTAAGTTACAGTCACAAATTGGGTTAACAATACTGATTGGCTGGCTGTACAAAACAGGATGGTTATGTGATGGTATGCATGATGGGGGGAGGGGGATAGGGCTCCATTGAAGCTATTTTAAAACCCCTGGCAAAAATATGGGATCACCAGTCTCTGAGGATGTTCCTTCAGTTGTTGAATTTTGTAGAAAAAAAGCAAATCACAGACATGACAAAAAACTAAAGGCATTTCAAATGGCAACTTCCTGGCTTTAAGAAATACTAAAATAAATCAGGAAAAATTATTGTCTTAGCCAGTAACAAATTTTCATTACAAACAATAACCCCTTCATCAGATTAAATCTGATCGTTAGTGTCCAGGTAAAAAGGAGTGATCACACCTTGCAAGCTGCTGCAACAAGAGGACTGACCTGAATCATGGCTCCAACTCAAGACATGTCATTTGATAAAAAGGAGAGGATTATCAAACTTCTTAAAGAGGGTAAATCATCACGCAGTGTTGCACAAGATGTTGGTTGTTCACAGTCAGCTGTGTCTAAAACCTGGACCAAGTACAAACAACATGGAAAGGTGGTTAAAGGCATACTGGTAGACCAAGGAAGACCTCAAAGCGTCAAGACAGAAAACTTAAAGCAATATGCCTTGAAAACAGAAAATGTACAAAACAAATGAGGAACAAATGGGAGGAAACTGGAGTCAACGTCCGTGACCAAACTGTAAGAAACCGCCTACAGGAAATAGGATTTACATACAGAAAAGTTAAAAGAAAGCCATCACTAACACCTAAACAGAAAAAAACAAGGTTACAATGGGCTAAGGAAAGGCAATCGTGGACTGTGGATGACTAGATGAATCTCGAATCTGCATTGGGCAAGGTGATGATGCTGGAACTTTTGTTTGGTGCCGTCCCAAAGAGATTTATGCAGACGACTGTCTGAAGAAAACATGCACATTTCCACAGTCATTGATGATATGGGGCTGCATGTCAGGTAAAAGCACTGGGGAGATGGCTGTCATTACATCTTCAATAAATGCACAGGTTTACATTGACATTTTGGACACTATTCTTAGTATACAGTACATCCTGCACCAAATAGATTACTTACACTTGGGTTATCCTCCGCCAGATGGCGCCGCACTGCAGAGACATGTAAGACATGCTCCTCCCGGCCCCTCAAATACCTGGGGACCTCCCACAAATCCCCAGATTTCTCTGCAGTGCTTACTGCGAGGACATGAAATTATCACTCTCTCACAGGTGAGCGGGGCTATTCGCCTGCGGCCCTGTTGGACTATTCACACCCGTCCTTCGTGTGATGTGCCTCCCAGCCTGGGCTGCGCTGGTCGGGTGAAGGTAGGCAGCACCATGCGTGCTTAAGGAGCCCTGCTCCACCGCAATCCCCCACCAAAGGGTAGGCGGTATAGGCTGATGGTGAGCCCTTATGGGATGCCCCTCCCGCATTATTGTCCCATGCCCCGTGTAGCGGTGGGTCCTGTACAGAGGGCCAGTAGCCTTCGGGAGGGAAAGAAGGGGGGGGGGGGTGTGGGTTAGCGTGTATCGTGATTCGTGCATAAGGCGTTTTCTCTTGTCTTTTGACTAGTATATGTGGTGTCAGCCGCCGCGCTGACTTGTCTTTTTACTATTGCAAATGCCGCCACGCGCGTCTTTTCCTTCATTTGGATGTTCCGGGCAGCGGCGTTACCTCAGACGCTTCTGCGTTCTCATTGGCTGCTTGTCGGTGGACTTCGCGCTCTTCGGGGGGGGAGGCCTTGCCTGGCGCGCCCTGCGTCACGGCTCGCTCTGGCCCGCCCTTCGAGGTACTCTCGACGCCATGTTGTCAGGTCGCGCGCGCGTGTGACGTTCTTACTTACCGCGGTCCGTAAGTGCCCTCGCGGGCTGCTTTATACTCATTGTAGTGTGTTTGGTTCTGACACCCCTTCTTCTCATTGTGTCTTTCAGAGGGTGAATCCATTGGCTTCTCCCGGCTCGGTGTAATTGATAGATTGGGCCTTGTATAATTACTCCCACTTCCCTAGCGGGTCATTGAGGCATCCAGGGTTGCTTCATAGCGTCAATCCCTATTGGCACATTGTGCCTATTAATCACCATATGGAGGCATCCCAGGATAGTGTTACCGGGGTCCCCTTGGGACAAGACCGGCTGTGTGTAGCGTGTGGACAGCCTCATGCTGACGCTGACAAGACGTGGGTCTGTGTACCCTGTGCTGAGCAGGTGCTTGCATTGCAATCTGGCCTGCCAGTGCCTGCACCTCATTTCACTTCACCTACTCCCCCCAGCTTAAATCTCACTCCTGTTGAGTTGCATACTTGTGGGGATTCTCAGCCTGATGTGTCTTCTAGACTGCCTACTGCTGAACAGATTATTGCGAGGTCTTTAGCGCGTAAGGGCCCTGGTAAGATGCGGCACTTGATGCCTAATGTTACTGTTTTCCCTATGGGATCTCAGGAGTTTATGAATCTGTGTGGCTATACCCCATCTGATGGAGAGCTCTTTTCTGATTCAGGCTCATCTGATGAGAGACCAAGGGGTCATGACGATTCTGGCTCTGACCCCTGGGCCCCGGATGACACTGACAGATTGATCCAGATCTTTGAGGTTCTGTCTATCTCTCTCCCTGGTGAGGCTCCCAGGCAAAACGGGGAGCTTTTCCATACAGCAAAATCACGTTTGGAATTTCTAGAGCAGGCACATTTCCATACCCTTGTGCTCAAGGAATGGGAGTGCCCCAGTAAACTGCCCGGGGCTCCAAAGAGTTGGGATAGGAGGTATCTCTTTCCTGCTGAGGTGGTTAAATGTTGGTCACCCCCCCCCCCCCCAAGGTGGATGTCCCGATCCTAGGGCTATCTAACACCCCTGTCATGCATTCCCCTGATTCTACTACCCTGCGGGATGCTGAGGACCGGCGCATTGACCAGCTGGCCTCCCACGCCTTTGCATGTGCGGGGACGGCGCTGTGCCCGGTCTGTGCCTCTGCTATTACTGCTGTGGCCACTAGAACCCTTATCAGAAATATGCATGATAGTGCCCCTGATGATCTCCCTTGTGAGGTGTTTAATGCACTCTCCAGTTGTGATGTCTTTGTAAATTTTGTCCTATTAGCATTGGATGACACCATCAGAATGTGTGCCAGAACTTCTGCCCACGTGGTGGATATACGCCGCTTGGTTTGGCTGCGACAGTGGGGTGCTGACAATGCTGCAAAGAAGGCCCTCACTGGGCTTCCTTTTAAGGGGCTACGCCTGTTTGGGGCCTGTCTAGACCTTTTTGCTAAGAGAGGTAAGTTACTCCAGCGCAGACGGCAGTCTCGGCCCCTTCGGGGGCAGGGCTCCCCTTCACCCCCCTACCATGGTGCTAAACAAGGAAAAGGGGTGTCCTTCACGGGGGCTCGTGCAGATTCCTGGCACAGGAGCAGAAGACAACGTCCTGGCTCCTCCTGGGGGGCTAAGCCCAAATCCTCTCCCAAGCCCCCTCAAGCATGATGGGGCGCCCTCGCCCGTCAGGGTGGGGGGACGGCTGCGGCACCTTGCTCAAGTCTGGAGGCATCACGCCTCAGACCGGTGGATTCAGGAGGTAGTGTCCTCCAGCTACAGGATAGAGTTTGCTGTAAGGCCTCCCCCAAAATTCATCAGGTCCCAGATCCTCCAGGACCCCGTCTCAGCTCAGGTGTTGACGCAGGCCGTGCAGGGCCTGCTGGGTCTGGGGGTCATTTGCAGATTTCCCTTAAGAGACAGAGGCAAGGGGCTCTACTCCAACCTTTTCACACTTCCCAAAAAAGATGGGTCAGTCAGGCCCATTCTGGATTTAAAGATCTTCAACAAATTTGTCAAAAGAACAGGAAACTCTGCGCTCGGCCATCAGCTCCTTGCGCCCCGGGGGTTTCATGACGTCTGTGGACATCAAAGATGCTTACCTTCACATCCCTGTGTTTTCAGGACACCAAGGTTCCTCAGATTCGCGTTGCAAGATCAACATTGCCAATTTGTGGCCTTGCCATCTGGCCTCTCTTCAGCTCCCAGAGTGCTCACCAAGGTGCTGGCGGGGGTGATGTCTCTGATGAGGCCAAGGGGCATCCGCGTGCTGCCCTACCTGGACGACATACTCATCACCTCTCGGTCTCTACAGCAGGCAGAGTTGGACACTCAGTTGGTGGTGGCCACCCTGGAGTCCTTCGGCTGGGTGATCAATCACCCCAAGTCTTCTCTGTCCCCTTCCTCGGTGACCCCGTTACTGGGAATGATTCTGGATACGGTTCAGTCAAGGATTTTCCTTCCTCAACAGAAGGTGGGAGCTCTAGCTGCGCAGGTGGGGTTCCTGCTCTCGTGTCTCCATCCCTCCCTCAGGCAGGGAATGCAGTTGGTGGGCCTGATGGTGGCGTGCTTCGAGGCGGTGCCTTTTGCTCAGTTCCATTTGAGGCCTCTACATCTTCACCTTCTGTCAGTTTGGGACAAGGACCCAACGTCCTTGGACGAGGTCTGTGTGCTCCCTCTCCCTTGGTCTGACGGTCTCCTTCATGGTGGCTGGACTCCAGGAACTTGCTGGAGGGCAGGTCCTTCTGGGAAATGGTCACCACGGATGCCAGTCTGTCAGGGGGGGGATTCTGGTAGTCCCTGCGGCGCCAGGGGAGGTGGGGGCCTCAGGAGGCCCACTTACCTATCAACATTTTGGAACTACGGACGATCAGATTGGTTCTGGGTCAGTTGACCGACCACCTGTGGGTCTGTCTGTGCAGGTGCGCTCAGACAACAGGACGGCGGTTGCATACATCAGCCATCAGGGAGGGACCCGGAGCAGGGGGGCCCTCCAGGAGGTGTCGCGGATTCGGACATGGGCGGAGGCCAATGTTCAATGCATTTCGCCTGTGTACATCCCCGGGGGCAGAGAGTCTACTGGCAGACTCTCTGAGCAGGGGGACCTCTCGTCAGGGAGAGTGGTCCCTCTGCAACAGGGTATTCCAGTCCCTGTGTCACCGTTGGGGTCTACCAGATGTGGATCTGTTTGCGTCCCGTCACAATTACAAGCTCCCGGCCCTTGTCTCCCCGTCTTAGGATCCTCTGGCCTGGACCACGGATGCTCTGTCCATGTCATGGCAGGAATTTCGGCTCCTGTATGTCTTTCTTCCATTCCCCCCGCTGGGCAGGGTTCTGCGCAAGATTGCTCTGGAAGGGGTACCAGCGATTCTGGTGGCCCCCAGGTGGCCAAGAAGAGTGTGGTTCACAGACGTGGTGCTGATGATAGTAGACCAGTACGTTCTGCCAGGGGTGCTCACTCAGGGCCCCTTTCGTCATCCCAATTTACAAACTCTGGCTTTGCGGCCTAGCTGCTGAAACCTCCATCTTGATGGAGAAAGGCTTGTCCGCCTCGGTGGTTGATACCATGGTGAAGGCTAGGAAGAAAGCATCTTCTTACATCTATCACAGGGTATGACGTACCTACTTTGACTGGTGTGAGTCTAGGTCTCCTCCCTGTCGGGTGTTGTCAGTTCCCAGGGTTCTGGAGTTCTTACAGCATGGGTTGGTGTCGGGACTCCAACTCAGTGCTCTGTAGGGTCAGGTGTCTGCCCTGTCTGTTTTTTCTTTCAGAAATCTTTTGCTCAGCATTCTTTGATTAAGGCCTTTTTCCAGGGAGTTACTCATGTGCATCCCCCACGTAAACCTATGGCCCCTGTTTGGGATTGAACTTGGGTTTGTCTGCCTTGCAGGGTGCTCACTTTGAACCTATACAGGATGCTGCTCTGGCTATGCTTACCCTCAAGGTTGTCTTCTGGTGGCCATTACTTCGGTCAGGCCTGTGTCTGAGTTGGCAGCTCTGTCTATTCATCCCCCATACTATGAGAGACACCAGGACAAGGTGATGTTCCATTTAAGCCAGACCTTCTGCCTAAGGTGGGTCTGCTTTTCATTTAAATCAAGATATTGTCCTTCCTTCAGCGTGTCCTAATCCTAGCAATGCTTAGGAAAGGGTTCTGCATTCCTTGGATGTGGTCAGGTGTCTGAAGTATTACCTAGTAGTCACCGCGTCCTTCAGGAAAACTGATGCTCTTTTAGTGGTCCATTTGGGCCCAGGAGGGGTTTGGCTCCTGCTAAGTCTACTATTAGCGAATGGATTCGCCAGGCTGTGAGTCAGGCCTATTCTGCTAAGGGGAAGTTTCCTCCCTTCCGCCTTACTGCTCATTTTACTTATGCTATTGGGGCCTCTTGGGCCTTCCAGCACCAGGCTTCTGTTGAACAAGTTTGCATGGCCGCTACTTGGTCTTCTGTTCATACCTTTTCAAAGTTTTACAAGGTTGATGTTAGGGGCTCAGCTGATGCTGTTTTTGGCCGCAAGGTTTTGCAGGCGGCAGTGGTTTAAACTGTCTGCTGTTACCTTTTTTTGTTGGGGATCCCACCCTGCTTTATGGACACTGCTATTGGATGTCCCAAGTGTAAGTAATCTATCTGGAGCAGGACGTACTGTATACTAAGAATAATACAATTCTGTGAAATACTCACCTGTAGAATTGGTATTATAAGTATACAGTACGTCCTGCTCCACCCCACCCTGGTTTTTGCATTATTCTGGATCCCCTGTATGGTGATTGTTATCATTGTTATAGTTACCATTTTTTGGGTGGTTAAATTCTCGCGGCTTCTTGTTCACTGCTTTTCAATGCTGGGGATTTGTGGGAGGTCCCCGGGTATTTGAGGGGCCGGGAGGAGCCTGTTTTACATTTCTCTGCAGTGCAGCGCCATCTGACGGAGGATAACCCAAGTGTAAGTAATCTATCTGGAGCAGGACGTACTGTATACTTATATTACCATTTCTACAGGTGAGTATTTCACAGAATTGTATTTTTCTTATCCCATCTATCGAAAGGATGTTTGGGGATGATGACATCATTTTTCAAGATGATAATGCATCTTGCCATAGATCAAAAACTGTGAAAACATTCCTTGAAGAAAGACACATAAGGTCAATGTCATGGGCTGCAAACAGTCCGGATCTCAATCCAATTGAAAATCTGTGGTGGCAGTTAAAGAAAATGGTCCATGACAAGGCTCCAACCTGCAAAGCTGATCTGGCAACAGCAATCAGAGAAAGCTGGAGCCAGATTGGTGAAGAGTACTGTTGTCACTCATTAAGCCAGAGCCTCAGAGACTGCAAGCAGTTATAAAAGCCAGGGGTGGTGCAACAAAGTACTAGTGATGTGTTGGAGTGTTATTTTGTTTGTTTTTCATGATTTCATATTTTTTTCCTCAAAATTGAGCGATTCCATAATTTATTCCCTGTGCTTGTTCTAAAAATGTAACTGTTACTGGCTACCACAATTATATTCGAAGTATGTCACACACCCTGCTTCAAGACATTCATTACATTTGGGCATACTGACCTTTAGATGGCGATCTTGCAGAGATAACAAAAAAAGGTCAGACCCTCCTGGCCCATAAATACTTTGGACCTCCCACTCATTACCCAGTTTTCCATCTCTGCAGAGGCGAGCAAGTCAGAAGATGATGTCTCCTCCTTGCAGGTAGCCGGGATGACTCCCGGCACTTTTATTCTTCTATTTCTGCCCGGATCCCCTTGTTTTATATTCCCTGCCTCCCAGCCTAGGCTGCTGGTCCGGACAAAGGTAGTTGGCACCCCTGGTGCTTAGGAGCCGTGAGACCCCATAACAAGGGGTAGGCAGCTATCCGGGTTGGTGATCCCGGTTTGGGATGCCCCGTCCCTTGGTGCTTCCCTGGCATGGATTCCCCCTCTCCCAGGTGCCCTTAGAGGAGGAGGGGTCCCTTATGGATTCCTGTATACATGTGTTTGTGTGTGTGTGTGTTTACATGTGTTTTTTTCTTCACTTTTATGACGCCGGAGGTCCCGCGGCGCCGGCCTCCGGCGCGCTAAGAGTGCTGGCTGCATTGATGGCGGGGAGCCCATGAGGGCTTCTTCTCCTCCAATGGGGGGGCGGGCGCTCGCGCGCGCCTACGACCCGCCCCCGAGCTGAGAGCGCGGCTTTCACGTCCCGGCTTCTGGCCGGGAGAGACGGGGGCGGGGCCGGGCGCGACGCACGTACCGCACCGGCCCGCCCTCCCTCCTCCTACTGCACACTGCGCTTTTCCTGCGGTACCAATGGTCGGGTGAGGGGCCTTATGGCCGTCACTGTCAATTGTTATTGGCTTCCTTACATTTGCATGGTACTGAGTGTGTGCTTGTGTTCTTGTGTTCCAGGTGGACCATTGATCATATTAAAGGGGGGTTCTCCCGGTCCAGATCCCTGGTTAAAATTTAGCTGGCCTAAAATCCTCCCACTCGGGACTTAAAGGGACATCCCGGGTGGCATAATTGCGTAATTCCCAAACAATATAAAGAGCATTGTACACATTTTTTGTATATACCATATATAGTACTAAAAAATCACCATATGGAGGCTTCCCCGGATACTGGGCTTGTGCCCCCCTTGGGGCAATCCAGGCTGTGTTTGGGGTGTGGGGTATCCCTTTTGGGGGATGATGTATTTTTATGTGTACCCTGTGCGCAGTGGACTATTACGCGGCAGACCGGATCTCAGGCATCTGGTTCTGCTCCGCCGGTCTCCTCCCCGTCTCCCACTCGCCTGACACATGCGTGTGATGTGGCCATTATCGCGGAGTTGCAATCTGAGGTGTGTGCCAGATTGGCAAATCTTGAAAAATTGTTTTCTAGTGCCGTCGCCAAAAAGGCCACGGCAAAGAGAAAACATTTGTATTCGGCTGCGCAGGCCTTTGATAGGAAGGCGGCTCCTCCGCTGAAGGGGGAGTTCTTTGAAGAGACGAAGCCCCGCGTGGAATTTCCTTATCAAAAGCATTTTGATGGTATCATTCGCAAGGAATGGGAGAGGCCGACGCGGCTTCCGGGTGTCCCACCGGGTTGGGACAAGACATATCCCTTTCCAGCGGACGCAGTGAAGCACTGGTCGTCTGCCCCCCCCCCCCCCCCCCCCCCCCGAGGTGGATGCTCCTGTTTTGGGGTTGTCCAGCTCCCCAGTCCTCCATTCTCTGGAGTGCGCTACTCAAGGATGGTGAGGATAAACGCATTGACCAGATGGCTTGTCATGGTTTTGCCAGTGTTGGATCGGCCTTGTGGCCGGTTTGTGCTTCTGCGCTTGTACTGGTTGCTGCCAGGTCGGTTGTTAGAGGATTGTTGACCTCGTCCGGGCTTGACCCGGCTAGTGAGGAGTTTGCCGACCTTAAGCGCTGTGAGTTATTCTTATCCTTTGTACTGTCCCCCTGGACACCTTGGTGATGTGTAGCCGGGCTACGGCTCTGCTTGTGGCTATCCGCCGGTCGGTTTGGTTACGCTAGTGGGCGGCTGATTTTGTGTCCAAAAAGTCGCTCACGGCCCTTCCCTTTGTGGGGTTGCGGCTCTTTGGAGAAAAATTGGATTCGGTGGCAAAGGGAGGTAAGTTATCTCAGCGTAAGAAGCAGCGTCGCCCCTTTCGGGGAGCGGCTTCCTTCTCTCAGTCCTTTTGTGGGGCTAGAGTCGGCAGGGGTTCGGCTTTCCCCTCGTCCAGAAGTGATTCCTGGACCAGGGGCAGGGGTCGGGCCCGTCCAGGACACTGTTGGGGCTCCAAGCCTAGAGTCGCTGCCAAGCCGGCTCAGCAATGAGGGGGCGCCCTCACCCTTGTGGGTGGGGGGACGGCTGCTACTCTTCTCCCAGGTTTGGGTTCAAGAGGTCTCAGACAGGTGGATTCAGGAAGTGGTGTCTTCCGGTTACAAGCTGGAGTTCGAGTTCCGGCCCCCTCCCAGATTCTTCCATTCTCGGGTGCCGTCAGATCCTCTGGCCACCCAGGGGCTTCGGGTGGTAGTAGCAAGTCTCTTGGACATGGCTGTCATCTGGCCGGTGCCCCACTCAGACCGGGGCCTGGGCTTCTATTCCAATTTGTTCACGGTGCCCAAGAAGGACGGATCCATTCGTCCCATTCTGGATCTGAAGTTACTCAACAGGTTTGTTCGTCCCCGGAAGTTCCGTATGGAAACTCTGCGCTCAGCCATCCACTCACTGCGTCAGGGGGACTTCATGACGTCCATAGACATCAAGGATGCTTACCTGCATATTCCAATATTTCCGGAAGAGATTCCTCAGGTTTGTCGTGGACAATCGACATTTTCAGTTTGTGGCTCTTCCGTTTGGCCTTACCTCGGCTCCAAGGGTTTTTACCAAGGTGTTGGCAGGAGTGATGGCCATCCTCAGAGCCATGGGTATCCGCATCGTGCCCTATCTGGACGATCTTCTCATCATGGCGTCTTCCCTCAGTCAAGCGCAGCTGGATACCAGGCATGTGGTGTCCACTCTGGAGAGTTTCAGTTGGGTGATCAACTATCCCAAGTCCTGCCTCACTCCCTCCAGGGTGGTGGAGTTCCTGGGAATGTCGCTGGGTACTTCTCAAGCCAGGGTGTTTCTCCCCCGGGCCAAGGTTCTTCTGTTTCAGGAATTGACTCAGCGTCTTCTATCCATTCCCCGTCCGTCCATCCGGCTAGGGAAGCGACTCGTGGGATTGATGGTGGTGTCCGAGGCGGTTCCCTTTGCCCAGTTTCACACAAGGATGCTCCAGCTCCATCTCTTGGTGGCCTGGGACGGGTCCCCGCTGTCATTCTGATGTCCCCCCGGGTGCGGCGTTCCCTTCGGTGGTGGCTGAAACCAAGCAGTCTGACGAGGGGCAGGTCCTCTCTGACCCCTCGTTGAGAGACGGTCACCACGGATGCCAGCCTGTGAGGTTGGGGGGGATTTTGGAAGGATCTTCAGTTTCAGGGACTGTGGGGGCCTCTGGAGGCTCACGATCCCATCCATGTTCTGGAGTTGAGAGCCATCAGGCTGGTTCTGGCTCACTTGACTCTTCAGTTGCGGGGCCTACCGGTCCAAGTTCGGTCGGACAATCGGACGGCGGTCGCCTACATCAATCACCAGGGAGGGACTCGCAGCAGGCGTGCCCTCAGGGAAGTGTCCTTGATTCTTGCCTGGGCAGAGAGCAATGTCCCATGCATCTCTGTGTATATTCCGGGAGTGGAGAACACGGAGGCGGACTCCTTGAGCAGGGGGTCATCTCGCCGGGGAGAATGGTCGCTCTGCCCCAAGGTGTTTTGGTTGCTTTGCCAACGGTGGGGGTCTCCGGAGGTGGACCTCTTTGCCTCTCGTCACAATCACAAGCTTCCGGCATTTGTGTCTCTCTCGTGGGATCCACTGGCTCTGGCAGTGGATGCCCTGTCTCTGAACTGGAGGGATCTGGGGTTTCTGTACCTGTTCCCTCCGTTTCCCATGGTGGGCAGAGTGGTGCGCAAGCTGGCCCTAGGTGGCGCGTCAGCAATCCTGGCGGCTCCAAGGTGGCCAAGACAGGTGTGGTTCGCAGACGTGGTAAGGTTGGCAGAGGATCAGTTAGACCTGCCCCTTCTGCCGGATCTGCTCACTCAGGGGCCACTGCTCTACCCCAATTTACCAACGCTGGCTTTGACGGCGTAGTTGCTGAAACCTCCATCCTGAGGGAGGAAGGTCTTTCTGATGCTGTCATTCAGACTCTGGTTAGGGCTAGGAAGCAGTCTTCCTCTGCCATCTATTATAGGACTTGGAGGTCTTATATTGATTGGTGTGAGGTCAGGGCCTTGCCTTGCAGGGCGTTCTCTATCCCTAGGTTTTTGGAATTTCTGCAACATGGTCTGGACCAAGGTTTGCAGTTTAGTATGCTGAACGGGTAGGTTTCTGCCCTGGCGGTTTTCTTTCAAAAGTCCTTTGCCCTTCATCCTCTGGTTAAGACCTTTTTCCAGGGGGTTACGCATGTGCGGCCTCCTAGGAAGCCTTTGCTCCCAGTTTGGTATTTGAATTTGTTTTTTTCTGCCTTGCAGGGTCCTCCTTTTGAACCTTTGCAGGATATTGCACTTTCTACGCTTACTCAGAAGGCTGTTTTTCTCGTTGGCATCACCTCCGTTCGATGTGTTTCGGAGTTGGCAGCCTTGTCTATTAAGGCATCAGATTTCCTTCCTAAGGTGGTCTCTTCTTTTCATTTGAATCAGGATATTGTTCTTCCCTCCTTGTGTCCTAAGCCCAGCAATGACAAGGAGAAGGTTTTGCATTCTTTGGATGTGGTTCGCTGTGTGAAGTACTATTTGGTGGCTACTTCTCCTTTTCGTAGGACTGACGCACTTTTTGTGGTGCCCTCTGGGCCTAGGAAGGGTTTGGCTCCTGCCAAGTTTTCCATTAGTAAATGGATTTGCCAGGCCATTGTTTGGGCCTATTCTGCCAAGGGGAAGGTTCCCCCTTTTCGTGTTACTGCTCATTCTACTCGTGCTGTTGGGGCGTCCTGGGCCTTCCAGCACCAGGCTTCTGTTGAGCAGGTTTGTAAGGCTGCTACTTGGTCTTCGGTTCACACTTTTTGCAAGTTTTACAAGGTTGATGTTCGGGCCTCAGCGGATGCTGTTTTTGGCCGTAAAGTTCTGCAAGCTGCGGTGGTTTAAGTTTGTGCCTTGTTGCCTTGTTTTTTTGGATCCCCGCCCTTTATGGACACTGCTATTGGATGTCCCAAGTGTAATGAATGTCTTGAAGCGGGGTGTGTGACATACTTAGAATAATACCATTTTGTGATTACTCACCTGTAAAGTGGGTATTATAAGTATGTCACACACCCCGCTTCACCCTGCCCTTTTGTATTCTGGATCCTTTATATGGTGAACCTTTGTTAGTTTTAATTGGCTTTCCTGGTCCCTTGATCTTATTGCTATCTTTATACTGGGTAATGAGTGGGAGGTCCCAGGTATTTATGGGCTGGGAGGGTCTGACCTTTTTTTGTTATCTTCTCTGCAAGATCGCCATCTACAGGTCAGTATACCCAAGTATAATGAATGTCTTGAAGCGGGGTGTGTCACATACTTATAATACCCATTTTACAGGTGAGTATTCACAAAATGGTATTTTTTCTTGATTTCTTTTAGTATTTCTTAAAGCCAGGAAGTTGCCATTTGAAATGCCTTTAGTTTTTTGTCATGTCTGTGATCTGCTTTTTTTTCTACAAAATTCAACAACTGAAGGAACATCCTCAGATACTGGTGATTTCCCTAATTTTTGTCCAGAATGAAAGAGTGCCAGCCATGGAGTGGGAGCCTTAAAATCATCGATCCTTTATTTGAAGCACTTAAAAGTCCATCACAGCATGGTAAATTGTAAAAAGCATACAACGAGCAGGCCCCACGTCGACGCGTTTCGAGCACCAGCTCTTAATCATGTCATGTCGACGTGGGGCCTGCTCGTTGTATGCTTTTTACAATTTACCATGCTGTGATGGACTTTTAAGTGCTTCAAATAAAGGATCGATGATTTTAAGGCTCCCACTCCATGGCTGGCACTCTTTCATTCTGGACTGCGATATTTTCAGAGGTGAGTGCTCTGTGCCTTGTGCCTTCAGTGAGAGCTGCTGCTTATGTCCAAGGAATCTGAGGCTGTCATTTCTTACTTGCATTGTGGATTCCATAATTTTTGCCAGGGGTTGTAGCTATTCAGATAAGCTTGGGGCAGGGGCACTTACCAAGCTACTGGGATGCAGGCGTCCGGCATTCTTGAGAACAATCTGTGATCTCAAAAATGGCAGGTGCACACAGCGTCAGCGACTGAGCCAAATGCATCGCCTGAGGTACTCGGGCCAGGAGGGGGACAAAAATGGTTATGCTGCTTTAACGTGGTCTTAAGGGGGAAGTCGGAGAATAGCCCCTAAACAACGGCCTTTGGAATTTCATGTTATGTGGCCAGCTGCAATTATTTGAGGATGAGGAGAGGAAAGTGGTGGGAGGCAAAATAATCAATTTTTTCCACTAGACACACGTGGGCATGGATTGAAGGTCCTGACCTGGGAGATACATTTTTTTTTCCATCATATCAACAGTTGGATTAAAAAGGGCGTGGGTCCATGGGCGACCGAATTGGGATGACCCAATGTGCGAACCCTCTGCAGTGGCCCACAAACCTCTTACATTTCACTTAGTCCCTCGCCACGATCATGGGCTACTTCCCCCATCCCTGTAACTCAGGTGTGCTCCTGTGCCATTCAGCTAGGTCTGTGAAATCCGCCACTTCTCCCATAAAAACTCACCTTATTCTAAGTATGTCACACACCCCGCTTCAAGATATTCATAACCTGTGGGTATACTGACCTGAAGAGGGCGATCTGCAGAGATGATTGGAGGAAAGTAAGCCCCTCCCATTCCATAAATACCTGGGACCTCCCACTCACTCCCCAGTCTTCATCTCTGCAGGACGGCGAGCAAGCAGAAGATGATCTCTCCTCCTTGCAAGGGGGTTTTCCAAGGTAGCCGGGTTTACCCCCGGCCTATATTATTTTATTCCCGCTCGGACTTATTATCCCTGTTTAATATATTTAATATTCACATGCCTCCTCAGTTTTGACTGCGGTCCGGGTGATGGTATATTAGCACACACGTGCTTGGGAGCTATGCTCCGCCGCGAGACCCTATTTAGAGGGTAGGCGGTTATGCCAGGTTGGTGACCCCGGTTTTGGGATGCCCTGTCCTTAAATATTTTACCTCAGAAATTTCCCTCATTTACCTCTTTCCCTCATAGTTAGGCTGGGGGCCCTCCTTTCTTAAGATTCTGAGGAACGTATAGGAGTAATCCCTCATTGAATTGGTTACACTCCTATTTGTTGTATGTCTGTTTTAAATGTAACTGTTACTTGCAACATTGTTAATAAGACACAATAGCCGCCGCGGTGCTATATTTTACCTCAGAAGGCGGAGGGGGGGGGCTCTCCCCTCACGCTCTTCTGTCAGGGGCGGGACCGGGCCTCTTGCAGAGGCCGCGGCCCGCGCCCTGTCTCTATCTAGCCGGGCAGCGGCTCGCAGGCAGCGGGTCTCTGGTGATATGTGAGGAGACGCGGGTCCCCGCGTCTCCGGCGCATTATAGCTTATCGGAGGGGAGCTTTCTCCCCTCACACGCAGTGTCATTGGGGGCGGAGCCGGACTTGCGTCGCGTCGCCGCGGCCCGCCCCCTATCTTGCCCGGGCACCGCTGAGGAGCTTTGGCTCCTATCTGCCTATCTCTAGGGGGGCGGGGCCGGTAAAAGCGCGCGATCTGCGCAGGCCACGCCCCTCTCTGTCTCTCACAGCTGCGCTGAATTACAATTACCTCACGCATCTGGGCTGCATGCTGCTGGGTCCTGGTCTGGTCCGGAGGTTCTGTGAGTGGCCCTGTGGGCCTTTTGTCATTTTATTAGTAGCCAATATAACTTTTGGTTTCTAATTATTTTGTTTTATCTGTGTTTTAGGTGAATTCTTCAGGGAATAGTTATAAGGGGGTTTCTCCTGGTCCTATGTCCCTGGGTACTCTCACTGGGTTTCTTTCCTACAAAATTCCTCCCATTTAAAAAAGGCACTATAAGGGCTTCCCGGGTTGCTTCATAGCGTAATTCCCTCTGTCATAGCGACTCATTAAGTTCACCTTATGGAGGCATCCCAGGAATCCGGGCTCCCCTCGGGACAGTCCCGGAAGTGTTTGGGGTGTGGGGTATCCCTAACTGGGAATGATTTCTTTTTATGTATATCCTGTGCACAACACACTATTACGCGGCAGTCAGGACCCCAGGCCTCTGGGTCAGCACCGCCGGCGTCATCCTCTCCCCCTCCCATTTTAACCTGTGCTCCATGTGATGTTACCATGGGGGGGCAGTCGCAATCTGATGTATGTGCCAGATTGGCCAGTATTGAAAAATGTATTTCCTCTACGGTAGCTAAGAAGGCGCCGGCTAAGAGAAAACATTTGTCCACGGTTTCTCATTATGAATATGATGATACGGATGGTCTGGATTGGTCAGATTATTCTCTTCTAGAGGAAGGGGAGGTGTTTGAGGATTCGGATAATTCCGAGGATCAACAAATTGTTGGCGCTGATTCTGATAGGGGGTCAGGAGGTTCCTTGGACACCCCTAACGTTTTGACTCAGATGTTTGAGGTTTTGGCAATCTCGCCTCCGGGGGAGGCCCCCCAACCACAAGGGGAGTTTTATGAGGAATCCAGACCGCGCATAGAATTTCCTAATCAAAAGCATTTTGATAATATTATTTCCAAGGAATGGGAGAGACCAGCTCGGCTCCCAGGCATTCCTCAGAGTTGGGATAGAAGGTATCCTTTCCCCGCGGACACGGTTAAGCGCTGGGCTTCCCCCCCTGAAGTGGACGCCCCAATTTTGGGGTTATCCAACTCGGCCGTTTTAAATAACCCTGATTGTTCCTCCCTCAAGGATGGTGAGGATAAACGCATTGACCAGATGGCTTGTCATGGTTTTGACAGTATTGGGGCAGCTATACGGCCAGTTTGTGCCTCATCACTGTTGGTGGTGGCCGCTAGAAAGGTGATCAGGGATTTACTATCCTCGTCCGGCTTGGAACCGGACAGTGATGAATTCCTTGGACTGAAACGTTGTGAGTCTTTTCTTTCCTTCATTTTAACTGCTCTGGATGATTCATTGATGATGAACAGCAGGGCCTCTGCTCTTATGGTTACCATTAGGCAGTTGGTTGCGTCAGTGGGCTGCCGATATTGGGTCTAAAAAGTCTCTGACGTCTCTTCCCTTTGTTGGTCTAAGGCTTTTTGGAGAAAAATTGGACTCAGTAGCTAAAGGTGGAAAATTACCTCAACGTAGGAAGCAACGTCGCCCCTTTCGAGGGGCGGCTTCCTTCACCCCTTCCTTTCGGGGAGCTAGAGCGGGAAGAGGTTTTGCCTTCCCTTCTACAAGAGGAGACTCCTGGAACAGGGGCAGAGGTCGTGCCCGTTCAGGATACAGTTGGGGTTCAAAACCCAAGCCCGCTCAATAATGAGGGGGCGCCCTCACCCGCGCGGGTGGGGGGACGGCTGCGACACTTCTCCCAAGTCTGGATTCGGGAGGTCTCGGACAGATGGATCAGGGAAGTGGTGTCTTCCGGTTACATGCTGGAGTTCGAGTCCCGCCCCCCCCCCCCCCCCCCCCGCCCCCCGCGTTTCCTCACGTCTCGGGTGTTCCCGGACGTACAGGCTGCATTGCAGCTCCGGGCGGCGGTATCGAGTCTTCTAGAAATGGCGGTCATTTGTCCAGTACCTCCATTAGAAAGGGGTCGGGGTTTTTACTCAAATCTGCTCACGGTTCCCAAAAAGGATGGCTCCGTGCGGCCCATCCTGGACCTAAAGATTCTCAACAAATTCATCAGGCTGCGAAAATTTCGCATGGAAACGTTGCGTTCCGCTATCCACTCTCTTCGTCAGGGGGACTTCATGACGTCCATAGATATCCAGGATGCTTATCTCCATGTTCCCATTTTTCCTGCGCACAAGAGGTTCCTAAGGTTCGCTCTGGAGGATCGGCACTTCCAATTTGTAGCCCTTCCCTTCGGTCTCACCACAGCTCCAAGGGTTTTCACCAAGGTACTTGCTGGGGTAATGGCTCTTCTCAGAGCTCAAGGAATTCGCATAGTGCCATATCTGGACGATCTCCTCATATTGGCATCGTCATTCGGCCAAGCGGAATTGGACACCAGGACGGTTCTATCCACTCTGGAGAGATTCGGCTGGGTGATCAACTACCCCAAGTCCTCCCTTCACCCGTCCAGGTTAATTTCCTTTCTGGGGATGTCTCTGGATACAGATCAGGCCAGAGTGTTCCTTCCTCAGTCCAAGGTTCTTCTGATTCAGGAGTTGGTTCGGTCGCTTATGTCCATTCCTCGACCGGCTAGGGATGAGACTGGTGGGTCTGATGGTGGCCTCCTTCGAGGCAGTTCCCTTTGCTCAGTTTCACACAAGGACACTACAGCTCCATCTGTTGTCGGTCAGGAACAGGTCTCCTCAGTCGCTGGATCAATTCTTTCAGATGTCCCCCCGGGTTCGCCGCTTGCTTCAGTGGTGGCTGAACTCAACCAACCTGCTGAAGGACAGATCCTTTCGGACTCCCCAGTGGGAGATAGTCACCACGGATGCCAGCCTCTCGGGTTGGGGGGGCTTCTGGAAGGATCTGCAATTTCAGGGTTTGTGGGGTCTCCTGGAAGCCCACGAGCCTATCAGTGTTCTGGAATTAAGGGCCATCAGGATGGTTCTTTGTCACTTAACTCATCAACTGCGAGGTTTGCCGGTCCAGGTCCGGTCGGACAATCGGATGGCAGTGGCCTACATCAATCACCAGGGAGGCACCCGCAGCAGGAATGCCCTCAAGGAAGTGTCCCTGATTCTGGACTGGGCGGAGAACCATGTCCCGTGCATCTCGGCAGTTTACATCCCCGGGAGTGGAGAATGCGGAGGCGGACTCTCTGAGCAGGCTGTCAGCCCGCAAAGGGGAGTGGTCTCTCAATCCCAAGGTCTTTCACTCAATTTGTCGCAGGTGGGGGTCACCGGCGGTGGACCTCTTTGCCTCCCGTCACAATCGCAAACTTCCGTCATTTGTGTCTCTGGCGAAGGATCCTCTGGCCCTTGCGACGGATGCCATGTCTCTGAACTGGAGGGATCTGGGGTTTCTGTATCTGTTCCCTCCTTTTCCCATGGTGGCCAGAGTAGTGCGCAAGCTTGCTCTGGAGAGAGCACCAGCAATCCTGGTGGCTCCAAGGTGGCCAAGACAGGTTTGGTTCGCAGACGTGGTAAGGTTGGCAGAAGATCAGTTCGTTCTGCCCCTGCTGCCAGATCTACTCACACAGGGTCATCTTCGTTACCCCAATTTACCAACGCTGGCTTTGACGGCGTGGCTGTTGAAACCTCCATCTTGAAGGAGGAATGTCTTTCGGATGCTGTGATTCGGACTCTTATTAGTGCTAGGAAAAGGTCCTCATCGTCTGTGTACTATAGGACTTGGAGGTCTTATATTGATTGGTGTGAAACCAGGGCCTTCCCTTGTAGGGAATTCTCTATTTCTAGAATTTTGGAGTTTTTGCAACATGGTCTGGACCTAGGGCTCCAACTCAGTACTCTGAAGGGGCAGGTGTCTGCCCTGGCGGTGTTTTTCCAAAAGCCTTTTGCTCTTCATCCGTTGGTTAAAACCTTTTTCCAGGGGGTTACACATGTGCGGCCTCCTAGGAAGCCTCTGATTCCAGTTTGGGATTTGAACTTGGTTCTTTCTGCACTTCAGGGTCCCCCCTTTGAGCCTTTGCATGATATTCCTTTGTCTTCCCTTACGCAGAAGGTAGCCTTTTTGGTAGCTATCACTTCCGTTAGACGTGTCTCTGAGTTGGCGGCTCTGTCTATTCAAGCCCCATATTTTGAAAGACATCAGGACACAGTGGTTTTCCGTTTTAAGACGGACTTCCTTCCTAAGGTGGTTTCGTCCTTTCATTTGAATCAGGATATTGTTTTGCCCTCTCTGTGTCCCAATCCTAGCAATGACAAGGAGAGGGCCCTGCATTCTTTGGATGTGGTTCGGGTTGTAAAGTATTATTTGGTGGTAACGTCTGCCTTTCGCAAGACTGATGCATTTTTCGTGGTGCCATTTGGGCCCAAGAAGGGTCTAGCACCCACAAAGTCTACCATCAGCAGGTGGATTCGTCAGGCCATTGTCGGGGCCTATTCTGCTAAGGGGAGAGATCCTCCCTTTCGTGTTACAGCTCATTCTACTCGTGCGGTTGGGGCTTCCTGGGCTTTTCAGCACCAGGCCTCTGTTGAGCAAGTTTGCAAGGCCGCTACCTGGTCTTCTGTTCACACTTTTTCAAAGTTTTACAAGGTTCATGTTCGGGCCTCAGCGGATGCTGTTTTGGGCCGCAAAGTTCTGCAGGCTGCAGTAGTTTAAGTTGTGCTTTATACCTTGTTTTGGATCCCCACCCCTTTTGGACACTGCTTTTGGATGTCCCACAGGTTATGAATATCTTGAAGCGGGGTGTGTGACATACTTAGAATAATACCATTTTGTGAATACTCACCTTGTAAAATGGGTATTATAAGTATGTCACACACCCCGCTTCAACCCGCCCTTTTGTATTTTGGATCCTTCATTTTGTGAACTTTGCGTTGTTATGACTTATATTTGGCTCTTCCTGGTCCCTTACCTTACTGCTTTCTTTATACTGGGGAGTGAGTGGGAGGTCCCAGGTATTTATGGACCGGGAGGGGCTTACTTTCCTCCAATCATCTCTGCAGATCGCCCTCTTCAGGTCAGTATACCCACAGGTTATGAATATCTTGAAGCGGGGTGTGTGACATACTTATAATACCCATTTTACAAGGTGAGTATTCACAAAATGGTATTTCCATGTTTCAACGACACGTGCATGGGGGCTTGTCCGATGAGAGCCATCTACTGTGACTGTCATTTGGCATACGGCTCTGATTGTTTTGAATGGGGAGCCCCTAGTCATTTAGACTACATCATTTAGCAGGTGGCTTTTATTGTTTTGAATAGGGAGCACCCAGCCATTCAGATAGGCACCCCATTCAAGTCAATGAGAGCTGCCCGCTGAATGACGTAGTCACAACAGGTGGCTCTAATTGGATGAGACCCCGGGCATGCGCGGTTGGAGCAAGGAAAGGTTAGTTTTTGTGGGCGAATTGGGGGGGGGGTTTCACACAGCAGGATCCCCTGGGGCACGGAACAAAGCCTGGGTTTTGTCAAATTCCTGGGTTTTGTTCTGCTTTAAGAGCACGAGTTTTGCATTACAGAGAACCACTGTATAAAAAAACATGTACTGCGCTTTTGTTATTAATTTATTTTAGAACCCAAAAAAAATGGGCCCTATGCTTAGCAAAGTAAGCGCAATGGGCTTTACCATCTTATTTTTTTCTCTACTTCTATTGGCCTGTTCTAGCATTGCATTTAAAATGCTTCTTGCTGAACATATTGAAAATGGACAGGTGGAGTAGCTTCTCTAGCGGTCTCCATGTCATGGAATTAACTTGCTATACCTAATATGGCTGGTTAGCTTAAAGGGACTCTGTAGGCAAAGTGCATAAACTCTCATTCATTCTGTCACTCACCTCATCATGGCTGTGCTCTCCCTTCCTGTCACAACGCAGCTTCTTCGCTTTTGTAGAAACAAGGCAAATAGTATTGGCACACCCTCTGAATTTCTTTGCCATAGACCACCAATAATAGGGCTAAGCTGGTGGTCTAAAGCGCCACATCATCAGACTCTGGACAATGGGAGAGGGAGAGAACAGCCAGGGTGATGAGAATGCCTTTCCGCCTGTAATGCTGATTTATTATGCGGCGGAGCCAAGGCCCAACTATTTCAAAAGACAAATCATAGGGTGAAACTGTAAACCTTGATCTCTGCCATTTCTTCTTCAATTTAAAATCCGGAAACCGTTAAGAACAGTGCCAAACATAGAATGACACAATGGTCTAACAATTGACTTTGCCATCTGCATCCCTTTAAGCTGTGAATAAATAGCTGAATTTGGTATTTTTGGTTATATTTAGAAAACCTAGAAAGACCATCTGTGGAATTAAAAAAAAAAAAAAAAAAAAAAAAAAAAGCTATAGTCACTAGCCCCCAGCATTAATTCCTTCTGAAACAATGCAGGCTGTCTGCAAAGTAGTTCATAGTTTTAGCTATTGTGCGCTATCTATATAGCACCATCATGTGGCTAAACCTGCAATTACATCAAACACATGTTCTGAGTCTTTCCTACTTTTTTTTTAGTGCTCTGTCCGACAGCACATGGCAGCAAAGATTTACAAACCCCACCACAAACCTGTAAAAACATACAATGTCTTTACCTGTTGTTTAACTGCATTGGCCATACTGTGTAAATGTATGAGGGCCATGAGGACCAAAACCTGTAAACATAAGACTTTAGGGCCATTTGATTCCATGGGGCATCCTGATGTGGGATTTTAAGTTTTTAGGAGTTTAAGTTTCAATGTACATTTTAAATTTGTAACTTGATGGTATTATTGACTATGTCAAAGCACACCCCAGGACATGAATACTATTTGTAATAGTATTTGCAATCTTTTCATTTTACATTGTGACCGATTGGGGATGCCTCCCTGTGTGAAACCCCCCCCCCCCCGGGTCACCTTTGTTCCCGGTCCAACGGCACATGCGCGAGCAGTGGCCGCATACCCGCTGTCCCTTTAGCAGGATGCGTGCCCACGCCAGACATTTGTGAATGGATTGCGTGGGCACTCTCCCTGGCTTGGATCGGCTAGCGTTAGACAAGCTCCTGGACGAAGCAGATCCGAGCGCGCTGATTGGACGAGCAGCCGCACATGCACTGTAGGACCAGGAAGAGATGAGTTCATTTAGGCGACCTGGGGGGTTTCACACGCAGGGCATGCCCGATGGGGGCGAGGACCATGCCTCCCAGCTGCGTTGGTCGGGTGAAGGTAGGCAGCACCTTGGTGCTTAACGGAGCCATGCTCCACCACAATCCCCTACCATAGGGTAGGCGGTTTAGGCTGATGGTGAGCCTCTTGAGGATGCCCCTCCCGCATTTTTGCCCCTACCCCGAGTAGCGCTGGACCCTGTGTGAGGGTCGCCATCCTTCCTCATTTCCCCATCCAGTAGGGGGAAAAGAAAGGGGGGGGGTATGTGTGTGACGGTCCCAGCGTACCGGTATGTCATGCTTATGGCCTTATTCTGCCCTTTATTAACCGAGATGTCAGAGCCGCGCTGCTTGCTCCTTGCTCCGTTTTCTTTGGCCGCCGCCGCATGCTTGTATGTAGTTTGCTACGTCGTCTAGATGCTGTGGTTCCATCACTTTATTGGATGAAACGGTTCTCTACAAATCCTTAAGCGTGTGGTTGTATCGTTGCTTTTACTTTTACCTCAGAGCTTCGTGCTCTTTGGAGTGGGCGGGGCCTTGGTTCGAGGTTCGCTGGGCGCCATTTTGCTGAGCTTCGCGCGCGCGTGTGGTGGCGGTCTCCTCCTCTCCACTTGATCTGTAAGTGCCCTCGCGGGCGACTCCCTTTTTTATATGTTCTGTCCAGCTGCGCATGGCCCTGACATCTCTTTCCCATTTATGTCTTTCACACGCTGAGCACCGGTGGCTTTTCCCGGATATAGATATATATATATATATATATATATATATATATATATATATATATATATATATAAATATAATTAATATAAGGATTTAGTGGGCCCTACTACAGATCTCCCACATTGATCAGCAGGTCGTTGGGGCATCCAGGGTTGCTTATAGCATAAATCCCTACGGGCATACTGTGTCTTGACAATCACCATATGGAGGCATCTCAGGATTGTGTTACCGGGGTCCCATTGGGACAAGACCGGCTGTGTGTAGCGTGTGGTCTCCCCCATGCTGATGCTGACGGGGCACGGGTCTGTGCGCCATGTGCCGAACAGACGCTGGACCTGCGAGCGACGCCTGCGGTTGCACCTCGCTCCCTCTCTCCCCTTTGCTCTTGCCTAAATCTCACTCCCGTTGAGTCATGTACAAGCGGGGAGTTACAAATAGACGTCTCTTCTAGAAGACCCACGCTTAACCAGATTGTTGAAGGATTGTCCGGGCATGTGGGTCCTGACAGACAACTGCCCTGGACTCCCCCGGCTTCGGCCTGTGCTATGGGCTCGGATGAGTCCTCTTCTCTGTGTGATAGTGCTCCTTCTGAAGATGAAGACCTGTTCTCTGACCCGGGTTCCTCTGTTGAGAGGCAGAGGTGTCAGGATGAAGCTGGTCAGGATGACTGGGACCAGCTTGACGTCGGTGGTATGTTGCTCAAGATTTTTGAGGCCCTATCTATTTCGCCCGCGGGTGCGGTCCCCAGACTGAGAGGGGAGCGCTTCCATACGGCGCCTGCGCGCTTGGAATTTCTCGAGCAGGCCCACTTTCATGCTCTTGTACTTAAGGAATGGGATTGCCCCACTAAACTTCAAGGGGCCCCAGAGGATCGGGTTTGGAAATACCCTTTTCCCCCAGAGATGGTTGATTGTTGGGCTTCGTCTCCAGTGGTAGACGCCCCGATTATTGGGGTTCCTAACCCCCCTTTCCTTACAACTCCGGCCTACAGCACCCTGCGGGACGGCGAGGACCGGCGCATCGATAGGCTGGCTTCCCACGCCTTTGCTTGCGCAGGATCTGCGCTACGTCCTGTCTGTGCCGCGGCCATTACTGCAGTGGCCGCTAGGACCCTCATAAGTAAGATGCTTGAGCATCAACCTGAAGATTTACCCTGGGAGGTGTTAACGCACTCTCCAGCTGCAACATTTTTGTTAAATTTATCCTCTTAGCTCTGGATGACACCATCAAAATGCGTGCAAGGACCTCAGCCCAAATGATAGCTATTCGCCGCCTGCTCTGGCTGCGGCAGTGGGGGGCAGACAATGACGCTAAAAGGACTCTGACGGGGCCCCCCTTTAGAGGGCATCGCCTTTTTGGGGTCCGTCTGGACCTATTCGGGAAAGAGGACATTTTACCCAATCAGGAGCGGCTGTCCAGGCCCCCTCGGAGCATGGATACCCCTCCACCTCCATACCATAGTGTTAAGCAGGAACCAGGGACGCCCTTTGCGGGGTCTGGTTCAGTCTCCTGCCCAGGGAGTGGCAGACAACGCCGGGACCTTCCGGCCGGGCCAAGTCCAAATCCTTCATCGAAACCCCACAAGCATGATGGGGCGCCCTCACCCGCTTGGGTGAGGGGATGGCCACAGCACTTTGCTCCTATCGGGAGGCTTCTTGCCTCGTTCTGGTGGAGTTGTTAGGTAGTTCCTCCGGATGTGGGACAGTGTTTGCTGGGTGTCCGTCCCTGAGTCGGTCAGGGTGCCTCCGGTTCCCTGTTTTTCTTCATGTATGGGTGCAGGCCTTCCTTGATCTGCTAGGCCTGGGCTCCTTGGCTGGACGCCCTTAACGGATAGAGGCAGAGGCCTCTACACCAGTTCGCCCCCCATCCCCCCTGAGGATGAGGGGGTCGCCCATTCCAACCCATTCTAACCCTTCTTGGGTTCGGCAATCTATAGGCATTCAGGCTTTATCCGAGTTGGACTGTCGGCACCCTATTAACCGCGGGGCCTATGGCCGTCCATGGATTGTTAAGATGCTTAATTGGGCTCCCAGGTGTCTTTGGACACTGTGGCCTTTACAGCTTGGTGTTGGTAGTCTTCACTGCTGATTGTGGCCGGGTTATTGGGCCTCTCTCACACTCCTGGTGTTTCGCTAGCTCTGTTTGGGAGTGATGTCTTGGACGAGACCATGGGGCAGCCACAAAGGATCCCTTTGGGTTCCTTATATCTCCCGTGAGGGAGTTGTTTGGATAGGCTAACTGTCCTCAGATCCTACCTTTTTTGTTCCATCCTCCAGTTTCCTAGGATGGCATTAGAATTGGGTCGGCTTGTGCCCCCTTTTTTGCTTGCCATTTAAGGCTTTTCTGGGGCAAGGTCTCTGACCTTATTTGCTTTCTCCTTACTGTCACCTGGCAGTATTGCTCCTGGGTGGCCGTTGGTGGCTGTGCAGATGACGTCCCTTATTCTCCGTGCCCTTAGGTTCTGCAGCGCCTTAGGCTGTTATTCTGGACAGGGGTCCAGCAGTGTGGACCTAAGTCTGTGCACCTTCCTCCTAGTCGAGGTGGCTGATCTTCTGCTCACCTTGGGTACCAAATCGTGCAGGTTGACTGGGGGGGGGGGGGGGGCTTGGGGGCTTGTTGCTTCTGAAACCCCCAGTGGTTCCTAGGTAGGCCCCTAAAAAGGGGGTCCATTTACCTATTGCGTTGTTGCCACAGCGAGCCTTCAGCTGGCTCTATCTTGCTGGATTTCTCAGTTTCAGGGCCTATACATTTGGGGATTCGTGGTCTGCCGTAGGACAGTGGCCTGCCCCCTTCTTCCTGGTATAGTCTCAGGACTAGTGGTTACTTCCAGGACGGCTCTGATTCTGATCTATGTGGGAATTAACATCCCTTGCTTTTTATCGCTTTAGTCTCTGATGGATGCCCTCCTTTGGTAGGAGGTAATCTATTGGCCCTCTGAGTTCCTACTGGTATGGACCTGTTGTTCTCTGTCACGATCACAGGGGCTCTGCTCTTTAGTTTTGGCCTAGATTGGCCTAATCTTGTCCTTGGGGCCTAGTAGGCTCTGGCTGGACATTATACTTGATATTGCTTATTTTCTTCGCCCTGCCAGGCAGGGGGAGCCGTCATGCCAGGGGCCTGGGTGGCCCAGGGGGGTGTCGTCCGCAGAGGCTTCTGCTGAGGACGGTGGGCCTGTACCCTCTCTCACGAGGTTTGTTCCGCATAGTCAGGCTCTTTTCCATTTCGCCCCTATCTTCAGGGTTTAATTTGGAGTTAGACGAGTTTGGTTCCTCGCCCTGCTAGAGATGGCATATCTCTGGGTGTCTTGTTTCCAGGAGAGCTAGGATTTAGCTTCCTCCTCTTCCTCTTCTTCTATTCCTGCCTTCTATCTTAGGGTATTTTGTACCTGTATTGCTTGGCGGGGTCTAGCTCTCTCCCCTGTTGGAAGTTCTCTGCTTCCGGGGTTCTTGGATTATTACAGCATGGGTGGTGTTGGCTCCCCAACTTAGTTCTGTGAAGGTTCAGGGCTCGCCCTGTTGGCCCACTACAGAGGTATATTCCAATCTTCTGTGTTGAGCATTCATCAGGGTTTGCTCAGGTACATTCCTTGAGGAATTCTGGCCTCCCCTAAGGGGTTTACTTAATCGGATGCCCTGCTAAGGGTTGCCTTGGGTTTTATTCAGGTTCTTCTGACCTGTTTCTTCTGGGGCGGTTGCTCCAGTCATAAATGGGCCATAAAGGATGACTCTGTTATCGGTCATGGTCAATATATGTATATATACGGTCATGGTCAATATATGTATATATATATATATATATATATATATATATATATATATATATACACACATTGTTTACATATCTGTACTCCATGAGAGGGGGATGCTCCGCACTATGCCAAGTTCGGCTTCAGGTGGTGTTTTTTTTTATTCTCCCTTATTCCGGGTCCTCCGGTAGGGGCTACTGTCTTGATATACTTTGAGCTAAGGGTAGGGATTATGCCCTTGGGGCTTATGGGTCTCCATCCTTTAGTATTGGATCTGATTGCCTCCACGGGTATAGGTGCCCTCGGATAGGCATCGCTTGGTTGGTTTTGTCCTTCTGAACCTAGAGTAAACGTTTCGGCTTGTGCTGAGTGTTGTTGTTTTCAGGATTCCTGCAGGTCTCGCTTGAGACCAGGGTTCATATTCCCCGCTGGGGAGACTTCTAAGGTTGCCACGGCTACTCTCCTTGCATGAGCGTGGTTAGGCCTTTTTCTCTGGCCTGTTCTTTTAAGGGAAGTTTACTCTTCTCTCTCGGTTGTTTTGCCTTCTTACTACTTGTGCTTGGCCTGGGCCTTTCAGCACTAACTTTTGTTGAGCATGCTGGCTTGTCCGCTGCTTGTGTCCAGTTCTCCCTTTACAGGTTCAAAGGTTGAGGTTAGAGCCTTGCTCTCGTTGCTCTTGGTAGCATGGTTGCGGGTGACAGCGCTTTTACTGTTGGCTGTGCCCTTTTTTCATGGGGATCCCACCCTACTTTATGGACACTGCTATTGGATGTCCCACATGTTATTACTATATCTGGAGCAGGACGTGCTGTATGCTTAGAATAATACAATTCTGTGAAGTACTCACCTGTAGAATTGGTATTATACGCATACAGCATTTCCTGCTCCACCCCACCCTGGTTTCACTTGTTTTGGATCCCCTGTATGATTATTATCATTGATATTATTGCCTGTTTCTGGGTGGTTGGTTCCTCCTGGCTTCTCCTTCTCACTGCTTTTCAATGCTGGGGATTTGTGGGAGGTCCCTCGGTATATGTAGGGCCGGGAGGAGCTTGTTTTCTACATGTCTGCAGTGCACCGCGCCGGAGGCGGAGGATTACCCACATGTTATTACTATATCTGGAGCAGGACGTGCTGTATGCGTATAATACCAATTCTACGGGTGAGTACTTCACAGAATTGTATTTTTACGCTGGGGTGTAGAATATTCACCTTATGATTTATTTGCTGAAGCAAATGGGTGTGGCCCTTGGAGATGTGATACTGCATAATAATCAACATAATAGGCAGGGTCTGTAAGTGCCTGATATTATGCTTGTCCTCCTTCTCTCCCTGTTGCTGGTAGTTTTATACATTGTTTATAATCATACATTGTTTATAATCAGTTTATACACACCAGCAGAGTCATTTCTAATCCACAGTGTCCACAGTCGGATGATCAATAGTCAATGGAGGGCGTGCATTCTCAATTGTCATGTTTCAAAGCTGCAATTGTTTCACCTAATCGCAACCACAAGCACACAGCCAGCCACAGGCAATTAAAATGTTATTAAGTCCTGACTGAAACGCTAATTAGGTGGTATTAATATGCTAACTAGACAAGGGTAGAAGACACAAGGAAGGGAGAGGCTCTGCTGGCTGATGCTGCTTAATACTAGCATTCTCATTCATGCTGAGCTGAAAAACAGGGTTGCCCTATAGACCACCAGGAGAACTCTGATTGGTGATCTATGGCCAAGGAATTCAGGGGGTGTGCCACTACTTTTTGCCTTATTTCTACTTCCAGGACCAGCTGTGTCCTGACAGAAAGAGAGAGTGCAGCCATTGGTAGGTGAGCTCCTGAGTGATTAGGTTATGCACTTTGCTTACCCTTTCAGTATAAATATGGGGCAAGGAACATTAGTCTTACACTAATAGCATGTTGGCGCTTTAATAAACGGCCTCCTTGTTGGCACTAGCCATAATATATATATATATATATATAAGGGCAGCAGGTTGTTTGGTGAAGATCATGACCGTTTTTTGGGCGAAGACCCTGACAGGTTATTTGGATGGGTGATGATGCACATTAAGGAGGTTTGCTTCAATGCCCAACTCCAGTCTAATAGAGGTGTCTGTGGTTCAGGGTAAGGGAATCTCATTATCTGTTTGTTGGGATTTTGACTCTGGGTTTGATTTATTGCTCCAGGGGCATCCCAAGCCCCCCCTCACCCTGATCCGGGAGCTTCTCAAACCACCCAGATGACCCAGAACAACTTGCCTCTCCCTGGTCCTATGGCACTTATGCATGCTCTCGTTTGCACATTAAATGTTCGTAAAAAGTGCTCTTGTTTATCGGCGTGAGAGTGGCCACATCACTTGCTGGATGCTGGAGCATGCTCACAGGGATGTAGGGATGTGATCAGCGATGTTTACATCGGCAAGGGAGCCACAGAAACAGACGATTGTGTTGTGGCGCCCTGGGGGGGGGGGGGGGTCACACAGCGAGGGGGGGGGGGGGGAATGTGACCTCTTTTAGATTTCAGGGCCATGCCACAAGAGTTTTGTTCCGTTTTTTTTTGTAGCTTTGAGGGTATTCTCAAAGCCTTTGCCTACCATCATGGGTATTACCCCTGTGGCAATAAATGACGGTCTTGAGTTTGATGTTGACATGAATACAGGAACTGTGTTTCACACTAGGCCTTTGCAGAGTTAACTATCCTGTCCAGTTGGAACCGGTCTCTTCTTCCACTGGAAAGGTTTTCTATTCTTCACTGGTGAGATCTAACCTTCTTTGGTGGTTGATGAGCCCACAGTGGGTAACTAATTTATTCCAGCTCAATGAGGAGTGATAACCTTTTATAGAGTATTCAAAGTCCCTTGTTGTGTCCAGAGAGTCAGGTCTTGAACTTCAGACCACCCTATTAGCCCTGCTACACTGGAAGAAGCTAAGGGACCCACCATTTAGTATTCTCTATCCCGATGCCCAGATTTAAGACACAACTCTCTATCGAGTGTCCGTTCAGTCTTAAAGTGACTGGCAAGTCCAAAGTTAAAAAATAATTATGAGTAGCCTTCCTTGAGTCCACATTGAGTCTCTCCAGCGCTCTCCTTCCTGTTATATCTGTCTACTTGGTGAGGAAATCATTTCCTCATTCAGTTTTCAGTCTCCACCTATTTTACCTAGTCATTCAGTCAACCTTCAGTGGACTGCACCCCCCACTCCCTCCCCAGATGTCCTGATTAGCTGCCTCTCTCTGCAGCTATGAAACCTCGCCCTCCTCCCTCCTCTCTGGTCACACTATGTGAGATGGAGATACTTTTAGCCTGCAGCATCTCTCACCCCCTTTTTCTGGTCACGCTATGTGCTGGCAGAAATAACTAGAGGCACAACAATGCACATTTTTTTTACGATGATATATGTTGATGATCGCTGTTGCCACACCCTCTGTTTTTTTTTTGTATAATCTGTTTTTATTGAAACATATAAACAGAAACAATACATAGGGAACAGTCCCTGTTTAGGTACAGAGAAAAATCTTAGACACAATAAACCAAAGACTTTTTAACAGGGAATGGTTCAGGACAACAACCATATGAGTCATATCACACCACAGAGAGGTCCCTCGCCCTGCTGCCATCCGAGTGCTCCCCAGGTGCCTGGGTAAGGAGGGACCACACCCTCTGTTTATTCTAATTTTGTTTCTCTGCATCTCTAGTGCTCTAATACTTTTACAAATAACTTAGGGACTACAGAATCTTTTTGAAAATAGATTGAAGTTTGGGACAGTGCAATGTGTAGCCAGAGAAAATAGGACAACAATCAGGCTTACCTTAAACCGGACCTTCACCATGATTTAATGAAAAGCCCAAACTCTTAAAAAACAATTCCTCAGCATCTAAAATTAATATATTTTACATGTTTAGTCACTAATTTATTATACTTTCCCCCACTGGGCTGCAACTCTGTTCGGGAATTTAGGATACGGGCGCCGCCATCTTGACTCAGAAGCATCACACTTACTGAGGAGAGGAGAGTGGGATAAGGTACAGGGGGGCGGGTTATAGCTGTGCTTTGCTCAGACAGAGCAGAGCTGGGGTCAGGGAAAGGTCAGCAGTCCCAGAATGCAGAGGCTTATAAAATGCAGTAGATGCAGGTAGGATGATTTTTAATGTGAGCAATCTGTATGTACAGGGTGTGGGAAACATATAAGATAGACTCTTATTTAGAGTGAAGGTCCGCTTTAAGACTTTAAGATAAGTTGCTGGGGCAGGATGGAGATTTAATAAAATAAACAGTGCTTCTGGAATCAACACTACCTTCTGTGCTCCCATGCACAGAGCAGGGGGATGCCACTCTGTGCACCCTTGGTAAGATGGTCATTGGACTCAACCTTTATGCAATGTCTTGGGTGTTGAGCAGAGCAATAAGCAACACCACATAGCCTGCAGTGATATGAAAGCATGATTGATGCACTCTAGTTACCAGAAAGACTATAGGACTGATTCAGCACCTTGGTTTTAGAGGATAAAAAAAATCTGAACCAAATGGATGATTATAAGGGCTTCCCACCAGAGCATGAATATGACAGCCCCCCTAGAATACACTGGTAGTGTGTTTCCCCATGTGCTTTGCAGGCTCCCGAGCTATACCCCCCCATCTCTGCCTCCTCTCCATACTGCACCCCCATCTCTTCCCTGCTCCATGCTGCACCCAATTTTTACTCAGTACCATGTTGCACCCCCAGTTCACACCTGCTCCATACTGCACCCACATCTTTGCCCTGTTCCTGCTGAACCATCTATCTCTGCACTGCATCTTATAGTGCATCTTCTATTGCTGTGCTGCACTTTTCTGAGGCTAACTATAAAGGGGTGCAGTACAGCTGCTTATGGTTAACATCAAAAAGTGTGGGGCCCAGAAAAGTCCCTGGCTGCTTATAGTGCTGATTCCTTCAATCTGAGCAGTTCCCGCTGTGTGCTGGCTTCTGCATATCACACAGGGGTGGGGCACACATCAGAACCAGCTGAGGATGGTGCAGGAGGCATCAGCGCCAATAAAAAGTAATAGTAAGACTCTGTCTGCCACTTCAAAGGCACGCCCTGCAGATACATTGTTACTGTATGAATGCCCTCCTGCACCCACTGCTCAGGCACCCGCCAAAGAACGTTTCTCACTGCCAGATGCAACCTTGCTCCATAAGACACACTTGCAACCTCAATTTTCGAGAAAAATGTGTCTTACGGAGCGAAAAAAATGGTATATATGCTTCACAGTTACTATATCATCAAAAGATTGTAGCTTCTGTTATGTAAACTTTGAATAATTGCAGACTGATATGAAATCATTTTTGTTCCTGTCTAACCCTGCAGCTGTCACAGTCCAATATATTGTTCCTATAATTTTCTCTCTCCCTCCCTTCCAAGCCTTGTATAAATAAACATTGTATTGTTTGTAGCACCGCCACGCTTCCTGCCAACCCGGATAATTGCAGAGAGATTTCCTACACTGGGGTAGAGGAGGGGAGACTCTGGAATGTGGCCCCTCAAAATAATATACATAGAGATGGGAAATAAACAGAAATGGCTTGTGTTTTTAGGTAGTCACGGAAATCCCACTGGAGTTAGGTCCGAGTTTGTCTATTACTTACTTTAGATGGGATTATTCAAATACAGGATGGTAGTGGTTGTGTGAAGATGGCCTTAAAGGTATGTAAAATATATATAGAATTGTCCCTTTTATTTTTATATTTGCTACATTTTGTATGTGACTTAACTTGACCCAAACTGCTGCGAAAAAAGCTGACTGATGTTGAACCAATAGCCAGGGGAATTTGTGTGAGCTTATTGGAACGTTCATATTTAACCCCAGTCTGTGTTTGTGTGGCACTGTGTAAAAACCATCCTGCTTTGCTACACCTTTGCAATGGCAGCCTGCTACTCACTCAGTCTCCTCTCTCAGCCCTTATCGTTCTTTCCTTTGTTTCCTCTGGCTTTCCTGAAAGGTTTAGGAATGTCGGGGAGGGTTTCACATGCAGCGTCACTGTTCATTTGGGGACACACCTTCTCCCTAGGTCACATCTTCAGCATCCCTTTTCAGTTACGCAGCAGTGCACCTCTCTCTTTCTCTGCTCAACAAGTAACTGGAAAAAATATCTCATTTTCTTATTGCGATATATGTGGGTTTTCTGGACACATAATCAATGTAGACATATATAGCATTTTTGTAGTTTCCGATTCAGATTTTTTTAAATTTAGGTAAGTACAAACTGTTGGCTTGCTTCTTTAAAAGTAAACATTGCAATACGAATATCTTTTTTTCCAGCTGAATTGCAGTTAACTATCCATTCCCTTTATTTTTTTTAGGTAATCCTGTGGAGTGAGACTTTTTATATTGCTGTCAGATTGTTTTTTCTATTCTCGAAAGCATGACATTTCTTACCAGTTAATTTTGTTTTTCACGTAAGACTCCTGTAATAGCTTTTCTTCTGCTTGATATTTCATAAGTGATTCTAGAATTATTTCTATGTTTATGACAAAGGGAGTTATTGATATTTTATAGCCATGTACACTTATGATAATGTTTCAAAAACAAACATATAGGTTTCATTCATGTCTTTTTCTTTTATTCTAGTTTATTTAATGTATTTTGACTTGACTGTTAATATAACTTTAAGCTCATTCCAACTTTTTATTTAAATGTTCTTATTTGTTTTTAATTCATTTTAGGAGGGATGTCTCAGTTGTCAGACCTCACTCATGGCATTTGGCCAAGCTTTATGAAGTTCATCCCGATGTAGCAAACATGCAGTATCCCACAGATGCTTTTAGCTTGTCCTGGCACTCTGGCTGTGAAACTAGGTGTGTATTACATTTGATGGCATAAGACTGCTTTCTAAGATGTGTTTAAAAGTAAAAAGACAGAGACAATTGCATTTTAACATCTAATGTTGCATTGCCTTGCTTACAGTGAATCACCCATCCAGTGGAACCCGTTGTCAAGACACTGCAGCACAGATAAGAGTAGCTCCATTGGCAGCATGGAAAGTCTTGACCAGCCAGGACAGAATTACTACGAAGGAACCCTTTCACCTATTGACCCTGGCATGTACCAAAACAAAAGGGACTCTGCGTACAGCTCATTTTCAGCAAGCTCTAACACTTCTGACTATACTTTGTCTGCCCGGACAGAGGAGTCATCGCCTTTTAACTGTAATCTTGGGCCGACTAAACAGGAAGATGGTCGATATCTTCAGACAGGACAAAATGCTCTTGATTCACAGGATAACCAGACAATAGTTGAACACTCCCAAAGTTCTTCCTCATTCCCTTATGATGCAAATGTTTTGGGCAGTGTTAAATCCCCACCACAACCACCTGTGCGTAGAGATAGCTTACGTGCGCCTAAAAACCAGGGTTGTCATGCTGAGAGAAGAAGAGCTTCTGCTCCAGGGGAAACTTTTTATATACCTGGAAAATGGTCAAAGGATACAAATCTTCTTAACAGCACAAACTGTAGTCAGGGTCAGTATGCAAATGAGTTATTTACTCAAAAAGAAAACTTGCCATCACATCAATATTACATGTTAAGTTCACAGCCTGATGGTGCTAAAGCTGATAATTTCAAGCTTTCATTCAATGACCAAAGGCAAAACAGTAATTGCAGTGAACAAACGAATGGATGGTCAGAGGATAACGGGGATGAGGATGTTGCCTGTTTTACTGTTCAAAACATCAGAGAGCGATTTCTTAAAAAATCATCTTGCGAACTTAAGATTCCTAAATCTAATTGTCAAGGCTCTGGCAGAAGGACAGTTTTTACAAAAAATACAAACATGACTCCATCTGAAATGTGCCATTATAATACAGACAACCGTACTGGAGAAAATGGAATTGATAAAAAATGGCAGAACAGAACGTGTGAAGTGCCTGAAGCTGCACATATTGATGATTTCAATGACTGCATTTCGAATGTGCACCATGGTGTTTCCTTTGATAGACCAGGTAATGAGTTAGGAAAGTCAAAAGATTCATCTTCACAAACTAGTAATTTTGCAGGAGGGCAAGGATCACTTTGCAGTACAACATTGCAAGAGCCTGTTGGTGTGCAGGAAGAAACTGCAGGTCTGGCCAAAAAAACAGGCTCAACACGCAATCGTTCAGCTCAGATGCGAAGAAAGAGCGACCGATTTGCTACCAACCTGAGGAATGAGATACAGAAACGAAAATCTCAGCTACAGAAAAGCAAAGGATCTTCAGTTCTTTGTGGTGAAGACCCAGTTGAAGAAGGTGATGAACCAACTGATAGTCTGCCTCGACCAGGTCCACCTCCCCCTCCTCCTCCCAAAAACAAAGCACGTTTATTAGAAATAAAAAAAGCCAACGCTGAAAAGCATATCTCAGACACTTCAAGCAGGGACAATGAGAAGTTAAAAATGTTTACTTGCAATCAGGAAGGTAATATGCCGTGCAATTCATTGCATTCCTTTACACACGAGACAGATTCTGCAGGTGAAAAAACACGTATGATGCTGGGAAACAAAGCTTTTGAAGACCAGTCTGAGAAAAGCTCCTCAGGTTTCTCCCACCGGGACTTACTAGATGATGAGGAAAAGCATCAAGGGCAATCTAAACCTCTTCTTGGTCACTCGGATATGGATTTATTACAGGCAACAAATAGATCTCCTAACTCTGACAGCTGCAGGGATGAGTGGCCTGTTTCATGTAGTAAATCTAGTAGCCCAAACACAAGGGAAAGCAATAGGGAAACTAATGCTGAGCATTTAAAATGCGATGAACAACATATGGATTTTTCAGTTCAAAACACTAATGCGGAGATATGTAAAACAAGCTCAAATCAGAATACATGTCCCACAAATCTGTCTGAGACGTTTACAAAAAATAGTTCGGAGGATAAACACTATATAAAAAAGCCAATATCCTTTGGTAATGAGAGCATTCCAAGTAGTGTGCATCTTAATAAAGTACATCATGGTGCAGATAGGTCTGCTGGTGATCAAAGGAATATAAATAATTTAGAACATATAAGCCAAGAACAGAATAGTATTGAATCAAAATTTTGTGCGTTAAACAATATTTCTTCTGCTCGTTCCATGCAGCCTAATGTTCCCCATCAGCCATTTTATTCTGGGGAAGTCCTAACTCATCATAAGCCTCATGGGTCAAACTTCACGTGGTCTCCAGACTACCACAGTCCGCCTCATTCTCATTTGCTTAAAGAAGGTCCTTCTGCTGGTTCATTGCAGGCTCATGCTTTCCATCAACCATTTTCTTCTGAGGAAGGCCTAACTCATCATAAGCCTCATGGTGCAAATTGCACATGGTCTCCAGACCACCACAATCAATCTCATTCTCATTTGCTTAAAGAAGGCCCTTCAGACGTTATTAGTTTGAATATGGATAGATTGGTGCCCCCCATAACACGTGTAATAGAAGAAAATGTTCTCATGCCCTTTGCAGACCGGAGGAGGTTTTTTGAGGATAGTAGCAAAGTACCTGCATCTACTCACCAGTCCATGCACATAAAAGCAAATAAAAATAACTTCTGTTCAAATCTTTCTGACTACTCTTTACCTCACATTGCACCTCTGGATTTAAGAAGACATTCTGTTGATCATACATGTTACCCATCATCTCCCAGTAGGCCAGACAGTGGCTTGTCCTGTGCTGAATGTTTGAACCATGCAATGGAGTCACCATCCTGTTGTGTTCAAAGTGGTCTTTCTTCAGACTGTCTCCACTCTGTCCCTTATAGCTGTAAACCATGTGCATTTTGTGCTAATGATTTGTGCCCAGCTTTGCTTAAAAGAACTCATCACAGCTACCACTGTCAGCACCACCACCACCACCACCATCATCATCAATGGGCACGGTGTGGGGAATTCATGTATCCTAGCCAGCACAGCTTATTGGAGGAAGGTTCCTCTATACCTAGCGATCCATGGCATTTAAGGAAACCCATCTTACAGGTGAGAAGTCCTATAAAATATTGTTTTTATTGTGTTATATACTTTTACCTACTATTAAGTAAAGGTCAAGCAAATATTTTGTGTAGTTTTGGAAAATGTGATACCGGTTTGGCACTTCATTTCTGTCTAGAGGCTCAAGATGGGACCATGGCTTGTGATTTCCTGGGGTCTTTGATGTGAGCTGGAGGACTTCCTACTTTAATTACTGAACAATAGAACTGGGGTCATTCTACGTAGCAAAAAACAAATGGTTCGATTTCTACTCCTAAAAGTGGAACAAAACACGGTATTTTTACTATACCAGGTTTTGTTTCTTGCTCCGGGGGCATCACGAATTGGGATGACCCACTTTATGAAACCCCTCAGATTGCCCAGAACACCTCACCTCTTCCTGGTCCTATGGCACATGCGCAGACTCTTGTCCAATCCGAGCCCTTTGCCGTACATATTACATGTTTGACAAACGGCTATTGTTACAGCAATTGGAGCAAGAGCAGTCGCATCCCCATTAACACACATGCTTCCACCCCCAGCCCTGGAGTCTTTTAGATTCCAGGACCATGCTTATCTAAAATCTAAAACTTGTGTATTTAGATTTTGATAAAACAGAGTGTCAGGTCTTCTGTTTTCATTAGATGCAGAGAACTTTGCCCGTTTTCCCTGCTCTTCGGGTGCCCTCGCTTGAAAGCAAGGTCTGCGCAGCGTTCAAATTAGCTCACTACTGTGGGATTCTGCAGGGTGACTTTGCTGCAGTGCAACTTAGTGGGACACCCTTTTGTGAACGGTTCAAAACTGTGGATAGGGACCTTCAAAACCTATGCACTGTGTAAAGTGGAACAAAACGATTGAATGGAGTGGATGTGATTCTGTCATGGAGGAGAAAAGAAGTGGGGCACGGCGCACAACAGTGTACTCGATGATGGGTGAGTTTTACAAAGTATTTTCATCTGAGCCAAATGGAAGGCCTGCGGGGGACAAAAGGTCAGTCTAGTTTATTCTTAGTATACAGTACGTCCTGCTCCGAATCTAATACTTACAGTTGGGATATACTCTGCCAGATGGCGCTGGACTGCAGAGACATCGAAAATAGGCTCCTCCCGGCCCCTCAAATACCCAGGGACCTCCCACAAATCCACAGAATTTCTCTGCAGTCTGGCTGCGAAGGACGAGAAATTGGCTCTCTACTCGCAGGTGAGCGGGGTTATTAACCTGCGGCCCTGTAGGACTAGTCCCACCCGTTCCACTAGTAATATGCCTCCCAGCCTTGGCTGCGCTGGTCGGGTGAAGGTAGGCAGCACCGCTGTCAGGTGCTTAGGAGCGCTGCTCCACAGCAATCCCCCACCAAAGGGTAGGCAGTTCAGGCTTATGGTGAGCCTCTATGGATGCCCCTTCCGCACTATTGCCCCTTGCCCCTGTCTATCGGTGGGCCCTATTTAAGTGGCCGCCGTCCTCCCTCATCCTCCTTATAGTCTTCGGGGGAAAGGGGGGGTGTGTGTATGTGTATATATATGTAGGTTATGAAGTCTGTGCTTTCACCTTTCACATGTCTTTATTCTTGTGTCAGCCGCCGCGCTGACTTGTCTTTTATTCTAAGTATGTCACACACCCCACTTCATTTACTCATTATTATTACACTTGGGTAATCTCACCGCTAGGTGGCGCACTTGCAGAGATCTCCAAAAATTCAGCAAGCCCCTCCCGGTCTATAGACACCTGGTACCTCCCATCAATTCCCCAGTGTTGGTCTCTGCAAGATGGCGACAAGACAGAAGAAAGAAGTCTCCTGCTTGCAGGTAGCCGGGGTATCACCCCGGCCCCCCCCCCATGGTCTATTGCTGCCCGATCCTGTTTTGTGTGTTCCCCTGTTAACAGGCAGCCTCCCAGTCTTGGCTGTAGGTTGGGCAAAAGTAGCTGGCACCCTAGGTGCCCAGGAGATTAGCTCCTCCGCTCGACCCTTCATTGCGGGGCATAGCGGGTTCCCGGAGTGGTGATCCGGACGTGGGATGCCCCGATTCTCTAGGTAGTCAGGGAATTTAGCTCCTTATTCTTTATTCAGGTTTTGTGGTGTTGAACTCCCTTCCCCCCCCCACTCCTCTGTTGTGTGGTGTGCATTGCGGCGGTTCCGGGAGTGCGTTTGGGCTCTGGCCCTTGGGTGACTGTTCACGTGTGGGGGGGGCGCTCCGATTGGCGCTGGCTGCTCCCCCTCTGGGGGTTTCTGGAAGCGGGGTCGGTGTGGCGCAGCGGGGACGCGTTGTGGGGGTTGCCTGGGGTCCGCGCCCTGCGGCGCTTATAATTCTGCTCGTGTCTAGGGGGTTTTGTGTGAGTGAGAGAGAGAGAGAGAGCACGTCTCTCTCTCTCTCTCTGTGGTGTGCGCGGTGTGCGGTGTGTGCGCCGGCTCCTTCCCGCCTCTATGCGGCGCGGCCCTCGCTGGGGCCGACGAGCGACGCGGTTGGGGGGCGGGGCCTCGGGACGCGCGCGATTGGCGGCGCGTCAGGGGGGGGCGGGGCCACGGCTCCCGCGGTTCTTCGAGGACGCGTTACCTTCCTCCCTCTTCCCCTGTGTGCGGCCGCCATTATCTCACGAGGTAGGTCCTCCCTCCGTTTCTTTTCCTTATGCGGGATTTGTGCGGGTCCTCTTGCGTGGGGCGGGAGCATCATTAGCCCCACGCTGTGACTCTCCCCCTTGTTCTCTCCTCCTCTCATTCCTGTTGTGGAATGTTGTCAGGCTCTGGAGCCAGGGGTGACGTTTTTGGTACTCTTATGTGCCTTCATGTATATATTTTCTTATATGGCTGTACATTGCTTGCACTTATTTTCGCATGTTTTGCTGTCTACCTATGTTGGCTTGTGCCTGGAATGATTGTTGTCCCTTTTTTGTGTTCTCCAGATCCCGGGACCCCTTCCTGTTGGGCTCTCCCGGTCTTACATTCCTGGCCTGTAGTTGGGAAGCAAAGTTGGGATATATATATATATATATATATATATATATGTCTATGTCTATATATTTACATAAGGATATTAGGCCTTCCCCGTGGTCCGGGTAGTGACGGTTTAAGCTAGACTTATTTAATGGGGGGCCATCCCGGGTTGCTTACTGCGTAAATCCCTAGGTTTGCGAATACCATAATTTCACCATGTGGAGGCTGCCAGGGATACCAGATCTGATCCTTCGGGACAATCCAGGCTGTGTGGAGGTTGTGGGACTCCGCTCCCGGGGGATGATGTCATTGTTTGCATTCCATGTGCGCAGCGGAGCATTGAGTGCCAGTCCAGCACTTCGGTGCCTGGTTCGTCATCGTCCGCGCCATCTCCCTCTCCTCCTCGCCTGTTCCGGACCCCGTGTGACGTGGTCACGGGTGGGGATTCGCAATCAGAGGTGTGTGCCCGGTTGGCTAACCTCGAGAAAATGTTTTCCACCATGTCTGCCCAGAAGGCTACGGCCAAGCGTAAACACCTATCTCCGCCTCCGCCGGACTCGGAGGAGGAAGTGATTGAGGACCTGGATTGGTCGGATCGTCCCCTCGAAGAGGGTGAGCTCGTGGAAGAATTGGATGATTCAGAGGGCCAGCAGGTGCTGGGTGCTGAGGGGGACCAGGTGGATGGTCCCGCCCCTGTTACGCCTTCTATTTTGACCCAAATGTTTGAGGTTTTGGATTTGGATCCTCCCGAGGTTGCTCCTAGGCCTAAGGGCCAGCTTTTTGGGGGCTCTAAGCAGAGTCTGGAGCTCCCCAGTCAGCAGCATTTCGAGGACGTTGTCCTTAAGCAGTGGGAGCATCCTACGCGGCTCGTTGGGGTGCCGCCTAGCTGGGATAAGAAATATCCTTTTCTGGCGGACTTGCTGAAATGTTGGTCTGTCCCGCCCGAGGTGGATGCTCCAGTTTTGGGGCTGTCTAGTACGGCGGCTGTTCATTTTTCTGACACTACTTATCTGAAGGATGGCGAGGATCGCCGGATTGATTAGCTGGCCCGCCATGGTTTCGTCCGTGCGGGTTCGGGGTTGAGGCCTGTTTGTGCTTCGGCTCTTTTGGCTTTGGCGGTTAGGTCCATAGTCAGGGATTTATGTGTGGATCTTGATCCCTCGGGTGCTGAGTTTCTCGCGCTTAAGCGTTGTGACTCCTTTCTGTCGTTTATCCTGGCGGCTCAGGCTGATGCCATGTTGATGTGTGGCAGGGCTTCTGCCCTGTTGGTGGCTATTCGCCGATCTGTGTGGTTGAGACAGTGGACGGCTGACTTTACTTCTAAAAGATCTCTCACGGTTCTTCCTTTTCTGGGTTTGAGGCTTTTTGGTGAAAAGCTGGATTCTGTTGCCAAAGGAGGTAGGCTGCCTCAGCGCAAGAAGTTTCGCCGTTCCTTTCGGGGGGCGGCCCCCTTCAATCCGTCCTTCGGGGAGCCAGAGCCGGCAGGAGTGCGGGCTTCTCGGCTTCCAGGGGTGCGGGTTGGAATAGGGGTGAAGGCCGTGGCCCAAGTCAGCTGCCAAGCCCGCTCAGCAATGATGGGGCGCCCTCACCCGTGCGGGTGGGGGGACGGTTGCGACTCTTCTCCCGGGTATGGGACCAGGAGGTCCCGGACAGGTGGATTCGGGAGGTGGTGTCGGCCGGTTACAAGTTGGAGTTCGAGTCCCGCCCTCCTCCAAGGTTTTTTCTGGTCTCGGGTTCCTTTGGACCCGGTGGCTGCGCAGGGGCTCCTGGCGGCGGTTCAGAATCTCGTGGATTTGGCGGTCATTTGCCCGGTCCCTCCTTCAGAGGTGGGGCGGGGATATTACTCCGATCTGTTCACCGTACCCAAGAAGGACGGGTCGTTCCGTCCGATTCTGGATTTGAAGTTTCTCAACAGGTTTATTCGTCCCCGAAGGTCTCGCATGGAGACCTTGCGGTCGGCGATCGGCTCGCTTCGGCAGGGGGACTTTATGACGTCCATAGACATCAAGGACGCGTACCTTCACATTCCGATCTTTCCGGCTCATCAGCGGTTGCTTCGCTTTGTGGTGGAGGATCGGCACTTTCAGTTTGTGGCTCTTCCATTCGGTCTCACCTCGGCTCCGAGAGTGTTCACCAAGGTGTTGGCAGGGGAGATGGCCCTGCTCAGAGCTCAGAGGATTCGCATTGCTCCTTACCTGGACAATCTTCTCATCATGGCTCCTTCCTTCAGTCAGGCGGAAGGGGACACCAGCACGGTGGTGTCTATGTTAGAGAGGTTCGGCTGGGTGATCAATTACCCCAAGTCCTCTCTGGTCCCGGCCAGGGTGGTGACCTTTCTGGGGATGTCCTTGGACTCTTGCCAGCACAGAGTGTTTCTCCCTCAGGCCAAGGTTCTTTTGATTCAGGAATTGGCTCAGCTTCTTCTCTCCAATCCTCACCCGTCCATTCGGCTAGGGGTGAGACTGGTGGGATTGATGGTGGCCTCGTTCGAGGCAGTTCCCTTCGCACAGTTTCACACGAGGTCGCTGCAGCTTCATCTTTTGGCGTCTTTGGACAGGCGCCCGCGGTCGTTGGATCGGTCCTTCCGGATGTCCCCTCGAGTTCGGCAGTCTCTTCGGTGGTGGTTTTGTCCCGGACAATCTTTTGAAGGGCAGGTCGTTTCTGACTCCGCTTTGGGAAACTGTCACCACGGATGCCAGCTTGTCAGGATGGGGAGGTCTCTAGAAGGATCTTCAGTTTCAGGGGCAGTGGGACCCTCAGGGGGCTCACTTGCCCATCAATGTTCTGGAGTTGCGAGCCATCAGATTGGTTCTGTCTCACTTGACGCATCATTTACAGGGCCTGCTGGTTCAGGTTCGATCGGACATTCAGACGGCGGTTGCTTACATCAATCACCAAGGAGGGACTCGCAGTCTGGGTGCCCTCAGAGAAGTGTCTCTGATTCTGGTTTGGGCGGAGACGTATGTCCCTTGCATTTCGGCAGTGTACATTCCAGGAGTGGAGAACACGGAGGCGGACTTCCTGAGTAGGTGCTCGTCCCGCCGGGGGGAATGGTCTCTCCATCCCCATGTGTTTCGGTCCATGTGTCTTCGGTGGGGGACGCCGGAGGTGGATCTGCTTGCTTCTCGTCACATTCACAAGCTTCCGACATTCGTGTCGCTGTCTCGGGACCCTCTGGCTCTGGCGGCGGATGCCATGGCCTTGAGCTGGAAGGATCTGGGGTTCCTGTATCTGTTCCCTCCGATTCCCATGCCAGGCAGGGTGCTGCGAAAGCTAGTTCAGGAAGAAGTTCCCGCCATTCTCGTGGCTCCAGGGTGGCCAGGGCGGGTGTGGTTCGCAGACATCGTTCGTCTGGCAGTGGATCAGTTCGATCTGCCTCTTCGGCCAGATCTGCTCACTCAGGGTCAACTGGGTTACCCCAGTTTACTAACGCTGGCTTTAGCGGCTTGGCTGCTGAAACCTCCATCTTGAAGGAGGAGGGTCTTTCGGATTCTGTCATTCAGACTCTCGTTAGTGCTAGGAAGAGGTCTTCCTCTTCCATCTATTATAGGGTCTGGAGATCTTATGTTGATTGGTGTGAGGCTAGATCTTTGCCATGCCGGGTCTTTTCTATTTCTCGGATTTTGGCTTTCCTTCAATCAGGGCTGGATTCTGATCTCCAGCTGTGTACCTTGAAGGGGCAGGTGTCTGCCTTGTCTGTTTTTTTTCCAGAGGTCTTTTGCTAGCCATTTTTTGGTCAAGACTTTCTTCCAGGGGGTTTCGCATCTGCGGCCTCCTAGGAAGCCCTGCTCCCAGTTTGGGATATGAATTTGGTGCTCTCTGATTTCCAGGCTCCTCCTTTTGAGCCTTTGCAGGATTTTGCTTTGTCCACTTTGACTCAGAAGGTTGTCTTTTTGGTGGCCATCACTTCGGTTCGGCGTGTTTCGGAGTGGCAGCCTTGTCGATTCAGGCTCCCTACTTTGAGAAGCATCAGGACGAAGTGGTCTTTCGTTTCAAGTCAGATTTTCTTCCTAAGGTGGTATCTGCTTTTCATCTTAATCAGGACATTGTTTTTCCTTCTTGTTGTACTAAGCCTAGGAATGACAAGGAGTGTGCGTTGCACTGCTTGGACGTTGTGCGTTGTGTTAGGTACTTTTTGCGTGCTACGTCTTCCTTTCGTAAGACTGATGCCCTTTTCGTAGTGCCCTGTGGGCCTAGGAAGGGCTTGGCTCCGGCTAAGTCTTCCATTAAGCAAATGGATTCGTCAGGCGATTGTTGGAGCCTATTCTGCCAAGGGGAAGGATCCCCCCTGTGCGCGTTTCTGCTCATTCTTCTTGTGCGGTTGGTGCGTCCTGTGCCTTTCAGCTCCAGGCTTCGGTTGAACAAGTTTGTAAGGCCGCTACCTGGTCTTCGGTTCACACCTTTTCCAAGTTTTTACAAGGTTGATGTGCGGGCCTCAGCGGATGCTGTGTTGGGTTCTGCAGGCTGCAGTGGTTTGAGTTTTATCTGCGTTATTGCCTGGTTTGGATACCCGCCCTATTTTGGACACTGCTGTTGGATGTCCCAAGTGTAATAATAATGAGTAAATGAAGTGGGGTGTGTGACATACTTAGAATAATACCATTTTGTGATTACTCACCTGTAAAATGGGTATTATAAGTATGTCACACACCCCACTTCACCCGCCCTCTTTTGGTATCCTGGTTCCTTATATGGTGAAGTTTTGTTTTTTACAGTTGAGGGTTACATTTGTTTATTCCTGGTACCTTGTCTTACTGCTGTTTTAACACTGGGGAATTGATGGGAGGTACCAGGTGTCTATAGACCGGGAGGGGCTTGCTGAATTTTTGGAGATCTCTGCAAGTGCGCCACCTAGCGGTGAGATTACCCAAGTGTAATAATAATGTGTAAATGAAGTGGGGTGTGTGACATACTTATAATACCCATTTTACAGGTGAGTAATCACAAAATGGTATTATTGCTTTTAAATTTACCGCCGCCGCGCGCTGACTTGGTTCCGCGCTTGGCGGCGGCATTACCTCAGGCGATAGTGCGCCATCATTGGCTGTTGGCCTTCTGGCTTTGCGCTCTTCGGGGGGGCGGGCCCGTCTTTGGCGCCTTACGCGTCATCGCTGTTTCTGGCCTGCCCCTCTAGATATATCGACGCCATCCTTTCTGACTTGGTTGGCCTATGCGCGACGGACTCCTACCTACCGCGGTCCGTAAGTGCCCTCGCGGGCGGCTTTATCTGCTTCACTTTTGTTACGATGTACTTAAGGTCTTGTCTGCTTATGTCCTTCAGGTGGGACGAACCCTTCTTGGCTTCTCCCGGCAATGTTTTTAGTATATTACTTGTAGGCCTTGTAAAAATTATACTCCCACATCCCTAGCGGGTTATTGGGGCATCCAGGGTTGCTATATAGCGTTATTCCCTATCGGCGTATAGCGCCGCTATAATCACCATATGGAGGCATCTCAGGATAATGTTACCGGGGTCCGGGGACAAGACCGGCTGTGTGTAGCGTGTGGGAAGCCTCATGCTGACGCTGACAAGGCGGGTCTGTGTACCCTGTGCTGAGCAGGTGCTTGCATTGCAATCTGGCCTGCCGTGGCTGCACCTCATTTCACTTCACCTAGTCCCCCAAGCTTAAATCTCACTCCTACTGAGTTGCATACTAGTGGGGATTCTCAGCCTGATGTGTCTTCTAGACTGGCTACTGTTGAGCAGATTATTGCTAAGTCCTTAGTGCGTAAGGCCCCTTCTAAGAAGCGGCACTTGACGCCTAATGTCACTGTTTTCCCTATGGGAACTGAGGAGTTTATGAATCTGTGTGGCTATACCCCGTCTGACGAAGGGGAGCTCTTTTCTGATTCAGGCTCATTTGATGAGAGACCAAGGGGTCATGACGATTCTGGCTCTGACCCCTGGGCCCCGGATGACACTGACAGATTATTGACCCAGATTTTTGAGGTTCTGTCTATCTCTCTCCCTGTTGAGGCTCCCAGGCAAAGAGGGGAGCTTTTCCGTACAGCAAAATCACGTTTGGAATTTCCAGAGCAAGCACATTTCCATAACCTTGTGCTCAAGGAATGGGAGCGCCCCAGTAAACTTCCCGGGGTTCCAAAGAGTTGGGATAGGAAGTATCCCTTTCCTTCTGTGGTGGTTAAATGTTGGTCATCCCCCCCCCCCCCCCCCCGAGGTGGATGCCCCGATCCTAGGGCTATCTAACACCTCTGTCATGCATTCCCCTGATTCTACTACCCTGCGGGATGCTGAGGACCGGCGCATTGACCAGCTGGCCTCCCACGCCTTTGCATGTGCGGGGACGGCGCTGCGCCCGGTCTGTGCCTCTGCTATTACTGCTGTGGCCACTAGAACCCTTATCAGAAATATGCTTGATAGTTCCCCTGATGATTTGCCTTGTGAGGTGTTTAATGCACTCTCCGGTTGTGATGATATTGTAAATTTTGTCCACCATCAGAATGTGTGCCAGAACTTCTGCCCTCGTGGTGGCTATACGCCGCTCGGTTTGGCTGCGCCAGTGGGCTGCTGACAACGCTGCCAAGAAGGCCCTCACTGGGTTTCCCTTTAAAGGACTGCGTCTGTTTGGAGACCGCCTGGACCTTTTTGCTAAGGGAGGCAGGTTACCCCAGCGCAGGAGGCAACCTCGGCCCTTTTGGGGTCAGGGTTCCTTCTCCTCCCCTTACCGTGGTGCAAGACAGGGAAGGGTGGTACCTTTCCCTGGGGCCCGGGGAGATTTCTGGGGTAGAGGCAGAGGACGTGGACCTCCTGGCTCCTCCTGGGTTCCCAAAGCTAAATCCTCTCCCAAGCCCCCTCAGGCATGATGGGGCGCCCTCACCCATCCGGGTGGGGGGACGGCTGCAGCACTTTGCCCACGTCTGGAGGCTTCATGTCTCAGACCGGTGGATTTAGGAGGTAGTGTCCTCCGGTTACAAGTTTGAGTTTGCTGCCAATACCCCTCCAAGATTCATCAAATCCCGGATACCTCAGGAACCTGTGTCAGCTCAGGAGCTAGTGCAAGCAGTGCAAGGCCTCCTGGAACTGGGGATCATCTGCCAGGTCCCTTTAAGAAAAAAAAGCAAGGACTTTTGTTCCAACCTATTCACAGTACCCAAAAAGATGGTTCTATCAGGCCCATCCTGGACTTGAAGATCCTCAACAAGTTTCAGGGGCAGGCGCTTTCGCATGGAGACTCTGCGCTCTGCCATCAGTTCCCTGCGCCAAGGGGATTTCATGACTTCTGTGGACATCAAAGATGCTTGCCTTCATATTCCTGTGTTCCCAGGTCATCAAAGGTTCCTCAGGTTTGCTCTGATGGATCGACATTACCAATTTGTGGCCTTGCCCTTCGGCCTCAATTCAGCTCCCAGGGTGTTCACCAAGGTGCTGGCTGGCGTGATGTCTCTACTCAGATGTCAGGGCGTCCGCGTGCTTCCCTATCTGGACGACATCCTCATCACTTCCCAGTCTCTACATCAGGCAGAGTTGGATACTCAGCTGGTGGTGTCCACTCAAGTCATTTGGATGGGTGATCAACCACCCCAAGTCCTCACTGTCCCCTTCCTTGGTAACTCCATTCCTAGGAATGAATCTGGATACAGTTCAGGCAAGGATCTTCCTTCCTCAGCAGAAGGTGGACAGTCTGATTGCACAGGCTCAGTCCCTCCTAGCTTGTCCCCATCCCACCATCAGGCAGGGGATGCAGCTGGTGGGCCTGATGGTGGCGTGCTTCGAAGCAGTCCCTTACGCTCAGTTCCACTTGAGGCCTCTGCAACTTCACCTATTGTCTGTATGGGACAAGGATCCAGCGTCCCTGGACAGGGTCTGTGTGCTCTCCCCCCTGGTCAGGAGGTCCCTCTTGTGGTGGATGGACTCAAGGAACCTGTTGGGGGGCAGATCCTTTCTTGCCCCTTCCTGGGAGACGGTCACCACGGATGCCAGTCTGTCAGGTTGGGGGGGGTTTCTGGAAGTCCCTGCGGTTCCAGGGGAGGTGGCGCCCTCAGGAGGCCCACACTCCTATCAATGTCTTGGAGCTGCGAGCGATCAGGTTAATTCTGGCGCTCTGTCGCTTGACTACTCATCTTCAGGGCCTGCCTTTTCAGGTGCGCTCGGACAACCAGACGGCAGTTGCCTACATCAATTATCAGGGAGGGACCCGGAGCAAGGGGGCCCTCCAGGAAGCATCTCTGATCCTGACTTGGGCGGAGGCTAATGTCCCCTGCATTTCAGCTGTGTACATCCCGGGGGTGGAAAATCGCCTGGCGGACTCTCTGAGCAGGGAGACCTGTCGCCAGGGAGAATGGTCCCTACGCAGCAGGGTGTTTCAATCTCTGTGTCACCGTTGGGGCCAACCAGATGTGGATCTGTTTGCGTCCCGCCACAATCACAAGTTTCCAGCTTTTGTCTCTCTGTCCAGGGATCCTCTGGCCCTGACCTCGGAAGCGCTAGCAATGTCATGGAAGGACTTTCAGTTCCTGTATCTCTTCCCCCCAATTCCCCTACTGAGCAGGGTTCGGCGCAAGATTGCTCTGGAAGGGGTGCCAGCAATTCTGGTGGCCCCCAGGTGGCCAAGAAGAGTGTGGTTCGCAGACGTGGTACAGCTGGCAGTAGATCAGTATGCTCTGCCCTTGGTGCCAGATCTGATCACTCAGGGCTCACTACGCCATCCCAATTTACAAACTCTGGCTTTGACGGCTTGGCTGCTGAAACCTCCATCTTGATGGAGAAGGGGCTGTCTTCCTCAGTTGTGGATACTTTGATTAAAGCTAGGAAGAAGTCTTCCTCTTCCATTTATTACAGGGTTTGGCGTGCCTACATTTACTGGTGTGAGTCTAAGTCTCTTCCCTGTCGTGTCTTCTCTATTCCAAGGATTCTGGAGTTCATGCAGCATGGGTTGGAGATGGGGCTCCAACTCGGTACTCTGAAGGGTCAGGTTTCTGGCTGTTTTTTTCCAGAAGTCCTTAGCTCAGCACCCTCTGATCAGGACTTTTTTCCAGGGGGTCACTCATGTGTGTCCTTCACGTAAACCTATGGTGCCTGTTTGGGATTTGAACTTGGTTCTGTCAGCCTTGTAGGGTGCTCCCTTTGAACCTGTGCTGGATGCTGCCTTGGCCATTCTTACACTGAAGGTTGTGTTTCTGGTGGCTATCACTTCTGCCAGGCGTGTGTCTGAGTTGGCGGCGCTGTCCATTCAGCCCCCCTACTATGAGAGGCACCAGGACAAGGTGGTGTTTCGTTTCAAACCTGATTTTCTGCCTAAGGTAGTGTCTGCCTTTCATTTGAATCAGGATATTGTTCTTCTTTCTTTGTGCCCTAATCCTAGCAATGCTAAGGAGAGGGTTTTGCACTCTTTGGATGTGGTTCGGTGTCTGAAGTACTATTTGGTGTCTACTGCACCTTTCAGGAAAACTGATTCTCTTTTTGTGGTCCCTTCTGGTCCTAGGAAGGGTTTGGCTCCTGCCAAGTCTACTATCAGCAAGTGGATTCGTCAGGCTGTGATTCAGGCCTACTCTGCTAAGGGGAAGAATCCTCCCTTCCGCCTTACTGCTCATTCCCCTCGTGCTATTGGTGCCTCTTGGGCTTTTCAGCACCAGGCTTTTGTTGAACAAGTATGCAAGGCCGCTACTTGGTCTTCTGTTCATACAGGTCCTTCTCAAAAAATTAGCATATAGTGCTAAAGTTCATTATTTTCCAAAATGAAATTATAAAAATTAAACTTTCATATATTTGAGATTCATTGCACACCAACTGAAATTTTTCAGGTCTTTTTTTGTTTTAATACTGATGATTTTGCCATACAGCTCATGAAAACCCCCAAATCCTATCTCAAAAAATTAGCATATTTCATCCGACCAATAAAAGAAAAGTGTTTTTAATAAAAAAAAAAAGTCAACCTTCAAATAATTATGTTCAGTTATGCACTCAATACTTGGTCAGGAATCCTTTTGCAGAAATGACTGCTTCAATGCGGCGTGGCATGGAGGCAATCAGCCTGTGGCACTGCTGAGGAGTTATGGAGGCCCATGATGCTTCGATAGCGCCTTAAGCTCATCCAGAGTGTTGGGTCTTGCGTCTCTCAACTTTCTCTTCACAATATTCCACAGATTCTCTATGGGGTTCAGGTCAGGAGAGTTGGCAGGCCAATTGAGCACAGTAATACCATGGTCAGTAAACCATTTACCAGTGGTTTTGGCACTGTGAGCAGGTGCCAGGTCGTGCTGAAAAATGCAAACTTCATCTCCATAAAGCTTTTCAGCCGATGGAAGCATGAAGGGCTCCAAAATCTCCTGATAGCTAGCTGCATTGACCCTGCCCTTTATAAAACACAGTCAACCAACACCAGCAGCTGACATGGCACCCCAGACCATCACTGACTGTGGGTACTTGACACTGGACTTCAGGCATTTTGGCATTTCCTTCTCCCCAGTCTTCCTCCAGACTCTGGCACCTTGATTTCCGAATGACATGCAAAATTTGCTTTCATCAGAAAAAAGTACTTGGGACCACTGAGCAACAGTCCAGTGCTGCTTCTCTGTAGCCCAGGTCAGGTGCTTCTGCCGCTGTTTCTGGTTCAAAAGTGGCTTGAACCGGTGGAATGCGGCACCTGTAGCCCATTTCCTGCACACGACTGTGCACGGTGGCTCTGGATGTTTCTACTCCAGACTCAGTCCACTGCTTCCGCAGGTCCCCCAAGGTCTGGAATCGGTCCTTCTGCACAATCTTCCTCAGGGTCCGGTCTCCTCTTCTCGTTGTGCAGCGTTTTCTGACACATTTTTTCCTTCCCACATACTTCCCATTGAGGTGCCTTGATACAGCACTCTGGGAACAGCCTATTTGTTCAGAAATTTCTTTCTGGGTCTTACCCTCTTGCTTGAGGTTGTCAATGATGGCCTTCTGGACAGCAGTCAGGTCGGCAGTCTTACCCATGATGGCGATTTTGAGTAATGAACCAGGCTGGGCTTTTTTAAAAGCCTCAGGAATCTTTTGCAGGTGTTTAGAGTTAATTAGTTGATTCAGATGATTAGGTTAATAGCTTGTTTAGAGAACCTTTTCATGATATGCTAATTTTTTGAGATAGGATTTTGGGGTTTTCATGAGCTGTAGGGCAAAATCATCAGTATTAAAACAAAAAAAGACCTGAAAAATTTCAGTTGGTGTCCAATGAATATCAAATATATGAAAGTTTAATTTTTATCATTTCATTATGGAAAATAATGAACTTTAGCACTATATGCTAATTTTTTGAGAAGGACCTGTACCTTTTCAAAGGTTGATGTTAGGGCCTCAGCTGATGCTGTTTTTGGCCGAAAAGTTCTGCAGGCGGCAATGGTTTAAACTGCCTGCTGCTGATTTTCTTGGGGATCCCACCCTACTTTATGGACACTGCTATTGGATGTCCCACTTGTAAGTATTATATTTGGAGCAGGACGTACTGTATACTAAGAATAATACAATTCTGTGATTACTCACCTGTAGAATTGGTATTATACGTATACAGTACGTCCTGCTCCAACCCACCCTTGGTTTGCATTTTCCTGGATCCCCTGTATGGTGATTGTTATCATTGTTATAGTTGATAATTTGAATTGTTTAATGCTCCTGGCTTCTCCTTAACTGCTTTTCAATGCTGGGGATTTGTGGGAGGTCCCTGGGTATTTGAGGGGCCGGGAGGAGCCTATTTTCGATTTGGAGCAGGACGTACTGTATACTCATAATACCAATTCTACAAGTGAGTAATCACAGAATTGTATTTTTTTTTTGTTTTATTGCATGGACAGTAACAAATGGTTGGCCTTTTAGCAGTTGGTCACAGGGTATAATGCCCTAACAAGCAGTCATAACAGTAAATGCATATCTCCTGCTAATGTGTTTTCCCTCAATTATCGGCTCAGCAATAGGTTTTGCGTTAAAGAGGAACAAACCGTGGGATTGTCACTATCCCATGTTTTTTCCTTTCTAGCAATGCAACACAATTTGGGTTCGCCTGCTGCATGTGTGTGCAGCCAGCCAGCGAGTCAGAGACTTGTGCCTCCATTAATCTTTGTTATAATGCTCTGTCCTCATAGCGGCAATAACCAAAGATCATTGGAGTGCAAGCTCCTACCCATTCCCCTGCTCCTGCTCCTCCACATTTCCACGCCAGCCATTCAGAAATACATCAGCTGGAGGTGAGCAGGGATGCGACCTGCACATGCTCTGTAGGATCAGCGAGGTTAGTATACCTTGGGACTCCTGATTTGGTGTACCCCCCAAAGTCGGAGACTCTAGGCCGGTGATTGCTCTTCTTTAAATTGGTTCCATGAGAGTGACATTTATAGTTTGTTTTACAATATTTATTGTTAAAGCAAGAGTTTGCATTAATATGAATATTATTGTATTTTGACACGAGGGGTGATTCAGCACCATTTTTTAGCTGTGCACGTTTTGAATATAATAAAAATAAAAATAGTTTGCACAGCTAAAAGGGGCGTCGAGTTGCACAAAGGAAAAAAATTATAAAATGTTTTTTTTTTCTGATGCAAAAAAATTAGAAAAATAAACCTCACTTCAGCCCAAAAGTCCGTCATTTATGCTTCGAATGATTACTTCTTACAAAATATTGGCCAGTGAAAAATCAGCACTTGCACAAACCTCCCAATGTTGACATAAAGCGGAACAAAACTGGGAAATTTTACTTTCCTGAGTTTTGTCCCCCCCCCGGCGTCCCGAATTGGAACGCACCGCAGTTGGAAAACCTTCCCAGAACACCCAGTAATACTCAGCTTTCTATGGTCCAATGGCGCATGCACAGGCTCTCATCCAATCAGATCCCTTTGCCTTGACTGAGTGATTCTGATTGAATTCAATTGGAAGTGCACGCTGCCGCATCCCCACTAGCAAGCATGCAAATGCCTGGGACGGGAACATGTGCATTTCCAATTGTGAACAAATCCAGTTCGGAATGCCACAGGGAGAAGCCAGCAGCTGGCCCTGGAATCTTTTAGATTTCAGCCCAGCCGCTGAGGGGTTTTGAAAATCCTAAATTTAGGCAGTTAGCATTAATTCACAATATTGCAATGTTTCACTGGCTTTTCAGAATAGGATGGCTGTGAAATGGGGAATGCAGCAACCCAGTTTTTTTTTCTCCTGTCTAAGTAAATCTGTCACCAGGAAGGCTCAGTGATGGTTAGCTTCTGTGTATGTGACTCCAGATAAGACTCTGTTTTAAATCACTAGTTTTGTCTAAGATTTCTGTATGGCTTCAGAAAAAAAAATCAACTATGCATTAGGAGGTTTATGTACAGTATGTTCTGTTAATTCAGAAGGTCGTATTTTGGGAACAGATCTAATTGAAATTCAACCTAATGTGCATGAGGCTGTGAACACTTAACAATTAGATTGGAATGCAGATACTCATTCTCTTCTGCTTTGTTTATAATTCAGGAAGGGTCTAGAAAATTGCTGTTGTTAATCTGTGCTTTGGCTCAATCTCTTTTATTCTTTCTCTGCTCTATGGAATGTTGGACGCAGGAAGTACCACTGAAGGAATGGAACCAAAAGAAAATCAACAGGAAGTGCAGCCAGTCTGTAAGGTGGGATGTTTGCGACCTTGATGACTTGTTGGGCAATGTGATCTAAGACATTATGTTGCTTTCTTATTAAGGCTTGTATGAGAAGAAATGGGCGGCTTTTGGCCTTAGGATGGTCACATGGGGTAGGATTATTGAGCTAAACGTGTTCAGTTTATGTTTTTGCTCTGTACCATTTGTCTAAACATAAGAAAGTGATATAAATGCACAGACTCCCCTCCAAACCGCTTTTTAAGCGACTCATTTGTCAGAGAGGTTTAGTAAAGCTAATCCAACGCATCAGCTAGAGGGAAGCCGGGGAGGTCACCACAGCCCGCTCATGCGCTGTGGGATCACCAGAAAGGTGAGTAAATGAGATCTGGGGGGTTCTCACAGGGAGTATCCCAAATTGAAGTACCCCAGGGATAGGGAACACTAAAAGACTCAAGGGCCGGGCCAATAGGCTTTTATGGTTTTCCAAGACCTCAGAACAGACAAGTGAGGAGGGCACAAGGCAACCCACTTACCTCACTGCTGGTCCCACACTGCTGATTGTCTTCCCACCCTGATTTGTGAAGCTGGGAGCTGCTCTTCCTGGTTCCTTCCCTGCTGTTGGCTGGGTGGGCGGGGTCTGGTTACGACTGGCTTTCATTCAATGCCGTGGGTGCCTCCATACACTGTATTCTTCTGTGTACAGAGGCACCCATTATTTCAGTTGTTTGTACTCAGGCCACACCCACCCAGTAGCTGGTTCACCTTGTGTCCTCTGGCATTTGTCTGATCTGAGGTTGGTGGAAAAATCTACCAAAGTGAATGAAACGGGGGCAGGATGTAAGTGTGAAATAACCAACTTTTAAGAGATGAAATGTTGATTTTTCTATAAACTAAAAAAGGGGAAGAGAAAAAAGGGGTTTTCTCTTCCTGTATCTCACAAATGACATGAAAGTATCTTTCACACTTCTGCACCCCATGTATTCGCTATGGACTATGCCATTTCTTTGCATAGCAAATAGGGCTCCTTACCTCGTCGGAAACATTGCAGGAACAGATTTTGGAAATTATTATATACATTTTTTATTGCACTTTCTTGGGTTTAAATGCTTATGTAGATGCAGGTTGAAGCTCATTCCCAGACAGGGATGGACTGGCCATAGGGAGACTAGGAACAATGCCTGGTGGACCGCTCTGATTTGGGGCCAGTTTGGCTGCTGCTTTGAACACCATCATTCATTCCCTGCCCCCTTAGTCTCCCTCTAAGCCCCCTGTACCCAGCTCCACTGTACCCACAAGCCAGGAAACCTCAGCCCCTAATTCTATAGCCCGGGCATCATGGTTGGGGGGTCTCAGCAAAGATGTCTCTGGCCGGCCAGGTGCTTGTAAAATCCAGGGCTGATATTTAGCCCCAGTCCACCACTGCTTCCAGATGCACACCCAGCGTTAAACTTGCTTCACCAAATAATTAGCATGACCCCCCATTGTTAAGAGTAATAGCATAGGGTCAGTGGAATCTATCTAATGTTGCTATCCAAAGGTTTTTCAGAACTAATGTTTATTTTTGAGTCATTGGAATGTCTGTTATCAGTGAAGAGATCACATGACCTGGCATACAGTTTAACTACTTTGGCAGCTGCTGCAGCTTTGGGCTTCTGATTAATATTTGATTATCTTGAAAATATAGTTATGGTACCTGTTATGGTGGCACCTATTCAAAACTGCAACCCCGGGAATTAGAATTTCGTGTTTTTTTTTTTCCCCCTTCTGTTCGGAATGCCCCACTGTGTAAAACCCCCCAGAACGTCGCCTCTTCCCGGTTCTGTCAGCCAGCTCTTTCCGGGGGAATGACCAATGCCAGGTTGTCCATGGTGTCTCTAGCCCAAACAGCTGCTATTCAGAATGCATGTTTAACAGATTTAAAGTCTAAAATGGCCAGCGCAGTGTCAGTGCAGAGATGCAGGAGGTTGCTCCTTTTGAACATTTGTGTGAGATTACCATAAATGCCAGCTTAATGGCAGTGGATGCGAGTTCCTCAATCTCCTTTTCACCATTTGAATTTTTTTTTATTATAAATAAATCCGAATCTTAATATTCTGAAATCTAGTTCTGTTCATACTGTACGTAAATAAAATTCAGTCAGATGTAGCCCTGACCTTAATCCAAAGTTGCACCCTAGCTTTGGTAATTTTAAACTTTTTTTTTTCCCCTAAACCCCTGCAATAAACACCCCCTTTCTGTGATGGTTAGAACCATTTCAAGCTCCACCACAGCAAACATTTCTTTTCTTCTTCGGAGCAGGGAAGGGTTTAGAACCACCATAATACTCTTTATGCTGTTGGAAATATTTGGTCTTACTTCCTGCTTGGCAAACCAAGCAGGTAGTTTATACCAAATAAAATAAAATTCCTAGGAGTCACTGGGACAGGAGCACAGTACTTTGTGATTGTTTGCATTTGGTTTGACCAAGCTAAGAGTGCACCCAGAACTGCTTGGAACTGGGCTATGGGAGGCTACGTGTGCCACTAAGCACATATGAAAATGCCTGTAATGTTAATAATGACTAATTAGTCACATTTGCATTATGTATTTTGGGCCTGGTCATATTTATATATGGTGTTTGATACCATGTCACTGTATATATTATTCATTATAAACACATGAAACCTACAGACAGGAGGTTATCTTATAGCTCTATTTGCGTATATTTGCTGTTGGTTTTTATAGCGTTAGGATGTCCTAAGTTAGTGGAGTGTTTAAGTTCACAAGGATGTAAGTATTTGCACCATTGTTCTTCAGACCATTTTCCAATTTGCTACCTCAGGTCTATGGTCAACTTTGAAGTAACGTAATTTCTCAGAATAGAACTCTTCAGGGTACACTGTCAGGGAAATGATCTCAGACTTGTTTCCTTAGTGGCACAAATTCCTTTAAGGGAAATGATTAGCCTCATGCCTCAAGTTCAAGTCTCTATTATTTTAGTCTGTATATATAAGGTAGAGTGGACTGGTCTGAGATATGAATCATTGTTTCACCCTTTATGTGCCAGCTACAAAAATGTTTTATTACATATTTCACCCAAAATATTGCAGAAGCACTGAAAAAATTACAGTCAAAGTCCAAACTCTGCGGAAGAAAAAACAATGTATAATTTACTATTATTGCTTGCTAGTATTAAATAAAAAATAATGCTTTTGCTTAACACTTGGAAATGAAATCTGGTAAAACAGGACTTCCATTGTCTCAAACCTTGGTGTAACTGCCGGCTATTTCATATATGTTTCCACTATGCAATTCAGTTCTTTGATTTTAAGTTCCTGAAAAAGGGTGTTACTGGCTTAGACACCCTCCACCTTCCTTCCCAGCCGGTGACAGGAAAACTGTTTCCATGAGTCAGTTTGCTTGGGAAAAAAGAAAAGGGAACAAGCTTCTAAAGATATAATAATTAAACGGTGGAAGATACCCAGGGCTGAATGTAAAGAAAAATAGGAAATATGCCAGTTAAAAAAATGCTGGAAAAAATGTCTAAGCAAAACTACTTATATTGGCGATGTACACTGTTCATCTACAAAGCATTCTAGTATAGTCCGGAGTATAGTCCTGACAAATGTTTTCTAGTATAGTAGTCCTGACAAATGTTTTCTAGTATAGTAGTCCTGACAAATGTTTTCTAGTGTAGTAGTCCGGACAAATGTTTTCTAGTGTAGTAGTCCGGACAAATGTTTTCTAGTGTAGTAGTCCTAACAAATGTTTTCTAGTGTAGTAGTCCTGACAAATGTTTTCTAGTATAGGGGCCCTGGCAAGGCATTCTAGTATAGGGGTCCTGGCAAGGCAATTCTGGTATAGGGGTCCTGGCAAGGCATTCTGGTATAGGGGTCCTGGCAAGGCATTCTGGTATAGGGTCCCTGGCAAGGCATTCTAGTATAGGGGCACTGGCAAGGCATTCTGGTATCATTCTGGTATAGGGTCCCTGGCAAGGCATTCTGGTATAGGGGCACTGGCAAGGCATTCTGGTATAGGGGTCCTGGCAAGGCATTCTGGTATAGGGTCCCTGGCAAGGCATTCTGGTATAGGGGCCCTGGCAAGGCATTCTGGTATAGGGGCCCTGGCAAGGCATTCTGGTAAAGGGGTCCTGGCAAGGCATTCTGGTATTGGGGTCCTGGCAAGGCATTCTAGTATAGGGGCACTGGCAAGGCATTCTAGTATAGGGGCACTGGCAAGGCATTCTAGTATAGGGGCACTGGCAAGGCATTCTAGTATAGGGGCACTGGCAAGGCATTCTGGTATCATTCTGGTATAGGGTCCCTGGCAAGGCATTCTGGTATAGGGGCACTGGCAAGGCATTCTGGTATAGGGGTCCTGCCAAGGCATTCTGGTATAGGGTCCCTGGCAAGGCATTCTGGTATAGGGGCCCTGGCAAGGCATTTTAGTATAGGGGCACTGGCAAGGCATTTTAGTATAGGGGCACTGGCAAGGCATTTTAGTATAGGGGCACTGGCAAGGCATTCTAGTATAGGGGTCCTGGCAAGGCATTCTAGTATAGGGGTCCTGGCAAGGCATTCTAGTATAGGGGCACTGGCAAGGCATTCTAGTATAGGGGCACTGGCAAGGCATTCTAGTATAGGGGCACTGGCAAGGCATTCTAGTATAGGGGCACTGGCAAGGCATTCTAGTATAGGGGTCCTGGCAAGGCATTTTAGTATAGGGGCACTGGCAAGGCATTCTAGTATAGGGGCACTGGCAAGGCATTCTAGTATAGGGGTCCTGGCAAGGCATTCTAGTATAGGGGCACTGGCAAGGCATTCTAGTATAGGGGCACTGGCAAGGCATTCTAGTATAGGGGCACTGGCAAGGCATTCTAGTATAGGGGTCCTGGCAAGGCATTCTAGTATAGGGGTCCTGGCAAGGCATTCTAGTATAGGGGCACTGGCAAGGCATTCTAGTATAGGGGTCCTGGCAAGGCATTCTAGTATAGGGGTCCTGGCAAGGCATTCTAGTATAGGGGTCCTGGCAAGGCATTCTAGTATAGGGGTCCTGGCAAGGCATTCTAGTATAGGGGTCCTGGCAAGGCATTCTAGTATAGGGGTCCTGGCAAGGCATTCTAGTATAGGGGTCCTGGCAAGGCATTCTAGTATAGGGGCCCTGGCAAGGCATTCTAGTATAGGGGCCCTGGCAAGGCATTCTAGTATAGGGGTCCTGGCAAGGCATTCTAGTATAGGGGTCCTGGCAAGGCATTCTAGTATAGGGGTCCTGGCAAGGCATTCTAGTATAGGGGCCCTGGCAAGGCATTCTAGTATAGGGGTCCTGGCAAGGCATTCTAGTATAGGGGTCCTGGCAAGGCATTCTAGTATAGGGGTCCTGGCAAGGCATTCTAGTATAGGGGTCCTGGCAAGGCATTCTAGTATAGGGGTCCTGGCAAGGCATTCTAGTATAGGGGTCCTGGCAAGGCATTCTAGTATAGGGGTCCTGGCAAGGCATTCTAGTATAGGGGTCCTGGCAAGGCATTCTAGTATAGGGGTCCTGGCAAGGCATTCTAGTATAGGGGTCCTGGCAAGGCATTCTAGTATAGGGGTCCTGGCAAGGCATTCTAGTATAGGGGTCCTGGCAAGGCATTCTAATTTAGGGGTCCTGGCAAGGCATTCTAGTATAGGGGCACTGGCAAGGCATTCTAGTATAGGGGTCCTGGCAAGGCATTCTAGTTTAGGGGTCCTGGCAAGGCATTCTAGTATAGGGGTCCTGGCAAGGCATTCTAGTATAGGGGTCCTGGCAAGGCATTCTAGTATAGGGGTCCTGGCAAGGCATTCTAGTATAGGGGTCCTGGCAAGGCATTCTAGTATAGGGGTCCTGGCAAGGCATTCTAGTATAGGGGTCCTGGCAAGGCATTCTAGTATAGGACAAGTATGTTTATAATTTAGGAGTCTCCTACAATAGTGGACAATGCAAAAGATCTACAGTCTGATTGTAAGGCGTAAGACCAGTACATTGTCATTTTGTGATGGATGGTGTAATAATAGTGATATCAGAATAGTTAGTAATTGTCATGTTTTCTCTTTTACAGTGAACTTTGCCCTTTTAACACTAACTTTCATCATTTTGGCTCCCACCGATCATGCTGTGAAAGCAATGACCAGGAATGGCCCCAGTATAACAAGGCTGCATCAACGTATGATCTTTCTTATGGCCATTCCCTCAGGTCGGTGGATTTGGCTTCAGTGCAGGATCGTTCAGCAGAGCAGGGACTAACAAGAGGTCGAGCATACTCTGTAAATCAGCTCAACTTGGAAGGTCTTTCTTTTCGGGACAAACAAGATTTGCCTTTAGCAAAACTGGAGGAAACTGTGCCTCTATCAAGACCAAAGAAGCAAGCACCCCCACGCCCACCGCCACCTAACTGGGAAAAGTACAAACAGCGAAAGTCTTCACATGACAGTACAAAGTCTTTTTCTGGCCATGATTGCTGTCTTGATGGGCCTTGTGTACATGGATATAATTCAAGTGCAGATGATGCCAGGCAGCGATCTAATAGTTTGCCTACAAATAACACATTTTTACAGATGCAGCAAAATTTACCTTTGTTATTACAAGGAACTGATTATAGTGCAGAAGCTTCAGAGATGGAAGGTACTTCTCAAGGTTCTCGGGATCAATCTCTCACTGAGTCTTCAAGTCAAGAACCCCAAAAGTAAGGTGTTTTTTTTTTTTTTTTTTTTTTCTTTCATCATTTTTATAAAATACACATTTTGTTTTGAATAGACAAAAGCAATGTTTTTTTTATAATAATTCATCTTTACTAATATTTATTTATAAAGCGCCTGCCATTTTTTGCAGCTCTGTACAGAGTAGTAACATACAGTTCATAGATTACAAATGCAAAGTTACACAGTTCACAATGAATGTTCTGAATACAAGATACAATAAGAAATCATGCCCTGCCCTAAAGGATAAAGAGTGGAGACAAAGGGGAAGGATCACAGTCAGCATTAAGCTTCATGGCATGTGCCCTTTAGAGAATTGTTTTAACCCAGATTGGATGCTTGTCTGATTAGGGTTTGATGGCGCTTAGAGGGTTGGGGAGTGGCGGATTGGGTGGGGGAGGGCATTCCAGAAGATTAGAGTGGCACGTGAGATGTCCTGGAGGTGAGCAAGGAGGAGTGACTAGGGTGTAGGACAGGAGAAGGTCGCAGAGCAGAGGCTGCGTCTCGTGATATGCAGTGCTAGAACTATTATCCCCACATGTAAGCCATGTTTTGTAACCCACATCTAACAATTCAAACCTGCCCTATATGTTGTTAATACCTAGGAAACACCAGTCATCGTGCTAGCACCCAATGGACCGGTTACCTATGTTTTCAAGGTACATAGGATCTGGACAGTTTACTTGACAGTGTGATAACTGGCAAACATTTTGTTGCCCCCAAACTCCCCAGTTTGAATTTACCAGTCAGATTGCATTTCAGAGGAATAATCCTCATAAGCTTAAAGGAAAAGTACAGTTCTGTGGACTTTTCCTAAGACTCCAGGCCCAAGCAGTGCCGGGGCTGCGTTTCCGGGTTCTGGCTGGCAGGTGGATGTGACTGTGTACAGCCAGCTCTCATTGAAAACAATAGGAGCCTCAGTACTTAAGGAACTTCTGTGTATGGCTTTGGTTGCTAGGATTGCATCTATGTGGTTAAACCAGATCCACTCTGGCTACTTCAATGACCATGGATGCCAGGAGGAGTGGGCCTTGTGGATGGCCTTATGATTACAATGAGTTTCATAATCCAGGCTCTAGATTGCTGTAGTGCAACCATATTAAATAGTGATGTATACTGTAGCACAGTGAGTTTTATAGCTCAGTGTGGTTAACCTGGAATTAAGCTATTTGGTGAACATCTTGAGGCCATTATTAACCGTTAATAACTAGCTTATGGATGCTAGGGAATTTTGCCCAGTCTTGCAGGTTCTCCTTGAGAAAACTCTCCTTTCATAGGTAGCAAGAGAGGAGTAAGATGTTCTTTCCTTCTCAAGAAGGACCAGAATAAGAGATTCAATTGGCCTGTTGCCAAAACCTCTTTTGCATGAAGGGGTTCCCTCGGTTCTTTGTGCTTGCTATGGTCAGAGCCAGCTGTGGCCTTGACACTTGCTCACTCACAGTGAGAACAAAGGGACAGAGTAGCTGTTAAACAACCTATTTGGGCCTATGACAAATCAGGCACAGAGCAACTTATAACATTTGTTGAGTCCAGAAACTTTTAAACCAGTCCACAAAGATGAACAAATGGATCCCAAAGTGCATGCACTTCTGCAGAGAGAGATTCAGGGTCAATTTACTTCAAACACCTTCAGTGTAACCCTTCACCGTTTCTATAGACTCTTACCAGAAGATAGAAGATGGAAAAGCCTTGTTCAGACAGTATCCAAGTAGCACACTGATGCCAAGGGAGATTGCAGTCCAATCATGGTCACATGGTCACCAGAAGCAGGAGAGCTCTCAAGGAGGTGAGCCAGATCTTACGCTGGCCCGAGATGCGTCTTGCATCTTGGCAATCCACATACCCTGAGTTAAAAACACGCAGGCCGATCATCTAAGCAGAGCAATCTTGGATGAGGGAGAATTGTCGCTCAGTCAGTGTATCTTTTTCGAGGCCTATGCATGTGTTGTGGGCTTCCAGACGTGGACCTCTTCGCATCCCGAAACAATCGGAAGGTTTGTCTCCTGGTCCAGGGACCCACTGGCTATAGAAGTGGATGCCCTGACCCTTCCGTGGTCAACTTTCAGGCTCCTGTATGCATTCCCTCCGTTTCTACTCCTGGGTCGCGTACTAAAGAAGATAGCTTTTGAAACCTCCATCCTGGCAGAAAGAGGCTTATTAAAAAGGAAGGCAGGATGTGCTCATCCAGTCAATATATAGCAGTCAAAGAGGTGCTAGAGGGCTGTGACCACACTCCATAGACAAAAAAGACAATTAACCCTCTGCACACTCATACTATTGTAAAACCTAGCTAACACTTGTTAAAAACATGAACTGTTAGTTAATATAGATTGCAATGAATGTAAAAGCAAGGTAGCAACGGGCCGTCAATTGCATTGAATTGCTTGTGCACCGACGTAGCAATGTCTGCACAAACTTTTAGACGTAGTAATGTTAAGGACCGGGGTATAAATTGGACAGCCTTGTCGTGGCTACCTCGCTTTTACATTAATTGTAATCTATGCTAACTAACAGTCCATGTTTTTAACAAGTGTTAGCTAGGTTTTGCAATAGTATGAGTGTGCAGAGGGTTACATTTCTTATTTGTCTATGGAGTGTGGTCACACCCCTCTAGCACCTCTTTGACTGCTATATATTAACTGGATGAGTACATCGTACCTTCCTTTTTGCTGTGGCATTTGCAGGTCAGTGGCCAGATCTGCTGGATTGTAGCTCTCCCAATGCAACAGGGAGTCCAATTAGTCTCTACCTAAAACTCCCTTATTCCAAGTATGTCACACACCCCGCTTCCAATATTCATGACATGTGGGTTATGGCCAGTAGAGGGCGAACTTTGCAGAGATGACAGGAAAAAAACGAGCCCCTCCCAGTCCATAAATACCTGGGACCTCCCACACAGTAATCGTCTCTGCAGATGCCGAGCAAGTCAGAAGATGGCTGTCTCCTCCTTGCAGGTAAGCCGGGTTTACACCTGGCCATTTTATTTCCCTATTTCTGCCCGGACCTTGTTTTTATTAAGCCCCTATGCCTCCCAGCCCTGGCTGTTGGTCCGGGTGAAGGTAGGATACACCTTATTGGTGTGATAACTTGGAGCTATGCTCCTCCGTGAGACCCCCTCCAAGGGGTAGGCGGATACCAGGTTCGGGATCCTGGTTTGGGATGCCCTGTCCGTCATTTTCCCTGCGCTGCATTAGGTGGCTTGGGACTTCCCCCACCCGTTGCTCCCTGTCCTTGGATCATGGGGGGGAGGGGGGGGGCATGTCCCTCCAATTTTTTACCTCAGACTTTGCCTGGCCAGTTAGCTGTCAGTGTGGTGTGTGTGTGTGTGTGTGTGTGTGTGTGTGTGTGTGTGTGTGTGTGTGGCTATTTGCTTCACTTGTTGCTGGGTCGCGTCTGTTAGACGGCGGCCCGGATCACGGGCCGGCTCCGCAACCTTGTGGGAGCGCGGCCATGTTTTTTGCTTCTCTGTTAGTCAGGAGAGGGGGCGGGGCCGGGCGCTCAGCGCGCTGATGCGGCCCGACCCCCCTCTTTTGGTGCCCATAGAGGTTCCCAGCAACGGCTGGGAACCACGGTTACTCTTCCCTGCAGGAGAGGGCGGGGCCACGCCCTCCTTCTCTTCCCCTGGCCTGGCTGATGCTGCTGGGTGTCCGGTCGCCATCTTGCCTCCTAACTGTGAGTGCCCTGCGGGGCTCGTTCTATATGCATAATCGTATTTCTATTGGGGTGCCTTGTATGCTGCGTTATCCTTGACATATACTTTATGGTTATACAGATATATTGTATGACTGTGATTATATCTGGATGTATGATTGCTGTAATGACTTCATGCTTATGGTACCCTTTTTTAGTATGTCTTCCAGGGGGATTACCTTCCTTGATAGTTAAAAGGGGGTTCTCCCGGTTCTTAGGTCCCTTACTCAAATAGGGGCTTTACAAATCCTCCCACTAACGGACGTTAAGGGGCATCCCGGGTAGCTTACTGGCTTAATTCCCATTACCATAAAAAAATCACCATATGGAGGCTTCCCAGGATACCGGGCTCGGGCTCTCTTCGGGGCAACCCCGGCAGTGTGTGGTTTGTGGGGCATCCCTTGCGGGGGATAATGTGTTTATTTGTATTCCATGTGCACAGCAGGCCATTACGCGGCAGTCGGGGTCCCAGGCGTCTGGGTCCGCCGGCACCCCGCCTTATCTGTACCCCAAGTGACACTATAATTAGCGGGGAGTCGCAAGCTGATGTTTGTGCTAGGCTGGCCAACATCGAAAAGTTGATTTCTAGCTCTGCGGCCAGAAAGGCCCCAGCTAAGAGAAGGCATCTGTCGCCGGCCGCGCCGGTACTGGATTTTGATGACTATGATTCCCTTGACTGGTCTGATTATTCCCCACTCGAGGAGGGGGAATTGTTTGAGGAATCTGATGCTGAGGATCAGCAGTTTTTTGATAATGATACTGGGCAGGTGCTGGGGGATGCCGTGGATACCCCCAAGATCCTGGCCCATGTATTTGAGGTACTGGATATTTCTCCGCCAGCAGTGACCCCCGAACCCCCCCCCCCCCCCCCCCCCGCAGAATTTTTTGGGACTTCTAAGCCCCGCTTGGAGTTCCCAAATCAGAATCATTTTGATTGCATGATTCTTTAGGAATGGGAGAGGTGTTCCTCAGGGATGGGATAGGAAGTATCCCTTCCCGGTGGACGCGGTGAAGCGCTGGTCGTCCCCTCCCGAGGTCGATGTGGCCGTTCTGGGATTGTCCAACACCTCCGTTGTACATTCTCCAGACGCCGCCACTCTTAAAGATGTTGAGGACAAACGCTTTGATCAGAAGGCATGCCATGCCTTTGCCAGTGTGGGTTTAGCCTTGCGGCCTGTTTGTGCCTCGGCGCTCGCGACTGTGGCTACCAGGTCTGTGGTTAGGGACCTGTTTGAGTGGTTCCCAGCTTAACCCGGCCAGTGATGAATTCACAGCCCTTAAGCGGTGTAAATTATTTGTGACCTTTGTTTTATTTGCTATGGATGACGCGATTATTATGTGTAGTAGAACCTCGCGCCGATCGGTCTGGCTACGCCAGTGGGCGGCTGACATTGTGGATAAGAAATCACTCACAGCGCTACCCTTCCTGGGTATGAGACTGTTAGGAGATAAATTGGATTCAGTGGCGAAAGGTGGAAAGTTACCTCAGCGTAAGAAGCAGCGTCGCCCCTTTCGGGGGGCAGGCTCCTTCAATCCTTCCTTTCGCGTTGCCAGAGCAGGCAGAGGCTTTGCCTACTCTAATTTCAGAGGTGATTCCTGGAACAGAGGCAGAGGACGCGCACGTCCAGGCCTTAACTGGGGTTCCAAGCCCAAGCCTGCTGCCAAGACAGCTCAGCAATGAGGGGACGCCCTCACCCTTGCGAGTGGGGGGACGGCTGTGGCACTTCTTCCTGGTCTGGGCCCAGGAGGTCATAGACAAATGAATCTTGGAAGTGGTCTCTTCCGGGTACAAACTGGAGTTCGAGTACCGGCCTCCTCCCAGATTCCTGAGGTCTCGGGTCCCCTCCGATCCCCGGGCTGCGCATGGGGCTCCTGTTTGCTGTAAAGAATCTTCTGGTCATGGATGTCATATGCCCGGTGCCTTTTTCAGAGAGAGGCCGGGGCTATTATTCCAACCTCTTCATGGTTCCCAAAAAGGATGGATCCATAAGACCTATTCTGGATTTGAGCCCAGGGCATTCACATTGTGCCGTATTTGGATGACCTCCTCATTACGGCATCCTCTCTGTCAGGCGGAGCTGGACACCAGGTATGGTGGTGGCCACGCTGGAGAGGTTCGGCTGGGTGATCAACCATCCCAAGTCTTCTCTCTCCACCTCAAGGGAGATCTCGTTTCTGGGCATGAATCTGGATACCATTCGGACCAGGGTTTTCCTTCCTCAGTCTAAGGTGCAGATGGTTCAGGATCTGATACGTCTTCTCCTGTCCAAACCCCGTCCTTCTATCCGGCTAGGGATGAGACTGGTGGGATTGATGGTGGCTTTCTTCGAGGCAGTTCCCTTTGCTCAGTTCCACATGAGGTCGCTCCAGCTCCATCTATTGTTGGCCTGGGACAGATGTCCGCAGTCATTGGATCAGTCATTCATGATGTCTCCCTGGGTTCGGCAGTCCCTTCAGTGGTGGCTGGAACCAAGCAATCTGATGAGGGGCAGATCCTTTCTGACCCCTTGTTGGGAGACAGTTACCACGGATGCCAGCCTGTCGGGCTGGGGAGGTTTTTGGAAGACGCATCAGTTCAAGGGGCTGTGGGGTCCTCAGTAGGCTCACACCCCCATCAATGTCTTGAAGCTGAGAGCTATTCGGTTGGTTTTGTCATGCTTGACGCATCACCTATGCGGCTTACTGGTTCAGGTTCGATCAGACAATCGAACTGCGGTAGCTTACATCCATCACCAAGGAGGGACTCGCAGCAGGAGTGCCCTCAGGGAAGTTTCTCTGATTCTTGCATGGGTGGAGAACAATGTTCCATGTATCTTAGCAGTGTACATTCCGGAAGTGGAATACACGGAGGCGGACTCCCTGAGCAGGGGATCCTTTCGCCGAGGGGAATGGTCTCTCATCCACAAGGTATTCCGGTCCCTCTGTCACACGTGGGGGTTTCTGGAGGTGGATCTCTGCCTCACGTCACAATCACAAGCTCCCAAAGTTTGTGTCTCTGTCTCAGGATCCTCTGGCCCTGGCAGTGGACGCCATGTCTCTTGCCTGGAGGGATCTGGGGTTCCTGTACCCGTTTCCCCCCTTCTCCATGGTAGGCACGGTGGTGCGCAAGCTGGCTCTAGAGGGTGCACCAGCAATTCTGGTGGCCCCAAGGTGGCCAAGACAGGTTTGGTTCGCAGACGTCGTAAGGCTGGCGGTAGATCAGTACTGGCTGCCCGTTTCCTTGATCTCTCAAGGTCCACTACGTTACTCCAATTTACAAACGCTGGCTTTGACGGTGTGGCTGCTGAAATCTCCATCTTAAGGGAGGAAGGTTTGTCTGAGGCTGTGATTCAGACTCTTGTTAGAGCTAGGAAGAGATCTTCCTCTAACATATACTACAGGACTTGGAGGTCCTACTTTGTCTGGTGTGAGGCTAGGGCCTTGCCTTGCAGGGTGTTTTCTAATTCTAGGATTTTGGAGTTTCTTCAACACGGTCTGGACCTGGGGTTCCAGCTTGGTACATCCCGCTTCATTCTGCCCTTATTGGTATTTTGGATCCTTTATATGGTGAATCTTTTAGTGTTATGATTGTTTATATTTGGCTCTTCCTGGTCCCCTTACTGCTGTCCTATACTGGGGAATGTGTGGGAGGTCCCAGGTATTTATGGTCTGGGAGGGGCTCCTTTTTTTCCTGTCATCTCTGCCAAGTTCGCCCTCTACTGGCCATAACCCACATGTCATGAATATTGGAAGCGGGGTGTTTGACATACTTATAATACCCATTTTACAGGTGAGTAATCACAAAATTGTATTTTTTGAACAGTAACACTGCAGGCAAGTAAAGCATTTTTAATTGTGTGTATGCAAGCAAGTTAAGTTATTGTAATGTCTTTAGGCAGGCTGATTCATGTATTGCATTGCTTGTGCACACACAAGTAAAGAAGTAGCAATGTCTGCACAAACTTTTAGACTTAGTAATGTTAGGGATGGGGTATAAATTGGAAGGCCTTGTCGTGGCTACCTCACTTTTATATTCATTGCAATCTATGTTAACTAACAGTCCATGTTTTTAACGTGTTAGCTAGGTTTTCTAATAGTATGAGTGTGCAGAGGGTTAAATTTCTTTTTTGTAGAAAGAGGCTTTAACTTCCAGAGTGATTCAGTTCATGATCCAAGCCCGAAAGCAGACTTTGTCAAATTTCTCACAGAGTCTGGCGGGTCTTTATTGCTTGGTGCGAATCTAGAGGTTTCAAATGCAGAGCTTTTCCTGTCTCCAGAATTCTGGAATTTTTGCAGAAAGGTCTCGATGAAGGTCTGGAAAGCAGAAACCCACTGAGGAAACTAAACATAAAAACATTTTGCAGTGGGTCACCCATGTGTGACCTCCTCGTAAGCCTCTTCTGCCTGCCTGGGACTACATTTGAACCAGTGGCAGAAGTTTCACTAGGGTTGATGATGCTTAAGGTCCTCTTCCTGGTGCAATTACCTTGGTGTGACGGGTTTCTGAGTTAGCAGCCTTATCTTTTAAGCTTCCTTATTTAGTCCTACATAAGGACAAAGCTATCTTCAGTTTTAAACAGGATTTTCTTCCTAAGGTGTCCCCCTTCTATCTTAACGAAGATGTGGTTTTCCCCTCATTGTCCGGCTCCGGTTAGCCATAAGGAGAGAGCTCTTCACCCCCAGGACAAAGTCAGAGCACTGAAATATTAAATCTCTGTTACGCAGTCCTTTTGATAAGACTGACTCCTTATTTATATTTTAGGTGACAGAGAAGGGTCTACCGCCAGCCAAGTCTGCCATCAGCTGATGGATTAGACAGGCAGTAATAAACACCTACATACCCTGGGGGAAGAATCCTTATTTTTCTGGTTACAGCTCATCCTACATGGGCTATTGGAGCTTTCTGGGCTTTTTAGCACCAGGCATCAGTAGAGCAGGTGTGCAAGGCTGCTATGTTTTAAGGCAGATGCCACCTTTGGTAGAAAGGTATTGTAGACGGTAGTAAGCTCTTCAGCTAAGGTTTGATTTTTGTAATGGCTTACTCCTCATATTGAGGAATAAGATCAATACTTGGGATTTTACACAAGCCTCTTTGCTTCATAAATACAAAACTGCACATAAGGTAATGGAAACTATGTGTCATTTTAAATAGTTCTTGTGTGTGTTTTTAACATACAGCTGGTACTTGAGGTTAAAGTGTTACCTGATGAGGAAAAATTTTGAGTGCCTAAAATACACTAACGCTGTTAGTTTCAACTAAATAGAGATAAGATGAGCTGCAAGCAAGAACCATGGAAACCTATTTACTTAAAGTAGACCAAAAATCATATAAATGTTTTGCCCCTCTTTAAAGTCTAAGACTCCATGGCCGGCTGTTTCAGTCCTCCTGGTGCATACCGATTAGTGATGCCACTCTGTGTGAAACCCCTAATCGCCTGAAAAAAAACTCAAGGGCAGTTTACAGGGTGTTTCACGCTGCAGGGCATCCCACTTTCATATTAGGCTGCTAAGTTAATTTTGTGAAAACACCATTTCCTGTCGCAGATGGCCTCTAGCTGCCTCCTTATCCTTTATTTCACACTTGGGTCACATGATCACCTCTGTCTGAAGTTCAGTTGCTGTAATTAGAGTTCTTAAAAAAGTCTAATCTAGTCACACTGCTGCTGCTCAATGTCCACTGACATTTATTTTTATGCCAGTGTAATTTCAGACATGATGCAGCATAAATATAATATGTATGTGTGAGTAAATAATAGTAATTGTTTGGAAATTATGACCTGTAAATACTTCACTAACCTGCTGTTAGTGCAATAAGAGGTACCTCCCTAGCCACAGTTTGCTCATTCTGTCTAGAATTTTATAGTAAATGTATTCCCACACAACCTCCTCCTTTTATTTACCTTTCAAGGCAAACTGCTGGTCTGCGCTTCCCTCCAGTGACATGTACTTTGCTATATGCTTCGAGACACAGAGCTTGTCACTGTTTTCCCAGTTTTCAGCTCAATAGCTCCTTAGTTTCCTTTTACGCACTCCATGTCAAAAATAGTGGCCATAGGAAAAATGTGACATAATTGTCTAGCTTGTAGTTTAGTAATGTCTGTTGCTATGCATTCTAGCTTGCAAAAACACTCCAAAGCCCATGTCCAGTTGAGTTGCACCCTTAGTTATGTTTTGTATTTTTATTTTACTATTTTTATTTTACTCCTTTCCTTAATCCAGAGCAGTCAGTGGTTTAAGGTCCTTTAGGAATAGGGACTTTCTCTATCGGTCGCTGAGAAAATTTTCCTCAGTCAGAACGTTGGACACATAAAGGGCTGTTTAGAACCTTTAGAACCTGGGCAAAGACCCCCTTTAAGTGTTGTCCATCCCTAGTTTTCATTAGTACCAATGTTGGTGACATTACAGGCTTTATCCCTGCCAATCTTCTGGTTTATGTTAATTATTCTTTTTTTAATGGGATTATGGGAAACACTTTACCACCTCTTAGCCACCACATAGTGAATCTGAACCCCTGATTTTAAAGATGACCCTGCATCTAGAGATGAGAACCCTGTCAGATAGCATATATCTCTGTTTGTAAAACAAAGGTGTCCCAGGACAGGTTGGACCACATATGCTCAACCTGTGGCCCTCAGAGCCATCTGATGTGGCCCCTGACCTGCTGTGGGTAAAGTTAGAGGGGGAAAAAGAACTGGCACGTAAAGATTGTAAGGGGAGTGGGTTGAGTATTTGTAATACAGATATGGGGGACTGATGGGGGGATGGGCTATAAATAAGGGACCCATATAGTTGTAGAGGTAAGGGAATCGGCATGTGTGTTGTAGTGGAAGGACATACAAGTGTAAACAATCAATCCAATCGAGCCTGTGGAGACTCAGAACTATCTTATGTGGGCATGTGTAAAAGTAGTTAAAGTGGACCAACACCCACCGGTGATCGGCCCGGGAATCGAAGTGGACCAAGACCCAGGATAGTCGCCATCTTGCTTCTTACTGTGAGTGCTCTGCGGGGCTCGTTTTATTAACCAATTTCTCGTTTATGGTTGTTATGGGGGTGCCTTGTATGCTGCATTATCTTGCTTATATACACAAGGTTATACATTAATATGGTCTGTCTGTGTTTATATCTGGAAGTATGATCGCTGTAATGGATTGTTGCTTATGGTACCCTTTTTTATTATGTCTTCCAGGGGGATTACCTTCCTTGATAGTTAAGAGGGTTCTCCCGGTCCTTGGGTCCCTACTTAAATTGGGGCTTTACAAATCCTCCCACTAACGGACGTTAAGGGGCATCCCGGGTAGCTTACTAGCGTAATTCCCACTGGTCATTGCGACTACCATAAAAAATCACCTTATGGAGGCTTCCCAGGATACCGGGCTCGGGATCCCTTCGGGGCAACCCCGGCAGTGTGTGGTTTGTGGGGGTATCCCTTGCGGGGGATAATGTGCTTATTTGCGTACCATGTGCACAGCAGGCCATTGCGCGGCAATCCGGGCCCCTGGTGTCTGGATCAGTGCCGCTGGCCTCATCACCTACATCCCCACGCCTGGCTTTGACCCCGAGTGACGTTGTCATCAGTGGGGAGTCGCAATCTGATGTATGTGCTAGATTGACCAACATTGAGAAGATGATTGCTAGCTCTGCGGCCAGGAAGGCCCCAGCTAAGAGACGGCATTTGGCGTTTGCTTGGTCTGATTATTCCCCGCTTGAAGAATTGTTTTCAGACTCTGAAGGCTCTGATGATCAGCAGTTCTTGGATGCTGATGCTGGGCAGGAGCGTGGGGATACTGTGGATACCCCCAGACTTCTGACCCATATTTTTGAGGTTCTTGCTATTTCCCCTCCTGCGGAGGCCCCTCGCAAAAGGGGCAATTTTTTTGGGCCACTAAAACTCGCCTGGAGTTTCCTGATCAGAAGCATTTTGACAAATTGATTCTTAAGGAATGGGAAAAGCCCAGCCGGCTTCCTGGTATTCCTCAGGGGTGGGATAGGAAGTATCCTTTTCCTGTGGACACTGTGAAGCGCTGGTCGTCACCCCCAGAGGTCGACGCTCCGGTTCTGGGTTTGTCCAACACATCGGTGGTGCACTCACCAGACTCCACTACGCTGAAGGATAGTGAGGACCGACGTCTTGATCAAATGGCGTCACATGCCTTTGCCAATGTGGGTTCGGCCTTGCGTCCTGTTTGTGCTTCAGCTCTCACAGCCGTGGCTACCAGATCTGTAATTAGGGGCCCATCTTAGCCCTGCTAGTGATGAGTTTGCAGCACTTACGCGGTGTGATTTGTTCATGACCTTTGTCTTATCGGCCTTGGACGATACAATATGTATGTGTAGTAGAACCTCGGCTTTGCTTGTGGCTATACGCCGATCGGTTTGGTTGCGCCAATTGGCGGCTGATATGGCGGCTAAGAAGGCGATGGTGGAGATAAATTGGACTCGGTGGCAAAAGGAGGAAAGCTGCCACAACGCAAAAAGCAACGCCTCTCCTTTCGGGGTGCAGGTTCCTTTAATCCTTCCTTTCGTGGCTCTCGAGCAAGCAGGGAAGTTGCTTACTCTGCGTTCAGAGGTAACTCCTGGGGTAGGGGCAGAGGACGTGCCGCCCCGGAACTGCCTGGGGTGCCAAACCCAAGGCTGCTGCCAAGCCCTCTCAGCATTGAGGGGGCGCCCTCACCCTCGTGGGACCGGGAGGTCACAGACGAATGGATCCTGGAAGTGGTCTCTTCCTGGTACAAGCTGGAGTTCGAGTTCCAGCCTCCTCCCAGATTCCTCAGGTCTCGGGTTCCTTCGGACCCCCGGGCCGCGCAGGGGCTGTTGTTGGCAGTACAAAATCTTCTGGAGTTGGAAGTCATTTGCCCGGTGCCCTTCTCAGAGAGACGCCAGGGCTATTATTCCAACCTTTTTACAGTGCCCAAAAAGGATGGTTCCATAAGACCCATTCTGGATTTAAAGATTCTCAACAGGTTCATCAGGACCAAGAAATTTCGCATGGAGTCTCTGCGCTCGGCCATCAATTCTCTTCGTCCAGGGGACTTTGACGTCCATAGACATCAAGGACGCTTACCTTCATGTGCCGATCTTCCCAGGTCATCAGCGGTTTCTCAGGTTTGTGGTGGGAGATCAGCACTATCAGTTTGTGGCTCTCCCATTCGGGCTGACCTCGGCACCAAGGGTATTCACCAAGGTGTTGGCGGGTATAATGGCCCTTCTCAGAGCCCAGGGCATTCGCATTGTGCCCTATCTGGACGACTTTCTCATCACGGCATCCTCTTTCAGCCAGGCAGAGCTGGACACCAGGACGGTGGTGACATCGCTGGAAAAGGTTCGGCTGGGTGATCAATTACCCCAAGTCTTCTCTCTCCCCGTCAAGGGAGGTTTCTTTTCTGGGCATGAATCTGGATACCATTCAGACCAGAGTGTTCCTGCCTCAGTCGATGGTGGCCTCCTTCGAGGCGGTTCCCTTTGCTCAGTTTCACATGAGACCTCTTCAACTTCATCTGTTAGCGGCTTGGGACAGATGCCCTGATCAGTCATTTGTGATGTCTCCCCTGGTTCGGCAGTCTCTTCAGTGGTGGCTGGAACCGAGGAATCTTCTGAGGGGCAGATCTTTTCTGGCCCCTTGTTGGGAGACGGTCACCAAGGATGCCAGCCTGTTGTGCTGGGGAGGGGGGTTGGAAGGAACATCAGTTCCAGGGGCTGCGGGGTCCTCAAGAGGCTCACACCCCCATCAACGTCTTGGAGCTGAGGGCTATCCGGTTGGTGCTGTCGCACTTGACGCTTCACCTCCAAGGCTTACCGGTTCAGATTCGATCAGACAATCGGACGGCGGTCGCTTACATCAATCACCAAGGAGGGACTTGCAGAAGGAGTGCCCTCAGGGAAGTTTCTCTGATTCTTGCATGGGCCGAGAGCAATGTTCCATGCATCTCGGCGGTGTACATTCCAGGTGTGGAGAACATGGAAGCGGACTCCCTCAGCAGGGGGTCCTCTCGTCGAGGGGAATGGTTCAACAACAAGGTATTTCTATCCATTTGTCACAAGTGGGGGTACCTGCTTTTGTGTCTCTGTCTCAGGATCCTCTCCTCTGGCTCTGGAAGTGGGCCTTGCCTGGAGGGATCTGGGTCTCCTGTACCTGTTTCCTCCCTTCTCCTTGGTAGGCAGGGTGGTGCGCAAGCTGGTTCAAGAGGATGTGCCAGCAATTCTGGTGGCTCCAAGGTGGCCAAGACAGGTGTGGTTCGCAGACGTCGTGCGGCTGGCAGTCGATCAGTACAGGTTGCCCCTGCTTCCGGATCTGGTCACTCAAGGTCAGCTTTGTTACCCCAATTTACAAACGCTGGCTTTGACGGCCTGGCTGCTGAAACCTCCATTCTAAAAGATGAGGGTTTGTCTGATGCCGTGATCCAGACACTTGTTAGGGCTAGGAAGAAGTCTTCCTCTAACATCTACTACAGGACTTGGCGGTCCTATATTGATTGGTGTGAGGCTAGGGCCTTGCCTTGTAGGGTGTTTTCGATTCCCAGGATTTTGGAGTTTCTTCAACATGGTTTGGACCTGGGTTTTCAGCTTAGTACCTTGAAAGGGCAGGTCTTCGCCCTGGTGGTTTTCTTTCAAAGGTCTTTTGCTCTCTATCCTTTGGTTAAGACTTTTTTCCAGGGGGGTCACTCATGTGCGGCCCCCTCTAAAGCCTTTGTTGCCTGTTTGGGACTTGAATTTGGTTCTGTCGGCTCTCCAGGTGCCTCCTTTTTAGCCGGTGCAGGATGTTGCACTTTCCATTCTCACGCAAAAGGTTGCCTTTTTGGTGGCTACTACCTCTGTTCGACGTGTTTCTGAGTTGGCGGCTCTGTCTATTCAGGCCCCTTACTTTGAAAGACATCAGGACAAGGTGGTCTTCCGTTTTTAAGCCAGATTTCCTACCTAAAGTGGTCTCTGCCTTCCATCTCAATCAGGATGTGGTTCTCCCTTCCTTGTGTCCTAAGCCTAGCAATGACAAGGAGAGGGCCCTGCACTCTTTGGATGTTGTTCGTTGTGTGAAGTACTATTTGGTGGCTACTTCTCCTTTCCGTAGGATAGACGCCTTGTTTGTGGTGCCCTCTGGGCCCAAGAAGGGTTTGGCGCCCATCAAGTCTACCATTAGTAAATGGATACGTCTGGCCATTTTTGGGGCCTATACTGCCAAGGGGAGGGATCCCCCTTTTCGGATCACTGCTCATTCTACTCGTGCTGTTGGGGCTTCCTGGGCTTTTCAGCACCAGGCTTCTGTTGAACAAGTTTGTAAGGCTGCTACTTGGTCTTCTGTTCATACCTTTTCCAAGTTTTATAAGGTTGATGTGTAGGCCTCAGCGGATGCTGTTTTTGGCAAATTTCTTCAAGCTGCAGTGGTTTAATTTTTTTAAAATTTTACATTATTGCCTTTTTGGGATCCCCGTCCATGTTGGACACTGCTACTGGATGTCCCAAATGTTATTAATCTTGGAAGCAGGGTGTGTGACATACTTGGAATAATACCATTTTGTGATTACTCACCTTTAAAATGGGTGTTATAAGTATGTCACACACCCCGCTTCATCCCGCCCTGTTTTGTATTCTGGATCCTCTATATGGTGAACCTTGTTTGGTTAATTAGTTTTTTATTGGCTCCTGGTCCCCTTACTGCTTTCCTATATTGGGTAATGTGTGGGAGGTCCCAGGTATATATGGACTGGGAGGGGCTCCTTTTTTTCTAGTCATCTCTGCAGAGGTTCGCCCTCTACTGGCCAAAACCCGAATGTTATTAATCTTGGAAGCGGGGTGTGTGACATACATAATACCCATTTTAAAGGTGAGTAATCAAAAAATGGTATTTTCTGCATGTGCATCTGCAGCATATGGGGATTGCTACATAGGGGTGTCAGAAAAAATGTATTTGGTCAAGTATCTCGATATTTCATTTGACTATACTGAATCGATTCTTTCTCCCTAGTATTGTCTGACTCGGGCCCCCCCCCCCCCCCCCCCCCGCTACAGTAAAAAAGAAAAGTAAAAAAACACCTGGCCCCTTGTTCGATCCGGCAGGCTCTCCTCGGGGCCTTCGATTCTACCCCCCCCCCCCCCCCCCCCCCCGGGCTCCTCAGCCTTTAAGAAAGGGGCCAACCAGCCCTCTTCCCCTTGCCTCTCCGATGGGCACCGCAATCTTCACGACAAGGGTTTTCAACCCTTAAAATTCAAATAAAATATGGCGTCCCCCCCCCCCCCCCCATCCTGAGAAGGGGGGCACTATGTAATTTTTTTTTTTAATAAAAAAAATGTCATTAAGAAAATTGCAATATCTCGTCTTTGAGACTGAATTGGGATATATTGTATCGTCATACGTGTATCGCGATACGTATCGCATTGTCAAATTCTTGCCAATTCACACCCCTACTACATATGAATGTGGGGGTGTGGTGGAAGGACATGCAAGTTGAGTATGTGGAGACAGTGGATATCCTGATTGTTGTAGAAAGTCCTAATTCTATTCCAAATAAAAAAATACCAAACCTATTTATTGGTACCCCTGACCAGGTTCCAGATCATTTAAAGTGGAACAAAACCCAGGATTTGGACTATTCTGGGTTTTGTTCCAAGAAGTGTGAAATGCCCCAGATTGCCCAGTACCACTCACCTCTTCCTGGTCCAAGGAACCTTCAAACAGCTCTCATAGTTTTCTGTAGGAAGCAAAAGTGGCTGCATCCCCAGCTCGAGCACAGCCCGAGGATGCAAGGGATGCGGCCGCTCTTGCTCCCCCTTGTAAACAATCAGAGGTGTTTTCCGAATTACATAGACACGGCAAACTGCTCTGATTGGACGGGAGCCTGCCGCTGGACTGGGGAAAGGTGAATACTGGTGACCTGGGGGGTTTCACACAGTAGTGTAGTATCCCAATTCAGATGCCCCGTGGGAATTCCAGTGGCCGGCCCTGGAATTTAAGTGGCCCTTGCTTGTCAAACGTTTAACTGTTGTAGACAGTTTTCAGTATGCTAGTCAAAATGAAACATTTGAAATTCTTAGCCTCATCATCCCACAACCAGATTCCAAATTGCTGAAGTGACCCAGGCTTTTCAAAAAGTTGAGCACACCTGGGTTAGGCTCTGTCATGCCTTCTCAGTGCCCCACTGTAACTTACTACTGGTACTACTTGCTACCCGCTACTCACCCTTCTGGCACTCAATAAAAGGAGAGTGAGCAGTAGACTGTATAGCTATAGCGCCTGAACACTTACTAAATGTAGTCTTTCCTGGTGCACAGTGGGCATGTGACGTAGCTTATCAGTTTCAGATATACAGGTACTTCTTTCTGTCTGTCTTAGGTTTGCATGCATCCAATTGAAGAAATGTGTAGCCATTCCTTATATTGGGCCTTAGATATCTATTAGATCAGTGTTTTCTAGATTGTAACACACAGACTAATTTGGTATAGATCATGCAGTGCCTCTCTAATTGCACACTCTCGGAAACATTTGTCTCCACATTTGGCTATGTGTGTTACAGGACAGGCTACATGCACTGCCCAGGCAAATGTTCCTAATGCATGTGGAGGGACAGGAGCTGGCTATGGAAAGGTTGAAATAATATTTGAATGCTTTGGTATTATATAAATCAACTGAAAGTTTGTGCATTAAAAAAAATACTTTTTTTAAATATCACCCTTTTATATTTATTTTCACAGTGATACGCCTCCTGTCAAGAGATCAGCTTGCTTTATAGACAAAGCTCCCTCTGACAATGAAGCAGAGTCTGAAACAGCTGATGAAGGTGACCAGGAGACTCATTCTTTCTGCTCCAAGACCTCCAACATTGGACTGCCATTCCCAGATAACTCTGAAAGAGAGTATCCTCCTGCCCTTGTAGATGTATTTGAAGGTAGTTATCGACACCTTGAAGATGAATGGTCGACCGACAGAGAGTCTGAAGTCTCCATTCCAGAAAGGTTGGTGTAATTTTTCCCCCAGGAACCCCTAAACACGTAGCCAGTTTTTGGGTCCCTATCGTCTTGTGCTTGGGGCGGGGTATGTAAGTCGCAGCAAAAAGGAAAAACATGGCATAACCCAGATTACCTTGAGCTGAAATACCCCAGGCAATTTGGATTGTACTATTGCAATTTGAGAAACACCCTGCAGGCCTGGGGAAGTGTACTGGGACAATAAACAGGATCGAGGGAGGTGGGACTACAGCACCCACCAGGAACAGCATGAGTGAGAGAGGCGAAATTAGAAGAGGGAGGCAGGGGGCTGGTCAGAGCAATTATCAATAAGGGGAAGCAGCTGTGGTAGTAAAATGTTAGAATGGACCTCTAGTTTTAAAAAAAACAAACTACTACTGCATCAAGGGGGCACATCCTGATTTGAGGGGCCTTGCTGAGCTTAGAGTAACAGGATGCCCCGACTGGGCATAGCTAGTCTAGTTCTGTGCAATCTGGTGCGGTGATCCCCAGTAGCTGTGGGTGGTTAAGAAGCGGCCACTGACCAGGCACCATTGAAGTGAGGTGGGTAGGAGCTGCCTGTCAGGGAATTCTGTGTCAGCACCAAGGCTGTGGAGTTGGTAAGCTAAAGTTCCGACTCAGACTATGGTAAAAACACATTTTCTGTACATTTGGGCATTTTGTCACCATTCGCAAAAGTAATTGTGCTACTTGTATAGATAGAGCAAATGCATTGTTCATTTTGTGCTTTGTTTACAAAATGTATTCCAAAGAACTTAAACTATATTATCTATATAAACTTAAACTATATAAAATGCAATAAATGAAATCCTTTGCTATGCACTTAAAAAAGAATGAAAATAATTTCATGGATATCATTGATGAATTTCTGATCTTTAGAGGAGGAACTTACTACTGAGCTTGTCGAGCACAGTTTCAGGCATTGTAACTAGGGCAGCATCAACATACCCAAAATAGGGAACAGGGGCGATTGGAGAACTCTCTATCACCACTAGAACACCCTGCTGCTGATTACCATTTCTAAACTGCCTATGAAAGTTACATTAATTCTACAGTATTGATATAGGATTTCTTTTTTATACTGGAGCCTGTGTCAGTACATTTCTACCAACTCAGACTCCAGCCAAATCCATCTCTGGTTCCACACACAGTTACAGAATATGAGGGTGCTCTATAAGGAAACAATGATAAAAAATAGGATTCACCCTGCTGCAGTGGTGAGTGGACCACCAATCATCTTACTGGAAGTCTAGCTAAAGAAGTGGGGGGGGGGGGCACTCGGCTAAAAGAGGTGGGATGGGAAGGAAGGAGCACTCAGTAGTTGGGTGGGAGGCAATCATAATTATGAAAATGCCCAGCAGTGAGCTTTGGACGAGAGCCCGCATATGTGCTGTGGAAGCATGTATCAAGGTGAATGAGTAAATATCACTCGGGTAAGTAAAATTCCTGGGTTGTGGTCTGCTGTATGACCTTATTTTGTGACTTTGCACAGCCACTCTTACATGACTAACATTTTTATGTTGCTCTTATAGTACTGGTATAGATCTGCTTTAGAATGTGGCCATTATGTTTGTGTAGATCTGTTTTATTCTAAGTATACAGTACGTCCTGCTCCAGATACAATACTTACACTTGGGTTATCCTCCGCCAGATGGCGCTGTGCACTGCAGACATGCAAAAACAGGCTCCTCCCGGCCCTTCATATACCCGGGGACCTCCCACAAATCCCCAGATTTCTCTGCAGTGCTGACTGCGAAGACATGAAGTTTCACTCTCTCGCTGGTGAGCGGGGCTATTACAGCCTGCGGCCCTGTTGGACTATTCCCACCCATCCTTTTCGTGATGTGCCTCCCAGCCTGGGCTGCGCTGGTCGGGTGAAGGTAGGCAGCACCATGCGTGCTTATGGAGCTATGCTCCACCGCAGTCCCCCACCAAAGGGTAGGCAGTTTAGGCTGATGGTGAGCCTCTAGTGGATGCCCCTCCCGCATTATTGCCCATGCCCGTGTAGCGGTGGACCCTGTGTAAAGGGTCTCCATCCTCCCTCGTTTCCCCCGTATTTCGGGGGAAAAGAAAGGGGGGGGGGTATACGTGTGGCGGTCTCCGTGTACTGTATTGTCAGGCTTATGGCCTTAGTATTTCCCTTGACTTGTAACTGGGTGTCAGAGCCGCGTTGCTTGCTCTTCATAGTTTTTGGCTGCCGCCGCCGCGCGCGCATCTTTTCTTTTACTAAAGTGTACTGCGCTGGGCGGCGGCGGCGTCCAGACGCTATGGCGTCTCCATTAGCTAAGGTTTATATTAAGTGTATCTTATCCTTTGCTGGTCAAGTTTTGACTGCTGCCTCAGAGCTTCGCGCTCTTCGGGGTGGGGCGGGGACCTGGCTTGGTGCGCTCCGTGTTATGGCCAGATCGGGCCCGCCTTCAAGGTTCGCTTGGCGCCATTTTGTTGATCTGCGCGCGCGCTTGGTTGCAGTCCTCCTCCTCCCTTGGCCTGTAAGTGCCCTCGCGGGTGTTTTCAATATAAAAAATGTTTCTTCCTGCTGTGCATGGCTCTGACCCCTCTTATTATCTTTATGTCTTTCAGACGTCAAAGACTCCGGTGGCTGCCCTCGGCCTGACACAAATTATAGCTGGCTTGTAAAAAATTCTCCCACATTCCTAGCGGGTCTTGGGGCATCCAGGGTTGCCTATTGCATAAATACCTGCTGGCATATTGTGCCTAGATAATCACCATATGGAGGCATCTCAGAATTATGTGACCGGGGTCCCTCTGGGACAAGACCGGCTGTGTATAACGTGTGGATATCCCCACGCTGATGCTGACAGGGCACGGGTCTGCGCACCGTGTGCCGAGCAATTACTGGCCCTGCAATCAGGATTGCCAGTGGCTGCACCTCGCTTCAATACTCCTATTTCCCCAGGCTTAAATCTCGCTCCTGCTGAGTCGCATACAAGTGGGGAGTTGCAGCCGGCTGTGTCTTCCAGACTGCCTACGACTGACCAGATTATTGCGGGGTTGACAAAGTGCTTGGGCCCTGGTAAGAAGCGTCCTCGACGCCCCCTGTTTTTGCCTTTGCTATGGGATCTGAGGAGTTCACTATTCTGTACCCCTTCTGATGGAGGGCTGTTCTCTGACTCGGGCTCATCTGATGAGAGGCCGAGGAGTCATGACGATTCTGGCCATGAAGACTGGAGCCAGTTTGACACCATTGGTTTGTTGATTAGGATCTTTACGGCCCTGTCTATCTCTCTCCCTAGACAAACAGTAGACAAGCTAACTGGGCAGCACTCGCCTAGTATCCACTAGTACTTAATATAACAAGAATGTGCATGTGCTCACTCAACCCAGGATCAAGCTATGAAAACCTAAAAAGAAATAGGGGAACCCACCCTCCCCCAAAAAGGATACCGGGTTACTGATGAGTGGCACTACTCATAAGTATGCAAAAATATAAAGAGTTTATTATTCTAAGTGATTACATAAACATGACATACTAACACTATTACATATACACAACGAACATGACATAACAATATAAAAACACCAGGGGGCACCAGAGGTCTGCCAAAGTCATCATATAACCCTAAAATCCATTCCCCTATTTCTTTTTAGGTTATCTCTCTCCCTAGCGCGGCTTCCAAGCCGAGAGGGGAGCGTTGCCATACAGCGACACCGCGCTTGGAATTTCTAGAGCAGGCTCACGTCCATGCTCTTGTACACGAGGAATGGGAACGCCCCAGTAAACTTCCAGGGGTCCCAGGGGACTGGGATTGGAAATACCCTTTTCCCCCTGAGGTGGTTAATTGTTGGTCATTGCCCCCTGTGGTGGACGCACCGATCATTGGGGTTCCTAACCCCCCCTTTATTGCAGCCCCTGCTTATAGTACCCTTCCGGATGCCGAGGACCGACGCATTGATAAGCTGGCTTCCCACGCCTTTTCTTGTGCAGGAAGGGCGCTGCGCCCGGTCTGCGCCGCGGCCATCACTGCAGTGGCCGCCAGAACCCTCATCAGAGAGATTCTTGAGCATCACCCTGAGGATCTTCCCTGGGAGGTGTTTAATGCACACTCCAGTTGTGATGTATTTGTAAATTTTATCCTTTTAGCGCTGTGTGCGAGGACTTCTGCCCTTGTGGTGGCTATACGTCGCTTGGTCTGGCTGCGACAGTGGGGTGCTGACGATGCTGCTAAAAGGACTCTGACTGGGCTTCCCTTTAGAGGGCAACGCCTGTTTGGGGCCCGTCTGGACCTGTTTGGTAAAAAGGGCAAATCACCCCAACGCAGGCGGCCATCTCGGCCCCCACGGCGCAGGGACACCCCTCCCCCTCAATACTATAGTGTTAAACAAGAACCAGGGGTGTCCTTCCGGAGTCTTCGTGCAGACTCCTGCCCCACGAGCAGCAGACAACGCTCTGGGCCCTCCGGCGGGGCTAAGCCTAAATCTTCCACCAAACCCCCCTCAAGCATGATGGGGCGCCCTCGCCTGCCTGGGTGAGGGGATGGCTGCAGCACCTTGCTCCTATCAGGAGGCATCTTGCCTCATTCTGGTGGATAAAGGAGGTAGTTCTTCCGGATACAGGATAAAGTTTGCTGCGCGGCCTCCCCCCAAGATTGTCAGGGTACTCCTGGTCCCTGCCCCTGTTCAGGTGCTGGTGCAGGCCATGCACGGCCTGCGGGGTCTGGGGGTCACTTGCAGTTTGTCCTTAACAGGCAGAGGCAGGGGCCGCTACACCAACCTCTTCACATTTCCCCAAAAGGATGAGTCAGTCTGCCCATTCTGGATTCACAGGCTTTCGGCAATTCTACTTTTACAGGCAGTTTCTGCATGGAAAATCTGAGATGGGCCATCAGCGCCTTGCGCCCAGTGGGCCCCTTGCTGTCTGGGAAGATCAAGGATGCTTATGCTCACATCCCTGTGTCTTCTAGACACCGAGGCTCTTCAGGTTCGTGTTGGAACACTGCTAATTTGTGGCCTTGTTATCTGGCCTCTCTTCTGCTTTCAGAGTGCTCACCAAGGTACTGATGGGGGGCTATGTCTCTGATGAGACCAAGGGGTGTCTGCGTGAGACCTACCCGGTCGTCCTTTTTCGCTTCCCAATCTCTGTCAGGTCGAGTTGGTTACTCGGCTGGTGGTGTCCATGGGTGTTCATTCACCTCAAGTCCTCATTGTCCCCTTGATTGGTAACTCCATTCCTAGGGATGAATCTAGATTCGGTTCAGGCGAGAATCTTCCTTCCTCAGCAATAAGGTGGACAATCTGGTTGCGTGGGCTCAGCCCCTCTTTGCTGTCCCCGTCCCTTCACCAGGCAGGAATGCAGCTGGTGGGCCCGTTGGTGACTTGCTTAGAAGAGGTCCCTTATACTCTTCTACCTGGGACCCTTCTGCAACTTCTATTGTTAATACTGGACAGGGACCCAGCATCCCTGGAGCAGGGTCATGTGTGCCTTTCCCCCCTGGTTAGGGGTCCCTCTTAGTGTGGATGTCCTCTAGGAACCTGTCTGGGGGCAGTTCCCTTTTTGCCCTTCCTAGAGACGGTCACCATGAATGCCAACCTATCAGGTTGATGGGGGGGGGGGGGTTTTCTTCTGTAACCCCATGCGGGTCCGGGGGAGGTGGGGCCTTTAGGAGGCCCATGCACCTATTAATATTGTAACAGTGAGTTTTCAGGTTGGCACTATCTCGCTTGACTTCTCCTCTTCACGGCCTGCCTGTTTGGCGGTGCTCGGTCTGTCTGACGACTGTGGCCTACCTTAATCATCTGTGTGGGACCTGGAGCAGGATGGTCCCCCAGGAAGGTATATGTTTCTGATCTGGGTGGAGGATAATGTTTCCTGCATATCAGTGGTATTCGCTCCGGTGGAGGTCCCTCTGCGACAGGATGTGCTAATCCTTGTGTCACTATGAGGTTCAACCAGTGTGGATCTGTTTGGTGCCCCGTCACTATTTCAAGCACTCGACCCTCGTTTCCCTGTCCCAGGATCCTCTGGCCGTGGTCATGATGCTTTCTTAATGTTATGGCAGGACATTCTGGTCTGTATGTCTTATCTCCGTTCCCCCTGCTAGGCGGGGTTCTGCGCAGAATTGCTCTGGACGGGGGACCGTTGATACTGGTGGCCCCTGGGTGGCCTAGTGGAGTGTGGATTCGCAGACGTGGTACCGAGGGTAGTAGATCTGTACGTTCTGCTAGGGGTGCTGCTCTGTTCACTCAGGGCCCCCTTTACGTCACCCCAATCTACAGACTCTGGCCTAGGCGGCCTGACTGCTGAATCTTCCATCGTTATGGAGATAGGCTTCTCTTCTGTGTTTGTGACTATTGGAAGTCTAAGAGCAAGCTTCTTCTTCTTCTTCCATCTCTTATGAGGTATGGCGTACCCATATGGATTGGTGTGAGTCTAGGTCTCTTCCCTGTTGGGCGTTCTCTGTTCCCAGGGCTCTAGAGTTATTACAGCATGGCTTGGAGTTGGCTCTCCAACTCAGTACTCTGAAGGGTCAGGTTCTGCCCTGTCCGCCTTCCTGTAGAAGTCTTTTGCTTATTTTCCTTGGCTAAGCATTTTTTCGGGGGTTGCTCATTGGGTCCCCCACGTAAATCTATGGTCCCTGCTGGGATTTGAATTTTATTCTGTTTGCCTTGTGGGGTGTTCCTTTTGGACCGATTCAGGATGTTGTCTGGCTGGCTTCTGCCAGGGCTACTGTTAGCGTTTGGACTTGTCAGGCTGTTTCTCAGGCCTGTTCCTCTAAGGGGAAGAATCTTCTTTTCCCCTTACTCCTTATTCTACTCATGCTTTGGTGCCTTTGGGTTTTCAGTACCGGGTTTTCTGTTGGACAAGTTTTGCTAGACTTCTATTTGATCTCTGTCCATACCTTTTTCAAAGGTTTTTACGAGGTTGACATTAGAGCCTTAGCTCATGTCGCTCTTGGTAGCGAGGTTTGCAGATGACAGTGCTTTAAACTGTCTGCTGTTGCCTTTTTTGTTGGGGATCCCACCCTATTCTATGGACACTGCTATTGGATGTCCCAAGTGAAAGTATTATATCTGGAGCAGGACGTACTGTATACTTAGAATAATACAATTCTGTGAAGTACTCACCTGTAGAATTTGTATTATACGTATACAGTACGTCCTGCTCCACCCCACCCTGGGTTTTTTTGCATTATTCTGGATCCCCTGTATGGTGATTGTTACCTTTTGTTGTTGTTACCAGTTTCGGTGGTTAAATTCTCCCGGCTTCTTGTTCACTGCTGTGGATTTGTGGGAGGTCTATAAGGTATATGAAGGGCCGGGAGGAGCCTGTTTTTGCATGTCTGCAGTGCACAGCGCCATCTGGCGGAGGATAACCCAAGTGTAAGTATTATATCTGGAGCAGGACGTACTGTATGCGTATAATACCAATTCTACAGGTGAGTATTTCACAGAATTGTATTTTTGCCAATTAGCACTTTTTTCAAGTAAAATTTTTATCTTCTATTTTCTCTTGTGTGTTTTATGATTTGAGTAAAATGAGTAAGAATAGAATTACAGATATGTTTGCAGTGTTTTTGTGACACTATTGTGAATCTTACTAGGCCCTGTTTTATTCTTTTACAGATATGAGTTTCAGCCAATCTCCCCACCACATGCATGTGGTGCTGTTAGTCCTACCTGCACTTCATATTACAACACCTCTGCAGCTAAAGCTGGGCTTCTAAACAAAATGAAAGAAATGCCTGGAATGCAAAAGGAAACAGGCAGCGCCACTGGAGCAGAGGAAGAAGAGGATGATCTCACGTTTAAAAAGGTGAGTTTACTTTTTTAAAACTAAAATACATTCAAAAATCATTCTCAATCCATTGAACATATAAACAACAAAAGAAATATGCAAGTCAATTCTGTTGAAATGAACCAAGACTCTTAGGCCTCGATTCAGTAAGTTGAAAAAAATTCTCATGGTAGTAAAAAATTCAATTCATGAGAAAAAAGCCTGAGAATTTCACTGTTGTTGAATCACCAGCTAGGAAAACAATGAAGTCGATGGCACTTTTTTACTCCTAAGAAAAGTAGAGAACTGTTAACTCCTTTCTACACTGTAGTAAAAGCTGCCATTGACTTTCACTGTCTTTTTATCTTTTGATTCAGTAACAGTGACATTCTCAGGCTTTTTTCTCATGAATTGAATTTTATACTACCGTGAGAATTTTTTTTTCAACTCTTATCAAGGCTTTAGAATCCATAATACTGCAGGTCACATCAGAGCTGCCAGGCGCAAAGAACAGGGATGCCACTACAGTGCAGATTACGATCTTCGGGTTCTGGAACGAGGTATGTGGGAAGGCTGCAGCAAAGCCCCCCCCCAGACCTGGATTGCCACCAAAACCACTCTGCTTCAAAACGTCCCGTTCAGTGTTGTAATCTTTTAACCTTCCCTCCAGAGAAAAGAATAAAAAGGGAGGGGGGGGTTATGTTGGTTGCCATCAAAACCTGGTCTGGCAAAAGATCTAAGAAAGTCAAGTATTCACTATACTTCAACCAGGATAGGGAAGAAAGGGGGAGAGGTTAAAGAATAACAAATGTAATCTTGCATCTTAATTTATTTATATTTGGCTATAAGGCTTACCTACCAGAAAGCTGGACACTATAGTTGAAAATACTAATCTAGTTTAAAATTAGTTTGATTTCAACAGGCATATACATTACAGATAGTACAAACAGTACCAGCTCCAGGTATATGTGAGTCAGTCATGTCGGTGGGGTAGTCAAACTGCATGTATGGTAGGTATTGCCAAAGATTTCACCTTTGCAAAGTGGATTTACAAGCATCAGCCATTGCCCCAAATGTTTTCCCTTGTTGCTTCAGTTTTCTGCTTTCCCACACGCTAAAACAAATCTACAAACCTCTAATATGACAATGGAACCACTGCAAACTTTGGAATAGGGTAACGAAACATTTTCAAACTAGGCAACAACGATTATTGAACCTTTCTTCCACAGATGTAAGGTCATCCTCCTCTAGCACATAGCCTGTAGTAAGTTGCTGTGCTGGGCTAGTCATAGAATAAATGTAATATACTTATTCTGGCTGCACACCCTGGCATTCTATGCCACCCTGCTTTTAGGAAAATATTTGCTCATAGCAGTTTACAACCCGCAGTTGTGTACTTGGACAGTGATTTGATTGCTTTCACACAAGGGTCAGATGAAACTCTTAGGGAGAAGATTACATGGTTTTACTGCAGATTATTTTAATTAAAATATCCAAACTTGATTGCAAGTGCTGCAGGAGAGTCTGTGTTTTGCTCATGCAAAATAGTATTATCGGGTAGTTTCCAACCACTCAAAGTTTAACAGAATCCGTTTCTAGAGAATAAACAGGCTAGCAGAGGATTTACAGTTATTTCAACCGAGGATGTGTCAGAATGCCAAACGCTTTCTTACCATACTTTTTGCCTCTTACTGGATGAGTCAAGCTGGAATGGGCTAGTGCCCTCTCTGCTTCTACTAAATATAAAGCCATGTGTTTCTTTCTTGGATTTCCTCCTCAAAGTGTGATTTCTGCCTTCCACATTAACCAGAAATAGATATTCTGCTTCTACCATCCCACACCCTCTGGTTTTTCAGAGAGGAGAATCCAACTTGCATGTAAAGGCCTAGGAAGGCTTAGTTGGTGGGTGGTGTGTTGATTAAAAAGAAAACTTAAAATATATAGTACCTGGACAATAGGAGCTTGGTTAGGTAAAAAGTAAATAACTAATTTGTTTAATACAGTACAATAACAGTGGTTTATTTTAACATGATAATATTATGTAATAGCATGCATTGATCATGTATTGTTTTTTTCTGCATGCTGTTTTTTAGATGCAACTCATTGAAAGCATCACACGGAAAGTTTCTGTTTTGCATGAAGCTCAGCAAGGCCTTCAAGAAGATCTTAATGCCAATATGACTCTAGGCTGTGAGTTGGAAAGCCTGCTTAAGAATCTTTGTAAACCCCATGAGTATGACAAGTTTCGATCATTTATCGGAGATTTAGACAAAGTGGTCAACTTGCTGCTGTCCCTCTCTGGACGTCTCAGTAGGGTGGAAAGTGCACTGAATTGTGAGGACCCAGAGCCCTCCATGGAAGAAAAGGTAAAATGATTAGTTACATTGCTGTTACTTTTTTTCTCCATTTAAGATATATTCAAGATTTATTACAGTACCCTAAATGCACAACTTGATTTTGAGCTGCTTGAAATAAAGAAATAGGAAAAACAGGTTAAATCACAATATTCAACAGTATAACTGCTGGGCTATGCACAGTGAGTCAATCTTCAACCACTTAATTCCTCTGGGAAATATATTTTAGAAATTGCTAACATTAGCTGATGCTGGCTACAAATCTTAAATGACAGTAATCGAACATTTTGGATACTTCAATCCAATACCTAATCTGCTAAACTTCCAGGCCCCTAAAAAGGCTAAATTATTGACAAAAAGAAAACCTGTTCATAACCAGATATAATTGTGGGTATAGTTCACAATAAATTAAAGTAAGCTGTAGAACAGCCAGCTTTCTTTATCAGATACTTTTAGGAAGTGTAGATAGTTCCCTCTGCCCTTTATGATACGTGATGTACCTAGATTAGCTGCGGCCTGCTATCAGGAAGTGCAAGGCATTAGGTGTGAATAGGAACTGTTTAGCATCAGTGGGGGCAATTGTGTTTGTATTTGCACATTTGCCTCTTTTTCATTTGGCTTTTTTACAAAATGTAAAAAACAATGCATATATGAAACAATCTTAGCCATGTGGGATTAGGCTTCCCTGAACCTCTATACCTTGCAACAAATTGAGATAATAAATATATATATAATATATTTTTCGTATTCTATATACCATAGTATGTAAGGCTGAATAAAGACTTTAGTCCATCCAGTTCAGCCTGTTTCTCTCCTTCCTGTTTCTCACTGCTCTTACAGAGAAGAATCCCCTCCTATGTCGGTGGAGAAAGCACCTTTCCTCTAACCTTAGTGGATGCCCTCTGGTTATGGTTACACTCTGGGGTATAAATGAATTGCAGGACAGATCTTTGTATTAACCCCAAATATATTTATACATAGTTATTAGAGCACCCCTCAGGCATCTCTTTTCCAAACTAAATAAACCTAAACAATCTTTCAGGGTACGCTAGTCCCCGCACTTCTTTTACTAACTTAGTTGTCCTCCTTTGAACATGCTCCATATATATTAAGAGATATTTTATTATTACTCAATATGGCCATGACTATCATAAAACTATCAAACCTAGAACGCAACACGTTTTAATACATAGTCATTCCAAGTAAATTAACATTGTCCATATAGATGAAGTGTGTAGTTAATCCACAAGATGGCAGGCTTGCACATGTTTCGATCCAGGTTCATCAATGTTTCATCAAAGGTTTGGTTTACATTGTAAGATTTATATGTAACATATCATACTGCTGATAAATGCTTTGTCACTGCAAATGATAAAAATAAATTACATACTTTCAAGATAACTGAAACACACCTTGTTGGTTATTGAACTTCAGAAGCATAATGCAGATCATGCTGATAGAGATGCCATGTGGATTCCGTGTGATAGGGTATTGCTAACTCCCAGTAAGCTAGCAAAGACTGAAATGACCCAGTATATTACAAAAGGTTTTGCCCTAAAAATATTCCTGGGGAATCATAAATAAAAATAGAGTGACCTTGAGCAAGTTGGTAGTTGGATGAACCGGGGGGGGGGGGGGGGGTACTGCATTGAGATGTAGTGCCCTTGACATAGTGACTCCTAGTTAATGTGTCTCTCAAGCTCCAAGACCTCTGATGAATTATGGGGGGACGAGAAGAGAGAATACTTTTCAAGTCTGGATTCCCTAACAAAATGAGCCAGTGCTTGCTCTAATCTTAGAACTCATATTAGTGTAGGCCAGTGGTGTTTCTTTGAAAGGAAGAACATTTGTGGGCGATCCCTTACCTTCGCCTTTGTTCTTAAAGTTATACTATGTCCCAATTTTTTTAGGCTACATGCAGCACTGCCCCAAACTTCAATCCAGTTTCACAAAGACCCTGTAGTTCCTAAATTATCTTTAAAAGAGCATTGGAGATGCAGAGAAACATTGAGGAGAAACGGGGTGGGCTGGGGGGGTTGGTGACAGCGATGTGATGCAATCACACTCTGTGCTTTATATAGATCATAATAAAAAAAGTGCATTGTTGTGCCTAGTAATTACTGCCAGCACATAGTGTGATCATAAAAAGGGCGCGAGAGATGCTGCAGGTTAAGAGCATCTCCATCCTGCCAGCACATGGTATGACCAGGGAGGAGGGTGGGGTTTCATAGCTGCAGAGAGGCAGCCAATCCGGCCGTCTGGGGAAGGGAGTTGGGGGTGTTTCCTTGCTTGGCTCACTGAAGTTTGATTGAAGGACCGTTTCAGCGAGGGGCGGACTGCAAAGATTGTGCTTGGATTTTTTTCCCTCCAAAGTCATTTATTTTTCCTTGTATAGGTTTTTAACCCTGTCAGGTACTTACGCTCCCACTGATCCGGTGTACCCACCTGTACCTCCTGGAGACGGATCGGATCAGGGTGAATTAAGGGTAAGCGCCAGGGTCCTGCGGGTGCTACGGGGTGCCACTTCAATTTGTGAAGGTGACCCCCAAGGGTTGGAGATCCCTTCCGAAGGGGCAACCGTCTGCAGGTTTTTGTCTTGTGGACCTGCAGGGTAAATTGATCCCCTTTGCCTGTTTCTTTTCTACTTTAACCATGGAACTTAGATTTATTGCAACGGTTAAGGAGGTGAGTGCTGTGCATGGGGTGCTTCAAATTGTGAGCCAGTGGAAGGGGGTGGGAGCACCATTGGTCAAGGGGCAGGGTTGGGGTGTGGCCTTGCCCCTAATAGAGAGGGGAGTTCAGGGTTTTCCAGGTCATGGCTCCCTTCCGGCGTTGAGGGCTGTTATTGTGGTACGGGCCTGTCAGTGCTTGCGCCACATCTTCCCCTGACCAAGCCGCCACTTCGCTAGTGTGGAATAGAGAGGAGGAGGATTCGCCTCACATGGGTCGCCGGATCCCCGACAGGCTTCTGGCCATAGCTCAGGCCTCTGCCCGAACCTCCTCGGGCGCTGGCTGCACTCGCCAGACCCGCATGTCCACCTGTGTCTGCCTGCCTCCTCCAGGCCACCTCAGTCTTAGGTTGCAGTTCAACCTTGGATTTCCGTGGCACATCTGCACTGCCCTCCTCCAATTGCTTAGCTGTGGATCTAGTAGGTCCTTTATTTTATTCTATTGTGATATTTCTGCTATTCTTTCTGTTTTTTTTAGATTGTGGATAAGGGATATTAGGTTGTGGTCCACCCCCAGGGTCTCGGAGGAATCACTTGTGATTATCAAGATTCATCATATGCTTCGGTCTTGGGCCCTCGGGGATAATTGACTGACTTTACCATGACTGAGGCATCTTAGGCGTCCAGGAAAGCCACTACTTCCAACCTTAGGGTTCCGAAGATCCTCTGGTCTCGAGATCTTTAAAAGCCTATAAGAAGCGGAAACATTTGGTTTCCATGGTCTTTTTTGATTCCGAAGAGGAGGATATTTATCCTGCCATAGAAACTCAGGAAGATGCTTCAGAGGGGAAGCTCTCATCCAGTAGGCAAGAGAGTGATTCAGGTTCTTCTTCTGAACAGGAGTCTTCTATGTTCAAGCAGCAGAGGGATAATCTGATTTCCTCTATTCTTGAGGTTTTTGGTATCCCAGCTCTGTGAGCTCCTAAAAGGAAGTAAGGATATCTATACAGATCTGAAAAACAGAGGTAGCCGTTTCCCTAGCAGCCTCATTTTGCCAAGCTGATCTAGAAGGAAGGAGAAACGGTTATTCCTACTTCAAACATGGCTTCTCTAAGACACCCGGTGGATCAGGTATCCAGACATGCTTTTTCTACGGCCAGCCTGCGCCGCAGCCATGGCAGACAAGAAGTGGGTAAAACAGATGCGTTCACAAATTCGGGATGGTCACTCCCGTACCGTGCTCTCAGTTTATATTGTCCAGCATGGAAGTCTACAAGTGCGTCATATCTTCTATGGATGATATTGTTAGACTAAATAGCAAGGGTTTAGCCCTGCTGGTGGTTCCGAGATGTTCAATATGGCTTAAGCAATGGTTGGCTGGCTCGACTTCCAAGAAGACTGACGGGACTTCATTTTATGGGAAGTCATCTGTTTGGGGAGCATTTGGATGATATTGTGCAAAGAGCCACAAAGGGCAAGTCTACTAGATTCCCACAAGGGAGGAAGTCTAATCCTTCTTTTCGTAGATATTCCAATACTCTGCCATTTCGGGGTGGCAGAGGTTCCCTTTCCTCTAGACGCCGAGAGGAGTTCTGGAATAAACCTAAAACGCAGAACACGACCAGATCCTTCTGGTGAAACAAGGCTAAACCCCCCTCTAAGCCCTCTCCGGCATAAGGGGACGCCCTCACCCCTTCGGGTGGGGGGGCGGCTTCTGCATTTGCTCCCCTTTTGGAGGCTCCGTGTGGCATGGATCCAAAAGATAATTTCCTCAGGTTACAAGATCAAATTAGGGGCCAGACCTCCTTTTTGTCAAGGGTATCCTGGAAAAAGCAGAAGCATTGAGATCTGTTGTAGCTCACCTGTTGCAGCTAGGAGTATTCCGTTCCATTCCATTGAGCGAGCTTCAAGCACTTTCAGTCAAAGAACCATACTGTGCAATACTCCCAGACAAGGTTATGCTTAGACCCAATGCTTTATTTTTGCCTAAAAAAGTGACTTCAGATAACTGGTCGCATGAGAGTTCTTCGAACGCTTTCAAACGGAGCAGGAAAGGAATAAGACCTCTCGCTGCTTGATGTCAGAAGATCCCTGATATTTATTTGGAAAGATCTGGAGACTGGCAAATGGCAGAACAGTTACTAGTAACCAAGTCTACAATTGCTAGATGGATCAAACAAACCATTTCTAAAACTTACTGTACTAGGGGAGTATCTCCCCCAGAAGTTTCTGTTCACTCCACAAGGGCAATGGCCACGTCATGGGCAGAAAGGACAGGTGCTTCAATAGATGAAATTTGCAAAGCAGCTATGTGGTCATCGCCCCACACCTTCCTAAAACATTATAGACTTGATTTATTGTCGGCAAAGCATCAGGCCTTCGGTAGAGGATTACTACTTGCAGCATCCCACCCCTAAGGTATAATTACTTGCCTAATCTTCTCCACGTGGTCAAGCTGAAGGATGACTTAGAAAGAAAACACCGTTAGACTTACCAGTAACAGATTCCTTTAGGAATCCTTCAGCTTGACCGCTTATTACCTGCCCATATTCCAAGGGTAGGTGTCTGTTACTTTACTTTTACTGAGGAGGAGAGGAAGGGGTGGGGCTTTTAACCTCTGTTTCTGTTTTGTGTTTCCTCCCAGGGGGTGGAGCATAATATCTCCATTTGTATAAGCTGAAGGATTCCTAAAAAATCTGTTACCGGTAAGTCTAACGGTGTTTTTTTTTTTTGGTACTCCCTGTAAAATACCTTCGTTTTAGGCCATCTGGTGTCTGTCCTCTAACTGTAACCCATATGGCAGCAGCACCTCCCCCCCCCCCCTCCTGTTGGAAGGGTCCATACCTACAATACTAGAGAATTTTTCTACTCCACCTTCTATGTGAGGTTAGAGGACGAGCCTTGAAAGTTTTGCCTAAAGACCCATCTGTAAGAAAGAAGGCAAATATTCCAAGTATTTAAATCCTATTATACTTTCCGTACAATGTGCCTGGGGTATTTTCCTCTGGAAGTGGAAGTTCAAGTCCATCCCCCCAAAAATGGCTTGACCTTAGTGTGTTCTTGCCCAAAAGTGTGGGGGATGTCTGTAAACGTGTTTGTAAAAACAAAAAAAATAATAAAAATAAAGGAAACACACACAACACTTGTCTTTGTTAGAGAGGTCTTTCCAAGAACATACCACAAGGTTCCAAATTAGGAGATCATACTTTTGGGGTCTGTAAATCAAGCGTCCATGCTTGTCCCTGTATTAGAACATGGATTTTCAGAAGGAATAAACACCAGACAGCATGCAGACAGCGGTTCAGATTCATGAACTAAGTTTAATAGAAGTGTTTAGCAGTAAAAAATATAATACATATAATCACACTGGATAGGTCCCAATTTTGAACCTCAAGCTCCCAACACAACTGATACTTCAGGATGGAAACCCCAAGGTTTTTATTCTTGGTGTGCCACACACCCCGCTTCACTTCTTAAATATTCATCACTTCATGGGTTAATCCACCGCAGGTGAAGTAGTGCAGAGAGGAAGTCTTGTAACGAGCCCCCTTCCGGCCTACATATACCTGGTACCTCCCTTCAATCACCAGTATTTTTTCTCTCTGCTTGCTGACAAGTCAGAAGTTGGAAGTCTCCTGCTTACAGGTAGGCCGGGGTATTCTTACCCCGCCACCCCCCTTTTGGTCTATTTCTGCCCGGTTTGAGTATGTATACCTTTATGGTGCAATAGGAAGCCTCCCAGCCTTGGCTGCTCACCGGGCAAATGGTAGATGGCACTTTAAGTGCCTAGGAGCTTATCTCCTACCGCTCGACCTCATGCGTGGGGCAATGCGGCGAACCGGCATGGTGATCTGGAAATGGGATGCCCCTGTCCCGAGGGTCCCCGTAGCCCCTTTCTCTCCCGTTGGGGGGGTGGTGAGGGTGTGCTTTAGTATGTGTGTTTCACTGTATCACTGCATGTTAACATATATGTCATGATTATACATTCACTGTAGCATGTGTATATTTTGGGTCTGCTTTAGGGCAGCTTGCGCTGGGTATGGGCTGCCCACCTCTCTGGCAGTTGGTTGCTTGTGGCCCCCTCCCCCCTCTCCCCTCTCCTCGCCTGGCATTCATTGAGCTTTGTCAGCACATGCGGTTTTTACCCTCCCCCCTCCGCTGCCTGGACGCGCGTGCTGTGATCAGCTGTAAAGTGTTCCAGCTGATCAGCGTAGGGGGGGGGGGGCGGGCCCGCTGACGCGGCGCCGACGTCATGCGGCGTCAGCGGCGTCTGCGGCGGGCCCAGCGTCCCAGCTTCCTTCAAAACAGGAAGGCACGTGGGCGCACGGCCGCACTTTGTCTTCTGCCGGCTCATGGCTGCTGGCTGCAGGCTTACCGGCTGATTGCGGTACAGGTAAGCGGCCCCTCCCGTTGGGGCCGTTAAATGGCAGATATTGTTTAATAATACAGTGAGAAATCACTATTTATCAAGGGGGCGTCATTTAAGGGCACTTGGTGCCATACTTATATGTTATACACATGTGAAGGATCTGATGGTTGTTTTCTTGCCTTGCAGATCCTGGGATCCCTGCTTATGCTAGCCCTCCGGCTCTATGTGCCTGGCTAATTATTGGGATTGATTTGAATGTTTATATACATAGACTATATATAAGTATATATATATATATATATATAGTTTCTATTAAAGGGGACCTAAACTTAAAAAAAAAAATCCTCCCTTCCGGGACATTACTAAAATAAAGGGGGCATCCCGGGTCGGCTTATGCCTTAAAAGTCCCATTATTGCGAATACCATAAATCACCATATGGAGGCTTCCGTAGATTCCGGAAACGGTTCTGCTGTTCCGTTTGGGGGGTGCGTAGGTTGTGGGGTTCCACTCCCAGCTGATGATATCTTTATTTGCATCCCTTGTGCAAAACAGACTATTGCGCGCCAGTCCGTTGCTTCGGCTGCGGTGCCATCGCATCCTTCATCATCTCCTACCTCTCCATCCCTATTCCGGACCCCGCATGACACTGTCAAAAGTGGGGATTCGCATTCCGAGGCAGCAGCACAGCCCTGCCCCCGGAAAATGATGCCCGTTAAAGCAGCGTTTAAAACCGCTACAAAACGAAGGCACCTGACTCCGGTACCTTCGGCTCCACAGGACCAGTTTTGTGAACCTGTGGAATGGTCCGATGGATCCCCTGACGAGGATGAACTCAGATGAGCCGACAGGTCAGCATGTGGCTGATGAGATCGGCGATTGGTCAGAGGGGGTTGTTTTTGACACCCCCTCCATTCTGGCTCAAATGTTTAAAATTTTGAGTTTAGATACGCCTGAGGCGGCCGCCCCGCCTAAGGGTCAGTTATTTAAAGAGCCTCAGCCGAGTTTGGTTTTTCCCAGACAGCACCACTTTGAGAGGGTGGTTCTTAAGGAATGGGAACATCCCACACGGTTATCTGGAATTCCTTCCAGTTGGGGAAAGCGTTATCCTTTTCCACCAGAATTGGTGAGGCTGTGGTCTGTCCCTCCGGACGTCGATACCCCTGTACTAGGACTCTCCAGCTCGGCTATGGTACAATCTGCTGAGACCACTACCCCCAAAGATGGGGAAGATCGCAGGATTGACCAATACGCTCGACATGGTTTTATCTATTCCGGGTCAGCATTGCGCCCGGTATGTGCTTCAGCCCTTCTTCTATTGGCAATTAAGTCCCTAATTCAGGGGCTATATGAGGATCTTGATCCCGCTTGCAAACAGTTCACTGCACTTAAGCAGTGTGAATCTTTTGTGGCTTATGTCCTGGCCGCTCAGGACGATGCGCTGACTATGAGTAGCAAGGCGGCAGCTATGCTGGTGGCTATTCGCAGGTCAGTATGGCTGCGTCAGTGGTCAGCAGACACGGCTTCCAAAAAGGTACTCACAGCTCTCCCCTTTTTGGGGTTGCGTCTGTTTGGGGAGAAAATTGATTCAGTTGCAAAAGATGGTAAGATGCCACAACGCAAAAGGCCTCGTGGTCCCTTCAGGGGGACAAGTTCCGGTAGGCCTTCCCTTCAAAGGTTCGGAGCGGGCAAAGGTACGTCCTTTCCCGCTACCAGTGGCGCAGGTTGGACTCGGGGGAGGGGCCGTGGCCGGCCCACTCAGTCCTGGGGCACCAAGCCCAAGCCTGCTGATAAGCTCACTCAGCAATGAGGGGCTGCCCTCACCCGTGCGGGTGGGGGGACTATTGCGACACTTCTACCATTGGAACCTTGTGGTTCTAGGCAGATGGATCCAGGAGGTAGTGTCGACAGGTCACAACCTGGAATTCGAGTCTCACCCTCCCTCGCGGTCCATTCAGGGGTCGGTTCATCCCGGCCTGAACTCTCATCAAGACGGAGTGTGTCTTTCCTTTGCCCAAATTCACACAAGAACACTTCAGCTATTTCTGCTAGCGTGTTGGGTCCAGCAGCCTCTGTTGTTGGAGCAGTCCTTCCGATTGTCCTCCCGTGTACGGCAGTTCCTCCTGTGGTGATTGGTCTCGACCAATCTTGTACAGGGCAGGTCTTTCCTGACCCTCCCTTGGAGAGGTGTCACCACGGACACCAGTTTGTCGGGATGGGACAGATTCTGGAAGGAGCTGCGGCTTCAGGGGCAGTGGAGGCCCCACTTACCCATCAGAAAAATGTCCCTGATCCAGACATGGGCAGTGTTCCATGTTCCCTGTCTCTCGGCGGTTTACATTCCAGAGGTGATGGAACAGGTAGCGGACCGGTTGAGCAAGTGCTCTCCCCGTCTGGAAGAATAAGCTCTCCATCCTCGGGTGGTTCTCTTATTGTGTCTCCAATGGGAGACTCCGGAGCTGTTGGCCCCTCATCACTATCACAGGCTCCCGAGCTTCGTGTCACTCTCCCGGGATCCTCTGGCTCTGACAGTGGACGTCAGGTCCCTGAACTGAGAAGCTCTGGGATTTCTATACCTGTTTCCTCCGTGGCCCTTGCTGGGCAGAGTTCTTCAGAAGTTTGCTCTGGAAAGGGTGTACGCCGTTCTCATGGCCCCAAGGTGGCCAAAACGAATAAGGTTCGCAGACATCATTTGGCTGGCAGTGGACCAGTTCGTTCTGCCTCTTCGGCCCGATCTGCTCACTCAGGGTCAATTGTGTTACCCCAATTTACCAGCGCTGGGTTTGATGGCCTGGCTGCTGAAACCTCCATCCTGAAGGAGGAGGGTCTTTCTGATTCAGTCATTAAGACTCTGATCAGTGCCCGGAAGAAGTCTTCTTCCATCACCTACTATAGGACTTGGAAAGCCTATATCACTTGGTGTGAGATAAGATCTTTTCCTTGTAGGGTCCTTTCGGTCCCCAGGGTTCTGGAGTTTTTACAATCAGGGCTGGACTCTGGTCTCCAGCTAAGTACATTGAAAAGGCAGGTATCTGCCTTATCTGTCTTTTTTCAGAAGCGTGTTGCGCTTAAACCTTTAGTTAAAACTTTTTTCCAGGGGGTGACGCATGTGCGGCCTCCCAGGAAACCATTACTCCCTGTTTGGGATTTGAATTTGGTTCTTTCGGCTCTTCAGGCTCCTCCTTTTGAGCCTTTGCAAGATATTGCTTTGTCTACCCTGACTCAGAAGATTGTCTTCTTGGTAGCGATCACTTCTGTCCGGCGTGTCTCAGAATTGGCGGCCTTAACTATCCAGGCGCCTTACTTCGAGAGGCATCAGGATAAAGTGGTCTTTCGGTTCAAGCCAGACTTTCTTCCTAAGGTTGTTTCTGCTTTTCATTTGAACCAAGATATTGTTCTTCCCTCCTTGTGTCCTAATCCTAAGAATGACAAAGAGAGGGTTTTGCATTGTTTGGATGTAGTACGCTGTGTTAAGTACTACTTGATTATCACGTCTCCTTTCCGTAGGACGGATTCCTTTTTTGTTGTGCCCCATGGGCCTAAGAAGGGTTTGGCACCAGCCAAATCTGCCATTAGCAAGTGGATACGTCAGGCCGTTACTGCGGCCTATTCTGCTAAGGGAAGAGTTCCCCCTTTTCGTATTACTGCTCATTCCACTCGCGCTGTTGGGGCGTCTTGGGCTTTTCAGCACCAAGCTTCTGTTGAACAGGTTTGTAAGGCCGCCACCTGGTCTTCTGTTCACACTTTTTCTAAGTTTTACAAAGTCGATGTGCGGGCCTCAGCGGATGCTGTTTTTGGCCGCAAAGTTCTGCAGGCTGCAGTCATTTAAGTTATGCTTCACCTGGCCTTGAGATGCCCTTCCCTTGTGGACACTGCTTTTGGATGTCCCATGAAGTAATGAATATTTAAGAAGTGAAGCGGGGTGTGTGGCACACCAAGAATAATACCATTTTGTGAGTACTCACCTGAAAAATGGATATTGTTGGTGTGCCACACACCCCGCTTCACACCCGCCCTTTTCGGTATTACCGAAGCATTTATATGGTGAAGCCCTTTCTTATTTATATCAAAATTGATTTTGGAGGTTACTGGTGGAATACTGGTACCTTGTTTTACTGCTTTTTGAATATACTGGTGATTGAAGGGAGGTACCAGGTATATGTAGGCCGGAAGGGGGCTCGTTACAAGACTTCCTCTCTGCACTACGTCACCTGCGGTGGATTAACCCATGAAGTGATGAATATTTAAGAAGTGAAGCGGGGTGTGTGGCACACCAACAATATCCATTTTTCAGGTGAGTACTCACAAAATGGTATTTTTTGTCTTTCATGAATAATTTCTGGTAACACAGCTTGTTGTGGCTGCCTTCTGTCCCTTACAGAATTATGCTTGTTGTCCAAATTGTCCTTTTGAAATAAAACACTGCTTGCTTAGTTTGACATGATTATATCCCTCTGCTATGGGGAATATTTCTGAATGTTCAAATCCCATATACCAATAGTAATATGGTTGAAAAAAGAAGCTTTATCGTGCAGATTTAAGGACTTTTTAGCTTGACCTGTTTTATAATTTTGGTCCACTGTGCTCTCTTTTTTCTACTTTTTACAGCTAAACCTGTCAGAAAAAAAGAAGCAACTGACCAACCAGTTACAAGATGCTCAGGAATTGAAGGCGCACGTGACGCGCAGAGAGCAGTTGGTACTTGAGGCTGTATCCAAGTACCTGAACGAGGATCAACTCCAGGATTACCAACACTATGTCAGGATGACGTCTGCACTCATTGTGGAACAAAGAGAATTGGAGGATAAAATAAGACTGGGCGAAGAACAGCTAAGATGTCTTCGGGAAAGTCTTTAATGTTAATAACGAAAGTTGAAGTGTTTTAGTCCAAATTCTTTATTCTTACAAGGTTTTTCTATTATAGATGCCTATTAGTTGTGGGGCTAGGTTTAAATCTGGAATCAAGGATTTGTCAACTGGAAATTAGCGGGCAGTAGCCGGCATGTTACAACATTCCAATGTAGTTAATTGTTTGTAACTGGAACACTACAATACATCTCGTACCTGAACATATTCTCTCTGAAGTTACAAGTCTGCCATAGATTGCTTATTGGACTGGGATTTTAGAGATATTACTTCTAAAGCTATGCAAAACCATATGTAAAAATCTATCGGTCCCCTTTTATCCTTTTCATGCTGTGTACTGCAGCAGTATGTGTTATGTATGCATTTCATCCATACTTTTGTAATGATAAAGAAAAAAAGTATATGTACAATGCATACATAAAACATTGGAAGCTTTTGTCTCCTTTCAGGGAAGATAATTATGTGCCTTACTATTCTTTTATATTCCTAGTTTTGTAAACATTTTATTTTGGCCTTAAATGGCCATGTACATGTTTTGGTAGTTATGTACTACTCGTAAAAAGGGGTTACAAAAATATTCTAAATTATACCTGACTGAGAACCTATATGTTGCTAATATTAGGACTTGGCAAAACCTTTTTGGTTTTTTTGGTGATCCAACATTTGTGTTGGGGAAGATTTCTGCCAATTGAATAAAGCAAGGTGAAGATTGTGGAACATGGGAAAGTACAGGAATTAGAAAGCAATCAAATTTAGTTATATGGGACTATAAAGTGTTTTTAAATACTTACTTTAAGTAATGCACTAAATAATCCCACATGTATTTTTATTAAGGCCCTTTCACATTGTATGATTGGGACTTATGTTTCCCAGGTGCTAGAGATTGCACATGCAATTGCTATTTGATAATGAGCACTGTTGCTGCAGAAACCCTGCGTGCAGGGCAAATGCAATTACCCCGCAAATGTGTGAAAGGGTCCATAGTTTCCTATGGGCAGCGCTTTCATAGCATTTATGGGGTGATCGCAAGTGGATCACAATTGCCCCAGTGTGATGGAAGTTTAAAAAATCATCCTAATTGCAGATCTTCAGGTTATTGCTTTATAAAAAAATTAGCAAAATGCAAAAAAGACTAAACCCTTTAGAAGACACTTTAGCACTAGTAACCTCATGATGTTTAAAGTTTTATATTTATAATGTTGTTTTACAATCTTTTATGTGTTATTAATAAGATTACAATGGCACACCATATAATTATTGTTTTTCCCCCATCCTATTTTAGTAAAAACATTGTTGTTCTTTGAGCCATCATGTTTTTTTATGTTAAACTCAGGGGCCAAGCCAAAGGGAAGGGAGTAAATATATTTGCTCCTAAATTAAAAACCAAATTACACCAATTTAAAATGAAAAATTTCGCTTTTAATATATGTATATGTATTTTTGCACATTTGGCAACCCTTTTGTGGCTATAGGTTAGTAGTTATATGCACTACAATAATCGTTATTGGATGCTTATTTTTATATTTGGTTACCCTCTTTAGTAAATGAGCTGTGACCTTAAAGTATGCGGCGTATTTATAAAAAGAAAACAGAAAATGTGATATAGCTTTGTAACAAATAACACATGCTAATTTTTATTTTATTGTGATTATCTTTCAAAACCTTGCTCCTATTGGACACCATGTTGCCAGTAATGTATGTATTGGATATCCAAAAAAATATATCCTTTTACTTCCATTTTTGGCTCACTGTCTATTTTATACATCTACAGTGATCTTCGTTTAATTGAAGGCCATATATTAAAGGGACGCCTGAAATGCAGCTTTCATTTCGCCTACAATTTCACCTACCATTAATTGTAATCCTGACATATTAGTTTTACAGGTTTAGAATTACAAAAACATCAATATGGATTGCCTTCATATCTGCAGAGGAGATGCCACAAGACATAGACGAGAACACAACACATATAGATAGCCTGGATCGGGCTTCCCTGCTGAGCATTGCCACCGCTATGAAAAGGAAAAAAAACAAGCCACTTGGGTACTCGTATGTTCTGGGATACTTCTATGGCTGATGTAGGGCAGTCTATCAGCTTGCAAGGCCAGCACCGACCATTCTGCTAGGTTGCTTGTGGTCACCAGAAGAGGTGAGTATCTGGGTGGACTTTTATAGTGGAGGCGATGCACAGTGGGAAAGCCCAGTCTGGGCTGCCCTGCTGCTATATAATAAAGATGGATCATTTCTGACCATAGTTGCTCTTTAAATTGGCTTTGTCAGTTCTGCATTTGTACAAAAAATTCATTAGGCATTATATATGGGCATCAGCAATGGAGGTGTCCCTTTGTCTAAAAGGGGAGTTGGTCCTCTTTACAATGCACATGCTACTTGAGTGGCCTTTGCAGCAATTTACTTAAAGTGGACCAGGATTTTGACTATCCTGGGTATTGTCCACTTCCGCGAGGCACCCTGATCGTGGGTGCCCCGCTGTGTGAAAGCCCCGAAAACTCACCTGACCCCGCTCCCATGTGACTCGCTCGTCCAATCGCCGCCGCCGGACAAGGAGAGGCAGCACCGGACAAGCTGAGCGCGGGCCGCCGCCTCCTCCCGCGCGTCCCTCTTACAGGGAGCGCACCCGCGCCGGCCATTCACCAACGGGGTGCCCCGCAGTCAGGGAGCTGATCGGTCCGGGAATCTTATAGATTCCCGGGCCGATCAGGGGAGGGTGTTGGTCCACTTTAAAAAAAATCACCATGGTGTCATCCAGCTTTCTTTCTGGTATATTTTGAAGCTGCCTTACCTACCCCCAAACCATTTTTAGTACATTTATAGAAAGGCAGTGATGCAGGAGGCTGGAGACTGATGGATATAACATTATGTAAACTGAGCATACCGAACAAAGTGACAGTTTCCTCTAGGCAAGAATAATACTTGCCTGATCTCCCACAGGATTCATCTATTGCAACCTCCCTAACACAATCTAGCTGGTTCCTGTGTTGTCTGCTCCAGTGCTGACAGCATGCTCCCCGCCCAGCTTTAGTGCACATGAGAGCATCTACTAGTGAAAATCGTATCCTCTGGTGCACATCAGGGGGAAAACGTCACAAAGCGGGCCAGTGCACCGTCACCACTAAAAAATGATTGCGTAAGACTGTGATAGAGTCTGCCGGAGGTCATGTACAATTAGACTTTAACTGGAGTTAAACATACATAAAATTAGCTTTTCCTTCCCTGGAATAACCACCCTCTTCCATTTGCTTAACTGTATGTCCACATGCAAACGTTTTTTTAAATACAACCTTTTTGACCAAAAAGCTACCATTTTGAATATAGAAAAAGATGCTCCAAACAGATTGTTTACCAATAATAAAGATATAGACAAGAAATATCCTTTATGAAGAAGGTCCACATTCACATTAGACCAATAATCATGGTGTCCTAGGGGCACCAGGCTTCCCTGCCCTACCTTTCACACACTCCTGCAGGATTAACCTCACTCCCACAGCCTTGGTATCTGAAACTGGGGGTCACACATTTGATTTCCAGTCCCAAGGGGAGAAAGGAGTCCGAGTACAAAATCAAACTGGGGGGGGCCCAATATTCGCTGCCAAAACCCAGAAGTTCAACAACTGAATACATATACCTGGGTTGCAGGAATGTGATGTGCATTGTGGGAGTGGGTAAAAGCCAAGCGGAGGAGCCTTGTGCCTCTGATCAGTGGTCTGATAGGAAACTCCACTTTCCTTTTAACGTTTTTTTTCTTTTTTTTTTTTTTTTTGCCAAAATAATGTCCTCAAGGTGCTCAGCTAATGTAGTATTTTCAATGATTTTTTCTTATGTTAGAAATCAGGGTTTTATCTGCTGTGCAAGTACAGAAGATGTGAGTCCTGTACACACAGAACAGAACCTTTGTGTACAGGACTTTTCTCTCTTCTTGAAGATCTTGGTGTACAGACTTGGTTTAGGTTGTCAAAAGCAACAGATTGCAGAGGGTGAAAATTGCTTTCATTAAACACACATTTGCTAATATTATAAAATATAAAAAATACTATACTATATATCAGCTCAGCACCTTGAGCACATCTTTTGGCTCAAAAAAACACTTTCAAAAATTCCATCAAAAGTAGACTTGCCCTTTAAGCCTGTCTGTCACAGGAGAATTCTGGAGATTGCCTTTAGTACATCTGCATTTGCCTGCCTGATGCGCTGCTTTGCCAGCATCATTACCCAGTTAGCTTCTGGCCTGAAACAATATTGCTGCTAATTGCCTGGAGTCAGAACTCCTTCTCCGCACACCTGCTGCTGCCAGCGGCTTAGTGTGCATTGGGATGGGTGAGGCAGCGTGTTAGATGATGCAATGATATTATGTAGAAGAATATTAGCAGTTACAGCTCCCGTATTGGCTGGTTTTCTCTCATTTTCATGTAGTAGGTGTAAGGAAATCAAGCGTATCCCAGACATTCCCACAATGTCTTACAAAATTACAGCTAAAATAAATATAAAATCAGGCTATTGTATTTTTTATTCTGCACAACAAACCAGCATGTAATGGAAAAGGTGTCAAAACTTCCATTGTCAAATGGAAGGAGAGTTAAAACACTAGAATCGCCATAAAAGGGTTGTTAATATGTTTCCGCTTTAAACCTAATCAGTATAACTTTGGCACAAAGATAAAAAAAAATGAAGTATTAATGTTTTGTAATATGTTTGTATGGCAATCAATGTTATAACTAGGAGCATGATCTCCTATATGTATAATGGGTGTCCCATTCATTTTTATAATTATCTTAATATGGGATAACCTCTGCACTATGTTAAATATATTGGTGCTATCTTTAAACCATTTGGTGTTGTGTGTTTATTTTCTGTCATTGATTTCACGGTGCACTTTCATTTGCTATTATATAATTTTTGTTTTGCTGCAATTGGGCTACTGCACAGTATACACAATGGTCTATTTTCATGCATCAAAGCATGCATTGAAAGTGGAGAAAATTGTGTACAGATAAAAAAAAAATGACCTTTAAACTATTTTTGGTTACATTATGCCACCTCTTACAATATTTCTGCAGCCTCTACTTTTACATGTATTTTTATGCAGATCCTGTATGCTGTATTTTGTATAAGGCAAACTTCTTAGGAATGTAAAATAAACATTTGTGTTAGGATCAATTCCCCCATACCCCTAATTCAATTATCAGCATGCTGTTTCCCCTTCTCTTATATTCATTTGGCTATGTGTTGCTATAGTGGTAGTAGTTCCCAGCCCTGAGTTAAGCCCTTAGTATAGCTTTTGCTTACATATTCCCATATTAAGGCCAGGTGATGCAAATGTCAAGACTTTAAATACCCCTCTAACCTTGTCCCAAAACACAGCATTCTGCCTAACACTAAAATATAAAATGGTTCAGGCCCACACAGCAGAGGCTAGCAGAGCAGTTTCATGTTGCTTCTTGAGCACATGCATGGGCCGCATTCCCACTATAACTTTAGCTGAGGTAAGGGGTGCGTCCAGCAGCGCAAGCTGTATTCAACTTTCCTAGCTGATCTGACATCAGGATTGATAAGAATGGTATGGATGGAGCATGACCACTGACTTACCAGCGACCCATGCATGTGCAGTGGGTTGTCTGGATATTCTCGCAGAGGAACATCCCAAACTGAGAGATGCCCTACTGCAGAGAAACACCCGGGGGAGTGAAAATCCTGGGTGCTGTTGCTCGTAGGATTAGAGTTGCTCGTAGGTTTGCTGGAAAGGCAAATCAGGACCCTCGCTTGACTGAAAAAGACTGGAGTTGGGGTACGTTGTTCTGCAACACCTGCACAAACATGGCCTTCATAGAAGTGTCATCAGTAGTAAACCTCTTCTGCATCCTTAACATAAAATTCAGCATCAGAGCTTTACCATGATACATGTAACCTTAACTTACAAACTTACTTTGTCCAACACAGGTTGATTCAAGATGCTGCAAGTGAAGCACTGCTGCAAAATAGGGCTTCTACATTTCTTAATTAAAGCAGCCTGGAAGTCTAAAATATGTATATTCTAAGTATACAGTACGTCCTGCTCCAGATATAATACTTACACTTGGGTAATCCTCCGCCAGATGGCGCTGTGCACTGCAGACATGCAAAAACAGGCTCCTCCCGGCCCTTCATATACCCAGGGACCTCCCACAAATCCCCAGATTTCTCTGCAGTGCCGACTGCGAAGACATGAAGTATCACTCTCTCGCATGTGAGCGGGGCTATTACAACCTGCGGCCCTGTTGGACTATTCCCACCCGTCCTTCGTTTGATGTGCCTCCCAGCCTGGGCTGCGCTGGTCGGGTGAAGGTAGGCAGCACCATGCGTGCTTATGGAGCCATGCTCCACCGCAGTCCCCCACCATAGGGTAGGCGGTTTAGGCTGATGGTGAGCCTCTAGTGGATGCCCCTCCCGCATTATTGCCCCGTGTAGCGGTGGGCCCTATCCAAAGGGTCGCCATCCTCCCTCGTTTCCCCTCGTAGATCGGGGGGAAAGAAAGGGGGGGGTGTGTGTGTGTGGCGGTCTCAAGTGTACTGCGATTACACGATTATGGCCTTAGTATTGTCCTTGACTTGTAACTTGGTGTCAGAGCCGCGCTGTTTGCTTTTTTATTGTTATCTGCCGCTCGTCTCTTTCCTTACTTGATGTGCTGCGCCGGGCGGCGGCGTGGCCCCCAGACGCTGCGGCGTCTCCATTGGCAAAAATCATCTATGCTATGTGTCATACACTCTGCTTCTCTTTACAATATTGACCCCAGACACTGACCCCAGACGCTGCGGCGTCTCCATTGGCAAAAATCATCTATGCTATGTGTGTCATACACTCTGCTTCTCTTTACAATATTGACTACTGCCTGGTTTGGCGCGCTCCGCGTCACGCCCCCGCTCTGGCCCGCCCTTCGAGGTTCGCTTGGCGCCATTTTGATGATAGTCGCGCGCACGCGTGGTTACGGCCCTCCTCTTACCTTGGTCTGTAAGTGCCCTCACGGGCGATTTTCATGATTCTTATTACTGCACATGGCTCTGACACCATTTATTCCCATTATGTCTTTCAGACAGTTGAATCCAGTGGCTTCCCCGGCCTGGGTTAAATTATAGCGGGCCTTGTAAAATTCTCCCACCTTCCTAGCGGGTCTTTGGGGCATCCAGGGTTGCGTAAATCCCTGCTGGCATATTGTGCCTAGATAATCACCATATGGAGTCATCTCAGAAATGTGACCGGGGTCCCTCTGGGACAAGACCGGCTGTGTATAGCGTGTGGTCAACCCCATGCTGATGCTGACAGGGCACGGGTCTGTACCGAGCAAGCACTGGCCCTGCAATCAGGCTTGCCAGTGGCTGCACCTCGTTTCAATACATTTGTTTCCCCATGCTTAATTCTCACTCCTGCTGAGTCGCATACAAGTGGGGATTTGCAGCCTTCTGTATCTTCCAGCCTGCCTACGGCTGATCAGATTATGGCGAGGTTGTCAGGGCGCAGGGGCCCTGGTAAGAAGTGGCCCTTGACGCCTCCTGTTTTCTGTTGTCCTATGGGAACTGAGGAGTTGACTACTCCGTGTGACTATACCCCTTCTGATGAAGGAGAGCTGGTCTCTGACTCAGGCTCATCTGATGAGAAGCCAATGAGTCATGGCGACTCTGGCCCTGAATACTGGGGCCAGTGTGAGATTTGTTGGTTAGGGTCTTTAAGGTCCTGTCTATCTCTCTCCCTGGTGACGCCTCACAAGCCGAGAGGGGAGCGTTTCCATACAGCGACAGCACGCTTGGAATTTCTATAGCAGGCTCGTTTCCATGCTCTTGTACTCAAGGAATGGGATTTCCCCAGTAAATTCCAGGGGTCCCAGGGGACTGGGATAGGAAATACCCCTTGTTCCCCCTGAGGTGGTCAATTGTTAGTCATCACCCCCCGTGGTGGATGCGCAGATCGTAGGGGTTTCTAACCCCCCCCCCCTTTTATTACAGCCCCTGCTTATAGTACCCTTCGGGGTGCTGAGGACCGGCGCATTGACCTGTGGCCTCCCACGCTTTTTCTTGTACAGGGACGGCACTGCGCCCAGTCTGTGCCGCGGTCATCACTGCAGTGGCCGCTAGAACCCTCATCAGAAAGATGCTTGATCATCACCCTGAGTATCTCCCCTGGGATGCGTTTCATGCACTCTCCAGTTGTGATGTATTTGTAAAATTTATCCTATTAGTACTGGATGACACCATTAGAATGTGTGCAAGGACTTCTGCCCTTGTGGTGGCTATACATCGCTTGGTTTGGCTGCGACAGTGGGGTACTGACGATGATGCTAAGAAGACTCTTACTGGGCTTCCCTTTAGAGAGCAACGCCTGTTTGGGGCCGTCTGGAGCTGTTGGTAAATAAGGGCAATTCACCCCAACGTAGGCGGCCGTCCCGGCCCCTCGGGGCAGGGTAACCCCTCCCCCTCCCTACCATAGTGTAAAACAAGAACCAGGGGTGTCCTTCCTGGGGGCTCGTGCAGATTCCTGCCCCAGGAGCGGCATATAATGCCCTGGCCCCTCTGGCGGGGCTAAGCCTAAGTCTTCCACCAACATCCCCTCAAGCATGTTGGGGCGCCCTTGCCCGTCTGGGTGAGGGGACGACTGCGGCACCTTGCTCATGCCAGGAGGTATCACGCCTCAGACTGGTGGATTCAGGAGGTAGTGCCCTCCGAGCTACTAGATAGAGTTTGCTGCGCGGCCTCCCCCAAGATTATTGGGTCCCGGGTGCTCCTGGTCCCTGCCTCTGGCCTGCGGGGTCTGGGGGTCTCTTTAAGAAGCAGGGGCCGATACACTAACCTTTCCACAGTTCCCCAAAAAAGGATGGGTCAGTCTGGCCCAATCTGGTCTCACAGATTTTCAGCAATTCGTCAATTACAGGCGGTTTCTGCAATGGAAACACTGCGCTCGGCCATCGGCTCCTTGCGCGTCGGGGGCTTCTTGTCGTCTGTGGAGCTCAATGCTGCTTATTTTTACTTCCCTGTGTCATCTGGACACCGAGGTTCTTCAGATTCGTGTTGGTTGACCAACACTGATAATCGTGACCTTGTCATCTGGCCTCTCTTCAGCTCCCAGAGTGCTCACCAAGGTGCTGACGGGGGTGTGGTTTCTCATGAGACCAAAGGGCGTCCGCGTGATGACCTAACTGGACGTCCTTATCACTTCCCAGTCTCTACGTTTGGCTATGTTGGATACTCGGCTGGAGGGTGTCCATTTGGGAGTAATTTGGAGGGGTGATCAAACACCCCAAGTCCTTATTGTCCCCTTCATTGGTAACTCCATTCCTATCAATGAATTTTATACAGTTCAAGCAAGGATCTTCCTTCCTCAGCAATAAAGTGGACAATCTGGTTGTATGGGCTCAGTGCCTCTTAGCTGTCCCCGTCCCTCCACCAGGCAGGGGATGCAGCTGGTGGGCCCGCTGGTGGCGTACTCCGAAGAGGCCCCTTATGCTCAGTCCCCCCTGGGACCTTTTGCAACTTCTCCGATTTTTCCTACGGGAAAAGGACCCAGCATCCCTGGAGCAGGGTATGTGTGCCTTCCTCCCTGGTGAGGAGGTCCCTCTTGTAGTGGATGAACTCAAGGAACCTGCCTGAGGGCAGTCCCTTCTTGCCCTTTCCTGGGTGGACAGTCACCATGGATGCCAATCTATCAGGTTGAGGGGGGTCTTCTTCGGGAAGTCTCTACGGTTCCAGGGGAGATAGGGCCCTCAGGAGGCCTATACACCTATCACTGTTTGAATCTCTGAGCGTTCAAGTTGCCTACTCCTCTTCAGGGCCTGCCTGTTTGGGGGAGCTAGGCCTAGCTGATGGCCTTGGCCTACATTGAATATTCAGAGAGGGACCCGGTGCAGGAGGGTCCTCCGGGAAGTGTCTCCGACCCTGGTCTGGGTGGTGGACAATGTTCCCTGCATATTAGTGGTATTCGCTCCGGTGGAGGTCCCTCTGCGACAGGATGTGCTAATCCTTGTGTCACTATGAGGTCCAACCAGTGTGGATCTGTGTGTGCCCCGTCACTATCACAAGCTCTCGGCCCTTGTTTCCCTGTCCCAGGATTCTCTGGCCGTGGTCATGATGATTTAGTAATGTTATGATCCATGCCTCCTGCTAGGCAGGGTTCTGTGCAAAATTGCTCTGGAAGGGGGGACCAGTGGTTCTGGTGGCCCAGTGGAGTGTGGTTCGCAGACGTGGTACTGAGGACAGTAGATCTGTGCGTTCTGCCAGGAGTGCCAGCTCTGCTCACTCAGGGCCCCTTTACATCACCCCGATCTACAGACTCTGGCCTAGACGGCCTGACTTGCCATCTTGATGGAGACAGGCTTATCTGTCTTTGGTGATTGAGACTATGGGAAGACTAGGGGTAAGCTTCTTCCTCTTCTTCCATCTATTATAGGGTATGCGTACCCATATTGATTGGTGTGAGTCTAGGTCTCTTCCCTGTCGGGCGTTCTCTGTTCCCAGGGTTTTTGAGTTATTACAGCATGGGTTGGAGTTGGAATTCTCCAACTCAGTACTCGGAAGGGTCAGGTGCTGCCCTGTCCGACTTCCTGTAGAAGGCTTTGGTTCAGTTTCCTTAGTTAAGGCTTCTTTCAGGGGGTTACTCATGTGCGTCCCCCACGTAATTCTATGTTCCCTGTTGGGATTTGAATTTATTCTGCTTGCCTTGCGGGGTGTTCCCTTGGACCTATTCCGGATGCTGTCTGACTGTTCTTACCCTCAAGTTGTCCTTCTAGGGACTGTTACTTCAGTCAGCCGTGTGCCTGAGCGGGCGGCTCTGTTTAGCTAGCCCTCATTCATAGATATATACACCAAGATGAGGTGGTGTCTTATGCTCATGTATTCAAGACTTTGTCTTTCTTCTGGGCCTTATTCCTAGTATCGCTGAGAAAAGGGGGTCTACATTCCCTCAACAGGTGTTGGACGTGTTTTTCCTGAATTGTCTCTCGTCCCTTAGGGGGACTGTTGTTCACAGAATTGTATTATTTCTTTTTTTACCTCAAAGCATAAAAAAAAAAAAAAATGCAGTTATTAAGCATGCAAACCGCTGCATGCTTATTAGTTACCTACTTGCCTTTCTCAGCTGCTGGCTCCAGATCGCCTCGCTCTTGCGCTGCCATTTTGCTACACCCGGCCCCTTACAGAGTGCGGCCAGCTTATTCACTACACTGAGAGGCAGAGGTGAGATGAGCGGGTGTGGCAGCGCGGGACGTCAGGGAAAGCTGCGGACTGCTGGCCTGTCACCGGTCAGTGATCTGCAGTTTCATATGGGCTTATGCAGCACGATTTACCGCACATGAACCCGGAAGAGGCTGGCAAAAGCAGCAGCACAGCCGACAGGCAGTTGTACGCTGCGAGAGAATCTGGACCTGCGTCCTTTGGCCTTTTTTTTTTTCTCTAACTTTTGGTCCACTTTAAAGGGAAATTAAAGAGTTCTATAAATGTTTTTCTATAGTGAAAGGAGCGTGTTTTATTTAATTTAATGGCCGAAGCACCGACCACATAACACTTTGGGTTTGCCCAAAATCTATCCTAAATGAACTGAATTGCAAAGTTTTTGATAAATTTGACTTTAGAGTGAACTAAATACTGTATATAGGCCTTTTGCCCACTTAGAACGGTTCCCATTCAGTTTTTGGGACACCCCCGAAGTGGGTACGGCTACTTAAACCCCCATCCCGTGCCACATTGTGGCCTAGTTCCAGGATCCTACAGTGGCCAGATGTGTCATCTAGCAGAGCAGAAGCAATTCTGCTCGTTCGGCACCCCCCATCCTGCCATGTGGAGAAGATCGGGCCCGGGGTGCAGCTATTCTGTTAAATTCTGCATTTGATTGCCTTGGGATTCCAAAACAAGTTATGTAGTAGCACAGGCCGAGGCTTTTCTGTAAGATACACCCTGCCAGGGGGAAATCCTTATTTGGGGAACATTCTAAATGGGCCAAAGGTATCGAGCCTACAAGGAAAACCATCCTGTTTGACCCCTTTTTTTTTTTTTTTTTTTTTTTTTAATAGCCTGCCTTTCAGCAGTTTCTGCTGCAGCCAACGATGAAATGGTAAATGGTCTCCTGCGTATTCTTTTCTCCTGTGTTCTCATAGCTCCTGTGGCTGCAAGGGCTATGGTCTGGTCTACAGAGGAGTGAGATAATTTTGCGCTCCTCCTGTTCCGCCCTTGCTTTATGACTACTCTGGGTTTTTGCTACACAACCCACCTCTGGTAACCAGGGTGGGTAAAATAATTGGGGCAAGTCCATCTCTACAGGTCTTAACACTGCAGACTCCATTAAACATTTTATGGCTCTGATACTTTCCTCTTTAAAGTATTTAATAATGCTAGTAAAATGCTGCTAAAATGATGGCAGCTACTGTCATTATAAGACGGTTTCTTTGTCTTAAGGAGGACCAAAACCCCCAAACCAGTGATTTTAACTAACCCCCCCCCCCCCCCAGTTTCTCTGAAGGATTGCCAGCTTGGTAAGCAAACCCAATCGGCAATATTAGCTGAAAATGTTAGCGAGTGTCTAGAAAAGCTTAATGTAGGGCTGGCCACTCCCCACCAGGATGCTGAAGAAGCCTGCATGTACCTACAAGACTTCCTTTAAATAGTAGCAACACTGGATAGACACTCGTCTGCTGGCTTTTGTCGCTGGTTTGGAGAGCTCATGTCCAAGACACCTGGGTAAGGGGCCTCAAAAATATTTTGCTGCTGCAGGGAAAAACAGCCGATGTGCCTTTTCATAATGACCATTACCAATGGTAAGGAAGTAGACATATTCTTGGTGTGCCACACACCCCGCTTCACTTTTAAATATTCTTCACTTATTGGGTTAACTCACCGCCAGGTGACGCTGTGCAGAGAGGAAGTCTTGTAACGAGCCCCCTTCCGGCCTATATATACCCTTCAATTACCAGTATTTTTCTCTCTGCTTGACGACGAGACAGAAGATTGAAGTCTCCTGCTTACAGGTAGCCGGGGTCTTACCCCGGCACCCCCCTTTTGGTCTATTTCTGCCCGGTTTGAGTGTTTATACCTTGATGGTGGAATGGAAGCCTCCCAGCCTAGGCTGCTCACTGGGCAAATGGTAGATGGCACTATAGGTGCCTAGGAGCTTATCTCCTCCGCTCGACCCCCTCTTTTGGGGGCAATGCGGCTATCCGGCATGGTGATCCGGAAATGGGATGCCCCTGTCCTGAGGGTCCCCGTAGCCCCTTGCTCTCCCGTTACGGTCCCTTCTCCCTTCACTATAGGGGGAGGGGGGGGGGGGTTAGAGGGTTGTATATTATGTATTTGTTTCACAGTATAACTTTATTATAAACATGTGTGTTTTTACTTTATGCATTGAGCAGACTGCACAGCATGTGCACTCTTTTCCCTTTCGGCCAGGTCTGTTTTTTATAGTCCTGGCCGGTTGGTGTTTAGGTCAGCTTGGGGGCGGTTGGGCGGACCGCGCTGGGCAGGTTGGTTTACCGCCTGAGTTTCCACAGCCCCCTCCCGCATCTCCCCTTCCCCGCTGGTCTCCCTGCGGCCACTATATGACAGGTTTTCTGTTGTATGGCTGCGCTATGCTGTTTCCTCTCCTCCTCCTCCCCTCTCTTTCATCTCCCCCCTCCGCTGCCTCCTGCCTGGTGTGCGCGTGTAGCGGCTCATCTGGTGTCAATTCCCAGATGATTTGGCCGCACTGCTCGAGCTTAGGGGGTGGGTCCCGGTGACGCGGCGACGGGGGCGTGGCGCCGGCGGTAGCGTCATGCGGCCGGCCCCAGCTTCACTTCCTTTCTTTCAAAGTTTAAAGGGAAGTCACGTGGGGGGGGGCACTTGGTTATGTTTTCCTGTGCTGCTGCTGCTTCGTCCTTCCGGTTGCTGCTCTCGGTCCTTTCAGGTAAGCGGCCCCACCCTGGTGGGGCCGTTGAGTGGGAGTTTGATATCTTTGATATATAGATATGGGGGTGAGTGTTTTTTGTTAAGGAGGCATCATGTTTTGAATTTATTTAGGGGCAGGGTTTTTTTGGTCTTTTCTTGCTCATTTAAAGGCACTTTGGTGCCATGCATACATTGCTTTGGTTTGTTACACGCATGTGGGGATCTGATTGTGGTCTTTTCTTTTCCTTACAGATCCCGGGATCCCTGTTTATGGTGGCCCTCCGGCTCTATGTTACTTGGCTAGTCTTTCTTTTAAAAAAAAAAAAAAAAAAAAAGATTATTGGGATATTTTTATATTAAGAATATACATATATAATCTATATATATAGATTATTAAGGGGGACCTTCCTTTTCAAAAAAAAAAAAATCCTCCCTTCCGGGACATTTACAAATAAGGGGGCATCCCGGGTTGGCTTATGCCTCAGCCCAAATAAATTGCGAATACCATAAATCACCATATGGAGGCTTCCGTTATTGCCGGAAACGGTTCTTCTGAGCCATTCGGGGGGTGCATAAGTTGTGGGGCTCTGCTCCCAGCTGATGATGTCTTTATTTGCATCCCTTGTGCAAAGCAGAGCATTGCGCGTCAGTCTGTTGCTTCGGCTGCTGGCCCGTCGCAACCTTCATCATCTCCTACCTCTCCCTCCCTGTTCCGGACCCCGCATGACACGGTCAAAAGTGGGGATTCGCAGTCCGAGGTGGCGGCACGGTCGGCCAGCCCCCGGAAAGTAGTGCCCGTTAAAGCAGGGTTAAAGGCCGCTGCAAAACGGAGGCACCTGACTCCGGTACCTTCGGCTCCACAGGACGAGTTATGTGAGCCTGTGGAATGGTCCGATGGATCCCCGGACGAGGAAGAATTCCTGTTGGAGTCAGATGAGCCTGCAGATCAGCTTGAGGCTGATGCGATTGGCGATTGGTCGGCGGGGGTTGCTTTTGACACCCCCTCCATTCTGGCTCAAATGTTTAAAATTTTGAATTTAGATCCGCCTGAGGCTGTCACCCTGCCAAAGGGTCAGTTGTTTAAAGAGCCTCAGCCGCGTTGGGTTTTTCCCAGACAGCACTACTTTGAGAGGGTGGTCCTTAAGGAATGGGAACATCCCACGCGGTTATCTGGAATCCCTTCCAGTTGGGAAAAGCGTTATCCTTTTCCGCCAGAGTTGGTGAAGCTTTGGTCTGTCCCTCCTGACGTCGATACCCCTGTGCTAGGGCTCTCCAGCACGGCTATGGTACAGTCTGCTGAGACCGCTGTCCCTAAAGATGGGGAAGATCGTCGGATTGACCAATACGCTCGCCATGGTTTTATTTATTCCGGGTCAGCGTTGCGCCCGGTGTGTGCTTCAGCCCTTCTTCTATTGGCGATTAGGTCTTTAATTCAGGGGCTATATGAGGATCTCAATCCCGCTTGTAAAGAGTTTACTGCGCTTAAGCAGTGTGAATCTTTTGTGTCCTATGTCCTATCCGCTCAGGACGATGCAAGGCAGCAGCTATGCTGGTGGCTATTCGCCGGTCAGTATGGCTGCGTCAGTGGTCGGCGGACGCGGTTTCTAAAAAGGTGCTCACAGCTCTCCCCTTTTTGGGGTTGAGTCTATTTGGGGAAAAAAATTGATTCAGTCGCAAAGGGTGGTAAGATGCCACAACGCAAGAGGCCTCGTGGTCCCTTTAGGGGGGCAGGTTCCGGTAGGCCTTCCTTTCGAGGATTCAGAGCGGGTAGGGGGGCTTCCTTTCCCGCTACCAGAGGTGCAGGTTGGACTCGGGGGAGGGGCCGTGGCCGGCCCACTCAGTCCTGGGGCACCAAGCCCAAGCCTGCTGATAAGCCCGCTCAGCAATGAGGGGCTGCCCTCACCCGTGCGGGTGGGGGGACTATTGCGACACTTCTCCCAGGTTTGGAACCAAGAGGTTCCAGGCAGATGGATCCAGGAAGTAGTGTCGTCCGGTTACGACCTGGAATTCGAGTCTCGCCCTCCTTCACGGTTCTTTCGGTCTCGGGTGCCCATCGATCCTTTGGCCACGCAGGGGCTCCTGGCGTTGGTAAGGAATCTGTTAGAGATGGCGGTCATCCGGCCGGTGCCGCGCTTAGAGATGGGCCTCGGTTTCTACTCCAATCTTTTCGCAGTCCCCAAGAAAGATGGGTCAGTTCGTCCCGGCCTGGACTCTCATCAACACAGAGTGTTTCTTCCTTTTGCTCAAATTCACACGAGAACGCTTCAGCTTTTTCTGTCAGCGTCTTGGGACCAGCAGCCTCGGTCGCTGGATCAGTCCTTCCAGTTGTCCTCCCGGGTCCGGCAGTCCCTCCTGTGGTGGTTGGTCTCGACCAATCTTGTGTAGGGCAGGTCTTTCCTGACCCCCCTTTGGGAAATTGTCACCACGGATGCCAGTCTGTCGGGATGGGGCGGTTTCTGGAAGGAGCTGCAGTTTCAGGGGCAGTGGGGACCTCAGGAGGCCCACTTACCCACCAATATTCTGGAACTGAGAACCATCCATCGGGTGCTTGCTCTCCTTCCGGTCCAGGTGCGTTCAGACAATCAAACAGCGGTTGCTTACATCAGTCATCAGGGAGGGACTCGCAGTCTGAGTGCTCTCAGAGAAGTGTCCCTGATCCTGACCTGGGCGGAGGCCCATGTTCCTTGTCTCTCGGCGGTATACATTCCAGGGGTGAAGAACCAGGTAGCGGACCGGTTGAGCAGGGGCTTTCCCCGTCTGGGAGAATGGGCTCTCCATCCTCGGGTGTTTTCGCTCACTGTGTCTCCGATGGGGGACCCCGGAGGTGGACCCGTTTGCCTCTCGTCACAATCACAGGCTCCCGAACTTCGTGTCGCTCTCCCAGGATCCTCTGGCTCTGGCAGTGGACGCCATGTCCCTGAGCTGGGGAGTTCTGTGATTTCTATACCTGTTTCCTCCAATACCCATGCTGGGCAGGGTGCTTCGGAAGTTGGCTCTGGAAAAGGTGTCCGCCGTTCTCGTGGCCCCAAGGTGGCCAAGGCGAGTGTGGTTCGCAGACATCGTTCGGCTGGCAGTGGACCAGTTAGTTCTGCCTCTTCGGCCCGATCTGCTCACTCAGGGTCGATTGTGTTACCCCAATTTACCAGCGCTGGGTTTGACGGCCTGGCTGCTGAAACCTCCATCCTGAAGGAGGAGGGTCTTTCTGATTCAGTCGTTAAGACTCTGATCAGTGCCCGGAAGAGGTCTTCGTCTATCACCTACTATAGGACTTGGAAAGCCTATATCGCTTGGTGTGAGATAAGAGATCTTTTCCTTGTAGGGTCTTTTCGGTCTCCAGGATTCTGGAGTTTTTACAGTCAGGGCTGGACTCTGGTCTTCAGCTTAGTACGTTGAAAGGGCAAGTTTCTGCCTTATCTATCTTTTTTCAGAAGCGTGTTGCGCTTCAGTCTTTAGTTAAAACTTTTTTCCAGGGGGTTACGCATGTGCGGCCTCCCAGGAAACCATTACTCCCGGTTTGGGATTTGAATTTGGTTCTTTCTGCTCTTCAGGCTCCTCCTTTTGAGCCTTTGCAAGATATTGCTTTGTCTACCCTGACTCAGAAGATTGTCTTCTTGGTAGCGATCACTTCGGTCCGGCGTATCTCGGAGTTGGCGGCCTTGTCTATCCAGGCGCCTTACTTTGAGAGGCATCAGGATAAAGTGGTCTTTCGGTTCAAGCCAGACTTTCTTCCTAAGGTTGTTTCTGCTTTTCATTTGAACCTGACAAAGAGAGGGCTTTGCATGGTTGGGATGTAGTACGCTGTGTTAAGTACTACTTGATTATCACGTCTCCTTTTCGTAGGACGGATTCCTTTTTTGTTGTGCTCCATGGGCCTAAGAAGGGTTTGGCACCAGCCAAATCTGCCATTAGCAAGTGGATACGTCAGGCCGTTACTGCGGCCTATTCTGCTAAGGGAAGAGTTCCCCCTTTTCGTATCACTGCTCATTCTACTCGCGCCATTGGGGCGTCTTGGGCTTTTCAGCGCCAAGCTTCTGTTGACCAAGTTTGTAAGGCCGCCACTTGGTCTTCTGGTCACACTTTTTTTAAGTTTTACAAAGTTGATGTGCGGGCCTCAGCGGATGCTGTTTTTGCCCGCAAGGTTCTGCAGACTGCAGTCATTTAAGTTATGCTTCACCTGGCCTTGAGATGCCCATCCCTTGTGGACACTGCTTTTGGATGTCCCAATAAGTGAAGAATATTTAAAAGTGAAGCGGGGTGTGTGGCACACCAAGAATAATACCGTTTTGTGAGTACTCACCTGAAAAATGGATATTGTTGGTGTGCCACACACCCCGCTTCACTCCCACCCTTTTCGGTATTTCCGAAGCCTTTATATGGTGATTTTGAGGTTACTGGTAAAATACTGGTACCTTGTCTTTCTGCTTTTTTAATATACTGGTGATCGAAGGGAGGTACCAGGTATATATAGGCCGGAAGGGGGCTCGTTACAAGACTTCCTCTCTGCACAGCGTCACCTGGCGGTGAGTTAACCCAATAAGTGAAGAATATTTAAAAGTGAAGCGGGGTGTGTGGCACACCAACAATATCCATTTTTCAGGTGAGTACTCACAATTTCTGTTGCCCCAGACTTGGGATTTGGCAGAGAATTTCACTTGCAGCACAAAAAGGATCATTACATGTCATTGCTCCAATCAAATCTGTCCATGTAGAGGTTCACCTTTGTGCACCTTTTGCTGTCGTACGATTTCCTCATTTTCCCCCTCACCCTTCAGGACATACAGCACTAAACAGAGCAAACATCTCTCTCTAGGTGCATGGCGATCTGCTAGAGTGATAAATAAAGTAGTGTTAACTAGCACACATTCATCCCACACTACATGATCCATTGAATTGTAAATTCAAAACTTTTGCTTTTAATTTGGCCTTTTATGCACCTCCCACATGCCACAGACTGGGGCTGGAAAATGTGATCATTTGAGGATCTTCTGCATGACATCTACTTTTTTCAATGTTGAGTGTGTAAATAGATATATTGGTTGCCACTGGATGCCAGTGTTCTCACATAACATGACTAGATATTGCGGTTCCCAATGTCAAGGCACAAAGGTTTTTTTTCAAGAATTGTTTTTCAGTATTGAAAAAACGTGATGTCAGGCCAAACCCTTTCCCCTGTGAAGGGTTGGATACAGTCCTCAGAAACCTCTGAACACTATACACTTGTTTTCAGGGCAACTGGAACAATAGAGGTTTATGACATACAGGACAAATAAAATCTTGCAACTGATTTTTCTGTATCACATCTGAAATGAATCTTGGAAAATCTGCTCATCACTAGTCATGGTCCAAGCGCTTTGACAGAGAGCAGACATCTTTATCCCGAGAATTTTATTAAAGTCCCTGTTGAGACACACACTAACTTGTCCTTCTCTGGAACAGTGTAAAATAACCATTTCAAAGCATCTGATAATGATTATATATAAATGCTGTATGTATTCTACCCAAAGCTGTGTTCTTCCCTTCAATTTCTGGGTCATGGCGGAGCTTCATGAGTCATGAGAATGCTCTGCTGTAGTAAGCATCAGCTGTGGTACTGTGGCTTGCTGTGCTCACTCATGCTAAGAGCTCCAAAGGACTGAGTGCCTGTCTGACCACTTTTTGCAGAGTCCTGGAAAAATGAATTTAAAAGGAAAGATTTGGAGCCCTGCTACAGCTTCTACCTGGCACTGCAAGAAATGGTGGAGAGACACATGGGACAGGCATCGGATAAGCTGCTTTCTGCCTTATTATTGCTGTTTGCTGGGTTTGCAGCCCTCTTATATTACACTGACATCATGTCTCATTCCAGTGGGGATTCTTCCTTCTCTCCCTTAGGTCCATGTTTGGTCTTCTTGTACATGCCACTTACAATAGACTATACATAATTGCTTAAAGCTGATCAATTACCGCCCCCCCCCCCCCCCCACTCGTTGATACTCCCACAGCCAATTAGGTACTTCATCTACCTTGTGTACAATACTGTTACCCTCCCCCCCCCCGCACCACTTCTATGCAGAGGTAACAAACCTCAACCTTATCCAAACTATGTCACATGCTTGAATACCCTTCATACTTGTGCTGAGGAAACTGGCTGGCCTAAAGCTTCCTGTGCCCTACTTCCTGGTTTATTTAGATCTACTGACTGAAGAGAAAGAGGCTGCTGGTTCTCCTGTATCCCTTTTCTCTTCCTTCTATGAAGCTCAGTTCTTTGGGTAGACCCCTAGATCAAAACTTCCATGGCAGCATGTGAGAGAACGTTTTCTGATGCAAGATTTTGGCCACCCTATTGCTACTCCAGTAGGCCCCCATTTCTGAGAACCATGTGAATAGATACAGAACAGAGAAGTGTTACAACAAATCTCACATATGTAGAACTTGCCAGAGGTGGGTCTCTTTGCAACAATCACAAATAAAAAGGTAGAGATGTTTTGCTCACTGAACCACCAAGGAAATCTTGGTGCAGTAGATGCTTTAGAATCTTTCAGAACTGGGAACAGTGGAAATCAATCCACTGAGACTTCCCACCATTACCTACTGTTAATTGAGGGTTCTAAGGATGATTGACAGGCAATACTCCAGATTGGCTGAAGCGGGCTTGTACACCGTGTTAAAGAACCTTCGAAGAAGCATCAGTTGGAGTGTCACAGAGACAAGGGGCAATCTCCCATCCAGACCTACCAAAATGTAATTGCACAGTGTGGCTTTGGATGCCTGTTAACAGCCAGGGGCCTATCTCCTACAGTTACTGAATCCCTCTTCGCTTCCAAAAAAAAAAAAAATGTATGCCCTTAATTACTGGACGTGGCTGGATTTTGTAAGATTCTGTGCAAGGTGTTGACTCACTTGCCAAGTCTAATATTTCAGAGATTTTTGGATGAGTTGATCTGTCCTTGAACCTGGCTTTTCTGCCAAGGGTGGTGTCAGACTTTCACCGTAAGGTGTTGTGCTACCACCTTTTCTACAAAACCAATATAATCCTAAAGGTATAAGTCTACATTTCAAGAAGATGCGTAAGAAGATTGCTTCAATTGCAGGAAATAGCTGAGAACATTGCCATGTGGGAATACTTTTGAGCGTAGCCCTACACCAACCGTACACAATGAGAATACCATTGACTATGCCTGGATAATCAGTGGACCACAACCCAGATGTTGACCATCCGGGGTCCATGGCCATGTCACAGGGATTGCCTACATCACATACTTCCCCACAATGCCATGCTGGAATCCTTCCACCTGCAGGGCCAGTGGCTATGCTCCATGCAGCTTTACTAAGCTACTCAGACCTATGAACATCTTAGAAAGCTAGTTAGAGGAGAACCCTTGCATGCACTGTGGGATTGCTGAAGAGGTGAAAATATCCAGCGTTCCAGCGTCCTCACCTAAACAGAGAAACAATGAGGTTTTTATATGGAATAGAAACGCTTTCTACATGTTACAACTAGTTTTGGATGAACCCCTGTAAGTTCTGGTTCGGCAAGTTCAATGTACCCGACCTTTGGGACCCAAAAATGACATGACAGTGAAAATGTACAACCGGTAGACAATGAAAGTCAATTTTAATTTTCTTTCCTAAAAAAATAGGGAGAATTCTCATCTGACTCTGCATCGACCCTTATGTATAAACAGAGCATGTTGGAGAGGCAGAGTCTTTTAGAAGCAAAGATGGTCAGAGGTTCACCAGCAACCTTACATTGAGGAAAAATTTTCTTTAATCTAAAAAAAAAGACTTTAAATAGCCCACCATCTACAGTACATAATATTTGTCTGCTGTGGGTGCAATTCCCGTGAACATCTATTTATAAAGACTTTCCAGCCAAAAAAGAAAAAAAAACTACTTTTCACCACCCACAGATTCTATCCCATGGAGTTCTGCAGGTTGCAATCATTCTGTTTCAGCTATTAGCTTCAAATCTGAGAGCATGCTCCTCTTAGACCCTGGTGCAAATATCACCAAGAGTTGACTGCTTTTAACATATTAGCAACAGATGTTCACATCCCCTGCAGCCAATCAGTGGAAGCCTTCTCCATTTTAAAGGGTGTGCAATACTCCTTTCTCACGATTCACCCCGTCCATGTGTACTTTTATCCTTGCCTCTGGGGCTTCTATCGTTGCCTCGCCTGGCAGGCGGGGCTAGGCATGTGAGATGCATATTGGCGCACCGACGGTGTGCGTCAAACGTCCTCCCTCTTGACTGCCCTCGGACGGTTTCAAGGCGAGGTGGCAGTGGGGAAGGGGCAACATCATAAAGTCTGGTGTTATTGGGGATGTCTGTGGACTATCTGTATTTCCTATACATACTTGAACCTGAATTTCGATATGTAACCCCCCCCCTTTTTTTTTTTATTTCTTTGTCTTCTTTCATCTTACCTGCTATTTGCTTTGTCCCATGGTTTTACCTGTTTTCTCTTTATGACCAAAACTTTAAGTGAGATTAAACATAAATGGCGTGCCAGTGACCTGTCTGAAGTTACTGTTTTTGTTTTTTTTTTTACTTTGGTTGGACAGGAACTTTAGAGAGAAGTCCATTTTCGATTACATTCTTTAAAGTGGACCAACACCCAGGGGGGATCGGCCCAGGAATCTATAAGATTCCCGGGCCGATCAGATCCCTCCCCGCGGGGCATCCGAAATTGGGATGTCCCTCGGGGTGAAACCCCCCAGGAAGCCCACAATCCTACCTTCTCCCCATTCCAGTGGCGCATGCGCGTCCGCCGGCGCCTCCCGCGCGGCCCTCTAGCAGGGTGCGCTCCCGCGCTGGCTGGTTTGTGAATGGCCGGCGCGGGTGCGCTCCCTGTAAGAGGGACGCGCGGGAGGCGGCGGCGCACGCACATGCGCCACTGGAATGGGGAGAAGGTAGGATTGAAGGTAGGATCCACTGAAGTGGACCAAAACCCAGGATAGTCAAAATCCTGGGTGTTGGTCCACTTTAAAGTGTATATTTTTTGTGGCAAAAGGATATCCTCAAGGTGCTGAGCTTATGTAGTATTTATTTTTCTTATGTTAGCAAATGTGTTTTATGGAGGAAGGTTTCACTACCTTCATTCTGTTGTTATTGGTTTAAAGTCTTTGCAGCAATGTCTTACCACACCTGAGCAGCAGTAGAGGAACTGCAGATTGTGTTCTCTTTAATCTTGGAAGCTGGAGATAGGCAATGACTTCCACCATAAAAGGCAAATAAAATGCTGAGAGACGTCTTGTATGGGCAGGACACAATGGTGGATTCTCCATCACAGGCAAAAGCTATATGGCTCCTGAACACTTTTTGTAGATATCTTGGAGACAGCAACTAAAATAACATGACATGGGGCTATGCCCCATTATTTCCTATCAATGGTTACCACAAAAGCAGGAATTAATGCTCATAGGGTCGCTATTGTTATAAACAAGTGCCCGGTAAAACATCTAGAGGCCGATTCAGTAATAGCGCCAGGTAGCGACAGATGAGCGCCAGTAGCGTGATTTTCACAGCGCACGCTAGTATTCGCTGTGCTTGGCCGTTGTTCGGTTGTTGACAGCGACTCAGTCGGTGTGCGGTAATGTTGAATACGGGGTTAGGAGTCGCTGTTTGACAGGTTCCGCGCTGTATGGGAGCGCCTGACAGCGAATGGTCATAGCGAACGGCTCCCAGCATATTCATTAACAAATCACGCTCAAAAAATTATCGCGCTGTGAAAAGCTTGTTTAAACCCCAGAGCGCTGGCGGCGATGGCTTAAAAGTAGTTTTTAACCCCCAAACATCCATATTTTTTTATTAAAAAATTAAACAAGTTTTTCTAAACATTTTGTAATATGTATACATTAATATCAGACCTATAATATCAATTCTGCACAAATTTTTTTTTTTTTATTTTTTTACCTTAAAAAACATTGCCTAACATTGCCGAAGTGGTCACAGAATTTTTGACATTTAAAAAAAAAAAAAAAAAAAAAAACATTAATAACAATTAAATATGAAGATTTAAAGATTGCTCCATTGAAATGCATTGGAGAGCGCCAGTTAGCGAGAGGTCATACCTGGCGCTGTGATGGGATTAGCAGCGGCGCTGTTCGTTGCAGTCCGCTACATGATGAATCCCGCGCTAGCTGACGCTCTCGCCGGCGCTAGCCTCATTTAGCGTGATAAATGCGTGATTGTGTCCGCCGCCTGGCGTTCTGGGGTCGGTAGCCGCCGATAGCTGGCGATACCTGGCGCTAGTGAGACACTACCTGGCGCTATCCCTTGATAAATAAGGCCCTTGGTCATTTGGAGAATCATCCAATAGTTGTTGACTAGTTTTATTTACCAACTAGTATTAAAAAAGGACTATATGTGCATACTCTTTAAAGGCCAAGTATTTCAAGGGCAAATCTTTTTTTTTTTTTAGTTTGCCAAAAGAGGTGGCTCAGTGTAAAACCGGTGCTCTGTCCTGAAACAGGTGTCTCCCTGGCAATTCGGCGATGCCTTTCAGCTAATATGAATGTGCAGATGTTGTGCATGTTCCTGTGCTTTCATTGGCCACCACTAGAGGGTGCCAAATAAATGAGAGACTATGGACTGCTGCTCCTGTGGCTCTGTGCCAGGGGAAGGGAGCTAATTGCTCTGTTTCTTGTTTGTTAGTTCAGATCCTGACAAACATCCTGTCACATGGCCTGTGAGATCCTAACATGTGACAACTTTTTACAGCTAGGGACCTGACACACCCTCACTCACCAGGGAAACACTGCCCTTAGAGAAGAATGGGCACTTTTACATACTGGCGGGGGGGGGGGGGGGGGGGTTAGGGGGTTGCAGAGCAAAAGCCATGCAAGGGACGTTTTTGCAGTGATTGTTGGAAACGGTGAAAACAGTGCACTACTTTTTTGCAGTAAAAAACTGACCTTCACTTTCATCACCAGGTGGAAACAGAACAGTTCTGTGTGTGTGTTGCTAGACTGTCAGCATCTCAAATAATCTACATTGCTTGAATAAAGGGGGTGGGAGCAGCTCAATCACTATTATTTATACAAAATTATTATTATTATTCAGGGCCTGGGAACTAATTTACCGCCCAGTTTAACCCTCTCATCAACTAAATATCAAGCAACAAACATGTGGAAAGACAGAGATTTGGTTGCACATATCTGCAGATACATGTGGAAGCCACACTGCCCCGGCAAGGCACTCTGTGTTTAGTGTGGTCCCTACTCTTAATTTTGAGTCCCCAAAGTTGGGACATGCAATGCAGACAAATATTAGTTCCCAGGCTCTGAATAATAAAAATAATTTTGTATAAATAATAGTGATTGAGCTACTCCCAACCCCTTTATTCATTTGAATTGCCATGAGCACAAGCAGGGAGGAATTCAGTCATTATGGATCTCTCCCTGTGAAGTGTTCTAAAGGGAGGCTGGCTGCTTCCCAGGTGAGTAGCTTTCAGATATTTGTCTGCATTGCATGTCCCAACTTTGGGGACTCAGAAATAGGAGTAGGGACCACACTAAACACAGAGTGCCTTGTCGGGGCAGTGTGGCTTCGACATGTATCTGCAGATTTATGCAACCAAATCTCTGTCTTTCCACATAGCTAGACATGTTTGTTGCTTGATATTTAGTTGATGAGAGGGTTAAACTAGGCGGTAAATTAGTTCCCAGGCCCTGAATAATAATAATAATTTTGTATAAATAATAGTGATTGAGCTGCTCCCACCCCCCTTTATTTTTTAATCTACATTGCTCCCCACAGGACCCCTCAAAGCCAAAGCAAGGAAGATCCCACACGCTTAAAGGAATACAGAAGGCAAAGGCAAATGTTACACTGTCCTTAACTGTTCTCCTTTTCTAAATTGAAGAAGAAATTGCCGAGATATTGAGGTTTACAGTTTCACCTTATGGTTTATCTTTTGAAATATGTGGGTGTGGCCCTCGGCTCTGAACAGCATGATGGGCGGGGTCTGTAAGACAGCCATTCTCATCACCTTGGCTGTTCTCCCTCTCTCCCAGTGTCCACAATCTGATGATGTGGAGCTTTAGGAAGGGAGAGCACAGCCATGATGAGGTGAAATGCTGAATGACAGTTTATGCACTTTGCCTACAGCGTCCCTTTAGGTGTTTACCCCTTAGGTTCAGTTGTACGACATGTATATTTCTATTATAGAACATCACCACTCATTATAAAGCCTAACACAGTTAGAAGAAGCTAAATACAAAAGGAGCAGGCTTGTATAATAAACATACACGACTGACTGCTTCAAATACATATACTATAAATGCAAATAGGTCTATAAAAATACTAAAATACTATAAAAGCTCAGAAGTAGCTTCACAAAATACTGGAAGAGACAGGATGATCATCAATCTGATTCTGCTTGAAAAATGTGCTGCAGCATTTCATGGGGATGGCATAATGCAGACGTAAAAAGAACAACTCGCAGTATCTGTAGAAGATGCCAATGGACAGACAAATTCTCGATTCTGGTGTAACCGCCTGTCAGTATCAGCAGATTCGCAGCACAATTCAAGTGGCACACAGATGCTTCTGCATAATTTATCTAGCCAAAAAGATTAAAAATAATTTGTGTGTTGCTTTTATGCCAATTGCATACTTACTTTTAGGATGTAAAGAACCGTATAAACATCACATAAATATAGAAATCACTATTTCAGTTACTCATCATTTTCCACTTGTAGTGTGACAGTGCAAGAACCAACTTGGGGGACATATTGGTAAAAACACAACAACTTTGAAATAGTTCATACCATTGAATTATTTTCTTTGCAGGTGGCCTGCCCATGTGTGCATCTTTCTCACGGGGCTGCCATTACAATTTTTGGGGTCTTATACTAATCAATGTCAGCGCTTCCCCTTCCAACGTAGATTTCTATATATGAGACAATGAGGGACTGCTAAGGACACAACCCGGACACCGCCAGATCTGTGCTTCAGCAGACCCAGGAAATTCCTGCTCCTAAAAACAGAATCTGATAGGCAGAGGGATGTAGGTAGGAGGGGGCAATTGGAATGCAGGTGGTTGGGTAACCTGAGTGACCTATACAGAAGTTCTGCCTGTACTGCTCTGATGGCAGCCCAGTCTTTTTGTCATCAGCAGCAGCCAGCAATGTCAATTTCTAGATTGGATAGAAAAACTACTGTTATTGTGCCCAAAGCCCACGTGTTTTTCTTAATAATCCTACAGAGGAACCTGTCTCCCCTTCCCTCTTGGCTTCAAGATTTGTTTTCCTTTCCCAGTAAACCTGTGGCTTGATTCTCTGAAATGATTATTTTTCTATGTATGGTCCAGGTATGACCTGGAATAATCCAATTAAGTGTAGAACAGGTGTTCCCAACACGTGGTATTAGTACCACTGGCCCACTGTATGAGACCACGCCAGTCCTCCGCTGTTCATCACTATCCAATGAGCCCATGGCGCAAGCACGGCCGGTGGCGGCATCTCTTGCATCTTTCTGGGACTACGTGCGACTGTGCCTATCGTACCTGAATGACTCAGCCACACAGCCGAGGGATGCAGGGGGTTGTCGTGTGCTGATCACGAGTGCAGCTAAGATTAGCAGCTTATTAATATGTGCGGGTGGAGAAGCTGATTGGAGGAGACCGCTTGCACTGCGGGTTTGTTTGAAAGGTAAGAAGCATGTGACCTGCAGGGATGCCCCACGGTGAGAGATCATAATCCGGGATAGTTAAAATACCAGGTTTTGGTCCACTTTAAATGGCTCTTTTGATTACAGTTTAAGGTGACTAAAAAATACTCACGCACCACCCAGGTGGTACTTCAAATAAATCAGGAAATGAAAAGTGGTTCTTGATGAAGAAAGGTTGGGAACCCCTGGTCTAGAGGTATGTTAACTATGGCCTGGGTAGTAGTTGTGTGAGCCACGATTGACCAAAACCAAAGACTATCTCCCAGAGGTTGTGCGTTCTGTGGGGGATCTGGGTGCCCAGGACACAACAGACTGTGTGGGCTACAATGGGACTCCGCTCACGGTTACAGGCACATCTATTTAGGTAGAATGTGGCAGGAGAGTTTGGGATTCTTGCATTGAAGGTTGAGGATGGATGTCTGGGGGTGACTGTGGGGGTCAGGGTCACTTACTAGAATTAGTAGCTATAACCATGATAATAATTCTGGGAAGTTGAATAAAAGCAAGTTAATCGTTTATTGTCCTCCTTTAGGGCAGCAGACAACACAGACCATTCATCTGGTTCTTATCCAGGTTCTACAGTACCTCCCAAAAACAAATCTGAAAAAGCCTGAGTTGAGCAGGTGGCACCTCCTTTCCCCCACCCAGAACTTGCTAAATAAATAAGTCCCGCACCACATAAGCCCCCCTAGGATGACAGCACCCTGTGTGGCACTCCATATGAACATCCCAAAGGCTAGCCATGGGTCTCAGTGGGACCTTTGAGCAGCTCTCAGGTACACTGCAGCATCCCCACACAGTGCCATCTAGTGTGAACAGAGAGTAAAGTAGATTCTTGTGATACCTGACATCAAGGGCAATAGGGAAGATAATAAGAGGTATTTGGGTTATCCAAAGCAGAGCATTGGGATGCAAACGGGGAACTAAGGGGTTTATTCATCAAGGGATATAGCCAGGTAGTGCCTCATAGCGGCAGGCAGCGTCTGGTGAACGTCGGGCGCTGCACGCAGTACCACATTTCTGAAGGTGATTCTGGTGAGCGACTCTAACAGCGCCATGTAGCGTACGATTCATCATTACAGGCGGCTCAGCGTATTGGCTTCCAGAGCACCAGGTATAACCTGTCGCTACCTGTCGCTCTCCCATACATTTCAATGGACGTTCCTTTTCTTCTGTTTAAACAGGGTTTTTTGTGTTTAATTTGTTTTTCTCTCAAATAATTGTGTCACCTCTCCTGGCCTAGAAAGAATCATTTTTGAAAACTTTTTTGTTTTTTTATATTTTTAGGCAGAATTGTCATTACAGGTCTGGCATGAAAGTATTAATGTCACAATGTTACAACAATGTCATTCCATGTGTTTTCGCGTTGTTACTGGTGGATATGTGTTCAAAAACAGACTTTAATCACACAGCGTCTGCCGCTCTATGCTGCAGCGACCAGATCTAGAGCGCCTAACTGTGTGAGTCTGTTTTTTTGTTGAATATGGTGTGAGTCGCTGAGAGTCGGTCGCAATGAGCTGGCGCTGCCTTTCACTCGCTGCAACGCTGTATTGGTGTTAGAACGCCCAACATAGATCTCATTCATCAATGCCGGCCAGGTTACTACAGCGACTGAGATGCTCTGTTACAGCGCCAGATAGCCGATCACAGCATCTGCTAGTGGTCGCTCTTAGCGCCTCTGTAGAGACGCTCATCTGCCGTTGCCTGGCGCTAGTAATGAGTCAACCGGCCCGTTCTATTTGGGGTTTTTTTATTGAGCAACAATACTCCTAAACATAGATTTTCAACTATTTTAATAAGCATAATTTCAGTCTACGAGCACTGCAAATAATAAATGTGATCATAAAAAAATAAATTATTATATGATCTAAATTTGTTTATATGATAAAAAATGATGACATGAGAATAAATTGAACATTTCGGTTTGATCCTAATTCCTTCCAGGTAGAGAACATGACCATTGCCTGATGAATATGGCTACCGTGTACACAGATGCACCGTGCAGAATAATTCCTTTAACAATACAAGCTCACATGTACAATGACACACAGAAAGGGGAGGGGCTTGTTGCCCAGCGCTCAAAAAAATTAAAGCTTCATCAACGCTGGCTGAGAACAGGAAGGAGACGAAGAGCTCAGAGCACACCATCCTTTGGATGTTTGGCTAAACCACACGGATAAAACAGGTAGATCTGCTTTCAGGCTATTTTCTGCCATTTTACAAAGCACTTTGAACCTTCCAGGGATTTGCTCAATACACAATACAGCAATATAGGCTAACAGGGAAAATCTGCAGATGACAGGCATGTGATGGTTGCTGAAGGCAAACAAAGGGCAACCAGTGACAGTGTGACTGATTTCTAAACTCGAATGATGTGTAAATATATTTGTAATGTTTGATTTGATAACACATATTAGTGATAATGCTGTACAATGTATAACCTTATCATTAATCAAATATTGCTGCCGTTACTTACAGTATTGTTTCTGGAACTTTAAGAAGGATTTTAGATTTTCCAAGATGACCTGACTGTTCCTCTTTTGAAATAACTGTCCTCTTAAATAAATCTCACTGCTTTCAATTTTAGTTGTGATGTATATATTTGCATATGTTAATGCTTCATTTCTACACCCAAAGTCGTCATTTTGTTCTGTTAAATATCATTTCAAAAGTATTGGATAGAGTTTAAATGCTTTTATACAGACAATTTGATGTCACGGTTCTTTATCTTAGAAAGTTTGAAGGTAGCAGATTATATTCTTTAAAGAAGTTTTTATTAGAGCGCGGTTTTCCATGTATTAAACTCTTTACAATTACAGATGGATGACTGTTTATCAAATCAATTTTTAAATGCTTGTTAGCAAAGTAGCACATTTAACAACAATAATAATCTACATCCTCCTGGTTTATAAAATGGGCCTATAAAAGTAATGTTCTGTTCATTAGGGTTTAAAATGCTTTTGTGGTTCATTCGAAAACATATCTATATATAATATATAGGCTTAATTAACTTTAACTTGCCCTTGCTCCTGTCTGTTCTCGTGCTTGCTCATCTATTCACATTTCGTCCTGCTTCGTAGCTTGCTTACACTGAAAGCCTAATCAATAGCCATCTATTCCTTACTGTGTGTTGTATCTCTTGTCCTTACAATTTTTCCTGATCCCCTTCTGGCTGTTTAACTATTTATAGACCCTGTTCGAGCTATCAAAACGGATTAAGCAGAAAGCAAGTCTGCTAATCTCCACTGCTCACAGTTAAAGCCGGAGCTACTAATTCTCCATCATTAAATTTCTTTTAGGGGATCAAGCAAAATACGTTAGTAAAACTGGTATAACTGCTTATATTGCATGTTAAATCGATCAGAATGTGGAATCTCACATTGGATGTAGAACACCTCTCTAGATATTTCGAGCATGCCTATTGCATCTTTAAATAAAACTGCCAGACTGTGGCTGTTAAATAATTCACTTGACATATTTCTTACTAGGACCTACACTTTAGTGCTGAATATTACTACATCCAGATTAGGTGATTTTTTCAGCCAAGTGCACATTGGTTCATTTAGGGCCTGATTTATCAAGGACTTATGCCAGACAGAGCCACATCAGTGCAAATTAGAGAAGTGAATTTTTTCTCACTAGCACAATGATGTTACATTTACTAAGGCCCTTATTTAACAAGGGATAACGCCAGGTAGCGAATGGTGAGCAAACGGTAATGACGCTCACCGCCACGAGAACGCCGGCTCCCCTCCGCAATCACACATTTATCAAGCCGATCCTACTAACTGACAGAGCGCCAGATAGCGAATCATTCATCATTATTCCAGCCTCACCCCACAGCGCCAGCGAGCGACCTTGAACAGCGACAGGTATGACCTCTCGCTACCTGGCGCTCTCCAATGCATTTCAATGGAGCAATCTTTAAATATTCTTAATTAATTGCTATTAATGTTTTTTTTTTTTTTTTTTTAAATGGCAAAAATTCTGTGACCACTTCTGCAATGTTAGATATTTTTTTAAGGTAAAAAAAAAAATAAAAAATTTGTGCAGAATTGATATTACAGGTCTGATATTAATGTATTCATATTACAAAATGTTTGTAAAAACATGTTTTTTTATTTTTCCAAAAATATGGTTGTTTGGGGGTTAAAAAACTACTTTTAACCCATCGCCGCCAGCGCTCTGGGGTTTAAACAAGCATTTCACAGCGCGAGAATTTTTGGAGCGTGATTTGTTAATGAATATGCTGGGAGCCATTCGCTATGGCCGAGCTCATGACAGCGAATGGCCATAGCGAACGGCTCCCAGCGACTCCTAACCCCGTATTCAACATTACCGCACACCGACTGAGTCGCTGTCAACAGCCGAACAACGGCCAAGCACAGCGAATACTAGCGGGCGCTGTGAAAATAACGCTACTGGCGCACATCTGTCGCCACCTGGCGCTATTAATGAATCGGCCTCTTAAACATTAGTGGTGCAGCAACATGCTGAGAATTTTAGAAATCATATTTTGCTTTGTTAAATTGCACTGAAATGGCATTTTCTGGCAGAAGTGCTTGATAAATCAGCCCCTTAGACAATGCAATATAATACAATTTACCATTGCACTGAATGGTTTAGATGTTTGCCAGGGTAGACACACATGTGTGCTAACTTATATATTGTATATTCAGTGCACCGCATTATAAACACCTGGCATGGTGGGACAGACCTGGCGCAAGCAGACATTGCGCACAGGTTCTACAGACTAATAGGCTATGCTGGGCTACCCCCAGAGTGCGCTAGTATAGCGAAACCATATTTACTTCTATTCACTGGTGTATAGTCAAGTGTAGCTCAAAACACATAATACACTTAGAGGCTGATTTATTAATAGCGACATGTAGCGACAGTTGAGCGACTGTAGCAGTATTTTCACAGCGCCCGCTAGTAGTCGCTGTGCTTGGCCGTTGTTCGGTTGTTGACATCGACTCAGTCGGTGTGGCGTAATGTTGAATACAAGGTTCCGACTCGCTATTTGACGGGTTCCGTGCTGTATGGGAGCGCATGATAGCAACTGGTCAGAGCGACCGGCTTCCACTATATTCATTAAAAAATCACGCTCAAAAAATTCAAGCGCTGTGAAATGCATGTTTAAACCCCAGAGCGCTGGAGGCGATGTGTTAAAAGTAGTTTTTTAACCCCCAAACCACCATATTTTTGGAAACCAAAAAAAAAAAATATTTTAAATAATTTAGTAATATGAATACATTAATATCAATTTTGTACAATTTTTAATTTTATTTTTTTTTTTACCTTAAAAAAATTATCTAAAATGGCAGAAGTGGTCACAGAATTTTTCACATTTAAAAAAAAAAAAAAAAAACATTAATAACAATTTATTATTATTTAAAGATTGTTCCATTGAAATGCATTGGAACTGGCGCTGAGGGCTGAGGCTGGAATAATGATGAATGAGTGGCTATATGGCGCTATCTCAGTCGCTAAGCAGGATTGCCTTGATAAATGTGTGATTGTGGTGGGGAGCCGGCGTTCTCGTGGCGGTGCCCGTCATTACCGGCCGCTCACCAGTCGCTACCTGTCGCTATTCCCATAAATAAGGGCCTTAGGCTACTTTCACCCTGGAGAGAGGAGTAGCGTTAATCATCCCAGTGTTGAAGGGGCCTTATGGTGAGAAAAATGTGTTTAATAGTTGAAAATGAATACTTGGAGGAAAAAATAATATTGTTATTAGGGGTGAGCCGACCCTCCCCCCCCCCCCCCCCCCCAAAGTTCGGGTTTGGCAAACTCAGATGAACTTTGAATAAATGAACTGAATAAATTGAAGACAATGGGGACCCGAACTTTGGTGGGGTGGCTGTGGCGGAGGGGTGGTTTATGCAGAGTGTGCCACAGAAGAGCGCTGTTTTAACTGACTTCTGCCCGCAATCTTCTTCCTGCCAGCAGCAGCAGAGTTTGAAATTGGCCCCAGTCAGCACTGCAGAAATATGGCCGCCAGAACTAGGAGTGTCCTCACTCATGGGAGCCGAGTGCCATCTTTTTGTAGCCCCAGCTGGGGCCAGTTTCAAATGGCGACGTTGCTGACAGAAAGAGGATTGGGCAGAAGTGAGTTATAGCAGCTTCCTGCTGCTGCAACCATAGGTGAAGATGGTTGATGGGCTGCTCAGTAGCCATCCACCAGCTTTTTCATGTTTGGGATGAACATCGAACTTGAACACGGACTCCTGGAATTCTACAAACCCGAACTTCAGATTCGCCCATCTCTAATTGTTATAAATGTTACGTCCAGTATGCGACAGGCATAATTGGTGGTATATTATCTATTTGCCTGTTAGATTACAGTTCCTAGAAGTAGAATTAGTAAATGCAGATGGGGTATAGGGTCTCCAAGCCAGTGACACCTCTCTTGTCCCATTGGCAACTAGATGCAGCCATTGTGGAGAGCATCCCCGCTCTGTGTGTATATGTCTGCCTGCCTATTCACTTGCACAAGCGGAGATTACAGGGGATGGCGGATGCTTCTATAAGGGAACACTTTAAAGAGCAAGTGTCCTTTCCCAATGCTATAAAAACAAATAGTTTTTACCTCCCAAGGGTTTTTCCACCTTTTCTTTCGAGATCAGCAGGGGGAGAAATTACAGGCAGACAGTGCAGCACAGATAAATGGAACTAAAGGGGTTAAATTGTGGTAACAAAATAATTGAGTCCTGGGTAAAATTGTACTTCGAATAAACTGGCCTGTAGTTAAAGTGCTACTGCAGGCAAAGGTAACTAGGTATTGCGTTGGGCTACATTGGGCTACATTTTGCACTGTGCTAAAAGGTTTTGCATTTTTTAATTAATGAATTCAATTTTTAAAGAAATAGCCGAGATATCGGGGTTTACTGGTTCAACCTATGACATTCCCCCTTACCTCTCCCTACAATCAGCTCAGTGGCGTGGAACAGGATTGCTGGTCCTCTCCCTCCTCCTGCCCCTCCGTCCCCCACCTCCTCCTCTCTCCCTGGCTGATGCGGTGTGAAATCAAGAGGTGAAACTGTAAACTGCGGTAATTTCTTCTTTAAATTGAAAGCAGAAAACAGGTTAGGACAGTGCCAAATGTAGCCCGACACAATGGTATAACAATTACCTTTGCCTGCTGAAGCACTTTAATTGTGCTGAATAGATACATTGGGACACATAAACATCTTCATGGTGACAATATAATTCCAGTTACTATACAGATGAATCCTAAAGGTTGCATTTTGGTATACGTGAACTGTAGAGCAGGGCTGGCTGCAGGTCTATGTGGGCCCTTGGGCAAGATAGTCTAGGTGGGCCCCTTTTGAGGTGTGTCATATCACATGACTCTTCAGCTATGGGTCCTCCCTCTGTCACCAATCACCCTCCAGTCCTTAGTGATTTCTCTATGGCTGCTCATCATTCTGCAGTCCTAGTTGGCCTCCCTGCTTCTTCTTAACGGTCCTCTGGTCCTTGTCACTTTCCGAGCTGCCACCAACCACTCTCCATTCCTCACCACTTACTCCATTGCTGCTGATCATTCTCTTGTCCTGAGATCAGCCATGATTAGGTCTGTATGTGAGACACCTGACTCTCCTGTCTGTCAGATGGCACCCATTGGAGAGTAATCCTAAGTGATCCTGAGTGGGTTGCATCCCAGCATTTGCCCAGGTATGCCCAGTGCTGATGCCAGCCATTATAGTTTTTTTTTTAAATTTAGAATAGGATGTGTGATTTTTATACATTGAATATGTCCCTTAATTCAGCAGTTTGCAGATTAGGACCAGCCAGGGGTGCACCTGTAATGAGGCCATTTGAGGCAGCCACCTTAGGCGTCACTGCAGAGGGGGCAGCAATTGACCTGCTTTATTTATTTTCTATTTAAATTAAATTTACATTTTTTTTTTACTGCTGTCATGTTTTTAAGTCAACTACTGGTGGCACAGCAGCCCCGGTCCTCCTCCACTCCCCCTGCATTGCTTTATTGAGGAGTGGAGAGGCATCTTTCTATAGAGGCAGCAGAGGGGCCAGGTTCACCCCTTCATCTCCTTGACTGCTCATTCAGTGTCTGAAGCCTTTCCTAATCAGACACACATATTATAAAGTCTGTAAAGCTTTGGCAGACATATATCCATATATTCTTGGCGAATCCCAGATGATTCTCCTACCCTTTAATCCCGTTATCCCTATGCCTTAATATCACAATCTCAAAAATAGCATAGAAATATTAGTACAATTTATTCATCTAACAAGACTTTACACAGTGTGAAAACCAATGTGATTCAGTGTCATAAACACATAAAAACTTTCATTTTCTTGTTTTTTCCACATGAATCATTATTTCACATTATCACATTAGTAACCATAACTATTATACAGCTTTACTAACAGTGTGAGTAATTTCACCGAGATATATAGGGTTGTTAAATTAATATGGTACATTCAGAATGATCCTTTCAAGTTATTCAGCATTCTCAACAACTCAAATGCTCTGTCAGTATAAATATACACATATGTATCACAGCTATGAACAGTTATCCAGAGATTATACGTTTGTTATTCCTTTACATGCTCCTATTCGATGTAGTGATTCCTGGTCCAATGATGGCTAAACCCTGCAGCCAAATATTTCTTTGTGGCCCCTCTGTATGTCAGTTAGCATAATGGGGCATATCACCATTTACCCTGAGTACAATCTAGTTTAAATTGACTTATAGGGAAGCTTTAATAAGATGTTTCTGCCAAGAGTCGTGTTGCCCCAGGAAACTGAGTGCTGTGGCCAGCACCTGGGGACCAGCCCAATGATGTGGTGGTCTAATCAGGGCACCGATCTGATCCCCAATGCATCGCCCAAAAGGGCATATTCCAAGATGACAATGCCAGGATTACGTTTTACCGGCCTCAACTTCATTGAGAATCTTTGGGATGTGCTGCAGAAGACTTTGCACAGTGGTCCAAATCTTCCATCATCAATACAAGATACTGGGGTGTGACCAAACCGGTAATTAATGTGTCTGTGTATATATATATATATATATATATATATATATATATTTGGACCTTGGCTGACCCCTCTGCTCTGTATAACTCTCCTCATGTCTCCCCCCTCCTCCTGCCTGCCATAAAACCCCCTGCAACCCCATGGATCTCCCCATAAACAAGCATAAACAACATCATGGAGTGAGGGTTATCCGAAATCACCCAGCCATAGAAAGCACAGAGATAGGGACAATATCCTGCCCCTTCCATTCCTCCTCCATTTGGAATCCCAGGACAAATGGGGGATGTCATATGGATCAACTTTCAGGTATCCAAAGAAGGAGAATCCCAGATGCACCAATCAAACAGTGGGTGACTCTGATCACTCTGCCCAATAGGAGGGGTCAGAAGCTGACTCCTGGTTAGATGAAATAAGGTGAGCTTCAGAATGGCCAGAGGCACTCAAATCTTACCATAAAGAGTGACACTTTTAACATCTAAGGAGGAGACTAGGGACCATGGATCTTTGGGACACGTGTGAAGACCAATTAATTTGATCAAACCGCAGCCCAGACAGACTCTAAGGTATTTTCCCCTTTTTATTTGTAATGCTATCTATTTATTGTACCGTGTTTTATGGTTAATCCTGTTTTATTACCTCGCACTGTTTTTCTTGTTGTTTTGTGTTTTTCTGTTTTGTTTAAATAAAGTTTGAAAATACAGCAGAGGGTCGCTGATGCTCTGAATTAAAGATCTAAAAAAGCTCATGCTAGTTCTGAAGAGCCTGGCTACATTACTTGCCTAGGATGCTCGATCTCCCCCTGCCTGGAAGTGGTTGTGGGTCGATCTATTCGTTCGATCTGATTGTGTTGTGTGTGGCTTAGATACGGGAGAATACGCCACTTTTTTCGTATTCTGGTGGCAGCCTTGTATAGCGCTCGTGTTGCCAATTGAACAATGTCTAATGCTGTGGTGACACACGTGGGTACGATTGGCCGGTTTGATCAGCTGAACGATCAATAGGTCTGATCAACCCATGCAATCATCACATGGGGAAAAATGAATGCATCTCTGGACAGAAATAAATGGGACATTGCAGAAGCTTGTGGAAAAATGCCACAGCAAATGCATAATCAAAGCCAAAGGTGCTCCAATAGAATATTTTGAGTGTGTGGCCTTTTTTTGCCAAATAATAAAATATTAATAATATTTAATAATATTATTATTATTTTATTATTTATTGTAATAGTCCTCCTCTGGGCAGGGCTAATTTTATCAAGATCTGTTCCATACCACACCTGGGTTTTGGTGTCACCTGTTTTTTTTACTCACCTATGCCACAATCCAGTGGCACCATTTGGCTGGAGCTGCGGTGACTACCAGGTATGTAAATATTTTGGCTAATCACAGTCATGGAAAATGGGAATTCATTTTACTGTATATGGGGGTTTAGCAGTGTGTTTTATGTTATTAATGGTTATTAATGGTGCAAACCATGGAAAGTAAGCTGTTCTGTTTCTATATAGAGTTTTCTATTTATATTTTATATATATATATATATATATATATATATATATATATATATATATATATCCCTTGTTTGTTACAGACAGGATCTAAAATACATGGCCTAACATTTGTCTTTTTTTAACCCATAGGTTTCTAGTAGATCACAACAAACGGCAAACAGTTAAATGGCTCTTCCAGATAATACAAGCTGTTTCAAACAAGGAGATGAGATCTCGCCATTTCCAGACATTATAGAGCTTAATGTTGGTGGACAAGTGTATATAACTCGTTATCCTACTTTGGTCAGTGTTCCTGGTTCCCTCTTGTGGGAAATGTTTTCGCAAAAAAATGTCCGCCTCCTGGCCAGGGATAGTAAAGGTCGTTACTTTTTAGATCGTGATGGATTTCTTTTCCGTTATGTTTTGGACTATATGAGAGACCAACAACTTGTGCTTCCTGAACATTTTCCCGAAAGAAGCAGATTGCAACGAGAGGCTGAATACTTTAAACTTCCAGAATTAGTTAAAATTTTGACATCAAGAGTCAGTAAACAAAATTCTGTTGGAGATGATGCCTTCCAGAGTGACCCTGAGGACCAGTCACCAAATGCTGAGGTTTGCAGGAATTTAGCATCTGTTGGTGCTGTGTTTGCAGCTGCAGCAGGGAACCAGTCCACAATATCTGACCTTCATCAGTCAGGCTTTATAACCATAGGTTACCGTGGTTCTTACACCATGGGTAGAGACAGTCAAACAGATGCCAAATTCAGAAGGGTGGCAAGAATAATGGTCTGCGGCAAGACATCACTGGCCAAGGAAGTTTTTGGAGATACGCTAAACGAGAGCCGAGATCCAGATCGACCCCCTGAAAGATACACATCTAGGTACTATTTGAAATTTACTTTTCTGGAACAAGCATTTGATAGGCTGGCAGATGCTGGATTTCAAATGGTGGCATGTAATTCTACTGGAACATGTTCATTTGCTCACGATCAAACAGACGACAAGATCTGGACATCTTACACCGAATATGTTTTCTACCGTGAGTGATAAACAATTATGAAAGAACAGACCTTTTTCCTTGCCCACGCCTTCCTTGTCTGTGCATCCTTCTGAACCATACAGTAGCTACCGGTAGATACAGACTTGATACTAACCTCTGTTTCCTACTTCCTGCCACCACTGTTATCCAAAAATGATCCTCCTAGTGTTGCCATCTAGATTTTTCACCCTCCCCCCATGTTGGTGTTTAAATGCAATGTACTTGTTTTACCTTAAGAATGGTATACCTTACTCTAATTGAAATAGGCCAGTAAACCTTGCAAAGCACAATTTTTGAAATATTTATGCTTAATTGTTTTATTAGTTATTAATTATTATTTTTTCACAACCTGACTTTCAGCTTTTGTTTTAATCATTGCGCTTCAATATCATTGTTATTTGTTTAAAGAGTAGGAACCACCATCCTAGAATCTATAAATTGGGCTCCTGTAGGGCTTCTCGCTCCAGGGGTCTCCATTTTGGGATGGCTGATGTGTGACATCCCTCAAATTGCCATATATACTGACCTCACCGGCAATCGCATCCCTGGCTTGCCTCCCACTGATGGACGTACACACACCAGGCATTTCTTAATGTGTGCTAGCATAGGGCTGTAGGAATACTGAGGAATACTGAGGAATCTAAAAAAAGTATACTTTTTTTCAACTATATATATATATATATATATATATATATATATAAATTAGTTACCCTGGTATTTTTTTTTTAATAATCTGAAAGGGCAGAATACTACTGGGGATTTATGGCCCCTGCAGTATCACCCACAATTTAACAAAAGCTTTGCTCCACCTCATGGAAACCAGTTGTTGAAGAGATCTAAAAAAAAAGTGAGAAAACAGACCAACTGGAAAACAGCATAAATATAACCATTTACTGAAAAATAATATTTATATAAATCTAAATAAAGCAGCACCAGAATGAGAACCCTGTATGCTGCCCTTTTGGCTGTTAAGAAAAGAAGTTACCAGGTAGCTAACTTGAACTTTATCCATCCTCAGGACAGCATACTACTGAGAAGAAAAACAAGATATCACCTCTATTGGGGGGGGGGGGGGGGGGTAAGTAGATCCAAATGGTAATGATTAATGAGCGGCACATTTTGAGCTGATAGTCTGGTCCCTGCCCTAGGAACACATAAAAAACTGGAATCCAGGAGGTGGAGCGAATAATTGCTGGTGGTCATGTGTTCCTAACAAGGGATGGGCCCATATCCTTTCAGTAGGATGCAGCCCTGAGGATGTATTGATTATATATATATATCTATCCCACCATATGTTACTCGGATCATTTGATATATACATAAGCACAGGACAGCAGCTACCCCATCTTATCCAGGGGTCCCCAACCCTCCTCTTTAAGGCCCACCAACAGGCCAGGTTTTGCAGTTCTCCACACAGACACCAATAGACAGAGCAATATAGCTGGCTATGTGGAGATCCACAAAACACAACCTGTTATGGGCATTGAGGAGGAGGTTTGGGGAACACTGCCTTTATTGGTTAGACATACTGGATTTCTTACAGCTAAATTTCTGGCTAATTGGTTTATACTTATCTATGACACACATCAAAATGTATTTATATATGTGATTAAACATTTATCATAGGACTGGACATTAGGTTTTATGCCCACAAAAGTGTTACAGTTTTTATCACATTTTAGCTGCTGACTGGCAACAGCAATCAAGCATACCTAATATTTATGGCATCCTGTAACAACTTGTGACACCAGGGCAAGTGGGAGTACCCCCTTCCACATAGACTTTTAAAGCCTTTCATTGTGGCGGCATCTCTAGTCTCTGGCTGGGAGCCAGAATGGACAGATGGGAGGGGGGTGCTCTTCAAACTTCAAGCAAGCAAATAAAAATACATTGGTCAAGTCTTCAGTCAAGAGGATGCTGGAGAAAACCTTTGATTAAGAGAGAAACAACCTCAGGGGAATGCCTATCGAGGATGTTTTTTTATTATTGATTAAAGTGGGGAATGTGTGGGGTTAGTGTCAAGTTGTAACTTTAAAACATAGGTCCTATTTCTACTAATTCAGAGGGCAGGGGGTAGCAACCTTCTTTCTTACCTTCAGGTGCAGGTAGATTGCTAAGATTCCTCCCTGTATTGGTGCTCTTTCAGGTGGGTCCATCTTTCCTAATTTTAGGGACATATCTGGCAGAATAACAGACTAGCTCGGAAGGTCATCATTTCTTGTATCATCATGGCATTGGACAGGTTTAGTACAGTAGGGTGTATACGTGACTTGCCATCTAGCTATTTGAAGAGGATTTTCCCAAACTTGGCTTGCCTGGCCCCCCTCCGTTTTTTTTTTAGGTTTTTTTAACTTTTCTTCCTGGGCGCATCAAGCTCCAGCATCCTCCTGATCCCTTGGCGTCTTCTGCAGGGCAGTGCCATCTTGGACGTCTTCAGCCTCCCAGCAGACACTGCGCTGCCCCCCCCAATCCCATGCCTACGCAGTGTCATTGCATAGACTGTAATGACATTTGGAGATCCTGCTTTCACTCAAAGATAAGAGGGGGGGGCTGAAAAGGTATAAGAAATAAAAAAGCTGCAGGATGCTGATGCCATAGCAGCAGTGTTCTCTCTTCTAGTAGATCTTAGTGTACAAACTCCCAGTTTTCGAGAACAAAGCTCTCTGCTTTATCGCGTGATGCCCACAGCCTCCGGTAATTCACAGTGACTCTGTACACTTCCTCCGGCTAGCATTAGTCATGGCCCAAGGATAACCTGACTATTTTTTCAGAGGGACAAATCTGGGGTGCTTAAATTGTGACAGCTTAACAAATTGCTGGGTTAATTTCGATAGCCACAACATTGTATGATGTGTAACCAATGTCGATATATAAATTCCCTTGCTCATCTCTGAATGTGATTTGTGACTTTTGTCGGATTGGCTGCAGTTTACAGTTAGGACCCTAGATCTCGCTGTTACCAATGCTTTCCTCTATGCATTTTTCTGCTATGTTGTGTTTTCTATAGATTAAGGTAATCTTCATTACTTCTTTTTCCTGTCTCTTTTATCCACCGTGTAAGCTGAGCTTCTCTGACTGCACTCATGTTCCAGTAAAGCCAGTTCTGGATTGGACTCCGCTGTACCCAGCACTCACACTCTGCGACAGAGACCAGATGAAGCCCAGTGACTAGACGCAGCCCAGGCCAGATGGGAGACAGCGCGGTTGATGCAGATATCAACATAAAGAAGCTTCCACAGAAACATCTGCTGTATACAAGTAAGCTGTTCTTATATATAAAGAAGAGAGAATGGCCAACAGCTCAGTGCTTAAATTGCCAATCTAAACAATGACAGTTATTATTTATGGAAGTTTAAGTGGAAATTCTATTACCCAGAGATAACTTGTGGGACGTAATCACTACAGAGAGGCCACAGGACAATAATCAGGGCTGCGACAAGAAAAACAGACAGGCACAGGCAACTATAAGCTTACTAGTAGAAGATGTTCAGCTTATCCACATACGCAGTGGGAATACAGTGAAAGGCATGTGGGATGTACTGATAAGACTGCATGAGAGAACCAGCTTAAACAGCAAGTTGTTTCTGCTGAGGAAACTTTACAAAATGAGGCTTAAGAGAGCAGGACATACAGGAGCATATATATATATATATATGCCATGCTGGAAGTGATCGCTCAGCTCAGTTGGTGAGATAACAGACAGTCACGCCACATTCAAATTGTTGTGCAGCTTACCTGATACATACAGTGCACTGATCAATGATCTGGAGACAAGACCTGAGACAGATCTGACACTAGCATTTGTAAAGACCAGGCTCATTGATGCGTATCAGTGAAGAAAGGAGCCTGTGCATGGCTCCAAAGAAACTGACACCAGAACTGCTCTTAAAGCTACAGACACAAGGTTACACAGGAAGAAAACCAGTGTGTGCTTTAGATGCCACAAACAGGGACACATAAAGAGAGACTATACTATATGGAAAAGCAGAGCAAATGACATTGTCCTTCTGATACTAAATAGAAGGTCAAAGCCACAATTTCCTATGTAAAGAGAACTGAAATGCCACATTTGAAGTGACAGACAATCATATATTTCAAGGCTGGTGCACTCAGGAGCAACCAGTAATAACAGGTGATAGAAGCTTTTTCACAGAACTTGATGTGAATAACAAAGAGATTATTTACTTTGCAGATGGAAGAAAAATACATGTAGAGTGATATGGCCATGAAACCCTTGTATTCCCCAATAATGTGGAACACAATTTAGCCATACCAGTAAAAATGTTCTTTATGTTCCTGATCTAGAAGGAGAACGCTTATCTGTGAAGCGTCTAACAGCCAAATGACTCACTGTAAAATTCCAAGGCGACAAATGTTCTATCCTGGATGGCAAGCAGACGATAGCAAGGGCCAAGCTGGATGATCATTTGTATCACCTCAACACAGTGAAGGACGAGACTATGCACCCATAAACACAATGACTGTATACACATGTGTCACAGACACCCAGCATGCATACAAGAACTACCTACTGTAGTGCAACACAAGAGTGAAGTTCTTGACAAATTACAGGATGTAGTAAGTAACAAGTTTCAGAGGAAACCCCTCATAATATGAAGTGATAATAGAGGTGGATTTACAAGAAACAAAGAAACAAAGCAGAATGGAATAGAGCAACAGTGCCATACACACCAGAGCAAGATGAGGTAGCTCAAAGAATTAACCGAAATCTAAATGAAATGATCAGATATATGCTGACAGACTCTGGACTACCCAAACATACTGGAGTGAGGCAGCAATGACAGCCAGTTATTCGCAGAACAGACTATTTTTTTGAACAGTGAAGAAAACTCTACTGTGGCACAATGAGAAGCCACGTATAAAACAAGAGTTTTTTGGATGCAAAGCATTCATCTACATTCTGGAGGAAAAATGCACCAAAGTCCAAATCAGCAAAAGGAAACTTTGGTAGATACAGTGAGGATAAGGCTTAAAGAATCTTAAATCCCAAAACAGACAAGGTTACCATTAGCAACAGCATAACTTTTGTCGAAGATCTAAGTGACAACAGAGGAAGTAAGAACATAACAGAAAACTGACACTGATCAGCCATCATCTGTAACTTCTGAACAAACAATCGAAGTCAGCGCAGAACCTACCAGTACTGAAGAGCAGACACAAATAAGCTCAGACCCAGAACCAAGACGCTCAACAAGAGAAAACAAAGGCAAACCACCTGTACATCTTTCATACAAGGCAAGCACTGCCAATATCAATGAACCTGCAACTTGGGAATACATAGCTCAGCTTCCAGAAGGGAAAGCCACTAAATGGATAAAAGCTGCAAAGGAAGAGATAAAATCCATGCATGACACCAAAACATGGAGACTTACAGAATTACCACCTGGAAGGAGAGCCAATGCAGACAGAACTTTTAAAGTAAAGCACAATGCAGATAGCACAGTGAAGCGATACAAAGCAAGACCAAGGGATATTCTCAAAAATATGGAGAGGACTATGATGAGACTTTTGCTCCAGTAGTCATACATGATACAATAAGAACTTTTCTGACAGTAGCTGCCACAAGGAAAATGCAAGTGGCACTTTTATGTGACAACAGTGTTTCTACATGGCAAATTAACAGAAAACATCTACATGGAACAACCGCCAGGAATCGAAGATGAACAAAGGCCAGACATAAGATGCAAACTTCAGAGGAGTGCATATGGGTTAATGGTCTAAAGCAGTGGTACTCAATTACTTCTTGTAAAAGTTCCTTTTCCTGACATCCAGTAAAAGGTAAAGGTCCGGAGGGGGGTGGTTTAGTTAGAGATCGGCTCACCAGGGGGCGTGGCTATAGATTCCACAGGCAAAACTATAAATGGTTTCCTCCTTAGGCATCCTTTTGGGCGCTGGGGAAAAAAAGCGGAGCTTTTTTTTAGTTTGGCCCCACAGCACCACCGGTCACTGGCATATGAAACACTGCTTTTAATCCCCCCCCCCCGTGCATTCTGTGCAGGCTGTGTACAGGGGTGGTCTAGGGTCCAAAATGTTACTGCCAATAGGGTCAGCACTTTGAGACTGAGGAACTTCAAGAGCAGGGACGTCTTGAGTTACATTATTGCCATGCTGAGGATATGACAGCAGATATCCTTACCAAGCCCCTGACTGCTGAAAGACACTGGAGGCTTACAAAGAAGATGGGTTTTCCTTTTGAGAAAGGGTGTTGGGAGATACAATACTGTACAAGAGCTTCTGTCTCTGAATGTGATTTGTAACTTTTACTGGATTGGCTGCAGTTTACAGTTAGGACACTAGATGTTGCTGTTACCAAGGCATAACTGTAATCTATCTATGCAATTTTTGGCATATGTTGTGTTTCCTGTACATTGAGGTGATCTCTATGACCTCTCTTTCCTGTCTAACTTATCCATCATGTAAGCTGACTTTCTCTTACTGCACTACCAGTAAAGCCAGTTCCCGTTACAGCACAAATGTATATCTGGATTTGACTCTACTGCACCCAGCACTCACACTCTGCAACAGTTGTGAGCTGTATTCTTTTATAAAAACAAAGCTGAACCCGTGGTTGCAAGACAGCTTGTGGGAAGTTGAAAAAATGACAGCTAAATATAAAACTTCATCTAAGACTCAGATTCATACTCCTTAGTCTCCTGTCCTTCCCTTCTTTCTGGTTCTGTCATGGAGCATAAGCAAAATATTTGTTTCATACATTCTCTATATCATAGGGCAACTAACAGGCCAGGTTTTGCAGATCTCCACAGGGTAGAAACAATCATTTTGCAGTCTACAACTCCGCCTGAGCACTGATTACTTCATCTGGCCTGTTGGTGGCGCCTTGTCAATGAAGAAATGACAACCCAATGCATGTAAAATCTTTTATCCATAATCAGTTAATCAGTTAATCAATCATTACATCTATTTGACTGTACTCAATTCCTCACACATACTAACTACTCACCCTATTCTCTGTCAATTTTCGTTTCTTTGATGAATTTTTGGATATTCATTTTTCTCAGATTTCAGGGCATCCACATACACTAAACATTTTTTAGGTTGTGATAGTCCATGAGCCACCAACCTCATCTTGTCTTGTTCTAATTTGGCACAACTTAAATTGGAACAAAATCCAACAAGGCTGGCCCTTGAATCTAAAAGATTCCAGAGCCGGCCTCGGGCCTTCCAAATGGGGATGCTTCACTGTGTGAACCCCCTCAGGGTCTCTGAAAGCACACCTTCTTCCTGGCTCCCTCAGACGGCCAGTCTCGTTCCTGATTGCCCTAAACAGAGCCGTTTGCCAAAGTACTAATATGCACGGAAAAGGCTCTGACTGGATAAGGACATGTGCTGTGGGAATTGGAAAACGTGAGTTTTTATGGGTGGGGAAATTTCACACAGCAAGGCATCCCCATATCAGGGAACAGAATCCTGTATAGTCAAAATCCCGGGTTTTGGGCCACTTTAAAGTAGAAGTCCAGAGTAATAATGAAAACAGACTGCCTTGCCTGGTATCCAGCACTGTTCTCCCTGCGCTTAAGGTCCTGGGAGACACCATCTTGAACAGGAAGCACAGAGCGTGCACCCTGTTCTGTGTGTGGCCCATGCCCACCCATTCACTTAAATAGGGGGGAAGCACGCACAGAAAGGGGAATGCCCCTGCAGGAGCACCGGCTTGGGATCTAAGCAAGGTAAGATTTTTCTTGTTTAACCCCCTGCCCTGCCTCAGTGTCGAGGGAGGGGGAACAACAAGGTGGAACAACAACGTGGTCATTGCTGCCCTAGACTTTCACTTTAAATAAAATTAAAATGTGAATCAATATTTATTGCGAAAGAACAGGACCTGAAACTATATTCAGATAGGAAACCCCCTTTTCCTATCAGCCTTCCAATTGTAAACAAGCATTTCTCTAACAAATTCTAAAGACATTTGCATGTGTGTGCATGCCAGGGGAATTGTTCTGGGCCACATGCAAACAGTGGTAGCCAGCATAAAAAGAATGAGAGTGAACACATGTATTGCTGTGTGCTGATTTTATAGTGCTAATCTTGTCCTGTGACATACTTGGCACTGCAGGAATAGGGCTAGGGCATAGGGGCTAGCATCACAGAGCCTGATCCATTCCTCCAGGGGGATTTTTCTCCAGTCCTGCACTCAGTACTGACCATTTCCTCAACCCACCTGGGCTCAACCTATTAACTGGTCTCATTATCGAAGTCCAGATGTGTTCAAGAAAATGGTCAGGGCTAAGCTCAGGACTGGAGAAAAATCACCCTGCAAAAATGGGTCAGGTTGGCATTCCCTGCCAGTGCCCAAAAAGGGGTTTTAAGAAATCTAGTGGAGGGTCACTTGCCTTGTTTTGCCAGCCCTCCTACCCATTGAACTGGTATGGGCATGTTGTTAAACCGGACCAACAGCCTGGCACAGTTGAAAAAGAAAGGTCACGGCCATTTTGGAGCTTCCTCTCCAGCATCTCAACTGTGTTGCTGCCTGGATTCAACTGACATATCTGACAATGCACAGTAACAGGAAGCCTCACGGCACTTCCTTTTTTCAGGGCATAGTAAACTTACCAATCAATAAAGTCTGCTGGATTTCGCTTTTCTTTTCTGCTCCAAACGTCCTTTCTGACAGCTTCTTCCCCTACACTTCTGGTTTCACTTTCTGCTCGTTGTCCCTCAGCGCTGGTCCCTCCTCTCAAACGATGCCCCTTCCTCTCAGTCTGCGTCTGGCCAGCTCCTCTCCTCCCCACTAAGCTCCAGACATGCCCAGCCTCCCCCCCCTCCCTGCCACAGTGACCTTGGGCTCCGGCACATCATCGCGCTGTGAACGCGCACACAGCCCTTACAACACACAGCAAGGAAGCTGTAAATGTGCTGTGCATGTTCGCAGCCCTACCACGTGCCGGAGCCCGAGGCTGGCAGGGAAGGGAGGGAAGGTGGGTGTGTCAGGAGTTTACTGGGGAGGAGCAGAGCTGGTCAGATGCAGACTGAGGGGAAGAGACATCGTTTGAGACAAGGAATCAGCGCTGAGGGACCACGAGCAGAAAGTGAAACCGGAAGTGCAGGGGAAGAAGCTGTCAGGAAAGAACGTTTGGAGCAGAAGAGAAAAGCGAAACCCAGCGGACCTCATTGATTGGTAAGTTTACTATGCTCAGCTTTGTCTTTTGCCTTGTCTAAAGTATGACTTTAAAGTGGTAAAAATACAATTCTGTGATTACTCACCTGTAGAATTGGTATTATGAGTAAACAGTACGTCCTGCTCTAGATAGATTACTTACACTTGGGTATTACTCCGCCAGATGGCGCTGGACTGCAGAGACATCGAAAACAGGCTCCTCCCGGCCCCTCAAATACCCAGGGACCTCCCACAATCCCAAGCATTGAAAAGCAGTTAACGAGAAGCCGGTAGAATTAAAACAAACCCAACTGGTAACTATAACAATGATAACAATCACCATACAGGGGATCCAAGATAATGCAAAGCCAAGGGTGGGTGGAGCAGGATGTACTGTATACTCATAATACCAATTCTACAGGTGAGTAATCACAGAATTGCATTATTCTTAGTATACAGTATGTCCTGCTCCAGATAGATTACTTACAAGTGGGACATCCAATAGCAGTGTCCAGAAAAGTAGGGTGGGATCCCCAAAGGTAACAGCAGACAGGTCATACCACTGCCGCCTGCAGAACCTTATGGCCAAAAGCAGCATCAGCTGAGGCCCTAACATCAACCTTGTAAAACTTTGAAAAGGTATGAACAGAAGACCAAGTAGCGGCCTTGCAAACTTGTTCAACAGAAGCCTGGTGCTGAAAAGCCCAAGAGGCACCAATAGCACGAGTAGAATGAGCAGTAAGGCGGAAGGGAGTATTCTTCTCCTTAGCAGAGTAGGCCTGAATCACAGCCTGACGGATCCATTTGCTGATAGTAGACTTGGCAGGAGCCAAACCCTTCCTAGGACCAGAAGGGACCACAAAAAGAGCATCGTTTTTTCTGAAAGGTGCAGTAGCCACCAAATAGTACTTCAGACACCTAACCACATCCAAAGAATGCAAGACCCTCTCCTTAGCATTACTAGGATTAGGGCACAATGACGGAAGAAGAACAATGTCCTGATTCAAATGAAAGGCAGACACAACCTTAGGGAGAAAGTTTGGCTTGAAGTGAAACACCACCTTGTCCTGGTGTCTCTCATAGTAGGGGGGCTGGATGGAAAGCGCCGCCAACTCCGACACACGCCTAACAGAGGTGATAGCCACCAAAAAGACAACCTTGAGAGTAAGAATGGCCAGGGCAGCATCCTGCACAGGTTCAAAAGGAGCACCCTGCAAGGCTGACGAAAACCAAGTTCAGATCCCAAACAGGCAACATAGGCTTACGTGGGGACGCACATGAGTAACCCCCTGGAAAAAAGTCCTGATCAGAGAATGCTGAGCAAAGGACTTATGGAAGAAAACAGCCAGGGCAGAAACCTGACCCTTCAGAGTACTGAGTTGAAGCCCCATCTCCAACCCATGCTGCAGGAACTACAGGATCCTGGGAATAGAGACCAGTCAATGTAGGCATGCCAAACCCTGTAATAAATGGAAGAAGACTTCTTCCTAGCCTTTATCATGGTATCAACAATAGAGGTAGACAGACCCTTCTCCATCAAGATGGAGGTTTCAGCAGCCAGGCCGTCAAAGCCAGAGTTTGTAAATTGGGATGGCGTAAGGGACCCTGAGTGAGCAGGTCTGGCACCCTGGGCAGAACGTACTGATCTACTGCCAGCTGCACCACGTCTGCGAACCACACTCTTCTTGGCCACCAGGGGGCCACCAGAATAGCTGGCACCCCCTCCAGAGCAATCTTGCGCCGAACCCTGCCCAGCAGGGGGAATGGAGGAAAGACATACAGGAGCTGAAAGTCCTGCCATGACATTGCTAGGGCATCCGTGGCCAAGGCCAGAGGATCCTGGGACAGGGAGACAAAGGCCGGGAGCTTGTGATTGTGACGGGACGCAAACAGATCCACATCTGGTTGGCCCCAACGGAGACACCGAGATTGAAACACCCTGTTGCAGAGGGACCATTCTCCCTGGCGAGAGGTCTCCCTGCTCAGAGAGTCTGCCTGCAGATTTTCCACCCCCGGGATGTACACAGATGTTATGCAGGGAACATTGGCCTCCGCCCAGGTCAGGATCAGAGACACTTCCTGGAGGGCCCTCCTGCTCCGGGTCCCTCCCTGATGATTGATGTAGGCAACTGCCGTCTGGTTGTCCGAGCGCACCTGAACAGGCAGGCCCCGAAGGTGATGAGTCAACTGAGCCAGAACCAACCTGATCTCCCGCAGTTCCAAGACGTTGATAGGTGTGTGGGCCTCCTGAGGGCCCCACCTCCCTTGGAACTGCAGGGACTTCCAGAAACCCCCCCAAACCTGACAGACTGGCATCCGTGGTGACCGTCTCCCAGGAGGGGGTCAGAAAGGATCTGCCCCCCAACAGGTTCCTGGAGTCCAGCCACCACGAGAGGGAACTCCTGACCAGGGGGGAAAGCGCAAAGACTCAGTCCAGGGACGCAGGGTCCTTGTCCCATACTGACAAGAGGTGGAGTTGCAGAGGCCTCAAGTGGAACTGAGCATAAGGGACTGCCTCGAAGCACGCCACCATCAGGCCCACCAGCTGCATTTCCTGCCTGATGGAGGGATGGGGGCAAGAGAGCAGGAACTGGACCTGCACAATCAGACAGTCCACCTTCTGCTGAGGAAGAAAAATCCTTGCCTGAACTGTATCCAGATTCATTCCCAGGAATGAAGTCACCAAGGAGGGAGACAGAGAAGACTTGGGGTGGTTGATCACCCAGCCAAATGACTCCAGGGTGGACACTACCAGCTGAGTATCCAACTCTGCCTGATGCAGAGCCTGGGAAGTGATGAGAATGTCGTCCAGATAGGGAAGCACGCGGACGCCCTGACATCTGAGCAGAGACATCACGCCAGCCAGGACCTTGGTGAACACCCTGGGAGCTGAAGTGAGACCAAGGGGCAATGCCACAAATTGGTAGTGTTGATCCTCCAGAGCGAACCTGAGGAACCTTTGATGACCTGGAAACACAGGAATATGAAGGTAAGCATCTTTGAAGTCCACAGACGTCATGATATCCCCTGGGTGCAGGGAACTGATGGCAGAGCGCAGAGTTTCCATGCGAAAATGCCTGTACCTGACAAATTTGTTGAGGATCTTCAAGTCCAGGATGGGCCTGACTGACCCATCTTTTTTGGGCACGGTGAATAGGTTGGAATAGAAGCCCTTGCCCCTTTCTCTTAAAGGGACCTTGCAGATGACCCCCAGCTCCAGAAGGCTTTGCACCCTCTGCACTAGATCCTGAGCTGACACAGGGTCCTGAGAAATCCGGGATCTGATGAACCTTGGGGGGGGGGGGCTTGCAGCAAACTCTATCTTGTAATCGGAGGACACTACCTCCTGAATCCACCGGTCTGAGACATGAAGCCTCCAGACGTGAGCAAAGTGCTGAAGCCGTCCCCCCACCCAGATGGGTGAGGGCGTCCCATCATGCCTGAGGGGGCTTGGGAGAGGACTTAAGTTTGGAGCCCCAGGAGGAGCCAGGGCGTCCACGTCCTCTGCCTCTACCCCAGTAGTCTCCTCGGGCCCCAGTAAAGGAAACCCCCCTCCCTTGTCTAGCACCATGGTAGGGGGTGGAAAAGGAGCCCTGACCCCGAAAGGGCCGAGACTGCCGCCTGCGCTGGGGTAACCTGCCTCCCTTAGCAAACAGGTCCAGGCGGTCCCCAAACAGGCGTAGTCCTTTGAAGGGAAAACCAGTGAGGGCTTTCTTGGAAGCGTTGTCAGCAACCCACTGGCGCAGCCAAACCGAGCGGCGTATACCACAAGGGCAGAGGTTCTGCCACACATTCTAATGGTGTAATCAAAGGCAGAGAGGACATAGGTCACAAAAACATCACAACTAGAGAGTGCATTAAACTCCTCCCTAGACACATCATCAGGGGCACCATCAAGGATACTTCTGAGCAGGGTCCTAATAGCCATAGCCGTAATGGCAGAGGCACAGACCGGGCGCAGCGCCGTCCCCACACATGCAAAGGCATGGGACTCCAGCTGATCAATGCCCCGGTCCTCAGCATCCCGCAGGGTAGTAGAGTCAGGGGAGTGCATGACAGAGGTGTTAGATAACCCTAGGACCGGGGCATCCACTTCAGGAGGGGATGACCAACACTTTACCACATCAGCAGGAAAGGGATACTTCCTATCCCAACTCTTAGGTACACCGGGAAGCCTGCTGGGGCGCTCCCATTCCTTGAGCACAAGGTTATTAAAATGGGCCTGCTCAGGAAATTCCAAGCATGACTTAGCAGTATGAAACAGTTCCCCCTGTTGCCTGGGGGCCGCAACAGGGGGAGAAATAGACAGAACCTCAAAAATCTCAGCCAACAGTCTATCAGTATCATCTGGGGCCCAGGGGTCAGAGCCAGAATCATCATGACCCCTGGGCCTCTCATCAGATGACCCTGAGTCATAGCTCACCTTCCTCCAAAGGGGTATAGCCAGACAGTTCCAAAAACTCATCAGCTTCCATAGGGAAAAGAGTGACATCAGGCGTTAAGTGCCGCTTTTTTGCAGAGGCCTTACGCGCCAAGGTATTAGCAATCAGCTTCTCAACACTAGCCAGTCTGGAAGACACATCAGGCTGAGAATCCCCACTTGTATGCAACTCAGTGGGAGTGAGATTTAAGCTTGGGGGAGTAGGTGAAATGAAACGAGGCGCAGGCCCAGCCACTGGAAAACCAGGCTGCAGCGCAAGCACCTGCTGGGCGCAAGGTACACAGACCCGCACATTGTCAGCACTAATAGGGGGCACCCCACAAGCTACACACGGGCTTGTCCCGAAGGAACCCCAAGCACATTATCCTGAGACGCCTCATATGGTGATTATAGCGGCACAATAGGCCGATAGGGATTGACGCTATAAATGCAACCGGGGATGCCCCAATAACCCGCTAAGGAAGTGGGAGTAATTAACACTAGGCCTCACAAGTTAATTTAACTAAATAGAGGGAGTAGGGCCGGGAGAAGCCAAGAGGGTTCGGCCCGTCTGAAGACATAAACAAAGGGGAGCTGTAAGTGACATGTAAATGACAACAACAACGGTAAATAAAGCCGCCTGCGAGGGCACTCACGGACCGCGGTAGGTAGATGCCCGTCACGCAGCAGCCGGAACCAAGAAAAAATGGCGTCGGGTATACCTCGAGGGGCGCCAAAAGCGCCCCCCCCCCCCGAAGAGCCCGAAGCCGTACACGTGACAAGCAGCCAATAATGGTGCACCAGCGCCTGTGGTAACGCCGCCGTCAAGCGCGGAACACAGTGGAAGCACGCTCGGCGGTAGTGGCAATTTTTTAAAAAAAGACAATCAGTGCAACCAAGGCAGCGTGGCGACTGACACTAATCATAATAACATAATACAGTGAAGCACAAAGCCAATGCACATACACACACACACACACACCCTCCCCCCAAGGGCTACAAGGGAGAGTGAGGGAGGACAGCGGCCACTTAACAGGACCCACCGATAGACAGGGGCAATAGTGCGGGAGGGGCATCCCATAGAGGCTCACCATAAGCCTGTACCGCCTACCCTTTGGTAGGGGATTGCGGTGGAGCAGCGCTCCTAAGCACCTGACAGCGGTGCTGCCTACCATCACCCGACCAGCGCAGCCAAGGCTGGGAGGCACATTAATAATGGAACGGGTAGGAATAGTCCTACAGGACCGCAGGCTAATAGCCCCGCTTACCTGCGGTAAAAGAGAGCCATCTTCTTGTCCTTCGCAGTCCAGACTACAGAGAAGATCTGGGGATTGTGGGAAGTCCCGGGTATTTGAGGGGCCGGGAGGAGCCTGTTTTCGATGTCTCTGCAGTCCAGCACCATCTGGCGGAGTATTACCCAAGTGTAAGTAATCTATCTGGAGCAGGACGCACTGTATACTAAGAATAGACAGATAACAGCAGGAGTACACAGTATGCAGATTAAAAGAAAAATACCTCCATAGCAATTTATTATTGAATCATTTATTATGCCTCCTCTATTCAATTTACCTTAAAGTGGAACAAAACCCAGCATATTGACTATTCCAGGTTTTGTTCCTTGTGCCCTGGGATCTTCATTTGGGATGCCCCACTGTGTGGAACCCCCCAGTTTGCCTGTAAAAGCTCACCTCAACCCGGTCCAACAGTACATGTGTGGGCTCATTGAATCAGAGCCATTTGCCGTGCATATGTAATGTCTGACAAATGGCTCTGTTTATGTCAATTGGGAGTATGAGAGGCCGCATCCCCTGCAGCGTGTGCTCCGATCCCCTGCCTATGTGAATGGCTGGAGGTAGGAGCAGGCGCACAGCCAAAAGATGCAGGGGATGCAGTCGTCAGATGTTTGCGACGAGGGAGCCAGAAAGATGCAGGGGGTGGTTCCCACAGGCTGCCCCAAGGTAAACCTTTTGTAGAAGACCATCTCTTTTCTATTGTATGAGTTTTGGTTCTTGTTAAAGGCAAACTTGGTGGGCCATTTATTTTTCTGTTTTCTGTTTTTGTGGCAAACTTGTAGCAAAACTTTTTTGCCCAAATGTGCAAAAGTTTAGTAAATTACTTCCTGTGTTTCTTCCCAAACATTTTATCAATTTGGGATGACAAGACAGAAACCTCCAAGGCCCCAGGAGGACAGAAGATCTATCAAATCTGTACCAGTCTCTTAACAGTGGTATACCCACATTATTTAGAGCCTTATTTATGAAGTGCACCGTTTAGCTTCTATAGCGCCAGTTTCAGAACCTCGGCATGTTTGTCTTATTTGGCGCTGTGCTGTGGACTACATTGACACTAGTAGTCACTGCACAGAACGCTAACTATGCTAAAACAACCAGTAGGGGGTGCCCAAAAACTCCCCAACATAAAGCTGCACTCACGCCAGAGACTAACAATTGATCAAACAATTGCACTAACCGATTAATGTATAAAGTGCATACTTTATTAGGCCAAAACAGACAAACACTACATGATTATTTAACAACTAACCACTATTAACACTATTTGCCAGAGGGAGGCGCTAAACCCACAGCTACCAATACACATATTTAAACATGATGAGTGTAACACCTAATTTGTATCCTCAAAAACCTATCACATATACTACTATATACTACATAAAGTGCATGTGCTCAAAATCCATTTACAACAATAAATCCAATTAAAGTGCTTTAAATAATAAAAGAAGAAGGTACATGTCACACAATTTGTGATCAATCTTACATGACTGTGGGATCAAGCACCCCCTGAGAACAAGCCTACGCGCTTTGTGTCACTTTCTCAAGGGAGTGTGTGGTACATCTCCCTGTGCCCGCATGTTTTTATACTCACCTAAGCCCGTCCCCCCGTCCGCGCCAGCTGCCGACCGGAAGTGCGCCAGCCGTCCTGACAGGAAACGGTGGTCCGCACTCCAGTGTGGAACGCGGTAGCGCCACTGACGACGGACATCCATAGCACAGCAGCGCTCATCTCCCCCTGTAGGCAGGGAGGTGAGCGCTCGCCGTGCAGATGGTTGGTGTCTGTACGGCGCGGGACTGGTGGAAACGAGAGGTAAATACTACCTGTAGGTATCGGGTACAGCTTGGTTACACAGTCATGCAATACAAGGACAAAACAAAATCAGCCTAATTAATTAAATCAATTACAAGCAATCAGAAATATATGTGCAACAATTTAAATATTTGCAAAGTATACATTAATGTCATGCCAAAGATAAATAGCCAACTGTATATCCGTGCCTTATTCCATATATGGGTTTTTTATTACCTAACTCTCCTTGAATACGCTTAATTACAAAGGCCTAATCTATATTGCACACAATTACAAGATGCTTTATACCAGCAATATAGATGTATTTTAGCCACACAATATCCTGTGACCCAACAGGGCAACCTCAAGAAAGCTCCTATTACGGCCCCCTGTTTCGAGGGGCTCAGTATGCACCCTTCATGTTAACCTGCACACTGCATTAATGTTTTATTTATGCTGTACATTTTCCAGGCCAAAATGACTTGGAAAAACTCTGATGGGGAGGGGAAAGTGGGAAAAGGGGGGAAGGAGGGGTGGAGGGGGAAGCCCTTGTGTGGACCCGTCCAAAGGGCCCATAGGTGTCCTAAGGGCCATCAAGCTGCGGGGGTAATGAACGGGGAGTTGAAAAAGAAGGCAAAATGCTAATTATCTTTCCGGGTCCCTGGTTTTGGTCCTTGCCCCCGGGCACCCCGATCAAGGAAGGCTCTGTAAAACACCCCCAGGTCACCCAGTTTAACTCACCTTTACCCGGTCCTACGGTGCATGCATGGTTTCCTGTCCAATCAGTACATCCGGATCCTTTCATCTAGACTCGTTTAAGGTTCCAGATTAACCTGTTAGAAGGTAGCGTTCCCAGTTATAGCAGTGAGTGGCCACTGCTCGCACATGTGCCATTGGGTCAGGGGAGAAGATGAGTTAACCAGGCAACCTGGGGGTTTCACATAGCGGGGCTTGCCGAATTCAGATGCCCCGGGGGAGGGAATCAAGTGGGCCTGGAATCTTATAGATTATAGATAGCATTAAATAAGACGTCGGCGCTGCTGTTTATTATTTCTGAAATCGGAGGCTGGGTGCCGCTAAGGTGCTGTGTGGTGTTGGCTCTTCTTAAATAAGGCTCTCCAATTCCGAAACTGGTGCTATAGCCACCAGAAAGATGCTAAATGATGCACATCATAAATAAGGCCCACAATTAATCTCCTAATGCTAATCCCTCATACATCTTTAATAATTATATTGTGTATATAATTAGAGGTTATTAATGTAACCGAAAAGATTTGTATATTTTGCTGTAACTTAGAATCTGGACTAGTGAACAAAGCACATACACAGCTTAAAAAGCGACCATTGAGAATGAACACGTGCAGAGCGTTTGCCTTTCCCGCTGTGCAGAGGCCTGGCACCCAGCTGACTTTTTTGAAACTTGCTGTTCATTGTATTCATTATACAGTCTGATGACATTTGATTTTTTTTTTGAAAATAGGGAAAATCTATTTACGAAATTATTATAGCACATGGGAGGAGGGGAGGCTGTGTATTTTCATGTTCACCTATTATAATAAATCCCTTAGTAATCCCTCTGCAGGAAAATCCTTGTCTTTTAAACAAATGAAAATGTTTTGAAAATTCTGTTGAGAGTAATGTAATGTTATATTTTTTTAATTTGTCCAACAGAAACACTAAATATTGGAATATGAAAGAAGAGACAATTTATAAAGTTACAGATATAACAGATATTGAAAATACCCTAAAGAGCTTGATAATTCATTTGCAGAATACCCATTATTGTTAAATGTGAAAATCAAGGAATAACAATACAATAATGATGGGGAGCCACATAGCGCCTCTCTTTAGCGGTACTCACTATTGATTTAAGAAATAAAAATACATCAGCGCCAATGCGGCCACTAACCTGTGTCTAATCTAACACTAGCACCGAAAAATTGATGCTAAATGCCGCACATCATAAATAAGGCCCTAAGTAGTCACAAAAGTGAAAAAAGAAAGTTTTTCTTTCTCCTACAGTTACTATAACCACACAAACAAAATTGAGACTATTGTGACTCCCTAACTAACCTGGCCAGCATTGATGAATGTGATGTATGTTGGGCGCTCTAACACCAGTACAGTGCTGCAGCGAGCGAAAGGTAGCTCCAGCTCAGTGCGTCCAGCACTCCACACCATATTTACCAAAACACTAGACACACACAGCGTTGGCGCTCTAAATCTGGTTGCTATAGCATAGGATGGCAGATGCTGTGTGATTAAAGTCTGTTTTTGTCTGGTGCTCTATGCTACAGCGCCCAGCTTTAGAGCGCCAACGCTGTGTGTGTGTAGTTTTTCTTAAGTATGGTGTGGAGCACCGAGTGCCGGACGCACTGAGTTGGCGCTACCTCTCGCTTGCTGCAGCGTTATACTGTTGTTAGAGCGCCCAACACACATCACATTCATCAATGCCGGTCAGGTTACTACAGCAACCACAACCCTAGGTTACAGCGCCCGATACCCGTCTACTAGCAGGCGCTCACATGCCGATACGTGGCACTAGTAGTAAATCAGCCTCTAATTTGCTTTGATTGTTGCATTAGGTATTGGGGAGGCTGTGTCAGCGCCTGTTAGAACCGTCTACCGATTATGGGGTTAATTTAAGAAACGCTAATGCCACGTAGTGTCATAAGTTGACTGCAGGTCAGGGAGATCAGTTGGATGATGCATTCTGCTGTGCATACCACCCACTGCCATAGCAAGCAGTGATGTTCTCAGCTCCCACTGGGGCCCAGAAGGTCAGGGGGTCCATCATTGCTGCTCTTCCACCGTATTTATCATATTTGTACTCACTTAGCATAATTTAGAGAAAGGAAGCATCATTCCTCTGCATCTGATTCAGTTAAAAGACTGAACAACACCAAAACAGAGCGTCCCAAACTCCCTAAATCCACCCCCTATAGTGAATGGCACCACTCAAGTTATGATTACAAATTAATACTTCTTTATTCAAATCATTTTTTACTATGTTCATACATTTTTAAAAAGGTTAGTTAAAATACATATATTTACACACAATTCCCCGAAGAGGGGGGGGGGGGGAACAGAATGGACGGGGGGGGGGGGCAAGACAGCACTAACAAGAGTGTCCAGTGCCTAATGGCTATGTTAATAAATCAGTGGTATCTATTAATCTACTACTGCTCTAAGTCCCAATACTGCCTATCCACAAGTGACTAATTCATAAAACAATTGATTATTAATATACAAAAATGTGCAAAAAAAGTATATATTGTATATACATAAAGTGCTATGTGCCATGTATCAAGACGACCTATCCACATCTATCCTAAGAACAGCCATAGGGAGATAAGAGCAGACACGTATATAACATTACACAGTAACTTACATAATTCCAGTGACCAGCCAAGCACACCCCCTCCTCTCCCAACCGACGCGTTGCGTGACGTCCCGCGTCACTTCTCCAGGGCAAGGAAAAGGCAAGAGAAAGGAAGCATCATTCCTCTGCATCTGATTCAGTTAAAAGACTGAAAATCGTTTACTGTTTGATCCTTAATATGGCCCCATTTAATATTCACACCAGGGCCCCATCACATTTAGTTAGCCACTGCTGTCCACAATTCCACTTGCACTCCAGTTATCAATAGGAGTTGATAATTGCTTCTCGGGTTTGTGCTGTTTTCCACTATCAACTCTTTTGTGTTGCTGACAATGTGGTTGTGCTCCTGGTAAAGTGGACCAAAACCGACAATCTGATACCCTCTCCCAAATCCTGCTCTGCGAAGGACCACTGTTCGTTCGAAACATTGTTCATATGCATCCATCCCCAAGGCAATTGAGATTGCACATAAAAATGAATTTACCCTTTTTGTAACTCCTGTCAATTTTAAAACAAACAAACAAAACAATCAAACAAAATGGCGCCCCATGAAGCTGCAGGCCACCTGCAAAGAGAAGGTACTGCTTGGTTTCATGCCACTGTGCATTGTGGAAATATGTCAGCTGAATCCAGGCAGAAGTACGGCTGGAAGGCTGGGAAAGGAAACTCCACTGACCAGGGGCAGATTAAGTGTGGTGGAGGCTCCTGGGCACAAAAACTTATGGAGGCCCCAGATACAGTATTTTTTTTCTTTAAAATAATAGTTCAGCCAAGTGATTGGTGGTTGCCTGGCACCCGGCTTCTTACTGGAACGTCAGATCGAGTCCCTTGTGCGGGTGCGTGCTGCTCGGGAACTCCCGATTTGCCATTCTGGGTGGAGGGGAGTGTAGTCACCCAGCTGGTCCAGCAGAAAACAGTTCCCTGCATTGAACTGCCAGCGGCTGTGCTTGGTGGCTGGGAAGTGAGCGGCCGTCGATTGATAGCTCTGCATGCACCCATTATTGTAGCATGGCTGGCGGCGGCTTTGCTGCTCTAGACTCTCCATCCTGTCCTGTGGTGGCTTTGGCTGCAGGTTTGCAAAAACAAAAAAAGGCTTGCCCAGACATGCCCCCCTCCACTTTATTGGCAAAAACAAAAAAAAAGGAGGGTAACACATACTTTTAAACGCAGCTGTTGTAAAAAAGTACAATCAGGAAATAGTGTACTTTTTGCCTATTTTATATGCAATCCAATAAGTGCGAAAAAAACTCTTTGCTGAATCTCACATACCTGAAAATAGTAAAAAAAAACTAATAACATTTTTTTACACCAGAAACGTGTAAATAAATTACCATTTTACCCTTGTTAAGCCGCTCTCCTCCCCCATCTGCTATGATGCCTCCTCGCCACCTCTATGACATGTGCTAAGGAGCAGACAGTGGGCACAGCGAGAGCAGTGCTGGATGCAGTCAGCTTCTTGCTGGTCATGCTGCAGAAAGTGAGTCTTCTGATTCCCCCCTCTTTCCCCGATGAGTAGTGGCAGCCTCTGCTGATGCCCCGTCCTCTCCCTGTGGCGAATACTGGCAGCCGCTGATGATTCCCCCCTCCCCCTGACAAGTACTGCCGCTACTGATGTCCCCCCTTGTGCTCCATTACCACAGCTATAAAAAAATATGCTATATATATATATATATATATATATATATATATATATATATTTCACCCAAATATTAAAAAAACACTGAAAAGTTACAAACAAAAAAATGTAATGTTAAAAATTTAAAAATACAAACTCTAGGTAGTCTGGCAGTCAAAGGGTTAATTATACCATATTTAGCTAATGCCTTTTTCTTAAATGAGGCATGAACATTGCTCCTTTTTCAGACAATATTTTAGGGAAAGTTTATAGAATCAGTTATTTTGTGTCTCTCTTCTATTGAAAGTGGAAAAGTATTATATTGTGATCTCTTGTTTCCAACAATCTCCCCAACCTGTATCTTTGTACAAGATTGCCCATCCTCTAGTTGGGATCTGTACTCGTTGTACTCGTCGGTAAAGGTAAATCAGGAGTTCCCCCCCGGGGGGCAGTACTCATGGCTACTGGAAGTACAAAATGTAGAATGGAAAATGAAGCACTACAGACAAGCTACTGCACCGACATGATGTGTTAGGTGGCCAAGCTGCAATTGTGTAGAAGTGGAGCATCTTGCAATGACTGTATTAATGGAAGAAGAGCTTGCATTGTTGGGAGAGTACAGAACCTGCATTGTCCTTGGGAAAACTCTATTAGTGGAGGTAGGGATGGTACTCCATGAAAAAAGGTTAGAAAACACTGATCTATATGTATGACTGCCAGTCATTATCTGAATAGTCGAGGCCCCACCCATAACTACCTCGTTTTGATGTGCTATATCATTTATTTTGCTCAGTAGTTTTTTTATTATACCGTATTTTTTGCCATATAAGACGCACCTGTTCATAAGCCGCACCTAGGATTTTGGGGAGGAAAATAAGAAAAATAATATTTAACCAAATAATAGGCAAAGTGCAGAATCCTCCAATTACAGTTGGCATCCCCCTCCCATTCCCAATAGGCAGAGTGGCATTCCCCCATCCCATTCCCATAGGCAGTGTGGCATTCCCCCACTCCTATTTTCATAGGCAGTGTGGCATCTCTCCTCCCATTTCCACAAGCAGTGTGGCATCCCCCCCTCCCATTCCCATATAGACAGTGTGCCATTCCCCTCCTTCTTTTCCCATAGGCAGTGTGGCATCCCCCCTCCCATTTCCCATATAGGCAGTGTGGCATCCCCCCTCTTATTCCCCATATAGGCAGTGTGGTACCCCCTTCTATTAGCCATATAGGCAGTGTGTTATCCCGCCTCTCATTCCCCATATAGGCAGTGTAGCACCCCCCCATTCCCCATATAGGCAATGTGGCACCCCCTCCCATTCCCCATATAAGCAATGTGGCACCCCCTCCCATTCCCCATATAGGCAATGTGGCACCCCCTCCCATTCCCCTTATAGGCAGTGTGGCATTTCCCCCTCCCATTCCCCATATAGGCAATGTGGCATTTCCCCCTCCCATTCTCCATATAGGCAATGTGGCATTTGCCCCTCCCATTCCCCATATAGGCAGTGTGGCATCCCCCCTCCTATTCTCCATAGAAGCAGTGTGGCAACCCCCCCATTCCCCATAGGCACACAATGATAACAAAAAAAAAAATCAACTCACATGTTACTGGCGCTCCCGCGTTGCTGGCCGGGCTGCCACACTGGGACGCCAGAAGAAGATGGAGGAGCGTCCCCGCCGCTCCTTCTTACTGCCTGGGCCGCGCAGACACCCGGCCTGTGAATCGGGTGGGCATGGCCTGCACCGCATCGGCGCAGGCCACGCCCACCCGTTCTATGGAGCCGGGGGTCTGCGCGGCCCATCCAGTAAGAAGGAGCGGCGGGGACAGGGACAGCCGCTCCTTCTTCTTCTCAGCATCTTCTCCACTGCCTCTTCCGGCAAGGGCAGGAAGGAACAGCCGGATCCGTGCAGCGGGTGGGCATGACCTGCGCCGACGTGGTGCAGGCCACGCCCACCTGCTGCACGGACCCGGGTGCTCGCGTGTGCCCCGGGCCGGAAGAGGCAGCAGCGAGAGGGCAGGAGATTATGGTGGAGTGGCAGGCGCTGCCTCCGTCCCTGCCGCTGCTATCACTGCTGCAGCAATAGCAGCGGCGGGGACAGATCCCGCCGCTCCTCTGTCTTCTTCTGGCCTCCTGCAGTGTGGCAGGCAACGCGGGAGCGCCGGTAACGTGCGTCTATTTTTTTTTTTTTTTTTTTACATTGGCCCGATAAGGCGCACTGACATTTTCCCCCACTTTTGAGGAAAAATAAGTGCGTCTTATATGGCGAAAAAACTGTAGGGTTTTTTTGCTCAAAATCCATACAATCGCCACCGGTTTATTCCCCACAGAAATATATTCCTATAGTGTAGGCTGTAGACAAGATTTTACACACTAACTTATCCCTCCCCTTTGTATTTTAGCCTACAGCTTGTTGAAAAGGTAGTTGCTATTTAGTCTTTAGCACTAAGGCTCAGACTCAGACTAGTGATTTAAAAACGTTCTGTCTAATGTGCGTTATGTCATTAAAGAAGCAAGGAGGAAACGAATAATATTACAATCCTTTTGTAATCCTATTTTCTATAAATAGGTAACGTAATAAAATATTAAATACATTTCTTCTTTTCTGGATATATGAATTTATTATTCAATATGATGTTCAATACTACATTCAAATCACATTTTAATCAACTTTACACAAAAGGATATATATTCTGTAATCAAGTTATTAAATAAAAAAAATGTATCCTGATTATATTGGGTTAAATTATATCAAATGGCTTATTTACATATATTTATCTCCAGTGTTTTCCTCACAAGGGTAGGTTGGATATTTTCATCAAAATATTGTACATCTAAAGCCCAACACTGAATAGTCAACATAATAAGTGCATTTGCAAGGGAGTCAAGGTTTCCCTGATGAAGCAGTTTTTTCCACTCATGGTATTGATTTTTTTGTGGATATACAACAAATTCATACAAAGTCAACAACAGTGCAGCTAAAGGACATTTATATAGGAAAGCAGCTGGAGAGAGGGCTAGCTAAGTTGTTAAGTACACTATTGTCCTAGATATGTTGGCTGTCAGTACTGTTTAATACTACCAGCTCAAACCACTTGGGTGTGAGTACTCTTTAATATCACTGGATCAAACCACTTGGGTGAGAGTACTCTTTAATATCCATTGCTCCAACCACTTGGGTGTGAGTATTCTTTGATACCACTGGCTTAAACCATTTGGGTGTGAGTACTCTTTAATACCACTAGCTCCAACCACTTGGGTGCAAGTACTCATTATTACCACTGTCTCAGACAACTTGGGTGTGAGTACTCTAATACCACTAGCTGCAACCACTTGGGTGTCAGTACTCTTTAATACCAATTGTTATTGAACTATCCACTGGGTCGGGGCATTTAGGGCTCTCTTAAGGAAAAAAAAACATTTTTGCGTAGTATCCACTGGTTCAAACTACTGGTGTGTCAGTACTCTTTATTAGCACTTGCTCCAGCCACTTGGGTGTCAGTAGACTTTAATACCAATTGTGATGGGATTATCCACTATATCAGGGCAGTTAAGGCCCTCTTGAAAAAAATATTTTTGTGTAGTGTCTACTAGTTCAAACCACTTGGGTGTCAGTAATTTTTAATACCAACTGTTATTGGAGTATCCACTGGGTCAGGGCAGTTAAGGTCTTCTTAAAAAATATTTTTGCGTAGTTTTCACTGGTTCCCAGCACTTGTCAGTACTCTTTAATAGTACTTGCTCCAACCACTTGGGTGTCAGTAGTCTTTCATACCAATTGTGATGGGAGTATCAACTGGATCAGGGCAGTTAAGACCCTCTTGAAAAAACAATTTTGTGTAGTGTCCACTTGTTTTAACCACTTGGTTGTCAGTACTCTGTAATACCAATTGTTCAGACCACTTGGGGGTCACTGCTCTGTAATACCAATTGTTCAAACAACTTGGGGTCACTGCTCTGTAATACCAATTTTTCAAGCCACTCAGGTGTCCCTGTTCCGTAATACCAATTGTTCAGGTCACTCAGGGGTCATTGCTGTTTAGTATCAATTGTTTAAACTGCTTAGAGGTCACTGCTCTGTAATATCAATTGTTCAAACCACTTGGGGGTCTTAGCTTTTTGATACCAATTGATCAAACCACTTGGGGGTCACTGCTCTTTAATACTAATTGTTCAGGCCACTTGGAGGTCACTTCTCTGTAATACCAATTGTTCAGGCCACTTGGGGGTCACTGCTCTGTAATACCAATTGTTTAAACCACTTGGAGGTGACTGCTCTGTAATACCAATTGTTCAAACCACTTGGAGGTCTCAGCTTTGTGATACCAATTGATCAAACCACTTGGGGGTCACTGCTCATTAATATTAATTGTTCAGGCCACTTGGGTGTCAGTACTCTGTAATACTAATTGTTCAGGCCAATTGGGGGTCACTGCTCTGTAATACCAATTGTTCAGGCCACTTGGGGGTCATTGCTCTTTAGTACCAATTGTTTAAACCACTTGGAGGTCACTGCTCTGTAATACCAATTGTTCAAACCACTTGGAGTCTCAGCTTAGTGATACCAATTGATCAAACCACTTGGGGGTCACTGCTCTTTAATAACCTATTGTTCAGGCCAATTGGGAGTCACTTCTCTGTAATACCAATTGTTCAGGCCACTTTGGGGTCAATGCTCTGTAATACCAATTGTTTAGGCCACTTTTGGAGCACAGCTCTGTGATATCAATTGTCCAGGTCACTTGGGGTCACTCCTCTGTAATACCAATAATTCAGGCCACTTGGGGGTCTCAGCTCTATAATACCAATTGTTCAAGACACTTGGAGGTCACTGCTCTTTAAAAACAATTGTTCATGCCACATGAGGGGTCACTACTTTTTAATACTAATTGTTCAGGCCCATTGGGGTCACTGCTCTGTAATATCAATTGCTTTGGCCACTTGGGGAGTCAATGCTCTTTAATGCCAATTGTTTAAACCACTTGGAGGCCTCCGCTCTGTAATACCAATTGTCCAGGCTAATTGGGGACACTGCTCTTTAATACCAATTGTTCAGGTCAATTGGGGTCTCAGCTCTGTAACACCAATTGTTCAGGCCACTTAGGGGTCTCATCAGCTCTATAATACCAATTGTCCAGGCCACTTGGGGGTCACTGCTCTGTAATACCAATTGTTCAAACCACTTGGGGGTCACTGCTCCGTAATAAAACCGCTTGGGGGGGGTCACTGCTCTGTAGTACCAATTTTTCAAATCACTTGGAGGTCACTGCTCTGTAATAAAACCACTTGGGGGGGGGGGGGGGTCACTTCTCTGCAATACTAATTGTTCAAACAACTTGGAGGTCACTGCTCTTTAATACAAAGTGTGCAATCCACTTGGGGGTCTCAGCTATGTAATAATAATGGTTTAGGCCATTTGAGGGTCACTGATCTTTAATACCAATTGTTCAGACTACTGAGGGGGCCACTGCTTTTTTATACCAATTGTTCAGGGCACTTGGGGGTCACTGTTCTGTGATACCAACTGTTCAAACTACTTATGGGTCACTGCTCTGTAATACCAAATGTTCCGGGCACTTGGGAGTCACTGCTTTGTAAAATCAATTGTTTAGGCCACTTGGGGAATCACTGCTCTTAAATATCAATTGTTTAGGCCACTTGGGGTCACAGCTCTGTGTTGCCTATTGTTCAAACCACTTGGGGGTCATTGCTATGTAATACCAATTGTTCAAAATTACAAATACCAATTGTTGTGGCATTGCACCCTCTTGTGATTTGGTAAACCAGTTACTTGTAGGCACACCTTGCATTATACTCTTTTGAGGTTTGATAAACTATTTTATTGTGGGCACACCTGGCATTATACTCTCTTTTGAGCTTTGAAAAACTATTTAAGTGTTGGCCCACCTGGCATTATATTCTTTTGAGCTTTGATAAACTATTTAATTGTTGTCACACCTTGCATTACACCCTCTTGGCCATTGATAAACTAGCAACTTGTTGGCACACCTTGCATTATACAAAGAGGCACACACAAAGGCCTAAGCAACATATACATACTGTTCACTCATAATGCCTTCAACAGGGATACATTTGACACCTAATGTTGGGAAATTATAGGGTAATTGTAGTGTAAAGCATGAGCACTAAAGAATAACTTTCATAATGAGTTAAGATTTGTGTGTTCTTTTACAACTCCAACTTTCATTTTATGCTCAGTTTCCACATTTCCCTAAGCTCCCCATTTGTTAGACATGATTTATTCCTATGTAAGGAAGAATGAATTGATGCAATCTAAAATTTCCTTCGTATATTCTTTTTACTCCATTAAATGCAAGAGTTTGCAGGAATACAAGATTATAATCTGAAGGGTGGATTTTCTATAAATATTAAACTTGGTAGCTCCACAACTTTGGCAAAGTTCAGGAACGTTGCGTCATCAAAAATGATGAAGCACACTGAAGGTTTGGCTTCCACTTGATTAAATACCATGTAAGTCCTTTTTGAGCCATCTTATTTGGCATACACTGGCTTCTAACTAGGCTGTCCACAACCTTTCCTGGCTCTCTTTCCAATAGAGGAGATTCCTTACAGTCAGACATGATGCAAGTATCTTCTTCTTTACAAGCTGTTGCATGTAGAGAACAGAATGAATGTTTCAGAGCTTTATCAATCATTGTGTCAGTCAAATGGACATCCTTTATCCTGGATGAAGCAACTCTGTCTGGAAGTACTTCAAGAGCAGACACCCTTACATCCTTGTGGAGTTCTACTTGTCGCGCACCACCTTGCCAGACTTTAGGTTCAACGGCAGCAACCACTCATCTGTCTGCTCCTAGATGCCAGTCCACAGCTCATGGGTGGTGTGTGGTCTTTTGCCCAGACAGATAAGTTTTAGCACCGCCTGTGGCCGTTTCCCCATGGCAGGAGGGTGTCCCACTCTCCTGCAATTTTTATTTTTTGCAGCACCAAGTAATGCAATAGCGCTCTGTAAATAAACAATAATATTACTAATAAGGTTTCAGTCTGCTTTGCAGGTCCCTGGTGAACTGGCACTGTGGGCCATCTAGGACCTCTGCCTCTTCCTCTAGGCTGGGTCAAAATCATACTTTTTTTCTATCCTTCTTCTTTTCAGTCAGCGAACCAATACTCGTTATACCATATGCCGGTTAAACTAATTTCTGCTAATGTACAGGGGTTAAACTCTCCAGGATTTTGAATTACATGCAGTCACAAAGAACAGATATTATTTGTCTCAAGGAGACGCATTCTATCTCTAACCATACCCCCAAATTTTAAAGCAAGCATTACCCAATGTTTTTCCATTCTGGTACTGGGTGGAATCTTAATAGCCTTTCATATCAAAACCCAGTTCACCTGCACTAAGCAAATATTGGATCAGAAGATCTCTATATTATCCTACTACACTCTTAACACTGATCAGACATGCTTCTTCGTGCAAATGTCTAATTTAGCAGAGCTGTATAAGAAGGGCACACTGTTCATGTGTGCAGATTCAAATCTTACTCTCAATCCTCAAATAGACAGATCAGACAAATCTGATCCGTCACCTCCAACCAATTTTCAGGATAGCAAAGTGTTCAGTGATATTATACGTCATGCAGGATTGAATGATGTCTGGCATGATACATCTGACAAATAGAGACTACTTGCATTACTCGGCACCATACAATTCTCACAAGATATTTGTTGAAAAACAATTGTTGACGCATGTCACTACTGCCAACACTCTTTCAGGTCAGCCTGACCATAAGCTGATCCAGATATACTAAAATTTGCCAGGTCATGAGTCCTCAATGATTCCCTCCTCTCCTCTAAAATTTTCTTAAAGTAACTGACCACCAATAATGCTAAGGTAATATTTGTAATATTTTACAATAAACTCCACTCCTACCACCTCCCCGACTATTATGTGAGCAGCCTTCAAGGCGTTCATGGGAGGCCAGTTTGTTTCAGAATGAAGAAATAGGGAGAGAATGGACAGACAATATTATGCCGCAATCAGTGCCTTCAAGAACAATCCATCTGGTGCCAACAACAAGGCCACGGTCAACCTTAAATGTCAATTAAATCATTGTCAGATAGCTGAAGCTGAAAAAGATTTCGCTGGTCTGGACAAAGGTTCAATGCATCAGCAAACAAACTTGAAACTAGCTAAGCGACTAAGATGCCAGCAACCACATATGTCCTCAATTTCTCTTAAAACTAGGGACTCACCTTTAACCAGTAATTCTGTCAAGAATTTGGAGGAGTTAAGTTATAGACTCTCACAATTGTACTCTAACCCTAAAATTTTTGAGGAAGGGAAAGTGAGAAGCTTTTTCCAGGGTCTGGACCTTAGACACATCTGACATGAGGGAACTGGAGACATTACTCAGTACGAGACCTTAAAAGTCATTGCTTCATAGAAAGTAGGAAAGAGGCCAGGCACTGATGGATATACGGCTTCTTTTTATAAAAATATGGCAGACGTGGTGGCCCAACCTCATCAGAGGGGTGTTGCAGGTAATTACTGCTGCTAAACTTAGCGGGAGAATCTATTGCTTCTTTCAATGGTTGTCAAGAAGGTATGCACCTCTCTTTCCTGGAATTATTTTTATTCTTCTCTGAGAACTTAGGGCTTAGGGGAAGATCTGTTATCCTTGGTCTCGGCACTTGGAAACCTCAAGCTACTGTAAAATATGCTGGGTTTGAATTGCCTCCTTTTAGCATAGCTAGGGGCACCAGGCAAGGCTGCTGCTTAAGTCCGATACTGTTCATACGGGATCTGGAGCCCCTGGCGGAGGCGATCCATAGGAACAATGATATAAAAGGCCCAATGTTGGCATCACTGAAGAATAAAATCTTGCGTTTTTGGGAAGACGTGATACTTATGGTTGAATCTCTGCATACATCTCTTCCGAATCTTTTCAAAACTTTTCAAAACTAGCTTACTCTCAGGTTTAATTCTCAACGAAAATAAAACACTTGCTCTGAATGTTAATCTTCCCCCAGCAGAGGCAAATTGAATGAAGTCAAATTTCCCCTTTTCATGGGTTTCTTCACTTCCCTGGGAAAATCTTATGATACCCTGTACAAGGCCAACTTCCCTCCATCTATAGGCTTCTGTAAAATGAAATAAATACATAGAGACAGCTCCATCTATCATGGATAGGCAAAACCAATGCCATTAAAATGACTTATCTTCCCCTGTTTTACCCTGTTTGTAATTTCACATTGTACATCACTATGGAAGATGATGCAGCTTCATAAATAAACTTTAATAATAATATAATAATAATTTTCCCTAAATTGTGTACCTTTTTAGAGTTTTGCCAATCAAGGTATACACCTTGCACCTTAAATCTCTCCAAAAAATGTACAATTTGGCATCCCCACTCTCATAGGATTTAACAGGCCATAATTTAAGCTAACAATAAAGGGGGGTGAGGATAGGTTAACTTTATTCATTACTATATGGCTGCCCAATTGGCCCTGTTGTCTGTGCTTCATCATCAGGGAGAAATTCCCCATTTGGTCCACATTGATAGTCTTTTTTGTAATCCTACCTTTCTGGCCACAATTCCTCTTTTACCAGCCAAGGCACATTGGCTGGATATAACTCCCATTTTAAGGTTCCCCCTTCAAATTTGGGATTTAGTGGAAAGGGAGAAAAATGTAACCCCCCCATGCCCATCTTATGCCTGTAAATGGAAATCATTTGTTTCCCCCTGGCTTTGTGACCCTGAAACACTTCTTTTGGTGGACTTCCAATAAATTTACCAAGGTCCATGACTTTATTACAAACAGGGGCCCACTTTCCCTATCTGACCTTCCTCAGAACCACATTCCCCCCACATTTAGATTTCTTCAAACCTGGCACTGAATATGCACTTTATTAAAAAGATTTTTTCTCCATATAAGTCAAGGCCAGTGAGGACCCAAGTATCAAACACTCATACATGCATAAGTGGGAGAGAGATTTGTCGAAGACATTTTCTCCGGAGCAATGTTGTTTTCTGTATGTTATTATTATTTTAAGATCTTTCCCTAGCCCATTTTGTGTAGGGCAATTGCCATGGTGTTCCCATCGATTTGCAGCTCTTTAGCCCTTGCTAGAGGCCCTTGCCATTTTATAGGCATTTTTGGTCCTTATTGACTTCAATGGAGTTCGGGTCAAGTCCAGGGACCCGAACCGAACTTTAGCGGCAAGTTCGAGCGAGCTTGTCGAACCCAACCTGTGATTGCCTTTCACTGGCTGAAATTACCCCAGTGTTAAAGTAGCTGGACTCAGTTGGAGTGAGCAGTTAGAGTTAGTGGGTCTGGACCAGGGGTGTACAACATTTTGGGGGTCCTACTGCCACATTGTCTTGGATGCAGCGAAAACTCAGTTTTTCATGCAGAAAATCTATGACCTTAAAGCTTTGTATATGCTTTGTATATACTGTATGTTCATAGGTGGGCAGATGTGGGAAAGGTGGGAAGAAGTGGGCAGGGGTGAGGCAGGAAATAGTAGGCAGGGCTGAGGCAGGAAAAGATGAGATGAGCAGAAGTGGTAGGGAACGAGCTATGCAGTGATGAGCGAAGGTGGGGATAGGGGAAGTGGGACAGCTAGCAATAGAATAAACATCATGAAGTGCCCATACCAAAGGTTTTGAGTGAATTTGTTGACCCAGTGCTGGCAACCTTTCTATGCATTCTGCTAATTGTTTAGATGCAGAGTTTGCAGCAAAGCCTAGAAATGCTCAAAATACAGTTCACTTTAACATAATAGCACCATATATGTCACCCTCCTCTACAGAGTTAATCATTGCCTCAGCTTCTGCGTCAGCTGCATACACTGCAGGCAAGGCAAGCTCAGCTTTCCAGCTCCCTAACATTTAGATTTAGGGTTATCGGTTACCGCAACTGAGGGCTGTGGGGGCTGCAGATTGTGCATCCTTAGTCTAGTCCAAGGCCATATTAGAGAAACCTGTGACTATAAGAGTACCTTAAACCGGACCTTCACCCTAGAGTCTATATTGTATGTTTCCCCCACCCTGTACATACCGACCACATTAAAAATCATCCTACCTGCAGCTACTGCAAATTCTGAGCCTTTAAACATCCAGCTCATGGGGCATCAGGCAGCCTGTAGACAGGAAGTGTCTTCTGACTATGCCGCTCTGCATTCTGGGATTGCTGTCCTTTTCCTCACCCCAGCTCAGCTCCACCTGTGCAAAGCACAGCTATAACCCTGCCCCTGCACTATACTCCGCCCCCTTCTCCTCAGTGTGTGTGATGCTTCTGAGGCAAGATGGTGGCGTCCGTATCCAAGAGTCCTGAACAGAGTTTCAGCCCAGTGGAGGAAAAAATAAAAAGCCACAAAAAACTTAAAATATATTAATTTTAGATGCTGGGGAATAGTTTTTTAAGGGTACGGGCTTTTCATTAAATGATGCTGAAGGTCCGCTTTAAGCAATTTTCTGTAGCAGGTGAGAAGCTCAAAAAAAAAAAAAAGTAAGCCATGTGAAACTGGTTTCAAGTACTCGGGGGGGGGGGGGGGGGTTGGGTGACTAAGATCTGGGCAATCAAAACATTTAAAGGCATTTATTGTGGGTAAAATACGTAATCTAGGCAGATAGCTTTTATCATTCCCAATCCAAATTTGAATATAGCCTCACATTTCTTTATCAAAGCAAAGCAAAACTCACCAGCAGCCGCTGAACACAATGGGGATCTGATGGCACTCTGCGTATTAATTATTAGCTATTAATTATTGGCTGAGGGTCACTGGTGCTCTGCTTAATATTAGGGTTCGGCGGGCATCTGTAGTGTTTAACTTAATCATTATTGAAGCTGAGAGAGTCTGTCTGCACTCTGCATATTAATTATTTGGTCTAGGAAGAGAGCTTACTGCATGCCCAGTACTCCGTGGTATGGGTGCCCCAAAGAGCGGCCATAGAATATCAGCAAGGCGGAGGGGGGTGGGCTGGTGGGTGCCCACTGGGTGGCTCTGTCCTGGGCCCCATTCTTTTTAATATGTTTGGATGTGACATAGGAGAAGGCTTGGTAGGAAAAGTTTGCCTGTTTGCTGATGATATTAAGGTTAGTAATAGGGTGGATACTCCTGAAAGTGTCTGCAACATGGAAAATGATGACTTGATAAATGGTCAAAAATGTGGAAACAGGTGTTTAATGTCTCTAAATGTAAAATTGTGCACTTGGGTAGAAGGAATCCCTGCTCTGAGTACAGTATGGGCAGTACTGTGTTATCCAGGACCTCGGAGGAGAGAGATTTAGGGGTACTGATTACTGATAGCTGCAAGATGAGTGGACAGTGTAGCCAGGCAGTGGGAAAAGCAAGCAGGATGCTCGGCTGCATAGCTCGAGGCATCACCAGTAGGAAGAGGGAGGTTGTGATGCCGCTGTATAGAGCCCTGGTGAGGCCACAACTAGAATACTGTGTGCATTATTCAAATAAAATGGGTCCAAAGGCAGGCAACAAAAATAGTAGAGACTTAAAGAACTTAATTTGTACAGTCTAGAGGAAAGAAGGGAAAGAGGAGCATGATTGAGACCTTTCAATATGTGAAAGAATTGAATATGGTTGAGGAGGGAAGTGTTTTTAAGAAGAAACTTAATGATAGAACAAGGGGGCACAACCGTAAGTTAGTCGGAGGGAAGATCAGTAACAATGTTAGAAAATATTATTTTACAGAAAAAGTAGTAGATGCTTGGAACAAACTTCCAGAAGAGGTAGTTGAAATATCAACAGTCAGTGAATTTAAACATGCCTGGGATAAGCATACATCTATTCTAAGATCTCTAGAGAACATACAGTATATACATAAGACTGGTCTCGTTCTGTCGTCGACCTTCTATATTTCTATTTCTTGTGGGCATCAAAACACAGAAGGTGCCTTGTCTGGTAGGGGGCCTAATCCAAAGTTTTCTCCGGGGGCCCATGGGATTGTAGTTACGGAACTGTTCCTAACTTAGGTAGAAAAATAATATATCATTATACTGAAACCAAATGAGTTAAAAATAAGATATAACATAAAACATGAAAATATGAATTCAGTACATAAGATAAATGTATACGAAAGAAAAAAAACTTCTGTTTTTTAATATTTAATATTCTTTAGCATGTACTTGCATTATGTAATATATTCCTCTTGTTTATTCTTTGCATATATTGCAGGAGCAGGCCCAACAGATTCTGGACAGAACTTAAATTCTACAGTGCTGCCTACTTTGGAAACAGGTGATATTATTTTTTGGACAACTATTAGCAATGGGTGTTGGCATTTAGGTGATTTAGAAGCGAAGGAATGATATTAAATTAAGATGATGGTACTTTTAATTGTGAATTGTTTTTGCTCCTTGGTATATTAGATTCATTTTGCCTTTAGCCTTGTTTCTACATTAATACATTATATCTGTTCTGTTGTATGGTTTATTACAATTACAGTAAAAAAAGCTAACTGTGTTAAAGGAATCCTAAAGTCCAGAGTCCATATATGATAGTCCCTCTTCTTATGCTTAGCACCCTAACCAAGTCCAATTTGGGTTTGTTTCAGCCAGGATTCTATGCCAGGGGTGGTGCAATATACCCTCGCTTTCTGGCTCCCATTCAGTGTGTGGAATCTTTAATGAGTGATTAGTCACCCAATCACTGCAACAGGGGGCAGAGTCACGCAAAAAGGCCCCCAAACTAAAGAGAAGATATATTGCCTGGCTTCCATTGGGATATAAATTCTGATTAAGTAGGTTTTTGTAAGGGAGGGGAGCACCACAGAGCAGAGCTCTGATCCACATAGTGAATTAGGCCACAGCATAGAGCTGGACGCAGAAGTAAACTTAAATGGAGGGACTCCAAAAAAACAAAATCCTTGGGCAACTATAATTAACATCAGAAACAATGGAATATAACTCGGCAACATAAACCACAGAAATGGAAAAACTGTGGGCCACAAAGGAGATCCCCAGGGTGCAGGCACTTACCCTAGTTAGGCTATACTCGAAATTCAGCAGCCTCTGCTGGAACCAGGACAGAACAAGAGTTTTATTTCAGACAGATCGGTTTAAATAGTAAACTGAACAAAATACTGTTGCACCTGATTGAGGAGATGGCCCAGTATTAAAGCAGAATTCCAGTCACTATATGATCCCCCTGACCTGCCAGGGTAAGCCCCTGGTGCTGAGGCAGGATGGGACGGGGGTTACAAAGAAAAAAAACCCTTCCTTATCCAGAGGCCAGCGCCGCTCCTCCCAAGTCTGTACCACACCCATTCACCACAGGCAGGTGGGAGAATGCATGGAGCCATGGGATGCGGCTCTGTGCTTTCTGCCAAGATGGCGGCGCCCAGGATCTGGAGTGCTGGAGGAGTGGTGCTGGCCCAGGGGGCAGGTAAATGGTCTTTTTCTTTGTAACCCCTGCCTTGCCTCAGTGCAAGGGTAGGGTGGCAGGGCAGGGTGGGGTTCACATTGTGACTGGAATTCATAGGGAGGATTGATGTCAAGGCAGCCCTGCATGAACACCCCCTGGTGGCACTGTTCCCCGTAAAGTAAGTGGCTGCATGGTCATGCACCTTGTAGTTCAAGGCCGCTCACCATAGGCTGCTTAGGGAACCTGGCTTCTTTAATTACCTAGCCACACCACTGAAAGGATAGCTTCACTGCCCTGCTTCCCCCAGTGGTCTGCATGTGCCATTCAGGAGAACCCACCCGGAAACATCTCTTTGGATCTGCTGCCATGGTATGCTGCTAGCAGGATGAAGGAGGGATGAGGCATGTCTGCTGCGTGTGCTGCTGCTGCCGTCGCTAAATGTCCATCGGTGCCTTATCTGTCATCACGGGTCATGGTAAAGAAAAGATTCATATTCCCCCCCTCCTTCATTCGCAGCTCTAGCCCTATTGGCTATGTAAAAGTGGCCCTGTTGCTGGCATAATTAGGGAACACTCTTCATTGCATTCTTTGTGTAACCTCTTCATTGCAAGGGAAAGAAGTGTGGCAGAGACACATAGAGATGTGCTGCTGTTTTTTATCTCTTGCTGATCCCAAAGTGACTTATTTGTACCCAAACCCTATCCTCAGCAACCAATCAGTACCTAAACCCTATCTGCAGTAACTGACTGTACCCAAGCACTATATGCAGTAATGGATTTGCAGCGATGTCAAGTCACCCGATTTTTTTTTTGTCTCCCCAAATTTACTCCCCACCCCACCTCACCTGCTGATGTCACCCAGTATTTTGCCCCCTCCTGTCACCCAGAGTCATAGGGGGGTATAGCTGGGTGGCCATGCTGTGACAACAAAATGCTTTCAAAACTTTATAAACACTGGCATTGTATCTGCCACCTCCGCTTCTTCGAGTGCTGCACCCCGCCTGTATGAATAGGCGCCTGTTCGACCCACATGTATGAATGGGAGCCTCCCTGTATCAATTAGCTGCCCTGCAGACTGCCTCTATCAATGAGTGGCCCCGTTGTCAAGTTGTCAAGTTGTCTAAGCAAAACAATACTTTTGAAGCAGAGGGTCTAGTGCTCCAAGCAACCATTTACTGCCACAGTCAAGTATAACAGTACTAGGAACTTTATATAGTAAAGGTTAACTTGCCAGTATAAACAAACCATAGGCAGTATAACAACACAATAAAAGGCCCAGCTGGGGCTTTAGTTAGTCTGTGCAAATATACCCTGGTATATAGTCTATAGCTAAATCTCTCTAGAAGAAAATCAACACAGGATACTAACTGCAGGGGTCTCTGATGTTGACTCGAGGAGATGATTTACTCTTGAGCCACAGAAGGCAATGAGGAGATATGTAGCAGCAGTAGCAGATCCTCCACAACACACGGCAGGTTAACAGGCAGGAGGCAATGAAGAAATTAGGGGGCAGCAACAGAAGATCCCCCACTTGGCACCAGCAACTGGACACACAGGGGAATAGTGTAGTAGTCTAGAAAGTGATTCAGGCTCACTTTGAGGCTGCATATGTGGGTTGCAGCAGCACAGCTTCTGGCAGCAAGCCATGTGCTCAGTTCTCCCCTGCATACAGACAGTCTCTCCTATATATAGTCTTTGATACCTCCAGTCAGGGGCTGCAAACCCCAACTTGCAGGGGCAGATAGTATGTAATCAGTAGCTAGAGAGAGTGATCTGCAACAAGCCCTCTCACTCTATGATCTCCAGGAGGTGATTGTTCCATTTGCAACTCTGTGGTAACTGAGCACTTCCCTAGATACTAATGCAGTGCGCTGAGGAGTGGCTGAGGATGGTTGGGAGACCAATGTGCCCCCTTTTCTGTCTTTCTTCCTATCTGCCTCTTTTGTCTGCTTGTTTATCTCTCCATCCACTCATACACCCTTCTGTATGTTCATCCTAATGTCTATCTAACTATATATGTTTATCCATCTGTCTGCTTATCTGTCATTCTATCTATCTGTTCATCTGTCTGTCCATCTATCGACCGATCCATATCTATCTATCTATCTATCTATCTATCTATCTATCTATCTATCTGTCTATCTATCCCCACCCTGTCATTCCTTGCATTTCCTTTCCTTTTCCTTGTTCTTTCTCTTCTTCACTCTCTCTCCCACCTTTTGCTGGTATTTTCCAGTTATTACCACCTTCCTCCTCCCCTCTTCCTTCTTTCATTCTGTTTCTTCTCTCTCTACCTCCACCTAATTTTGATGGTGGTGATATATATTTATTCCACAAAAGACTGCGAATAGGCTCAGCTCCAAACCACAACCATGCCATGCACATCACCCTATAAACTGATCACCAAGGTTGGCATCTCTGAATCTGTACTCAACCCCTATCTTTAGTAACTGATCTGTACTCAAACCCTATCTGCAGTAACTGATCTGTACCAAAACCCTATCTAGAGTAACTGATTTGTACCCAAACCAATCTGTAGCCGACCAATATGTACCCACACACTATCCGCAGCTGACCAATCAGTGTCCTAGCCCTATCCATGAACCACAAATCTGTACCAAAACCCTGTACACATGTTATCATAATGGGTGATGGTAAAAGTGCAGGGGAGGGCATCCTGATGGGTCCTTCCAACATGCACACATCCACTGCTGCCAGTCCCTTACCTTGACCTGGCAAAATCCAGCCCGGCGACTAGGTGTTGGCAGTCATGTGGTCCGGGCTACTTTTGGACACTGAAAGACACAGGGATATACTTAATAATAACAAAATATCACAGTGCCTCCAGTTGGATACCTGATACAGTTTTCTTGTTTGCTATCCAAACCAGTCTTAGCTGGGGGAGGGGTATGTGTGACCCATTCATCTGTTGATGCCTCACAAATAAAAAGCACTATGGGCAATATATTAATATATTGTACAAGTGGGTGCAATGACTCATTCTATCAATATAAAAAAACTAAACATACAAGCATGTATTATTTCAATTACAAATGAATGTTATTTTCTAGCTGAAGATGTTACAGAAGAAACGTGTTTATCATCTCCACCACCACCAACACCACCACCACCAATATTGGAAAATCAAGAGCAAGACAGTGGTAAAGAATTTTCCAGCTATAGTATAGACAGCCATGATTCAGCTACAGCATCTATTGAGCCTCCACCTCAGGAACAGTCCCCAACAACAGACCTCTGTCCTTCTCCTCATGAAGACATAACCCGCCCAAGCATATTAGACCTTCCCCAGACTGAGATAAATGACACAACAGCGAGCCCTGACTCACATAACAAGGATATAGTTGAAGCACAAGTAAATGGCGTTGAGAATTGTCTGGAAGCCCCCCAACCCACTCAGGAGAGAAAGGTATTAGAAGCAGAGTTAGTCAAATGTATTGAAGAATTTCAAAAAATAAGAATCCCAGTCATATTTCCCAACAAGAAAAGACACTGGCAAAATGAACTACTCAGAAAATACCAACTTTAAGCTGTGTTTGTGGTTAAATTGCAATGTTTGTATAATTACTTAAAGTGGAGCAAAACCCACGGAGATTGGCCCAAGAATAAGATTCCCGGGCTGCTTGATTTCCTCAGCTAGGGCATCCCGAAGCGTGATGCCCCTCTGTGTGAACCCCCCCCCCCGGTCGCCCAGTATACTCACCTCCATCCCCAGTCCAAAGGCACATGCATGAGCAATGCCGCATACCCGCTATTCCTTTAGCAGGGTGCCAGGCATTCCTGTTAGAGGGTGTTCAATGTTCAATGTGACTGAGAATTGAATATGAGCCAGAACGATTTTTACCAGCATCTGGTATTTGCTACTTTCTAATGCCAGATACAATAGCTTTGGCCACCACAACATCTGAACTTACTAGCACACAAACAGTTAAAAAGAAAAAAAAATGAAAATGAAAAGTGAAAACCCACAGTTGCCGCTCCTTCCTTCATCTTTCCCCGCCGGGTAGCGTCTTCTCTGCAGGTCCACCGGGTTGGCATCTCTCTCCTGGTCAGGCGGGCTGTGATCGTCTTGATGCCAGAGAGCTGCAAATTCAGCCACCCTGCCATCATCTTTAGTGAAGGGGGACACAGGTCTCCCCTCCCTAAACTATATGTCCCACTTTTGGTGGGATAGTCACACTTTGAGGCATTTTATTCCATTGTCCCCATGAAAACACATCTAAATGGCCCACTTTACTGAAATGATGGCACAGACTGTCCAACCAACTGCCAGATTATTAGTATTTCTGGATGGTTTTCAACTGCTCTGAGTGACTGAATGGTGGATTTTTTGTTTCTAAAAAACATGTAAATAAAACACACCCCCTACCGCACCAATCAAAAAACAAACTGGTTCAAACTGTCCCACTTTGAGACCCATCATCCTTTCTTGGTGTCCCGACAAGCTAATCCTGGCCCATAGGGGCACAAAGGTTTTAAACCACAGGGGCTCCTCCTCTCCCCTTTCACATGGGGGGACTCCACAGAGGCTCCTCGTCAGTGGTATAAAAGCCTCCTTGGCCCGGCAGTGTAGGAATAGCTTGGCAGGATGCCAAGGAAGGAGGAAGGGGGACCTAATCCCCACTCCCTAAAGATGTAATCAGGGAGGATGCATCAGTGGCTCCCTAGCATCAAGAAGATCACTGCCCGCTGGACCAGGAAGGAGTCCCTGACCCAGCAGACATGCAGAGTGGACACCGCCCAGCGGGGGATAGGTGATGGAAGAAGCAGCAACAATGAGTACTTTTTTTTAAATTGTTTGTGAACTGATAAGTGGTCCAAGGGACCCTGGATGCTGGATAATTTGCCCCAGATCTTGCTGGTATCTGGGATTGGACAAACCATAAAGAATCAGCAAGATCCTGATTAAATCAAGCTTCGGCCCAGGCCCAAAGCCCATCACTACCCATAAGCTGTACAATTCCATTAAAAAACAAACTAAAGTAATTCAGAGCTGGAGGAAATGAAAATAACACAACTCCGTGGCATTAGATTTATGTTGGTGATATGGATGGGTTCAGAATTAGCCAATGACAGTTAAATTCATGTCAAATAGTGATACTTGCTGATTTAAAGTAATTCTCTGATTAACCCCATAAAAAAGTTTTGTTGTATTTTCCTGACATTTTTGAGTTAAACATTGTTGAAAGATGTAAGTCAGTAGAAGTAAAATAAAATACAGTCATCAACAAGTGCATGACATTTGGTACAACAGTGACGTACCTAGAAGTGGACATCCCTTTTAAGTTTATGAAAAGACAAGATGAAAGACAAGCAACATTAAAGTGGACCAACACCCAGGATTTTGACTATCCTGGGTCTTGGTCCACTTCGGTGGGGCACCCCCGATCGGGGTGCCCCGCTGTGTGAAACCCCCCCCGATCACCCGAAAAACTCACCTCTCCCCGCTCCCAGCGCCGACGGACAAGCCTTTTGACAGCCGCGGACAAGTGGCTCCTCCACCGCCGCCTCCCGCGCGTCACTCTTGACGCGCGCGCGCTCGCGCCGGCCATTCACAGACGGCCGGCGCGGGCGCGCGCATGTCTAGAGGGGCGCGAGGGAGGCCACCGCCGAAGACAAGGTAAGGGGATTTGGGGTGTTTGGGGGGGTTTCACCCCGCGGGACATCCCGATCTCGGATGTCCCGCGGGGAGGGAGGTGATCGGTCCACTTTAAAGGAGATATTTCTGGCAAGTACTGATTGTGTAATGCATTTGACAAAAATCTCACTTATTCTTCATATGTCTGGGCTGCGGGGTGTGGTTGGAAAGACAGAATCCTGTTATTTTATAAAAAAAATATTTAAAGGGTAAATCCACTTGTGATTGAGTTTTTGAAAGTGTATATTTTTGTGTGGCAAAACAATGTCTTAAAGGACCTTATCTAGCAAATGTGTATTTTCTGGAAGAAGTTTTCTGCAATCTGTTGCTGTTGGAAATGTACACCAAATGCAAGGTGATTCATTACTAACACCAGGTAGCGACAGATGAGCGTCTGTAGCGCAGATTTCAGAGCGAACGCTAGTAGTCGCTGTGCTCGGCCATGGATCATTGTTTCAGAGCGCCTCAGTCGCTGGCCGGAATTGATGAATATGATGTGTGAGTCGCAGTACTACGCTGTATGGGACCGAATGGTAGCGCCAGCTCAGTGCGACTGACTCACACCACATTCATAAAAAAAACTGCCTCAAACATCGCCGGCGCTCAAAATCATGGAGTTGTAGCCCATAGCGCCAGAGGCTGTGTGATTAAAGGCTGTTTTTGAACATGCATCCACTAGTAACAAAGCGAAAACATATGGAATTACATTGTTATAACATTGTAACATGAACACTTTAATACCAGACATGTAAGGACAATTCTGCATAAAAATATTATTAATCCAAAAAGTTTTCAAAAATGTCATTTTCTTGCCCAGGATACATGTCAGAAGTTTTACATGTCAGAAGTTTTCAAAAAAATTTTAAGGAAAAAAAAATTACATTGGGATCAGGAAAGGGATTTAAGGATCGTCCATAGAAATGTATGGGAGAGCGCCAGGTAGCGACAGGTAAGACATGGCGCTCTGCAAGGCTGAACGCCTGCGCTGTACACTGAGCCTGGAATAATGATGAATCGTACACTACATGGCGTTGTTCCAGTCGCTCACCAGATTCGGCTTCATAAATGTGGAATTGCGTGCCTTCTCCGGCGTTCACCTGCCGCAACCTGCCGCTGCCTGCCGCTGTACAGGCCCTACCTGGCGCTATACCTTCATGAATAAGGCCCTTGGTGTATTTTGCCCATAACAACTGATTGAAGATAGTCGCACAGAACTCTGCAGCAGTGTTTTAAACTTACTTCTCTCTTCTTGGTGTACAGACTTGGTGATTGCAGATAGTAAAAACTGCTTCCATAAAACACATTTGCTAACATAGGAAAAAATAAAAAAAAATAGATCAGCTCAGCACCTTGCACACATTGTAAATAGAGATGAGCGAACTTCTCAAAAATTCGATTCGGGCGATTCGCCGAATTTCTCAAAGAAATTCGGGTTCGCCCGAATCGAACTTTAGCGAATCGCTCATCTCTGGTGGGAGCGGGGAGGCCGGCTGCGCTGTCAGCTGTCATCAGAGGACGCGTCATCAGAGGAAGCCAGCTTCCGCCGCCCGCTGACAGCGCAGCCGGCCTCCCCGCTCCCACCATGCCGGCATTTTTTTTTTTTATTTCAGGGAAAATTCGGTCAGCACGAACCACTAAAAATTTGGGTTCGTGCTGAATCGAATTTCCCCTGAAATTCGGAGCGAATTCAGGTTCGTTAGAACCGATTCGCTCATCCCTAATTGTGAACTTAGGAACCGAGAAATGTGAGGAATAAACACGCGGAAGAACAAAAATTGCAATAAACAAAAGTCGGTTCCTATGTGTCATTTACTGCGCACCGGGCAGGCGCAGCTTGGGAATTTTTGAAACCCTAAAAGATGTACTAACTTCATTGATCTAATTGCTCTTTTCATATTTGATTTGGTGTGCAACAACCTAACATTAAGGAACACATTGTGAACTTACTCTTTAAGAACAGCTATGCTTTGCCAAAGTTGACATCAAGTCTCACAAAAGTATGTTTGAAAATGTGTTATGGTCTGACGAAACCAAGGTTATACCATTTGACCATAACTCAAAGAGCTAAATTAAGTCAACACCACTCTCTGGGGCAGGCACAGATGAAGGGAATCACCATGGGGGAGGAGCTTGCCACTCCGTCCATTTGGAATAGATTGCCAGGTTATACAATATATTCTGATTGGCTAGAAGCCCTTGCATGCAACATGGGATCACCAGGGGTTTCACACACAGTGGCATCCCTAAACAGGATAAGCAGACCAAAACTTGGTGGAGCAAAAAAAAAGAAAAAAAGAAACTAAGTTCTGGCCTGCTTTAAAGGAGCACTATCGAGATATGTTGGATGGCGAGTGGAGGGGTCACTTATACACTCGGCATCAGGAATTACACCAGCCAGCCTAGCTTTTTTTTTTTTTTAATGGAAGAAAGAGGAAATCATGGGTGACAGGCTCTGTCACCCCTCATAGGCTAAACCTGTCATCCCTGGATTTTAATCCAACCAGGAAAAGAAAACCAGAAGCATGGCGGGAGTTTTATTCAGTTTGGGTGTATAAGTGACCCCTCCTCTCATTAGCCAAGGTGTTTATATGGATTTTTAATATTACACAATTTCGCGATAGTGCTCCTTTAAGGGTATAAAGATCTATACAACCACATTAATTTACATGTTTATTTTTGTTTCTTAACCCTAAAAGATTTCATTTTACTTTTCAATCAGATTTTACAAGACATAAACCATATATCTACTGCATGCCCTCCTCCGGCCTCTTGTCTCACCTTGCCTTTGCTGGGATTATTTGCTCATTGTCACTGCAGGACAGACTAGACAGTTTATGAAAAAAGATGGTGTGGGTCCACTTTAGTAAAAAATAATATATATATGTGTGTAAAAGGTGTCAGTCTACGACAGGGATGCACAACCTGTGGCCACATGCAGCCCACACAGCCATCATTTGCTTACCTCTGCCCCACTTCTACTCTTCTCACCTCAGTCAAAATTGCCTATTTCTGCTGAAGCCCTGCCCACTTCTTTCCGCACACTTTGCCTTTCCCACTGCACCTCTTTCCCATTACTTCCCACCTCACCATGCCCCCCTCACCTCTTTCCCATTACTTCCCACCTCACCATGCCCCCCTCACCTCTTTCTCATTACTTCCCACCTCACCATGCCCCCCTCACCTCTTTCCCATTACTTCCCACCTCACCATGCCCCCCTCACCTCTTTCTCATTACTTCCCACCTCACCATGCCCCCCTCACCTCTTTCTCATTACTTCCCACCTCACCATGCCCCCCTCACCTCTTTCCCATTACTTCCCACCTCACCATGCCCCCCTCACCTCTTTCTCATTACTTCCCACCTCACCATGCCCCCCTCACCTCTTTCTCATTACTTCCCACCTCACCATGCCCCTCTCACCTCTCGCCCATTACTTCCCACCTCACCATGCCCCCCTCACCTCTTTCTCATTACTTCCCACCTCACCATGCCCCTCTCACCTCTCGCCCATTACTTCCCACCTCACCATGCCCCCCTCACCTCTTGCCCATTACTTCCCACCTCACCATGCCCCCCTCACCTCTCGCCCATTACTTCCTACCTCACCATGCCCCCCTCACCTCTTGCCCATTACTTCCTACCTCACCATGTCTCCCTCACCTCTTGCCCATTACTTCCCACCTCACCACGCCCTGGTCACCTCTTTCCCATTACTTCCCACCTCACCATGCCCCCCTCACCTCTTTCTCATTACTTCCCACCTCACCATGCCCCCCTCACCTCTCGCCCATTACTTCCCACCTCACCATGCCCCGCTCACCTCTTGCCCATTACTTCCCACCTCACCATGCCCCCCTCACCTCTTGCCCATTACTTCCCACCTCACCATGCCCCTCTCACCTCTCGCCCATTACTTCCCACCTCACCATGCCTCTCTCATATCTTGCTCATTACTTCCCACCTCACCATGCCCCCCTCACCTCTCGCCCATTACTTCCCACCTCACTATGCCCCCCTCACCTCTTGCCCATTACTTCCCACCTCACCATGCCCCCCTCACCTCTTGCCCATTACTTCCCACCTCACCACGCCCTGGTCACCTCTTTCCCATTACTTCCCACCTCACCATGCCCCCCTCACCTCTTTCTCATTACTTCCCACCTCACCATGCCCCCCTCACCTCTCGCCCATTACTTCCCACCTCACCCTGCCCCCCTCACCTCTTGCCCATTACTTCCCACCTCACCATGCCCCTCTCACCTCTTGCCTATTACTTCCCACCTCACCATGCCCCCCTCACCTCTTGCCTATTACTTCCCACCTCACCATGCCCCCCTCACCTCTTGCCCATTACTTCCCACCTCACCATGCCCCCTCACCTCTTGACCATTACTTCCCACCTCACCATGCCCCCCTCACCTCTTGCCTATTACTTCCCACCTCACCATGCCCCCCTCACTTCTTGACCATTACTTACTGCCTCAACTTTTGACCACTGCTTCAATCTTCACCTCCCACCACACAGCAACCCCCTTACGTCTTACCCACTACTCCTGTCTCCCCTCAGCCCACCTGAATCCTGCTCACTTCTTCTCACCTCATCTCTGACCACCTTGATCTTTCTTGCCCCCCTCTTCCCCACTTATTTCTAACTCATCTTTGGTCTCCTCACTACTGCCTACCTCAGCATACTCACCTTTTCCTGCCTCACCTCAGCCCACTTCTTCCTCCCGCCTTTCCTTTGCCCACATCTGCACACCCCTGCCTATACATAAGAGCATATACAATTCTTTAAGGTTACAGCTTTAATGCAGTAAACGGTTTGCATTTTCTCTGCTTAGATTTTGAGGTCCCGTGAGGTGGAATAATAACACAATACGGCCCTTAGGCCCAAAAAGGTTGTGCATCCCCGGTCTTCAATGAGGAGCAGTTTTTTTTCTTTCTTAATTTAATGTCAGAAGGTTAGAAAATGTTAAAGTGTGTTAAAGAAATTGTAGAAAATGGTCTTAGGAACAATTGTATATAAATAAAAACCAAAAATCTAAGCACAGAGGTTCCACTGATAAAACATGTGTTGCCTATACAGTATATAGCTTGGAAATAAACTAAAATAGTGTTTTCTACTACTTGGTTTTTATCTGTTTATAAATGCACACTCTCACAGGCTAGAAAACGCTACATCATGTGTAGAATATGAGTGTCTGTACATTCAAAGATACATGTGTTGACCCTAAACTTTGTATCATAGCCTGCCCACCACACCATGCCACCTTCACCTCTTGCCCATTACTTCCCACCTCACCACGCCCTGGTCACCTTTTTCCCATTACTTCCCACTTCACCATGCCCCCCTCACCTCTTGCCCATTACTTCCCACCTCACCATGCCCCCCTCACCTCTTGCCCATTACTTCCCACCTCACCATGCCCCCCTCACCTCTTGCCCATTACTTCCCACTTCACCATGCCCCCTCACCTCATGCCCATTACTTCCAACCACACCATGCCCCCCTCACCTCTTGCCCATTACTTCCCACCTCACCATGCCCCCCTCACCTCTTGCCCATTACTTCCCACTTCACCATGCCCCCTCACCTCATGCCCATTACTTCCCACCTCACCATGCCCTGGTCACCTCTTTCCCATTACTTCCCACCTCACCATGCCCCCCTCACCTCTTGCCCATTACTTCCCACCTCACCATGCCCTGGTCACCTCTTTCCCATTACTTCCCACCTCACCATGCCCCTCTCACCTCTTGCCCATTACTTCCCACCTCACCATGCCCTGGTCACCTCTTTCCCATTGCTTCCCACCTCACCATGCCCCCCTCAACTCTTGCCCATTACTTCCCACCTCACCATGCCCTGGGCACCTCTTGCCCATTACTTCCCACCTCACCATGCCCTGGTCACCTCTTTCCCATTACTTCCCACTTCACCATGCCCCCCTCACCTCTTGCCCATTACTTCCCACCTCACCATGCCCCCCTCACCTCTTGCCCATTACTTCCCACCTCACCATGCCCCCCTCACCTCTTGCCCATTACTTCCCACCTCACCACGCCCTGGTCACCTCTTTCCCATTACTTCCCACCTCACCATGCCCCCCTCACCTCTTGCCCATTACTTCCCACCTCACCATGCCCCCCTCACCTTTTGCCCATTACTTCCCACCTCAACATGCCCCCCTCACCTCATGCCCATTACTTCCCACCTCACCATGCCCCTCTCACCTCTTTCCCATTACTTCCCACCTCACCATGCCCTGGTCACCTCTTTCCCATTACTTCCCACCTCACCATGCCCCCCTCACCTCTTGCCCATTACTTCCCACCTCACCATGCCCTGGTCACCTCTTTCCCATTACTTCCCACCTCACCATGCCCCCCTCACCTCTTACCCATTACTTCCCACCTCACCATGCCCTGGTCACCTCTTTCCCATTACTTCCCACCTCACCATGCCCTGGTCACCTCTTTCCCATTACTTCCCACCTCACCATGCCCCCCTCACCTCTTGCCCATTACTTCCCACCTCACCATGCCCCCCTCACCTCATGCCCATTACTTCCCACCTCACCATGCCCTGGTCACCTCTTTCCCATTACTTCCCACCTCACCATGCCCTGGTCACCTCTTTCCCATTACTTCCCACCTCACCATGCCCCCCTCACCTCTTGCCCATTACTTCCCACCTCACCATGCCCCCCTCACCTCTTGCCCATTACTTCCCACCTCACCATGCCCCCCTCACCTCTTGCCCATTACTTCCCACCTCACCATGCCCCCCTCACCTCTTGCCCATTACTTCCCACCTCACCATGCCCCCCTCACCTCATGCCCATTACTTCCCACCTCACCATGCCCCCTCACCTCTTGCCCATTACTTCCCACCTCACCATGCCCCCCTCACCTCTTGCCCACTGCTTCCCACCTCACCACGCCCTGGTCACCTCTTGCCCATTACTTCCCACCTCACCATGCCCCCCTCACCTCTTGCCCATTACTTCCCACCTCACCATGCCCCCTCACCTCATGGCCATTACTTCCCACCTCACCATGCCCCCCTCACCTCTTGCCCATTACTTCCCACCTCACCATGCCCCCCTCACCTCATGCCCACTGCTTCCCACCTCGCCACGCCCTGGTCACCTCTTTCCCATTACTTCCCACTTCACCATGCCCCCCTCACCTCTTGCCCATTACTTCCCACCTCACCATGCCCCCCTCACCTCTTGCCCATTACTTCCCACCTCACCATGCCCCCCTCACCTCTTGCCCATTACTTCCCACCTCACCACGCCCTGGTCACCTCTTTCCCATTACTTCCCACCTCACCATGCCCCCCTCACCTCTTGCCCATTACTTCCCACCTCACCATGCCCCCCTCACCTCTTGCCCATTACTTCCCACCTCAACATGCCCCCCTCACCTCATGCCCATTACTTCCCACCTCACCATGCCCCCCTCACCTCTTGCCCATTACTTCCCACCTCACCATGCCCCCCTCACCTCTTTCTCATTACTTCCCACCTCACCATGCCCCCCTCACCTCTCGCCCATTACTTCCCACCTCACCATGCCCCCCTCACCTCTTGCCCATTACTTCCCACCTCACCATGCCCCCCTCACCTCTTGCCCATTACTTCCCACCTCACCATGCCCCCTCACCTCTTGACCATTACTTCCCACCTCACCATGCCCCCCTCACCTCTTGCCTATTACTTCCCACCTCACCATGCCCCCCTCACTTCTTGACCATTACTTACTGCCTCAACTTTTGACCACTGCTTCAATCTTCACCTCCCACCACACAGCAACCCCCTTACGTCTTACCCACTACTCCTGTCTCCCCTCAGCCCACCTGAATCCTGCTCACTTCTTCTCACCTCATCTCTGACCACCTTAATCTTTCTTGCCCCCCTCTTCCCCACTTATTTCTAACTCATCTTTGGTCTCCTCACTACTGCCTACCTCAGCATACTCACCTTTTCCTGCCTCACCTCAGCCCACTTCTTCCTCCCGCCTTTCCTTTGCCCACATCTGCACACCCCTGCCTATACATAAGAGCATATACAATTCTTTAAGGTTACAGCTTTAATGCAGTAAACGGTTTGCATTTTCTCTGCTTAGATTTTGAGGTCCCGTGAGGTGGAATAATAACACAATACGGCCCTTAGGCCCAAAAAGGTTGTGCATCCCCGGTCTTCAATGAGGAGCAGTTTTTTTTCTTTCTTAATTTAATGTCAGAAGGTTAGAAAATGTTAAAGTGTGTTAAAGAAATTGTAGAAAATGGTCTTAGGAACAATTGTATATAAATAAAAACCAAAAATCTAAGCACAGAGGTTCCACTGATAAAACATGTGTTGCCTATACAGTATATAGCTTGGAAATAAACTAAAATAGTGTTTTCTACTACTTGTTTTTTATCTGTTTATAAATGCACACTCTCACAGGCTAGAAAACGCTACATCATGTGTAGAATATGAGTGTCTGTACATTCAAAGATACATGTGTTGACCCTAAACTTTGTATCATAGCCTGCCCACCACACCATGCCACCTTCACCTCTTGCTCATTACTTCCCACCTCACCACGCCCTGGTCACCTCTTTCCCATTACTTCCCACTTCACCATGCCCCCCTCACCTCTTGCCCATTACTTCCCACCTCACCATGCCCCCCTCACCTCTTGCCCATTACTTCCCACCTCACCATGCCCCCCTCACCTCTTGCCCATTACTTCCCACTTCACCATGCCCCCTCACCTCATGCCCATTACTTCCAACCACACCATGCCCCCCTCACCTCTTGCCCATTACTTCCCACCTCACCATGCCCCCCTCACCTCTTGCCCATTACTTCCCACTTCACCATGCCCCCTCACCTCATGCCCATTACTTCCCACCTCACCATGCCCTGGTCACCTCTTTCCCATTACTTCCCACCTCACCATGCCCCCCTCACCTCTTGCCCATTACTTCCCACCTCACCATGCCCTGGTCACCTCTTTCCCATTACTTCCCACCTCACCATGCCCCCCTCACCTCTTGCCCATTACTTCCCACCTCACCATGCCCTGGTCACCTCTTTCCCATTACTTCCCACCTCACCATGCCCCTCTCACCTCTTGCCCATTACTTCCCACCTCACCATGCCCTGGTCACCTCTTTCCCATTGCTTCCCACCTCACCATGCCCCCCTCACCTCTTGCCCATTACTTCCCACCTCACCATGCCCTGGGCACCTCTTGCCCATTACTTCCCACCTCACCATGCCCTGGTCACCTCTTTCCCATTACTTCCCACTTCACCATGCCCCCCTCACCTCTTGCCCATTACTTCCCACCTCACCATGCCCCCCTCACCTCTTGCCCATTACTTCCCACCTCACCATGCCCCCCTCACCTCTTGCCCATTACTTCCCACCTCACCACGCCCTGGTCACCTCTTTCCCATTACTTCCCACCTCACCATGCCCCCCTCACCTCTTGCCCATTACTTCCCACCTCACCATGCCCCCCTCACCTCTTGCCCATTACTTCCCACCTCAACATGCCCCCCTCACCTCATGCCCATTACTTCCCACCTCACCATGCCCCCCTCACCTCTTGCCCATTACTTCCCACCTCACCATGCCCCCCTCACCTCTTGCCCATTACTTCCCACCTCACCATGCCCCCCTCACCTCTTGCCCATTACTTCCCACCTCACCATGCCCCCCTCACCTCATGCCCATTACTTCCCACCTCACCATGCCCCCTCACCTCTTGCCCATTACTTCCCACCTCACCATGCCCCCCTCACCTCTTGCCCACTGCTTCCCACCTCACCACGCCCTGGTCACCTCTTGCCCATTACTTCCCACCTCACCATGCCCCCCTCACCTCTTGCCCATTACTTCCCACCTCACCATGCCCCCTCACCTCATGGCCATTACTTCCCACCTCACCATGCCCCCTCACCTCTTGCCCATTACTTCCCACCTCACCATGCCCCCCTCACCTCATGCCCACTGCTTCCCACCTCGCCACACCCTGGTCACCTCTTTCCCATTACTTCCCACCTCACCATGTCCTGGTCACCTCTTTGCCATTACTTCCCACCTCACCATGCCCCCCTCACCTCTTGCCCATTACTTCCCACCTCACCATGCCCTGGTCACCTCTTTCCCATTACTTCACACCTCACCATGCCCCCCTCGCCTCATGCCCATTACTTCCCACCTCACCATGCCCCCCTCACCTCATGCCCATTACTTCCCACCTCACCATGCCCCCTCACCTCATGCCCACTGCTTCCCACCTCACCACGCCCTGGACACCTCTTTCCCATTACTTCCCACCTCACCATGCCCCCCTCACCTCTTGCCCATGACATCCCACCTCACCATGCCCCCCTCACCTCATGCCCACTGCTTCCCACCTCACCACGCCCCCCTCACCTCTTTCCCATTACTTCCCACCTCACCATGCCCCCCTCACCTCATGCCTATTACTTCCCACCTCACCATGCCCTGGTCACCTCTTGCCCATTACTTCCCACCTCATCATGCCCCCCTCAACTCTTGCCAATTACTTCCCACCTCACCATGCCCCCCTCACCTCTTGCCCACTGCTTCCCACCTCACCATGCCCTGGTCAACGCTTTCTCATTACTTCCCACCTCACCATGCCCCCCTCACCTCTTGCCCATTACTTCCCACCTCATCATGCCCCCCTCACCCCTTGCCAATTACTTCCCACCTCACCATGCCCCCCTCACCTCTTGCCAATTACTTCCCACCTCACCACGCCCTGGTCACCTCTTTCCCATTACTTCCCACCTCACCATGCCCCCCTCACCTCTTGCCCATTACTTCCCACCTCATCATGCCCCCCTCACCTCTTGCCCATTACTTGCCACCTCACCATGCCCCTCTCACCTCTTGCCCATTACTTCCCACCTCACCATGCCCCTCTCACCTCTTGCCCATTACTTCCTACCTCACCACGCCCTGGTCACCTCTTGCCAATTACTTCCCACCTCACCGCGCCCTGGTCACCTCTTGCCAATTACTTCCCACCTCACCATGCCCCCCTCACCTCTTGCCAATTACTTCCCACCTCACCTTTTGACCACTGCTTCATGCCTCACCTCCCTCACCTCTTGCCCACTACCTCCCACCTCAAAGCAACCCCCTTACCTCTTGCCCACTACTCCTATTTGCAGCACAAAGAGCTAAGACAGGCTCGTGGTCAAAAAGATGCAGGGGTTGTCCTTGCGGCAGACGATCAAGGTCAGTACTAAGCAAGTTCGGAAACATATAATTGGAATAACACTACTACAGCGCCCTTAGGTAACACCTATCACTTTTATAATAATACCAGACATTTTTGTGCAAGCCATTTTAAACAAGGAAAAGTGTGTCAGATAACTAGCAAACATCTTTAAATTAGAACAAAATCCACCTGCAGCCAATTGTGGAACCTAAAAGATTTGAGGGCCGTTCGCTGGCCTTCCCTCGGGGCATGTCGATTAGGGCTATGTGTGCCTTTCCAAACTTCAAGTGCCAGCTATGTAGATTCTATGTAGCTGGCATTTCCCCTGATTACAAAAGAAATTCTCACCCCCTTCCAGGATCCAGCAGCGGGGGTGGCAGCAGTGAAGTGCCAGAGAACACGGACTTTAACCTCGCTCTGAAGAGGGGATTATCCCCAAAACGCGCATCAGCAGACATTTGAACACACCTTCTTGCTAATATTGGACTTTTTCCTTTGGACTTCTAAAGACCTACCTTGTGCCTCCAGTGATAGCCCACCAAGTATGTCACATTCCAACCACTTTGCTCATACAAACCTCTATGGTTTGGTTGCGGTTATTACGTTTTTAGGCTATTATCCTGGTTACTATTCACTCATGTATCACAGTCAGCTCCACAACCCTTAACCCTTATGTTGCCACAGCACACTGTGTGAGCTGACTTAGAGGCTTATTCATTTCTAACGCCAAGTATCGGCAGATGAGCATCTGTATAGCGGCGCTTAGAGCGACCGCTAGAAGACGCTGTAAGCGGGTATCAGGCGCTGTAACAGAGCGCTTCAGTCGCTGTAGTAACCTGCCCGGCATTGATGAATGTGATGTATGTTGGGCGATGTAACACCAGTTCAGCGTTGCAGGGAGCGAAAGGTAGCGTCAGCTCAGTGCGACCGACTCTCAGCTACTCACACCATATTCAACAAAAAACTACACACACACAGCGTCGGCGCTCTAAATCTGGTCGCTCTAGCATAGAGCGCCAGACGCTGTGTGATTAAAGTCTGTTTTCGAACACATATCCACCAGTAACAACGCGAAAAAACATGGAATGACATTGTTGTAACATTGTGACATTAACACTTTAGTGCCAGACCTGTAATGACAATTCTGCATAAAAAACAGAAAAATCTAAAAAGTTTTCAAAAATGACTTTTTCTAGGCCAAGAGAGGTGACACAATGATTTGAGAGAAAAAAATAAATTAATTAAAAAAAAACCTGTTTAAACAAAAGAAAAGGAACGTCCATTGAAATGTATGGGAGAGGTCATACCTGGCGCTCTGGAAGCTAGAGTGTCGGCGCTATACTTTGAGCCGTCTGAAATAATACATGGCGCTGTTAGAGTCGCTCACCAGATTCGCTTTCATAAATGTGGTTTTGCATACAGCGTCCGGCGTTCACCAGACGCTGCCTGCCACTACGAGGCACTACCTGGCGCTATCACTTGATGAATAACCCCCTAAGTATTCAATATCATTGCGATATCTGTATATAGCGCTTGTATATATATTTACTGTTGTGTAGCATGCTCCTTGTTTGTAGAACGTTTTCAATATTGATAATTACCGTTTTTTTGAGGACTCCTAGTGCTGAGTGGGACTTGTAGTCCTCTTGTATATCATGTATATTTCCATTCTTTTTTTTCACCTTTGCATCAAATTAAGTGGCCTATGTGGTGCATTTATAAGTTTGTTTATAGAAGGATTGGGGCGATCACTGCCCATTTTCTGCTAAATGCACCCTATTATACTTACCTTTACTTTATGATAGTTCTTTCAGATTGTGCTCACCAGTTTCTTTATAAGTGCTGAGCTGTTTTCTGAATGAAATTAACACAGCAAACAGCTCTGTTTGACTGCGCGCCTGCACATGCGCCATAGGTGGCGAGAAGAGTTGAATTGTTCGGGGTTTTCTCTGAGGTGTCACACATCAGGACATCCCAATTCGGGATGCCCCAAGGAAATGGAACAAACCCTGAGAAACCTGAGTCAAATTCCCAGGAATAATTACGCTTTAAGAAAAATACTGCTAAATCCAGCTGCCTTGACTTATTACTACACTGATGAGGATAAACCTGCAGGAGAACCTGCACAGAGAAATTACAGAATAAATTATACCCAAAAAGAAATGACAAAATAAATCATACCCAGAGAAACCACAAAAAATGCACCAGGATAGATCACAAAATAAATCATAACTAAAGAAATCACATCATAATTCATATCCAGGGAGACCACAGAATAAACTAGACCAAGAGAAAGAATAAACCATATGCAGAGACAATGCAGCTGATACATCTCTGCAGCATGTTTAACATTTTGCTGAGCTAAATGTCAAAATGTTTTAAGCTCCTGACTCAAAAACTGACCCACAATCAACAGATGCCCCAGAGCCTGTACTTGCCCAGCCACAATCTAGTGCTATATTAAAATGTAAAACTGGCTTCCCCTGGTTTCCTGCTGTGTATGCTCATCATGCTTATCGCATGGGGTGAGGGGATGCCACTGCGTGTACTTCCTGTTCCACATTGAATACAGCTACCATTCCAAATGTTAAGTGCCGGCTACATAGTGGTTCACAAGGCACAAGGGGGTGGCAAGTCATATGTGCCAAGCGGCCGACTTGCAATTAACCCCCGACCACATTACTTGCCTCCCTAAAGCCTGTGGGGGAGGGTCTGTTGCCCATGTGAGCTATGGGGACTGATAGCCTTTAGGGTCAGGGATCAACCTGGCTGGCCTCCGTGCCCTGGTCAACCAGCCCACATAGCTGGTGCCCAGCCTGGTTTTACTTGGGTAGGGGAGACCCTATTCCATTTAAGAAAAAACATTTAAGGGTTTAACTACACATAGTAGTTGTATTTCATTTTAAATTGTCATAAAGCTCTCCTTTCAGTTTGATCTCCTGGGCAGGAACAGATGTCTACTGATATACGAATACAAATACTTTATTGACCGCCAAGTAAGTACAGGATACATACAAGGAATGCTTTTTGGAAGGGAGGTACCCCTTTAGAGCTATAAACATTAAATATAAAAATTACATTTTACATATTATACATATTATACATTTTAACATATATACATATGATGTTGTTGGTAACTAGTGACATGGTAGGTAGAGACAGGAAGTTTGTAGCAGGTTAATCAGTGGTGGTTTATAGGAAAAAAGCTATTTTTGTACCTAGAGGTTCTGGTCGAGAGAGCCAGGTACCTCCGGCCAGAGGGCAAGAGTTTGAAAAAAGAATGACCTGGGTGTGTTGGGTCCTCTGCTATTCTTTGCCTTTGAGCTGATCCTTTCCGTGCATTGTTCCTCCAGGGATGGTAAGGGGCATCCAATGATCCGCTCAGCAGTCCTGGTGATCCTCTTCAGCCTGTTCTTGTCCTTGGCTGTGATCCCGCAATACAAGACAGTGATGGAGGATGTCAGAAGTGAGCCTATGGCACCATTGTAAGAGGTCTTTAGGATCCTTTTAGACATACCGTATCTTGCTAGTTGTCTCAAGAAGTATAGTCTCTGTTGGGCCTTCTTCAAGATGATGGTAGCTTGCCTGCTCCACTTCAAGTCTTGCGTGATCACAGTGCCGAGAAATTTTGTGCTGGTAGCGATATTGACCTCTCCATTATCGATGGAAATGGGATGATGCGTTAGGTGGGAACGTCTGAAGTCAACTACGAGTTCAACCATTTTCTGGATGTTCAGGATAAGGTTGTTCTCTTTGCACCAGGATTCCAGGTTTTTTACTTGTGTTCGGTAGGGAGACTCATCATTGTCGTTGATGAGGCCTACCAAGGTGGTATCATCTGCATACTTGATGATCTTGATAGATGGGTCTGAGGATTTGAAATCATTTGTGTATATGGAAAAGAGAAGGGGAGACAGAACACATCCCTGTGGTGCACCTATATTTGTTGATCTGGATGAGGAAATAAAGGGGCCCAGTTTGACTCTTTGAGTCCTGTTCGTGAGAAAGTTAGTAATCCAGCCAGATAAACCTGGTGAGATGCCCAGTGAAAGCATTTTCCCATGGGGAATTTGTGGGACAATGGTGTTGAAGGCGGATGAGAAATCCACAAATAAGAGTCTGGTGTATGAACTGGGTCGATCAACATGGTCTAATGTTAGCTTGATTGCCAGATTGACCGCGTCTTCTGCAGATCTGTTTGCTTTGTAAGCAAACTGCAGTGGATCCCACTGTGAGCCAATAGTCTCCTTGGGGAATGGTATTACCAGTCGTTCAAAGACTTTCATGACCACTGGGGTCAGAGCAATGGGTCTATAGTCGTTCAAGGCTGAAGCTGATGACGACTTTGGGATTGGAATGATGACTGAGTTCTTCAGACAGTCAGGGACTATTCCAATCTCAAGTGAACTCCTGAAGATGTCAGTAAGGACTGGGGCAATCTGTTCCGCACATACTTTAAGGCAAGTTGTGGAAATCCCATAAAGTATGTGCAGATTGCCCCAGTCCTTACTGACTGCATGTGGTACCATTGTAATCGGGAGGAATGGGGCTTTCACAGGCCATATGATTTTCTTGAAAAATGAGACAAAGTTTTAAAGACTTATTTATTGTACCTAAAAATATGAAAGCACTGAAAAAACAAGACACATCATGTTAAAGTTAAAACTCCGATGAAAACAAACAATATATCATTTTCCTGGAAATCCCTGAAAAAATAACAGTTACGGAATTTTTTTCGCCCTATAAGACGCACCTAGGATTTGGAGAAGGAAAATAATATAAAAAATATTCTAAACTAAATGTTGTGCTAAAACACCCCATTACAGGAAGTGTGGCACCCCCCCCCCCCAGTCCATTACCCATGGGCAGTGTGGCATCCCCCCTCCCATAGGCAGTGTGGCATCCCCCCTCCCATTTCCAAAGGCAGTGTTGCATTTTCCCCTTCCATTCCCCATAGGCAGTGTGGCATTCCCCCCATCTTATTCAGATAGGCAGCGTGGCATTCCCCCCTTCCCATTCCCCATAGGCAGTGTGGCATCCCCCCATCCCATTCCCTATATAAGCAGTGTGGCTTTCCCCCCATCCCATTCCCCATATAGGCAGTGTGGCATTCCCCCCTCCCATTCCCCATATATGCAGTGTGGCATCCCTTCCCATTCCCCATATATGCAGTGTGGTACCCTTCCCCATTCCCCATATATGCAGTGTGGCATTTCCCCCTCCCATTCCTCATATAGGCAGTGTGGCATCCCCCCTCCCATTCCCCATATAGGCAGTGTGGCATCCCCCCTCCCATTCCCCATATATGCAGTGTGGCATCCCTTCCCATTCCCCATATATGCAGTGTGGTACCCTTCCCCATTCCCCATATATGCAGTGTGGCACCCCCTCCCATTCCTCATATAGGCAGTGTGGCATCCCCCCTCCCATTCCCCATATAGGCAGTGTGGCATCCCCCCTCCCATTCCCCATATAGGCAGTGTGGCATCCCCCCTCCCATTCCCCATATAGGCAGTGTGGCATTCCCCCCTCCCATTCCCCATATAGGCAGTGTGACATTCCCCCTCCCATTCCCCATATAGGCAGTGTGGCATCCCCCCTCCCATTCCCCATATAGGCAGTGTGGCATCCCCCCCCCCATTCCCCATATAGGCAATGTGGCATTCCCCCTCCCATTCCCCATATAGGCAGTGTGGCCTTCCCCCCTCCCATTCCCCATATATGCAGTGTGGCATTCCCCCCTCCCCCCATTCCCCATATAGGCAGTGTGGCATTTCCCCCTCCCATTCCCCATATAGGCAGTGTGGCATTCCCCCCTCCCATTCCCCATATAGGCAGTGTGGCATCCCCCCTCCCATTCCCCATATAGGCAGTGTGGCCTTCCCCCCTCCCATTCCCCATATAGGCAGTGTGGCATTCCCCCCTCCCCCCATTCCCCATATAGGCAATGTGGCATTCCCCCTCCCATTCCCCATATAGGCAGTGTGGCCTTCCCCCCTCCCATTCCCCATATATGCAGTGTGGCATTCCCCCCTCCCCCCATTCCCCATATAGGCAGTGTGGCATTTCCCCCCCCCATTCCCCATATAGGCAATGTGGCATTCCCCCTCCCATTCCCCATATAGGCAGTGTGGCCTTCCCCCCTCCCATTCCCCATATATGCAGTGTGGCATTCCCCCCTCCCCCCATTCCCCATATAGGCAGTGTGGCATTTCCCCCTCCCATTCCCCATATAGGTAGTGTGGCATCCCCCCTCCCATTCCCCATATAGGCAGTGTGGCATCCCCCCTCCCATTCCCCGTATAGGCAGTGTGGCATCCCCCCCCCCATTCCCCATATAGGCAATGTGGCATCCCCCCTCCCATTCCCCATATAGGCAGTGTGGCATCCCTTCCCATTCCCCATATATGCAGTGTGGTACCCCTTCCCATTCCCCATATAGGCAGTGTGGTACCCCTCCCCATTCCCCATATATGCAGTGTGGTACCCCTTCCCATTCCTCATATAGGCAGTGTGGTACCCCTCCCCATTCCCCATATATGCAGTGTGGCATTCCCCTCTTTCCCTTCCCCTTATGCAGTGTGGTATTCCCCTCATTTCCTGAGGGAAAAAAAAGTATACTTACATGAAGGTCGCCACCACCTCGGCACGCGCTGTGCACGCGTTTGTGTCAGCGCTCACTGACACTCGAGAGCCACTTGGACAATAGAGTATCATTGGGCCCCTTGCGGTGTGGTATGTCTCCATTCATGGTGATAACGTTGCATGTATGGTGAACGCTTATAAAGAATAAAAAGAAATATATAATAGAAGGAATGACAAAACAGGAAGAAAGAGAAATAAGCAACATAAGAATAGAAGGAATGACAGAAAAATGTAAGCAGAAAAGAAAGAAGGAATGACAAAAAAAGAAAAAAAAGATGGAAATAAATAAAAAATAAATGCAAAGAAACAAAGAACGAAAGTACAAAATGAATGAAAGGAAATGAATGCATGATAGAAACAAAGAAAGAATAAACGGAAAGACAGAAAAACAAAGAAAGAGGCTCTCCCAATGGCCAATTTGCCCGTGGCTGACAGTCCTTAGTCCTGGTTACTGCACAGCCCTGCATAGGGGCTGCCCAGCGAAGAGGGAACAAGGTGGGCCCAGTGCTGACGCCTACCTGGCTGTCGCAGTCCGCTAATATAAAAAAAAAAGAGGAGAAGTTTTCGAAGGGCGAAATGCAGAGGGGCATGCACTTGTATTATAGATTACCGACACACAGGAGTCACATGGCCACAGCAATAAAGGGGAGAGGATCAGGCTGAAGACTGCCTTTAACCCATTGCACCCTCTCCCTCTCTTTACACACACTCTGTGGAGGAGCTGTGGAGGAGCTTTTTTTTAACTAAAGCAGTAACATCAGTGCCCCCCCTTGCAGGTGGCCACCCTAGGCACAGGCCTAGGTTTGCCTAGTGGTAAATATAGCCCTGCATGTTGGGTATTGTTCTGTTCAGGGGACCCTATGCTATAAGGAAAAATTGTTTTTTATTCTGCTTTTTTTAGTTTTTAGCAAAAAGCTGTGCAATTAGTGAATTCTTCAAGTTTGCATCCAGAAAACTGCGCCTATGACAACAGAAAGAAAGCCTAGAAAGCTCGAGGTGTGTTCTTTGAGAGAATATATAGTGCGTGTGGGAATTTTAAATGTAAAGGATTGTTTTTGTTGAAAAACTGCAAGGTGCGCATAGCAGTTGTATTTTATCTGAAAATCTCCTAAAGTGCTGTTTCAGTTTGGGGGAGTCTACTGAGCAGGAAAGGGTGTCTATGATACATATGCGGTATCGCTGTAACCGTGAGGAAGGACTTTTACACACAATATGGTTTTCTTGAAAACCTTTTTTTTATTTTACAAAACATATGTCCACATATTTCACCCAAAATTATTCAGAAAGCACAAGCAAAAATTACAAAACAAGACATTTCATGTTAAAGCCAAAACTCTGCTGAAAAAAAGAGTATTATATCATTTTCCTGGGAAATCCCTGGACATTGCTACAAAAATCCTATTTAAACATGTATAGCGCAAAATAGTGAAAAATGGTCTGCCAACAGAGGGTGACAATATCTCTTGGTAGGCTGGCACTAAAAGGTTTAAGTCAAATATGAGTTTTGTTCTGGTTTAATAACCAGAATTTGATTGACTGCATTCATAACACATTTTCCTCTTTAACCCCACTGCACACCTGTTAACTAACCCCCCCCCCCACACACACAGCCACACTGTACCCCAATTTTGTGTCCAAAACCTGAGTTTTGGGCAACTTAACATGGCCATCCGAAATTTGGCATTGGGATCCATGGCTGGGTGAGTTTCCTAGGCCATTGCCGGGGGTTTCCGTATGTCCCAGGGAGAGGAAATCAGCCCGCTCTTCATTGTCTGTATTGGTGCCCAGGCCCTCCGTTGTCTGTACTGGCGCTAATGCTCTTCATCGTCTGTACTGGGCCCCCGGCCCTCCATTATCTGTGCTGGGCCCCCGGCCCTCCTTTGCCTGTGATAGGCTTAGGCCATCCCCTAGCCTCCTGGTTCCAATAACTGCTTTAATTTCTGTCTGTCTTCTGTATTGTGTACTGTCTGTCTGTCTCCCCCTCCCCAAGTCTGGGACCACTACAGAACTGCCCGGGACCTTGTGCAGTCGGCTCCATTTTTTATTATTTTTATTATTTTTTAAAACTTACCTCAGTTTCCGATAGGGTAGCTGAAGAACTCCTAACTGTGCCTTTGTTAAAGAGGACCAAAACCCACCAAGCATTTGGCCAAAGCCCCTGCCAATACTCCCCTCTTAGGGTGTAAAACTAGAAATGGATATTTTCACTTTTTGAATCGTAAGATGGCAGGCACTCAGTCATTACATCAGTGTGGCAATGACATCATTGCCACACACAACAGGAAGGCATAGCTTTACAGTTAAAACAGGAGGCATTAGAATGAAGTAGGGGCAGTGAAAATTGGCAAAAGTTACTCCTCATGGGGGGAGCAATTCAGGGGATACTAGTTAAAAATGTGGGTTTTGAAAATAGCTGACCTACTCAATGGGGAGGGCCTTGGTTCCTTCAGCGCCCTGCAGGAGAAATATGGTGTTCCCCACAAGGAATATTTTCGCTACATCCAATTGAGGCATTGGATTCTGCCCTTGACAAAATTATGTCCTTCCTTCCAGGTGATGACCCCCTTTGAGGTTCTCTGCGCCAATAACCCCTTTCAGAGGGGAATAATCTCCCTAATTTACTCAACACTAAACGAAACTAAGCCGGAGTCCCACGCATATGTGAACAGCTGGGAAAGGGACCTAGGTCCACCTGTGGGAGAAAGGGGATGGACAGAGGTATGGTCTCGCATCCCAAAATGCTCCATCAACATACTGACAGTGGAAACAGCCTATAAGGTTATGCTCCGCTGGTACCTGGTGCCGAGCCGTCTGAGCAGGATATTTCCGTGGCAGGCTGGGACGTGCTTTAGGGGCTGCAGTGCGGATGGGGATTTTTTGCACACCTGGTGGACCTGCCCGATGCTGACTCGCTTTTGGAGTCAAGTGTTCCGGATGGCTAATGAAATCTTCGGATCTAGCATGAAGAGGGATCCCTGGGTTGCCCTCCTGCACTGCAAGCCCTGGGAGCTGTCCAGTAAGCAACACAGACTTTTTGTCTACCTCCTCCTGGCGGCCAAGCAGACCATAGCCAAGGCCTGGAAGAAGCAGTTTACCCCAATCTCAGAGGTGTCGGTCAGGATGAACGGCTTTCTCATTAATGAGAGGTTGTCTAGTATTCTGACCGACTCCCATGACAAATTTCTCTCTATATGGGAACCCTGGATAAGATTTGCCTGGCTTGGCGAATCTATGCGGGCGCTGTGATTACCGTGTGTGCCTGGTGGGAGCGCCCCCCTCCCCCCATCCTCCTTCTTTCCCTCTCCTCCCCCCTCCTTTCCTTTCCCTCTCCTTCTCCCCCTCCCCCCCTTCCGTCTCTCCCTCCCCTCTTCTCTTCCTCCCCTCTTTATACTTCGCCCTTCCTTTTGGGTCATTTCTCTCTCTTTCTGCAATGCAACGGTTTTAATGTTTTCTCTTTTGTAATGATTCTCCTCTATACAAACGCATGGTGGTGTCTGGTTGTCCGGTGGCGTGCCCCAGCGGGCCTGGTGCGGTGGTCGCGAGACAATGTGCGCGCGGGCGTCGGTACTGGCAGCGGACACCGCGGGGCTCAGTGGCCCTCACGGTCCTTGAAAAGACCGCTGCATAGTATAAATCGTGCTATTGGTGTCTGCGCGGGTCTCGTGCCCCATCGCGCTTGCGGTCGCGTGGTAGGCTATCGGGCACCGGCTTGGTCAACTTGCAATATTATGAAAACGAATGTCGATACCTTTTTCTTTCTTCCTCTTTATACCTCCCCTGCGCGGGATGGCAGTATAATGCTGTACGCTTTGTAATACTGTTTTGTTCAAAATATTCAATAAAAATATTGAAACAAAAAAAAATGTGGGTTTTGGTCCGCTTTAACTCCACGTTACCCTCTCTCTCCAGTCTTTTTTCCTCACCCTCTTTCGATTCCTCTTGCCTCAGGGCAATAGGCAAAATGTGGCTGGTGGAGGCATTCCCACAGCTAGATGGTGGTAGCAGGTCAGTTGTTATTGTTATGTTATGATTATTGTTGGTGTGCCACTGGTTGGCAGCATCCAAACCAAGATATCGTTGTTGGGGGCCTGGCTGGTGTCAGTGGTGGCTGGTTGGAGGCTTCAGGGCCCTGTTAGGTGGCTACAGGGATGGTAGGTGGCTATTGGTGCGGGACAATCGGTGGCAGTGATAATGAGAGGCTGAGTTGGTAGCAGTTTCTGACTTCTTAAATTAAAGTGGAATAAACCCCAACATGGCTGACCCTGGAATATAAAAGATTTCAGAGCCAACCGCTGGCCTTCCCCAAAACGGGATGCTCCGCTGTGTGAAGGAACCCCCGGGGAGCCTTTACCAGTGGCTCCCTTGCTGATATAAACATATTGCATCTCTAAGCTGAAGCATGTCCGAATGCGTGGATGCATCTGCTCTTGCTCCCAATTGCTCTACATTAATATGCACAGCAAACGTCTCTGTTTGGAAGAGGGCCTGTGCAAGCGCTGTAGGACTGGAGAAAGGTTTTTTGATTGTGATCTGGGGGGAGGGGTTCACACAGCAGGTACATCCAGATTTGGGATGCCCCCGGAGCAGAAAAAAAACTTGGGATAGCCAAAATCCTTGATTTTGTTCTGCTCTGCTCTGGTCCTCCCATGCTCTGGTCCTTCCATGTTGTGTGACTCTCTTGTGCATTCAACCACGGAACACGTGGGGTTGGTTTGAGGACCCCCCTCCTCCTCATACTGCTAGTTATTTCCTTTTGTCTATTTATATTTTGATGATTTTTGGTCTGTGTGTGTTGGGCCTTTGGGTGTCCTGGCATTTTTTATGTAACTAGCACTTTAACACTATCTGTCATAGGTTGTGGGGAGTCCTGTTTAATGGCCCCTACACTGATTGAATTATCTGTTTAAACTGCTTTTTGCATAGTATTATATATACAGTTTTCTGTTAGCATTAATAGGTATTTGCACTGCCCATCTCATTTTTTTCATTTTGTAGTTTGATATGGTACTGTGCATTGCCTATTATTATTTTTCACCTGGATAGCACACAGCACTTAAAATTGTTTTTGTTTATTAATTATATAATATTGTATCTGCAGATGCCCCCCCCCCCCCCCGCTTGGATGCTCTTGGGATGGGATTACCCTTCTGATCTTAAGTGTCTTGTGCTTATTGTCATTATGTTGTGTATAGCTATATGTAATCAATACATGTATTTTTTTTATTTCAGTGGAGCAAGTGCACATATATATAGGACTTTGTGCCTCCCTGTGGAACAGGGGGCTCTAAATTGACCCATGCAATGTTGAGATGTAACCAGAAGACCAGGAAACACCCCAAAAAACAAAATGTTTCCTCTATAGACTTAAAAAAAGAAAGACTAGTAAATTGCTTCCCGATCAGTGTCATAAAGATTATTCACTTTTGAAATACATGTGGGTGGCCATCTTGTCACACACCTGATAGGTGTATGAGAATTGAGGGGGGGGGTGATGTGCCAGCAGCAGTTCACAACAAATTGATTGAGATATATTCCTCAGAAATAAGGAAAAGCTTGCCTGTCATTTTTCACACATGCAAACACCAAATAAACATGTAGCAAAGGAAATCTGTGTAAAGGAAGCTGTTACAATGTGTCCCTGTGGCTGCAAAAGCATTCAATCAGGGAATACAATGTATTTAGAAGATTGTAGCTATTAGCAACGCAAAGATGAGTCATTACAGCTGAAGGCTCTCTACTCCTAGCTAGAAATAAGAGATGATTACACAGAGCTATGAGGCAATTTTGTTATGAGGGACTCAAAAAGCAGGTCTCTCGTATATGTGGCAGGATGGGTGCTGCCATGAATGTTTAATCTGCCTGCTACTCCAAACATCTGCATGGTGTTAATCTCTCTCAATAAGCTTATGTCACTGATTGCCAGAGGGGGGGTTTAGGGGAGAAATGTTTGACTTAAGGTCAATTTCAAATGATAATCAGATGCTGGTGCCTTCCATACTGCTTCAAAACTAATACACTAATAAACATGTAATTCCTCATGATTAGATTCTTTTATTAGGAAATGCCGGGATAACCCCACTAATGGCAATGTTTGCAATTGAATGCAGTACTCTTCAAATAATGATCATCAAAGTTTTATTTTGTGGTTAACATAAACTCAACTAATATAATTAGAGATGAGCGAACCGGTTCGGACGAACCGTAATTCGCTCCGAATTTCAGGGAAAATTCGATTCGGCACGAACCCGAATTTTTTTTGGTTCGTGCCGATCGAATTTTCCCTGTAATAAAAAAAAAAAAAAATGACGGCCTGCCCGCTCCCACCATGCCGGCATTTGTTTAAAAAGCACTTACCTGCATGCTCGGAGAGTGGAGGCCGGCTTCGCTCTCAGGCGCCCTCTGATGACGCGTCCTCTGATGACAGCTGAGAGCGGCGCCAGAGTGTGGAGGCCGGCGCCGCTCTCAGCTGTCATCAGAGGACGCGTCATCAGAGGGCGCCTGAGAGCGACGCCGGCCTCCACGCTCCGAGCATGCAGGTAAGTGCTTTTTAAACAAATCCCGGCATGGTGGGAGCGGGCAGGCCGGCTACGCCTGTCAGAGGGCCAGCGGCGGCCCGCTGACAGGCGTAGCCGGCCTGCCCGCTCCCACCATGCCGCCATTTTTTTTTCCAGATGAGCGATTCGTTAAAGTTCGATTCGGACGAACCCGAATTCGCCCGAATCGAACTTTCAAGAAGTTCGCTCATCTCTAAATATAATATGTGTTACATTATTTAACAGTACAGAATCAGGTTAAACTGGACCTTGTGCATCATTTAATGAAAAGCCCAAACCCTTAAAAAACTATTCCCCAGCATCTAAATTAACATATTTTAAGATTTGAGTTGCTTACTTACTATTCTTACCCCCACTGGGCTTCAACTCACTTTAGGATACAGGCACTGCCATCTTGCCTCAGAAGCATCACATATTGAAGAGAGGAGAGGGGTGAAAAGTGCAGGGGGGGGGTGGTTTATAGCAAAGCTGAGGTCAGGACAAGGATAGCAATCCCAGAATGCAGGCAGCAGGAGACTCCACGAGCTTCCATCTTGGATGTTCAAAGGTTACAAAAATGCAATAGGTGCAGGTAGGAAGATTTTTAATGAGGGAAATCTGTATGTAGGGGATGGGGGAAACATACAAGATAGGCTCTTATTCAGGGTGAAGGTCCGCTTTAACACACTATATACTTTCTCTAAATGTAGCAACTGTCTCATGTAAAACATGTTGATAGAGAAATCCAGGTCAGCAGGCTCATAGAGCTAAGTGAGTTTCTGCATGAGGGATTAGTTATAAAATATTGATATGCTGCTGGTTAAAAAGATCATATTACTTAAATACATTTGTTGTTACCATAATTTAAATAAAGTAAAATGTTTTCAATAAACCATACAAGAAATAAAGGGTTTATTTATAGATATGCAAAGTGACAAAAGAGAAACACGTAACACACACACACAGGTGACACATCTACTCACAACTCCACCATTCAAGAGGACCAACAGTCTATTTTTTTAACATAGAAATAAAAAAGGTCATTAATAAGCATGCAAGCCGCTGCCTACCTTACCTTACCACACCACTGGCTCCCAGGCCTCTCATGTTCGCGCTGTCACCTTGCTAAACTCCAGTGTATGTTTCCCACAATGCTCCTGGGTGCAGCTTTGACCTCGTTCCTGGGTGACAGTCCCTCACCTTCTGGTGAGCAGAGGTGTGTGGTGGCGACCAGTGGGATGGTACGTGGGAGATGAGGAAGCAGATGGTGGGTCCCTGGGGAAAGAAGCTGCAGACTGACATCACCAGCTAGTAGTCACCGGCTAGTAGTCACCGGCCAGTAGTCACTGGCTAGTAGTCAGCAGCTTCCTCTTGGTTCACCTGGAACCTGGAAGTGGCTTAGCAAAAGCAACCACACAGTCGACATCAGACCTGTGCCAGAACGGGCTCTGGGTGTTTTTTTATACTTTTGGTCCCCTTTCAGTATTCCTAAACTATAAGAATGCAGGTAGTGGTGAAGAAGTCAGAGCAGGGCAGTTTCTTGGCCAAATAGCGTTCTCCTCACGCATCCTATGGTGCTGCTGCTTTCCCATACAGGTATATGCCATGCCGTGCCTTTACTTTAGCAGCAGGCAGTACCCTGTTCTATGACTGAGCCCAATATTTGCCTGTCTAATGGCTCATCTGCAGAAAACAGAATGGTGCCCCCCGGCCTCAGCACCCATGGCAATCGCCTTGCTCCCCCTCGCCTAGAAACAGCCCTGACCAGGAGTATACAACACTGCAAAAGTGATGGCAGCAACTGTATAAAAATGTTGGCGCTCAGTTATTTAATTTTTTATAATATGCGTTCCATTATTTAACACAGCCTGAATAATAAGAGGCAATAGTAAAATCGAGGCCCTGCCCTAGAAACAGTCCTGCCCAACAATCCTGAGTATACAACACTGCAAAATGACCAACTGATTATACAGAAAAAATGGCTTCTATTAGGATGACTGTTCCACCAGCCTGGACTTCTTCTTCTGTGATTCATGAAAGTGTCACACCTATAGTCTCTCAGGATTGCTCACATTTCGCCCTCATGAGCAGACCAGGACCATTGGGGCAGGATAAAACCCCACCAACCAGGGAGTGTGTGACAGTAAAGTGGGGCAGGCCACATTCCTGCCCCCACCAGGGGTAGAGACACAAAGAACAAAGCAACACTAATGCTGTTTGGCTCCTACTGATGCGATGGAGCTCTCTCAACCTTACACAAGCTTAACAGCAGTGCCCTGTGTGCACAGGACTCACATCTCTCTTCTTGCAGATATTGGTGTACAGACTTGGTGTACAGTTGCCAACAATAACAGATTGGAGGTAGTAAAAAATGCTTCCATAAAACACACATTTGCTAACAAAAAATACAAAAACAAAAAATAAAAAAATACTAGATTAGCTCAGTGCCTTTGAAAAATGTAATTGAAAGTGGACACTCTTAAATGAAACCTATGTCTGCCCCTGCCCATGGGCAACCCCATCCCAGTACTTAGCCCCTTAGTCAAGCTGCAACCTTGCAGAGACTACAGCGACCAGCTTGCAGGAAGAGAGCAGGGGACTTCTGTCACGTAGTCTTTTATAGGGACGATGAGGAGATTCTGTCATGCAGTCTGATATGGGGTAATGGGGCTGGGGGGATTCTGTCACACAGTCTGCTATGGGGATTGTTCTGTCACACAGCCTGCTATGGGGATTGTTCTGCCACACAGTCTGCTATGGGGATGATGGAGGTTATTCTGCCACACAGTCTGCTATAGGGATGATGGGGGTTGTTTTTCCACACAGCCTGCTATGGGGATGATGGGGGTTGTTCTGCCACACAGTCTGCTATGGGGGTTGTTCTGCCACACAGCCTGCTATGGGGATGATGGGGATTGTTCTGCCACACAGTCTGCTATGGAGATTGTTCTGCCACACAGTCTGCTATGGGGATGATGGGGGTTGTTCTGCCACACAGTCTGCTATGGGAATGATGGGGGTTGTTCTGGCACACAGTCTGCTATGGGGATGATGGGGGTTATTCTACCACACAGTCTGCTATGGGGATGATGGGGGTTGTTTTGCCACACAGTCTGCTATGGGGATAATGGGGGTTGTTCTTCTACATTATCTGGATTGTGAAATTAATTTATGGATCATTAACTCTTTGTGAATTTTGTGTTTCTTACTTATTAGTATGTATTTATTTTGCACCTAAATTTTGTCCTTATTGCATTTGACCATGTAATGAGCTTTGATTTTGACTCGTATATTATTGTATATTTGTACTTGTATACTTGTATACTATTTGTATTTAGGTTTAGGGTATTTTTCTCTTTTCATTTTTCTATTGTAAAGTTACAAAACAAAGTATATAATATAGTTATAAAATCATTTAAACAAAACATATGCGTTGTAATTTCTGTAGATTACTGCTGTTACAAGTATTATAATAATTATAATAATACAAGCTTGTGGTAAGGGCATTTGTGCTTGGAAACAACAGCGCAGCCAGCCTCCCCGCTTCCACCATGCCGGCATTTTTTTATTTTTTTTTCAGGGCTTGGTGGGAGCGGGGAGGCCGGCTGCGCTGTCAGCGGGCAGCGGAAGCCGGCTTCCGCCGCCCGCTGACAGCGCAGCCGGCCTCCCCGCTCCCACCTTCCCCAGTACCTTGGTCGGAAATCGCGCATGCGCAGTAGCGCTGATTTGGGTCAGGTGAAACGCCGCTCGCTCCCGATGCAAGCGGCGCTTCACCTAACTACTGCGCATGTCCGTGATTTCATGTAGGAAGAGGTCACATGATCTCTTCCTTTATAAAAAAAAACAAGATGGCGGACAGATATTAAAATAGAAGCGACGCAGCGATGAAGCATCCGAGGTAAGTTTTTTTTTCTTTACTATTTAAAACGAGTCCTGCTGCATATTTTGCATATTTTAAAAATACATATAAAAAAAAAGGGGGCAGGGTGTTGGTCCACTTTAAGAAGGATAAATTAAGGTAATGAGTAGGTGGGAGGGAAGGGGAAAGGATGTGAGTGTAGAGACAAACTGATAATGTATTAGAAGGTTATAAGTTTTGTCATATCAATGGGGTTTGGAAAAAAGTATTGAATAAGTATTCCAGATCTGAGTGAATAATTCCAAAGAATAATTCGTATAGCAGGTATTTTCTCACATGTTATTACTTTATTGACTCTAATTGAAAGGTCTTGGCAGTTGATCATAATTTTTTACATGCGCTCCTGGGGTTGAATATAGGGAGTTTGTTCAAGATATGAAATTATTACCTAATCCCCAAGATTTAATTATCTATCTTAATAAATCCCAGGACATGGTATTAAATGCATTTTGATATCTAATGTTAATGGTATCTTGTTTTTTTTTGGCTAAATGTATGAGTTGAGAAATACATCGAATAGCTTGCCTTACTATATAAAACCGACCTGATCTCTACTGATAAGACTATTTATACAGGTATTGAATCTAGTGGCTAGAATTTTAGCTAACAGTATAATATCCAAATTGAATAGAGATATTGGTCTATAGTTTACCATACTGCCTGATCTGTGTTTGGCTTAGGAATCTTGCTTATGGAAGCAGTAAGCGAATCATCACCCATTTTGCTTCAGTTAATATGGCATCAAAAGCATTAGTTAACAATGGACCGAGATAATGAGCTAGTTCTTTGTAATAAATTGTTGATAGTCCATCTGGGCCTGTTTGTTTGTTTGTCACATGAGGGGGGCCTGTCATGGAGGGTGGATAGTTAGAAATCGGTGCACTGGAAGAATACAGGAGCTTTTTTTGGCCCCGCAGAACCTACAGCTCTTATAAACCCCCTGTGAATTCTGTTCAGGCCGTGTACACGGGTGGACTAGGGCCCAAAATATTACTGGCAATAAGGTCTGGTAACAAGGAGGGATAGATAAAGTTCAGGGGAAAGGGATGAATGGGAGAGGATTTGTAAGGAAGAAGGATTGATAGACATAACAGGAAGGGCAGGGAGGGATGGAGAGAGAGCTGGGAGAAGGGATGGATGGGCAGAACTAGAAGGACGGGGGGGGGGGGGTAGATGACCAGAGCTGGAAGCAAGAGCAATGGATTGGCAAAGCTGGGAAGCCAGGGATTGGATGGGTAAAACTGGGAGGACAGGAATGGATGGGGCAGAGAGACTGGGCTGGATGGGGCAGAGCTGAGGGGACAGACACTGGTGGGGAAAAGCTGAGTGGACAGGGATGGGGCAGAGCTGGGGGGACAGGAATTGATGATGATGGGATGGATGGGGCAAAGCTGGGAGGGCAGGAATGGATGGGGCTGAGCAGGGGGAATGGGGATAAATGGGGCAGAGATGGCGGGACAGGGAAGGATGGGGCTGAGCTTGGGCAGGGAAGCAGGATTGGATGGGGCAAAAAGACAGAGAAATGAAGTTTGCAGGTTCCTTGCAATGCCACTTCCCGCCCATACAGTACTTCATATTGCAATGCTAGGTCCTGACACTGCCAGGGAGACTAAGCACTGCGCCACAGATCAAATAAAGCAAGCATCACTGAGCATGGCGACACAGAAGCAACTAAGTGCAGGGTTGTCAGGGCAGGGGTCAAGAAATCTGGCACATTTGGACCCCTGCCTGCCAGTTGAGTACCGCTGCTCTAGATCTTTGCTGAATGTGTGGACAATTTTCTAAGGGTTTCCTGAAATGAGACTATATATTGTTTTAAGTTTAATGGGTTTTTGATTAATAAGAGAGTTATTAAGTTTTTTAGCTAAAGGAAAGCCAACTTTATTGTGTGATCTGTACCATTTATGTTTTGGGTGATGTAACTGATTTTCAGCTCTATTTGTTGAGCATAATAACAATTCTTGTCTGGTCCAATCTACTGTGTTTCTGTTTTGGTTGTTGGGATATCTTCGGAAGGATTTAGATGTTATATTGAATTTTAGTGAGGTCTTCTTCTAATGATGATTACTGCTTAATCGCTTCCCAAAGAATTACTGGTGAGCTTTACTATAAGAATTACTGTAAGACTTGATGTGGAGCAGAGAAATGTGTATATTCTCTCTCAGATGACTGCATTTCCCCCCACATGTCTATTAGGGAATATTTATCAAGAAGCACTTGAAAGATATTTGCAGGTGTTTCTTATGTTAGTTGTAGAGGGGTTAGTTATAGAGTGCCTTTCATTATGGGGGTGTATTATTACATTTGAGTTTCCACATAGTATTATTGTGCCCTGTGTGTTATTGGAGATTACCATTAATAGTTTCTCAGTCCAGTGTTTGGTGCGTAACAATTTGCAATGGTAACAGGGTTATCTTGTATAATTCCTATTATGATAATGAAATTACCTTCCAGGTCTTTAATTACCTTTTCTGGTGAAAACTGTTTTTTGAAGGCAACGGGCAGGCTGATTTATTACTAACGCCAGGTAGCGACAGATGAGCGTCTGTAGTGCGGATTTCAGAGCGACCGCTAGTAGTCGCTGTGCTCCGCCATGGATCTTTGTTTCAGACGCTGGCCTCAGTCGCTGGCGGGCATTGATGAATATGTTGTGTGAGTCGCAGTACTATGCTGTATGGGAGCGAACGGTAGCGCCAGCTCAGTGCGACCGACTCACACCACATTCATCAAAAAAACAGCCTCAAACATCGCCGGAGCTTTTGAACATGTATCCACTAGTAACAAAGCGAAAACATATGGAATTACATTGTTATTACATTGTAACATGAACACTTTAATACCATGTAAGGACAATTCTGCATAAAAATATTATCAATCAAAAAAGTTGTCAAAAATGTCATTTTCTAGGCCAGGATACATGTCAGAAAGTTTTGAGATGTATAGGAGAGTGCCAGGTAGCGAGAGGTAATACGTGGCGCTCTGCAAGGCAGAACGCCGGCGCTGTATGCTGAGCCTGGGATAATGATGAATCGTACGCTACATGGCGTTGTTCCAGTCGCTCACCAGACTCGGCTTCATAAATGTGTAATTGCATGGCGCGTTCACCTGCCACTTTCTGACGCTACCTGCCACTTACAAGGCACTAACTGGCGCTGGAGCTTCATGAATAAGGCCCTAAGCCTTCTCTCTATTTAAAAATGTAGGAGTTGCGTTTTGCTTTTGTTTACATCACGTTGCCATAGACTTCTATGGAACTGTGTTTGCATTGCACTGCGTTGGAAATGCAGCATGCAGGACTTTTCCAACGCAAACAGCTAGATGTAAAAAGGGTTTTATTCCTCTTTTGTGGGACATTAAATCCTTGTACATTTAGAGAAAAACCTTTTAATGGTTTGCTCATGGTTATGACTAGATGTGTTTATCAGTTGTTCGATAAGGGGAAGTAGTTAAGTGGGTGATGGGGTTGTATAAATTGCAATTTGAAAATTTATGTTAAGTTATTTTTTAAACAAAACTAAAGAAATGCACTTGAAAACATTATTATTTTACAGGCTAGTCTTCCTTCAACTATCTAACCAAGGATCAGGTAAATGAAGGATGAGTTGAGGACACCCACTGCTCTACCTCTTGTAAGAATTACTGGAGAATTGCAATTTTTGTCCTTAAAATGGGTTATGAGTTACCAAAAAGACCAGGAATACCCTACAAACACAATGGGGTTGATTCAGAGCCAGGCTAGAAAACCCACTCCCTCCCACAGGAAAGAAAGCCGCCGCCCACTCTGGTACCGACCCAACAACCGGAGGCAAATTTTCACCCAGTGTCGAATCAGCCCCAAGACATAAAACAAAAGCAAATGACAGTCCCCCAAAAAAGCAGCAAGACCCCCACCCGGCTCCGAGCTGACCCCAATGACTATTACAATGTTACAAAGGTACAAAAAACATTGAATAGTTATTATAACATTGCAATAACTATTCAATGCACATTCAAAAAGTGAGAAAACTGTTATTAAAGAATTTCAACCGGTGAAGAAAAAATGCTTAAATGCTAAGTCAGAATGGAAGACCCCATCTATATCGAATGTGTTTACGTTGGAGGATTTCTAGAAAAGGAATTCGTTCTTTGTGTCTCATAATAGTTTGTGGCGCCAGATCTGTGAGTATTTTATAGGGCTGTTGTTGGAAGATAAGGGATTATTTGTCTCTTGCTGTTTGTGCAAGTCTTATGGTTTGTGCAAGCTTATGGTTTATTCTCTCGTGGTAGGAATAAATTCTAGGGGTGACAGGTTTAGTCTATCCAGGGTGGCAGAGCCTGTCACCCTGGATTTCCTCTTCCTTCCATTAAAAGAATGAAAATCAAGCCTGGCTGCGGGCTGGATATTTCTTGATGTCAGGTGTATAAGTGACCCCTATGCCCACCATCCAGAATATTTATATGGATTCTAATCATTGAGCCATTTTTTCGCAACAGTGCTCCATTAAGGATTTGTGAATTTGCTCCGGAGCCGACTTAAAGTGAACTGGAGGCAAAGATAATTGGTACACCGTTGCATTGGGCTACATTTGGCACTGTCCTAAATGTTTTTTCTCTTTTAAATTAAAGCAGAATGGCCAAGATATCGGAGTTTACAGGTTCAGCCATTGACTTTATCTTTTACATCACTTCCCCCAATCAGCTGAGCAGAGCAGGACAGGATTTCTGGTCCCTCCTTCCACCTGCCTCTCCCTCTGCCTCTCCTCTGGCTCCTCCTCCAGATTCATCACAGAGTATGCAGCATCACAGATCCAAGGTCCAAGGCCATATTTTTCAGAAGATAAATCATGAGGTGAAACTGTAAACCTTGATCTCGGTCATTGTCTTTGGCCACACATTGCACTGTCCCAAACTTTAATCCATTTCCAAAAGGACCATGTAGTCCCTAAGTTATTTGTAAAAGTAATAGAGCATTGGAGATACAGAGAAAAAAAATAGGAGAAACAGTGGGTGTGGCACCAGCAATGCGATGTAAACACACTGTGTGCTTTACATATATCATAGTAAAACACTAAGTGCATTGTTGTGTCTCTAATTATTACTGCCAGCACATAGTGTGATAAGAAAAAGGGGGTGAGAGATGATGCAGGCTAAGAGCGTCTCCAGCCTTGCCAGCACAAAATGTGACCAGAGAGGAGGGAGGGATTTCATAGCTGCAAAGAGATGCAGGACGTCTGGGGAGGAAGTTTGGGGGGTGTTCCTTCCTTGGTCCACTGAAGGTTGATTAAAGGACCAGGTCAGCAGGGTGGGGACTGAAAGCTAAATAAGGAAGCGATTTCCTCAATAAGGAGACAGGGCAGGAAGGACAATGCTGGAGGCACTCAATGAAAGGTAAGCTACTGATATTAATTTTATTTATTAATTTTTTTTTTTTTAACGTTTGACTTGCCAATCACTTTAAGTGTTGGTATACCTGCCCCCATGCCTGGTGCTCTGGGAGACTCAGCGGGAGTGGACCTGTTTTTTTTTTTTTTATTCTACATAGAAAACAGAAAAATGTATTAACCTGTGGGGCTCTTTGAGGTGTTTGAAGTACCATTTTTTTATTTTTGCTTTGTTGAATCACACATAACTAAAAGCAAAAAATTGCACTTTTTACAAAACCAGGCATTAATAAAGTAATGGCATTTAGAATTCTTGTGTTATCTATCTTGTCTGCTTGTCTTAATAAAATGAAAAAAAAAAAACGTATTGATTGCTTACAATCAAGGAACCGTTTGGGAAACTTCCATCTTGAGACGAAGGTGGACACCTAGCTAGGCACTTTTATTTTTTATACTCTGTCTGGATTTGATGAGTAAAGGTAAATGTCAAGGGCAGAAGGGAGCCGAGTCAGTAGACGATGTTTATTATTCACTTCCTGAAATGTTGAATGCATTAGGATGTAAATTTAGACTCAGGGAAGCTAGGTATGCAGACTTGTTACCTGCTTACGCTGCACACTTACTGCTGCATACTCATCACTTTATATTTGCAACAACCCTGGCTCATAATTGTAGAGGTGAACAGTCTATATATGCAACTTAAAGTGGACCAACACCCTCCACTGATCGGCCCGGGAATCTATAACATTCCCGGACCAATCAGTCCCCTGACTGCGGGGGGCACCCTGATCGCTGTGTGAAACCCCCCAGAAACCCCTAAATCCCTACCTGCTCCTCGATCCAGCGGCGCCTGCCGCCGCCTCCCGCGCGTCCCTCTAGCAGGACGCGCACCCGCGCCGGCCGTTTGTGAATGGCCGGCGCGGGCGCGCGCCCTGTAAAAGTGACGCGCGGGAGGCGCCGGCGGTCTTGTCCGTCGCTGCCTCCCGCTTGTCCGTCGGCGGGGATTGGCAGCAGCGGTCACGTGGGAGCGGGGAGAGGTGAGTTTTGGGGCTTTCTGGGGGGTTTCACACAGCGGGGCACCCCCGATCGGGGTGCCCCACCGAAGTGGACCAAAACCCAGGATAGTCAAAATCCTGGGTGTTGGTCCACTTTAAAAAAGTCAGGACAAAAGCCAAGAAAATGTTTTTTCCCACACTATCGCCTCAATTCAATAAGAGTTGAAAAAAACGCTCCCGAGAGTAAAAAATTCAATTCATGAGAAAAAATTCACTGTTAATAAATCACCTGATAAAAAGACAATGAATGTCAATGGCAGCTTTTACTACAGTGTAGAAAGGAGTAAACAGTTCTCTACTTTTCTTAAGAGTAAAAAAGTTGACTTTCATTTTTTTCTGGTGATTCAGCAACAGTGACATTCTCTCATGAATTGAATTTTTTACTTCCATGAGAATTTTTTTCAACTCTTTTCAACTTCAACTTAGACTATTTTGACCCCAGATACAGCATACCTGGGGTTTCCACTCTATAAGACGCACCTAGGATTTGGAGGAAAATATGATACAAATTTTTCCCCCCATTCCCCATAGGCAGTGTGGCATCCCCCCTCCCATTCCCATAGGAAGTGTGGCATTCCCCCCATCCCATTCCCATAGGCAGTGTGGCATTCCCCCCTCCCATTCCCCATAGGCAGTGTGGCATTCCCCCCTCCCATTCCCCATAGGCAGTGTGGCATTCCCCCCTCCCATTCCTTTAGGTAGTGTGACATCCCCTCCTCCCATTCCCATAGACAGTGTGGCAATCCCCCTTCCATTCCAATAGGCAGTTTGGCATTCCCCCAATCCCATTCCCCATAGGCAGTGTGGCATTGCCCCCTTCCATTCCCAAAGGGCAGTGTGGCGTTCGCCCTCCCATTCCCATAGGCAGTGTGGCATTCACCCCATCCCATTTCCCATATAGGCAGTGTGGCATCCCCCCTCCCATTCCCCATATAGGCAGTGTGACATTCGCCCCTTCCTATTCCCATAGGCAGTGTGGCATTCCCCCCATCCCATTTCCAATAGGCAGTGTGGCATTCTCCTCTCCCATTCCCATAGGCAGTGTGGCGTTCCCCCCCTCACATTTCCCATATAGGCAGTGTGGCATTCCCCCTTCCATTCCCCATATAGGCAGTGTGGCGTTCCCCCCTCCCATTTCCCATATAGGCAGTGTGGCATTCTTCCCTCCTATTCCCATATAGGCAGTGTGGCATCCCCCCTCCCATTCCCCATATAGGCAGTGTGACATTCGCCCCTTCCTATTCCCATAGGCAGTGTGGCGTTCCCCCCATCCCATTTACAATAGGCAGTGTGGCATTCTCCTCTCCCAATCCCATAGGCAGTGTGGCATTCCCCCCTCCCATATCCCATAGGCAGTGTGGCATTCTCCCCTCCCATTCCCATAGGCAGTGTGGCATTCTCCCCTCCCATTCCCATAGGCAGTGTGGCATTCTCCCCTCCCAATCCCATAGGCAGTGTGGCATTCTCCCCTCCCATTCCCATAGGCAAAGGAAAGAAAAACAAAAAAAGTAAACTCACATATACATTGCTCCTGCAGTGCTGGCCGGGCCAGAAGATGGAGGAGCAGCAGGCAAGCAGGGTAACCTGCCCAATGTCCCCGCCATCAGCGCTGTCCCCGCCGTCCTCGATCCTCGCTGTCCCCGCTTCCGCTGCTGTTTCTTCTCTGGCAGTGCGAGCAAACACACCCGGCTCCGTGCAGGAGGTGGGCATGACCTGCGGCGGGCATCGGGCTATCCCACCCACTGCACTGTTCACTTTGTGTGCTTGTCGCCGGAAAAGAAGGAACAGTGTGGATCATGACGGCCTGCCTGCCGCGCCTCCATTTTCTGGCCTCCCATGGCTGCAGCGGCCTGGTCAGCAGTGCGGGAGCAATATATATGTGAGCTTACTACTTTTTTTTACATTCGTCCAATAAGACGCACTGACATTCCCCCCACACTTTTAGGGAAAATATGTGCGTCTTATAGGACGAAAAATACGGTGCTATTCTTCCGTTTTATAAAAAATGTTCTATAAGAAACAGAACTAACATTTAAAATTTGTACTAAACGTTACAAGCAGCAGAAAAACACAGAAAATGTATCTTGCTGGACTTTACTCTGCACTTTAGTGCAGTGAATCAAGTGTCTCCATAGAAGAAAATGTGTTTCCTGCAGTCCTTGATGTACAGAAAGGAACCAGTTTACAAATTCAATCATCTCTACTTACCGTCCTTTTTTGCTGTTGAGTTGTGAAAAGCGATACGTTGAGTGGCTGAAAAAGCAGATAAAAAGCTGCTACACTATAGAGTGATATAATACCATATAAATTATTACAAAGCCTGGACAAAATTATTAATCTTGCATATACACATCATATTACATGTCACCAAAGATAACTGGAAGCTAGCTCCCCCAGTGAGATAGAGAACTGGCTAAGCTGGATGTTGTGTGGTACAGCTTCGCTGATGGCAAAGTTCAGGTGTGGGAATGCTTGGCCTAAGGAGAGCAACCAACCCACAGGGCCTGGAGTTTATTGATAGGCCTGGTCACAATAGTAGATCAATGGAAACAAGAAATAAAGGAACCAAATCTAGGAGTTTTGCTGACAAGACATTTCGCTGTTTCTTGGCTGTGTCTTTACGCAACATGCAAACCGGAACTGATTCCTGACAAGAACATCGGTGTTGAGCTGTAAAAGACCAGCTGTGTAGAAGCAGTATCACTGGCAGCAACACAATATGGAACACAGTGGACAGACAGGCAGCAGCAGTGGTGTAGCTGCTACAGAAATAATCAGCAAGTCTCTACTCTCAGCAACTACAAACATGAGTCATGCCTTAATCATTTTATGGAAGGTTTCCTATACTTGCGGTAGTGCAAGGAGATCTGGATCCATGGGGATTACACACAGTGGGGCCTGCATAATAGCAACGACACCCAAGAAGGTAAATGTCTTGGGTGTTTTTACTCTTTAATGGTGTTCAGCTTTAGGAATACCAAAAAGCCAAATAGTCTTCTGCATTTGGCCGAAGGGCTTTCGAGTCAAACAGAGGTTTGTTCAGCTTATCACTGCTTTTAATGTATAGCTGTTTTAAAGATGAAATATAACCGCGCTGATATTTCTTAAAATTATTAAATTATTGAATTATTATTGCTCAACGTGTGTTAACTTTAACTCAATGTCAAATTTGGTTTAACTCACTGGGTAAACCAAACTGACCCTGTTGGTGACCCTCCCTCCCTGATAAAGAGGGGGTTTGGTGATAGCCGGTCCACTAAGGACAATACAGGACAAATTTTTCCAGGACTAGGTTCAATCCTGGTGCAAACGAACCGGACCCGGCAACACCCACCACACCTCTAAAGAATCTTAATATGTTAAAAAAATATATCCATACTTTATTTAGGTATATCACATACTATAAAAATACACAGATACATACATCTAATTAGTACAATTTACACTCATAACATATACAATGCTTAAATTACAGAATACTTCATGACATACTGGCTTCCCATAATATTACGTTTTGTACAATGGTAGGGTAATTCAAACACAGTGGTTATTGTGTCTTACTGGTCTGAAGATCTGACCTGTCAGGGCAGACATGTTTCGCCACGTGGGCTTCCTCGGTGCCCTGATTATTAGTTTTGTTATCGAGATGTGTCAGATCTTGGAGGAGATAAGGGATTACCGCCCAGTCCTTCTCATATGGTGGTCTAGTTTCTTAATATTTAGTTCTATTCATTTGTATCCCAATTTGGGGTTCCATGGGTGAAAGTGTCTGAATATCCTTAATTTTTGCCTGCTTGCGATATTATAGACATCTTGTCCTATAGTGCAATATTGTTGTAATGCTTATTCATCTCTAATTGGGTCTGCAATGTCCCAGGAAAACTGCAGCGCAGCCGGCGCGTTTAGGTGCTTGAATGTGCTGTTTAGGTATGAACGCGGGAAATCCCGCTGTTCAGTTTGTCACCCGCTTCCTATGTTGTTATATTGATGAATCAGCCGGGGGGCACAGACGCCTCTCCATTCGCGCTGGCTGAACGTGTGTTAATCCTTTACCCCTATGGATCCTAAATGCACATATTATTCCAAAAACACAGAGCAATCAATGATAAAACAACACACTTTAGGTTTAACTCTTTAACTCTTAAAACATTATATAAAAAAGTCCAAGCTTCTGGGGTGGTTCCCCAATCTGAGAGTATCCTCTAAGGCCAAGGATTTTAGTGACCTTCTATCACAGGAATGTTCAAAACACTGTAGCAAATTCCACCACGTGTATATAACAGCAAATTGCTGATGAGAATCTCGTGCCCACCACCTCCTTCAAAATACTCTTACCAGATAATAATAAGCTTTAGTGCCTCATTAAAAATCCTTCATGATTTATTCCTCTCTTATTGGATAGGAGAGCCGGTTAAATATTCTGGTCCCCGCTTTAACAGGTGGAGGTGTGCTTGAATGCCTTATTAGATCCTCAATATTCCATTCCTCTCTTGTTATTAACAGAGCCGATTTGGTATTCTTATCCCACTTTGGCTTTTAAAATTGTCCCAGATTGGACAAACCACATAGAAAGGAAAACCAAATAGAAAAATCTAGCGTAATATCGTTTTAATCATGTGCACTGATTAAGTTAAAAATGCACTCACATAAAAACAATGTATATCAAGTATTTAGGAGACGCCAGGCAAGATTCTCACCAAACCCTCAATGTGTCTAGGCCGATTGATGTCTCAAAGGGAGGGAGGGGAAGTGAAGTATCCCTGGAGTGTAGCTTGCCCGCGTACTGATAAGATCCGTCCGCCGCCGTCAACGCGTTTCGTTGGTAACCAACTTTCTCAAGACTGTTTTATATAATGTTTTAAGAGTTAAAGCTGACCTAAAGTGTGTTGTTTTATCATTGATTGTTTAATGTATAGCTGACATGTCTGCTTTCATCTCTTGCATATAACCCCCCCCCCCCCCATAAATCTTTCTAGGAAAATTTTTCCTGTTTATTAATTCCAATAGGGCCCTACCTGCTGCACTCACAGAAGGCACAAACTGTCATCTTGAGCCCTCCTAATGACAATGTGAACTTACAATTCAATGTATTTCATACATTTTTAACTGGATGGGGGTAGAGGGGAAATGGGGGGGGGGGAATAAGAGAGGGATAAGGGAGAAAATAATACAAAAAGAGATATATGCAAATAGATGGTTTTGAACAGATTGTCTAGGCGCTGCTGTTAATCTAAAAACCAAGTAGTCCTACATGCTCCCATTTTTTTTAAGTTTTCAATGCAGAGAAAACCGACTATATGTTTTGGACATCCAGAGGGTGTGTCATCTAACTGGGAGTACTGCCTGTATTAGCATGAGGCTTCCCTGAGTGATTGGTTAGCAGCCAACAGGTAGGAGGTAATAGAGGCATTCTGAATTATTGCTTCAGCAAGCAGCTCACCTGATGCCTGTCCTATGTACCTGTTACAACCGGATGAAAACCAATGAAGCGTGGACCCACTGGAACTGTGGAACGGTTGGTGAGTACCGCGTCAGGGAAGCGGGGTCTAAGGAGCCACCGGTTTTCACCAGAGCCCGCCGCGAAGCAGGTTGGTCTTGTGCGGCTGATGACTCCCAGGTCGCTATTCCCCAACGGCGGCACAGTTCCACAATTTGCCGAGGTATTGTACAGCAGAGATAAACGATGGTCACGGTGAGTAGCCAGATTCAGGGCAGGCAGCGAGGGTTCAGCAGCGAGTAGACAAGCCGTGGTCGGGACAGGCAGTGGAGGATCACAGACGAAGAGACAAACCGAGGTCGGGACAGGCAGCGGAGGTTCGTGGTCAAAAGGTAAGCCGAGGTCATACACGAGAAAGCCACAGATAAACTACAGACAATCATGGAAAACACACCGATAATCCGGCAAAGGAAGAAGGACTGGCCAGAATAAAAAGGAAGTGTCCTTACTGGATTGGACGGCCGGACATCAATTAGTGATGCACTGGCCCTTTAAATTCCACAGTATTGCGGCGCGCGCCCCCTAGTGGCCGGGGACGTGCGCGCAGGAGAGGCAGGGAGGAAGGAGGAAGTGAGGGAGCCGCCCGCAGGCCCCGGCAGCCACGCCGGACGGAAGGCAAGACACCAGGTAAGAGAGGAGCGCTGCCAGGAAGGGAAATAGCGCTCGGGCTAGGGGAAACCCGGCGGGGAAAGCCGCGGGGAGGAAGCGCGGCTCTCGCCCCGGGAGAGGGACGGCAGAGAGCGCCATGAGGCATCTCCGCAGCGCTAGCCCTAACAGTACCTCTCTTCCATTTTCAGAAAAGCAGGATAAAAGCCGTAGCAGGGTTCCAAAAGTTGCCCTTTTTCAATTTTATTCCTCTAGAACCATGCAAAAAAGTTATCCTACAGCCACTTGGTGCTCTCAGTGCGACAAGCTTTTTCCAGCTCAGCCGCGACCCAGAAGTTGAAGCAAATGAATCGGTTTTGCCTAGCTAACATAAGGTATTCACATAAAATCAGAGCTTTTCAGATGCTTTTAAATTGTTTATTTTATACTGTTAAGGTGGGGGGTAGTGTGTGCCTGGACAGAGACTTTTAATACTACATGGAACTAGACATCCATTAAAATATAGGTGTCATCTGAACACAAATCATTTTCTTTCCCTCTTGTGGCTGAAGGAATCGAGCAAGTAAGCATCTGAAACGTGTGAAACTTTGTGGTCTCTGTCACCTCAGTAATTGCTTCTAGATTTTAAATTAACAGCTGATAAAAAATGAAACATTTACACATTATGTCATGTCCATTAGTCTGTTTGCTCAGTGAGAACAGTGCTAAGCCTGAGCAAATGCTAGAAGGCCAGCACAAGCTAATCACTAGTCTCGGGTTCTCACACAGTCCTTCACACGCATGCAAACAGAGCATAAACTATTATCTGCTAACACAAGCTAATCTATACAACTACATTCTGCTCACACTCTGAGTTGGTAGATATATGTTAACCTTTTTTTTTTAACAGATTTCTCTGTAAAGAGGGTAGAAACATTATACCTTTTATGATTGTGCCTTTATCAAACATTATACATTTAAAGCAGCACAAAACCCGTCATCCGCCGGCCACTCCCACCGGTCCCCCCTGCCCCAGAACCTTGGGCAATGCAGCTTGCTCGGCAGTGGTTCTGTTTTCAAATCAAACCAGGCCTTTTCATCGTTGGACCCACACCTTGCGACACTTTTGAGATCGCAGATTTGCTGATCTCAAAGGTGCCATCGCGATGAGGTGCAGCCGGCTGACCACATATCTGGGCGTGTGTGCTCTCCTGCATTCAGCCATTCAGAAAGACTGGGCATGGGAACGCACAGCTACAGGGAAGCAAAAGGTGAGTTTACCGTCGACCCCAGGGGTTTCACACAGTGGTGCATCCTGCTATAGGATGCCCCGGATAGAGGCTAGCGGACATCCCTGGAATTTAAAAGAGTCAGACGGCCACATGGATTAAATCCGCTTTAATGGGACAGTTCACACAACAGCAATAATTAGGCAGCAAGCAGCTCACCTGAAGCCTGTCCCATGTGTCTCTTCGCCATTTCCTGCAACACAGGGTAGAAACCATAGCAGGGCTCCAAAGTTTGCTCTATTTTCACTCTGCTACTTGGTGTTCTCAGTGTGAGTGAGCCTAGCAAACCACAGTGGTCCTGCAGCTGTCCCTGACTATATACTCATGATTCATAAAGCACCATGACATGCCCTTTCCAGCTCAGCCACAACCTAGAAATTGAGGCAAGAAAGCGGCATTGCTTTGAATGCAATAGGTATTTACAAATTACTGAGAATTTTGAGATGCTTTGAAATGGCTCATTTGAGACTGTCCCAATGGGCAGAATTGGGATGTGTGTTAGTGTGTGTCTGGACAGGTCCAGGGAAAACACATAAAAGATTTCCATGACATCACCACTCAACCACTTGGTCATATTTATAATACCAGACCAAGGCAGAATTGCTGTGAGCGGCAAAAGGTTAGTATGTGGCTTTTTTCCTTCCTGGACTGTCCCTTTAAGATAGTAGCAAAGACAACAGAAGAACACATAAGGGCAGACTAGATGGACCGCATGGTCTCCTTCTGCCGTCAACCTTCTATGTTTCTATGTTTCTAACACTTGAAACAAGAGCTTACAACAGGTTTTAGTTATTAACTGTTATTAACTCTGTAAATTAGTCTTGCATAATAAAGGGCAGGGGTTACTTATACACTTATACACACAAAAAATCCTTTACTGGAAGAAAGAAAAAAGGTTTTTGAACATAGCATTTCACTTTTACACCTCTAACAGCCTGTCCTCTGAGCAGCCATAGTGATATAGCATTGCATGACAGGTAAGAGCATTTACACAGCAGATATTTCAGCACAGGCTGGCTCTGGGGTAGGGCTGTTAGAGGTGGGTGTCCTCCCCTGTAATATGGTGCATTCACACTAACATGTCACGCCGGTTAACCATCCTGCCAGTAAAAATATATGCAGGGTGAATAAGTATGGTTATTCCTCCATTTTCCATTTAGCATGCCATGTTCATTTTTATTATCAAGTCATTTTTTGTGATACAGTTTCCTAGCAGAGCTCCATACTGTAAAGGACAGGAAATAAGGTGCAGCAATTCCTACATTTAGGAGCCATAGAAATGCATTCACAAACGGCCGGTGTGGGTGCGCGCCCTGCTAGAGGGATGAGCGAGCGGCGGTTGGATCGAGGAGCTGGTAGGGATTTCGGGGCTTTCTGCGGGGTTTCACACAGCGGGGCACCCCCGATCGGGGGGGGCCCTGCAGGCCCGATGCTGATCGGCCCTGGAATCTTATAGATTCCCGGGCCGATCAGCATTGGGTGTTGGTCCACTTTAAAGATAGCTCACTGCACCAGGGCAAGCATGTGCGACAGCTATAACTTCTGCAATAGTAGACATGCTTCCCTGGAAAATAAAAATATTCCCCACCTCCATGACCAATTCTGGCTAACCATAGAGGCATCCTAAATCTAGATACCCTGGGGGCAAATGTTAAATAGGAATAAAAACTTTAAGGACAGACAATAGAATTGTGCTCTTTATGAAGAAGACACATGCTCTAATTGACTAAGAAATTGACACAAAGAAGTTATCACCATTAAAGGTATTGTCCATGCAATTACATAGGCCTTATAACTTCAATGTTCCACTATTTTTATTTTCTAAATGAACCCCCCAAAAGTGGAATTTATTTTGAAGTTTTCATTCGTTTTTTAAATTTGCAGCCAGTGGCCATGGCGGCTCTCCAGTACAATAGCTGGCAGCCAGTTTTTAGCTTCATACATGACACCTTACCACAATGCTGCAATGCACAGGTGGCCAGAGATATTTACTTGCCCAGTCAATAGATGTTGTGTAAGAACTTATTAACAGGACATCAACAATAACAAATAGGTTTTCATCCGCTTTAATCTGTCTTTAGCATAGTATGTAAATGTATGGATGTGTTATTGAAAGGAACCATTAGAGTCACTCATAGGATCTAGGGATATTTCTTTCAACACGTTCAAGTTGTATGTCCTTTTGCGCTAACATGACCTGTGCACTTAGAGATTAGTGCATCCTGATTGATTATCATCCACACATTCACTGCCACCAGCCCTAGTTTTTCTGACCTCCTCCCCCTTCCCATTAGATATCTGGCCCACTGGATGCAATCCTAGAGGAGACATTTAGGCCCTTATTTAACAAGGGATAGCGACAGGTAGCGACTGGTGAGCGGCCCGTAATGACGGGCCCTGCCACGAGAACGCCGGCTCCCCACCACAATCACACATTTATCAAGGCAATCCTGCTTAGCGACTGAGATAGCGCCATATAGCCACTCATTCATCATTATTCCAGCCTCAGCCCACAGCGCCAGCGTCCGACCTTGAACAGCGACAGGTATGACCTCTCGCTACCTGGCGCTCTCCAATGCATTTCAATGGAACAATCTTTAAATATTCATAATTAATTGTTATTATTATTATTTTTTTTTTTTTAAATGTGAAAAATTCTGTGACCACTTCTGCCATTTAAAATAATTTTTTTAAGGTAAAAAAAAAAAAAATGTACAGAATTGATATTACAGGTCTGATATTAATGTATTCATATTACAAAATTATTTAAAAAAACTTGTTTTTTTTTTGGTTTCCAAAAATATGGATGTTTGGGGGTTAAAAAACTACTTTTAACCCATCGCCGCCAGCGCTCTGGGGTTTAAACATGCATTTTACAGCGCAAGAATTTTTTGAGCGTGATTTGTTAATGAATATGGTGGGAGCCGGTCGCTAGGGCCAGTCGCTATCATGCGCTCCCATACAGCGCGGAACCTGTCAAATAGCGACTCCTCACCCAATATTCAACATTACGGCAAACCGACTGAGTCGCTATCAACTACCGAACAACGGCCAAGCACAGCGACTACTAGCGGGCGCTCTGAAAATACTGCTACAGTCGCTCAACTGTCGCTACCTGCCGCTGTTAATGAATCGGCCTCTTAGGCCCTTATTCATCAAGCGATAGCGCCAGGTAGTGTCTGACGAGCGCCAGGTAGCGGCAGCTAACGACGACTACCGACTCAAGTACGCCCGGCGGCGGTCACAATGACGCATTTATCAAGCTAAATGAGGCTAGCGCCGGCGAGAGCGACGGCTAGCGCGGCATTCATCATGAAGCCGGCTGGCCCGAACAGCGCCGCTGCAAATTCCTTCACAGCGACACGTATTACCTGGCGCTACCTGCCGCTCTCCCATACATTTCAATGGCAGACGCTGCAATGATTGTTTTTAGTGGTTTTTGGGTTTTTTTCTTTGGTACAAAATTCAACACATGTTTATATTGATATGTTTAATGAATCTGGCTGGTTATTTATATGTATTTTTTTTTTTTTTTTTTCACAATGTAATGTTGTGAGTGACATGGGAATTGCATCTCCTCCACCCAAACTCATTGGCATCAAAATCGCTGGTTTTCCACACAATCGGGGCTTGTAAAGCTATTTTGTAGCCTGTCAGGTTGGGCGGTCACGTTCGCTCTTCGAAATTGTCAGCGCCCAAGCTATTCGGCAGCCCTGTCCTTGATGAATCTGTGTTGGTCAGTGTTTGTGCAGTCGCTGTTTTGATTCGCTATGTGGCGGCGCGAGCGTCGCTGTGCCTCGCTGCGCTGCGTTGTGCGGCGCTGTGCTGTTCATACATGTGCCCTTCTGCCATTTGCAAGGAATTCACTTCCCGCGACCCCAGTCGTTGTTAATGAATACACTGTAGTTGTGAGCGTGCCTGGCCACATATTGCAGGATTAACATTCAGTCGTACCAGCTCATAACAACCCGTTATGCATTCTCATGTGTGCCACATTTTCAGGTAGTTGTCTAGTTTGATTGTGTGATGACTTTGGGAAGGAATAAGATTTGTATATTTAAGCACAACGGTGTATGCTTTAGAAGGACCTATGCATTACAGTATGTAGAATCCCCTGCTAAATCAAGCTAATAATTCGTGGCGCCTTTGGCCCTAGCTTGTTTTGCAGCGTCATTTTAATGTTTTTTCCGCCACTTAGCGTATACATAGCTGATATTAGCTTGTCCCTGTTGCGCGCATGTTATCTTTTGAATTTTGAAGCACAGTTGCTTGCGTCATATCCGGTTCCGGGATCCTCCTTTGCGTTTCAACGCCACCTTAAGGTAAAACTGTCTAGCGCTTATGCCAATAGCTTGTTTTGCAGCGTCATTTTAATGTTTTTCCGCCACTTAGCTTGCACATAGCTGATATTAGCTTGTCCCTGTTGCGCGCATGTTTGTGTTGGAATTTTGAAGCACAGTTGCTAGCGTCATATCCGGTTCCGGGATCCTCCTTTGCGTTTCAACGCCACCTTAAGGTAAAACTGTCTTGCGCTTATGCCACTAGCTGGTTTTCAAGCGTCATTTTAGTTTTTCCGCCACTTAGCTTGCACATAGCTGAGAATAGCTTGTTGCTGGTGCGCGGAGCGTTTTTTTTTTTAAAACTTTTTCCCAATGTCGCTTGGGTCATTTCCGGTTCCTGTTTCCTCCTTAGCGTTTCCAATATGATGCCCAAACGCAGAGTGATGCGCCTCCCCAGCTCCTCCTCAGACTCTGACCCCACCACCCCTCCCCCACCTCCCCAACCTACCTCACCTTCCTCCAGTAGCACCCCTCCCACCCCTTCCCCTCCTGGGCCGAGTAAGAGAAAGCGCACCCGGGTGGATAGCAGAGTAAATGGCCAGGTGGTAAAAGTGAGTATTTTTTGGATTGTATTTTTAGCTTTAAAGTTGCAAAACACACAGGGGGGATTGGTTCAGAAATTTTTTGGTTTTAATACCAAATTTGAGCACTCCCCGTGGGGCATCCCCATTGTGGATGTCCTGCTGGGATGCCCCCCCCTGGAGGGCCCTAAAAATTACCTCAGTCCCGTCCCATCTGTGCATGCGTTAGCTGCGGATGCCTATTGCGCTTACCTCTAGCAGGGTGTACCCCTGCGCCAGACATATTGTAATTTTGGGTGCATGCGCACTCCCTGTTAGAGTCAAACGCCACATGCGTACTTTGCCGTGCAGACCCAGCTGAGCTGGTATGCATGTCCCAACGGCCTTGTATGCGCATACCACAGCGGCGCGGAGCGCTGTGTTTGGCTTGCGGAGTGACGTGGGAGTGTCCTCAGTGGTGTATTTGTGGCCTTCCAAGGGGGTTTCAGACAGCGGACCACCCACAATTGTTGTGGCCCACCAAAGTGCACACAAACCCAGAATACTGATAATCCTGGGTGTGGGTCCACTTTGATCTGGTCTCTGTATAACTGTTTATGACAGTGTTCTGATGTCATGTATTGATTTTAGTTTGTTTGTTCTTTTTTCATAGGACTTCTGCGTGGCCGAATATGACTATGCCCGTGGAGGCAAAAAACGCATAGCCATGGAGGTGAAGGCCACAGTGTCCCGGCGCTTCTCCACCGAGCTGACCATCCGCTCCATACAACAAAAGTGGTCGGATTTCAAGCGCCGGGACCCTGAAGGCGTGTACCGCCTATATGATGCCTACGCATCAGGTAAGTTAAAGCTTATGTTATGTTTAGCCTTTGTGCAGAATCATCTGCTAAGCTGTGTCCATTTGTGCTCTTTAGATTAATTATTTTCTTTCACCCCCTCCACACAGATAAGCGTCCTCCCCTGGGGAAACGTGGGAAGCGATTCCTCCCCCGAACCAGGCAGGCGGACTCGGGGGAGTCATCGGGGGAGGGTCCCTCCCGCGGGTCCTATTTAGAGGACCCAGGGGAGGAAGGGGATGACGCCCCAGAGGAGTGTGCTGCTGGGGGGCTGGCTGGATCAAGCCTCAGCTCCTCACACTCTGAGTCTGAGGACTCTCACCAGGCAAGGGGCCACTCTCAAGCAGGGAGTGAGAGGGAGGAGGGTGGCCCTTTGCCTGGTGGATCTTCCGACCAGAGTGTGAGGAGCCGAGGCTCCCCGCATCCTCCTCAGAGCCCTCCCTGGGCTTCAAGTGGCGCTTCATCCCCTGGTGAGTGTACATTTTTTAATTGTTAGTCTGTGACAGGTTTCATCTTGCAATGTGTCCTTAGCCCTTGCCATTCCTCTCTAATTTGCAGGGCATCATATAGGCGGCACCTCCATGGCATTTTGGCGTAGGATTCTCCACGGGCATAGTCATGGTAAGTGTTTGTGGTTAGCCATCACATTCCCAATGTTATTACATTCATTAAAGTGTACCCCCAAACATTGATGGTGCTTGGTTTCTGGAAGGTTCCAGGACAAATCACATCCCTCACCCAGGGCCCCCCCCACAAAAAAACCCCCCAAAACTCCTTACCTCTTTGGGGGTTGCCAAAGCCACCGTCCCAGCCTCCTGTGTGACACTCTAGATGTGTGTGCGCCTGCGCTCTTTTTCCAAATGGGCTGCGCGTGCGCACACACTCGAGGAGTGATGTGTGGAAGGCAGCGGGCGCGGAGTACGTTGTCTCATGCAAATTGTGTTGCTCTGCCAAAGCGGACCCAAACCCAGATTAGCTGCAATCCTGTGTATAGGCCCACTTGTAACAGACACATGTTTCCTGGTCCATTGTCACAGCTGGTTTGATAAGGTACCCTAACCTCACAAACCCCACTACAGTGCTAGCCAACTGTCAACCACCCCTATGTTTCTGCCCACACCATGATGGGTGTTCTAATTTGTTTTCTTGGGTTAAGTTGTTCCCGCTCCAACATGTGGCCCACTATTAACATTAGCCAAACAACTGCTAAAGATTCCTTTACATAGCACTGTCTATGTTATTTGCACATTCTCTTTAGGGATACATGTGTCCAGCCTAACAAATTGACATTAACTCATGGTCCAGGAAATATGCTAATTTAGGACAACCTGTATGTAACCATGCAAGCCTTTGCATTTTCAGACTCAATAACCAGATGGATGTCAAATAGTCAGGTGTCATTTGCCCACTAATTGTGTTTTTGGCTTTTGCTTTATGTTGACAGATGTTGCTACGCAGACGGAGCCAGAGACCCTCCTCCCCACCCCAGCTCCAGGGACGGCCAGCAGCATGGGCCCCCGCCACAGCTGCGATGGTGAGTACATCCCACTTCATATGCCTAAAGACTTGTGAAACCTATGTCTTCTAGTCACATCTGCAGACATTTTAAATTTACCTATGTGTTAATTTCACACACATCTCGATTCAATGTGTTTGGACAATAATCCAACATGCCTGTTTGCATGCTTGATTGTTGGCTCACATTCTTCATTAGGCCACATAGAGACTATTTTTGCGTTAGACACAACCAAATGGGCACTATTAGGTCTGGACCTGTAACATTATAGGGCAAACTCGTGTACTCGTTCGGACTTAGGCCCTGATGTTTGGCTGTTACTAAACAAAAATGGACACACTGGGAATTATACCTTCTTTGCTTCCCAAGAGTTAAACTGGAACAACAACCAGGATTTTGACTTTCCTGGGTGTTGTTCCACTACGGTGGGGCACCCCTGATCGTCAACGCTGTGTGACAACCCCCTGAACTCACTTTGACTCCCACAAACGTACAAGCCACAGCAAATTGCCTCCTCCTCCGCCTCCCCCGCGCCCCTTTTTACGCGCGCGTGCCTGCGCCGGCCATTCACAGACGGCCGCCGCAGGCACGCACACGTCTAGAGGGGCGCCAGGGAGGGCCCGGCGGCACTGCCACACAGAAACGGAGGTAGGTATTTTGGGGTTTGGGGGGGTTTCACCCCCAGGGACATCCCGATCTCGGATGTCCCGTGGGGAGGGAGGTGATCGGGCAGGGAATCTGATAGATTCCCGGGCCAATCACCCGTGGGTGTTGGTACACTTTAAGAGTAAATGTATGCTTGGCATGTGTTGTTCACATTCCTGCCAGTCAATAGTACTCATATCATGTTAACCAATAAGCACACAGTGGTCAACAATGTTAATGTGAGTGTCACCTAATTGGACACACTGACATTACATTGCTACATCTGTGTCTGTTGAGGTCACATCCAATTTATTAAAAAATTGTTGTTTCTACATCTCTACAGCTTGTGAAAACCAGCATCACAGACTGTGGCGGGAGATCCGGCTCCTGAAGCTGATGCTGCTGGCCAAGAAGAGGCGCCGGCGGCGTCGTTAGGGTGGGGGGAAGGCTGGCCTCTTGATGGCCGTTGTTGGCCAATGTTGGCCATGTTGGCCATGTTTGCTAATTAAATTTTTTGATTACCATCATTACAGTGTGTTGCATTGCAAAGCATAGTTTAACTGTCTCAAAACCCATTTGTGTGTCAATTTAGCCATACCTTTGGAGCCATTTCAGGTGTTACCCATAGTAAGCTATGGTCTCAAATGTGTGGGCTAAATTGACCTATACATTGACATATGTAGATCAAGATACTCATCCCTGACTGTGTTATTAGCTAGGTCTTTGGAAACACACAATTTAGAGGTGGGTGAAGCAAATATATTTACAAATAAAAAAATATACAAAATTAATATTCTTGGCTGGGTGGCCGGGGAGGTTGGGAGTCATTGCTAGGGGCGGTGTTGGGGGACAACAGTGCAGTAAAAAATATAGACTGCTGTTGTATGAGCTGTTGTAGCAACAACAAAGTTTGGTCCTGCCGCTGGATACATTCTTCCTGGCGCTGTATTGATTCTTCCTGGCGCTGGAGAGATTGTTCCTGGCGCAGGAGAGATTGCTCCATTAGATTTGCCAGCCGACCAAGTTCCTGGTTCTGGTGGTGGTTTTGGAGCAAGTGGTCCATCTGGCGCTGCAGGGCCTCATTTTGTTGCTGACACATCAGCACCTGATTTTCCAATGCCGCAATGCGCTCATTAGTTCCATCACGCGGCTGTTGGCGACTGTAGTCCTCCAGCATCCGGACCCCTAGCTCATAGAAATCTGCACTGGTTGGTGCCACACCTCCTCTTGCTGTGGTTTGAGGCTAAACAAATAGAAAACCACATTTTAGTCAAACAGAACCAATGCAGGTATGCCCCTCAAAATAAATACCCTAAACAGTCACTATACAACTTACCCTTGTCTGAGCCTCGGAAGCTTGGCCACATGGGACTTGGGAAGAGGTCCCAGCTTGGGGTTCTGGTTCCGCCTCCTGCAAAAACAACAATGAAAGGAAATGTGACATGTTGCTTCTTCCACTACCCACGAAGATGCCAATGTGGTTCTAGGTCGTCTACATCAGCCATGTTACCTGCGTGTCCTCCGGCACAGGTAGGCTCGAGGTTTCGCTGCCAGAGAGTGGCAATTCAACATCCGAGATGTCCGGCAAGTTGGCATATGCTAAACAGGAAAATCAGGTTAGTAGGTCTGTGGCCCAAACTCAAATGTAACCTGGCTAGGCTATCGAGGCCATACCTCTAAAAAGTGCCAAAATACACACTAGACCAAAGGTATCTGTTAAACTCAGATTGTTAACATGTATGTTACAGGACTAAGAGGCACTAATTTTTGCTAATCACATCAGAAACATTGCTTAAATTACACATACCCGCAATCTCCCAGATGTCTGGAGTGGGGTCCTCACTCGAGCTTGGACCTTGAAAATACATGTGGACACACAAGTTGCCAGAAGCAAGTGCCACAAAAGTAGAGCCAAAATACAGACTAGAGCAAGGCAAAACAACTTACCCTCATCTCTGGCAGCCGGAACTTGAGGGGCCCTTTCTGGACAGCCACTTCCGATATTCGGGTCAACTAAAAAACACAAGGAATGTCTCTAAATATTCAGCAAACTACTACGGGGAATGTTTGGCAAAAAAGATGTCCGCCAAAATACATTGCTATCACTACAATAACTAATAGACTGACCCTGGGGAGGCAACAAGCACTCCCAAGAGGCATCTTCAAGTTTACCAAGCAAACATGTAGCTTAGTAGACTAACCAAATTGAACCAGTGTAACATAAACAGCATAAAGGATACATTATGTATTGCTCTACACACCAACAGGGTCCTGTTGACCGGCAACATCGGAAGTGGGGTCCAAAGATGAACCAGTCACTTGGCCTACCAAGAAAAAAGAGGAATGAGACACATGCACTTGGGTAAAAGTGGATCAAGCAAGGTGGACACATGCACTTACCGACATCCAAAGAGTAGGTGGGATTCGGAGGAGATGCTGGGGCCAAGGGCATGGGAGCTATGCAAAAATAAAGCCAACATTGAGCCATAGTTAATGTGCGTGCAAAAATAAAACATGCATTAAGGTGTGTGAGCAGCTCTTTCACTAATATTCACTAATCAAGGCCAGTGTGTCTCCCACATTGATATGCCGATATATGGCTACACATCTCTGGCTTCCAACATATCTACACATGTTAGGGCCTTGTTAGTTAGTTGCTGTGAGTGTTACAGTGGGCGTGAAATTAGGCCGCAGGCCCATATTAGTAATACTCAACAGTGCAAAACTTGATTGTTTGAGCTGCTCCCACACCCATTTGTTCCCCAAACAACCAGCAACAAAATTAGGGGTAAATACCTTCAATGGCAGACTGGGGTAGCCTTGAGGTTGCTGGAAGGGCAGGAGCTTGGGTGTCCTGAGGCACATCCCGGACAGCAGCATGTGCACCTATGCATAAAGCAACAGACAGAAAAGTAACAAATGTTTGAGCTCTAATGTAATACTTTACAGGTCCTACTGTTAGTTGGTCAGAATGTCAAAATGCAAATCACATACATTAACATTAGGTTAGTACAAAAGGCAGAAAATATGTACCTTCAGTCCAACCGGTGGTGTCATCCCCAGGATCCACACCCTGCAGCCGAGCCAGTGGGATTTTGGCCTTCAGCATCTCCTCATACGGCCTGTAGGTACTCTTTGGAGCCTGGATGAACCCACTGTCCACATCAAGATCGTGATTCATCTTTTTCATAAGGGCCCCTCGCAAAGTGTAGAAGCGTTTCCTGCAGGATGGGCCACTACGTGGGTGTTGAGCAGTGCTACTAAGCTCCACACCAATGGCATCCCACAGTTTGCTTCTTTCTTGTTTGCCTATGGACTTGCTTTGGGAGCCAAATATCAGCTCCCATTTAGCAAGTGTAAGGCGCACAAGATGATTATTCTCAGCCAAATTAAATTCAGGCTCCCTCTTGGCACCTGGGCGCTTAGCCTGGGGTGCTGCCCCACCTTCAGGCTGTGCCCTTTTCCGTAAGGGAGGTCTGCGCACAGCACCCACCAAACTCCTACTTGGGCCTGCTGTGGCCGGCAGATGTCCTGAATTTGGCTCCATCCTGTAGCTGCACACACACACAAATACACACCCAACAAGCACGCATGCAGACTACAGAATGGCATCGCAATCTCTTAGGCTTGGCCAGGTTTTATGTGCTCTAACAGCCAATCAAAAAGCAGGCCACTTAATTGATTCACACATACAGCCCAGTTCCTTCTAGGCACACCTCCACTGCACTGACTGAAGCATGTGTGTTAGCCAATTAACTCATTACAGACCTCATTAACCAAACAACACCCACCCAAATCCAACAATGGACTGATGTATCTCAAACCCTTGGGACATGTGGTTAGGCTAACGGCTATTTAAAAAAACAGCAGCTTACCTTTCATTGGGCCACCACTGATTTTTGGGCCATGTCCGTTAATGCACGCAAGTTTCGGCTCAAGTACGCTAGTAGCGCTACTAGCGTGCGCGTGCGCACTCTGTTTTACGCACACCTGGGTCGGCTAATTGGCGCCCGGAAATAGCAGAGCGACGCAAAAGGCGGCAAAGCGGACCTGTCCCTTTTGAAAGAGAAGTATAAATTGAAGGAATTTTCAAGCTTCTGCTATTCTTACACTGTGGCAAAGGCTGTGGTGTGGTGCTGTGCTCGCTTCCCTTAGCTCATTTGAGCCTCTGTCTGGTTTCTGTCCTCACTCTCTGTGGCTTGTTGGGTGATTTCTGACATCAGTGCTGTTTCTTTAGGAGCTTGGTTTTGGTGGCATCTGCAAATATTGTGTAGCATACAGCAAGTGAGGCTTGCTTTTGGGGCCTTTTGTGGGCTGTGCAGCAACTCCCCTCTTGGTTGTGCCTAACTTAGAAAGCTGGTTTTCAGCAGGCTGGTGGTTTGGACCACTATAGTTCTGGTTTTGTGGTGAGCTGCATTGTAGCGGGTGTGTGTGGAGTGTGATTGTTTGTGTGTGTGTTGTGTGTTAGTGGTTTTTTTTTTTTTTTTTTTGGTTTTGTATATATCTTTAGTGTGTGTGATGGATAAGAGGGTGATGTATGGTGTCTGGGTGGATGGATGTATGTGTATGCTGAAAGAGCAGGAGGAAAGGGAGCGGGGTGTTGTGAGGCTTAGGGCACCCCGCTCCTTTGCAATCCGCCTTTCAGTATGGGACTTAAGTGACGAGCAGATCAGGAGCCGCTTCCGTCTGAATCGTGCTGCACTACAGTCCCTATATGATCAGATTAAGCACAAAATCGAGCCATCCACCAAACGCACTCATTCCATTCCAGGCATAGTACGCCTGTGTGCCACTCTCAATATTTTGGCACGAGGGACCTTCCAGGCAACCTCCGCCCTCCTCAGCGGGATAAGCCAGGCTACTATGAGCCGCATACTAATCCAGGTAGTTCTGGCAATTTGTGATTTAATCCCAATTTACATCAAGTTTCCTGAGGATGAGGAAGAGGTTGCCAAAATAAAACATACTTTCTATCTGATGGGAGGGATCCCGAATGTGCTAGGGTGCGTTGATGGTACACATATCCCTTTCCGCCCTCTAGAGATGAGCGAACTTTTGAAAAATTCGATTCGACTGATTCGCCGAATTTTCCGACGAAAATCGTTTCGACCCGAATAAATTCGCGACGAATCGCTATTAAAAACGGCTATTTCTGAGCCTCCTAGAGCCTCAATAGGGTTGTAAACCATTCTGCCTTGCTGTAACACGCACAGGATGCGTGCTGGGTTAGTTAAATAATACTTTGAAGAAATATCACATGCAGATCAGAGGCATCGCTAATAGAATCGCAGAGCGGCACAATTGCAGAGAGTTGAAGTGGCATCACTATGAGGGGCAGAAGGAGCCCAAATATACACTGGAGTTGGCCTCAGGAGCCCAAAAATTGGATGAATCACACCCTGGAGTTGGCAGACGTGGGCAGCAGCAGCAGCAGCAGGAGCCCAAATATACACTGGAGTTGGCCTCAGGAGCCCAAAAATTGGATGAATCACACCCTGGAGTTGGCAGGAGTTGACAGTAGCAGCAGCAGGAGCCCAAATATACACTGGAGTTGGCTTCAGGAGCCCAAAAATTGGATGAATCACACCCTGGAGTTGGCAGAAGTTGGCAGCAGCAGCAGCAGGAGCCCAAATATACACTGGAGTTGGCTTCAGGAGCCCAAAAATTGGATGAATCACACCCTGGAGTTGGCAGGAGTTGACAGTAGCAGCAGCAGGAGCCCAAATATACACTGGAGTTGGCTTCAGGAGCCCAAAAATTGGATGAATCACACCCTGGAGTTGGCAGAAGTTGGCAGCAGCAGCAGCAGGAGCCCAAATATACACTGGAGTTGGCCTCAGGAGCCCAAAAATTGGATGAATCACACCCTGGAGTTGGCAGGAGTTGACAGCAGCAGCAGCAGCAGGAGCCCAAATATACACTGGAGTTGGCTTCAGGAGCCCAAAAATTGGATGAATCACACCCTGGAGTTGGCAGAAGTTGGCAGCAGCAGCAGCAGGAGCCCAAATATACACTGGAGTTGGCCTCAGGAGCCCAAAAATTGGATGAATCACACCCTGGAGTTGGCAGGAGTTGACAGTAGCAGCAGCAGGAGCCCAAATATACACTGGAGTTGGCCTCAGGAGCCCAAAAATTGGATGAATCACACCCTGGAGTTGGCAGAAGTTGGCAGCAGCAGCAGCAGGAGCCCAAATATACACTGGAGTTGGCTTCAGGAGCCCAAAAATTGGATGAATCACACCCTGGAGTTGGCAGAAGTTGGCAGCAGCAGCAGGAGCCCAAATATACACTGGAGTTGGCTTCAGGAGCCCAAAAATTGGATGAATCACACCCTGGAGTTGGCAGAAGTTGGCAGCAGCAGCAGCAGGAGCCCAAATATACACTGGAGTTGGCCTCAGGAGCCCAAAAATTGGATGAATCACACCCTGGAGTTGGCAGGAGTTGACAGTAGCAGCAGCAGGAGCCCAAATATACACTGGAGTTGGCTTCAGGAGCCCAAAAATTGGATGAATCACACCCTGGAGTTGGCAGGAGTTGACAGCAGCAGCAGCAGGAGCCCAAATATACACTGGAGTTGGCTTCAGTAGCCCAAAAATTGGATGAATCACACCCTGGAGTTGGCAGGAGTTGACAGCAGCAGCAGCAGGAGCCCAAATATACACTGGAGTTGGCTTCAGGAGCCCAAAAATTGGATGAATCACACCCTGGAGTTGGCAGAAGTTGGCAGCAGCAGCAGCAGGAGCCCAAATATACACTGGAGTTGGCCTCAGGAGCCCAAAAATTGGATGAATCACACCCTGGAGTTGGCAGGAGTTGACAGTAGCAGCAGCAGGAGCCCAAATATACACTGGAGTTGGCTTCAGGAGCCCAAAAATTGGATGAATCACACCCTGGAGTTGGCAGAAGTTGGCAGCAGCAGCAGCAGGAGCCCAAATATACACTGGAGTTGGCTTCAGGAGCCCAAAAATTGGATGAATCACACCCTGGAGTTGGCAGGAGTTGACAGTAGCAGCAGCAGGAGCCCAAATATACACTGGAGTTGGCTTCAGGAGCCCAAATATTGGATGAATCACACCCTGGAGTTGGCAGAAGTTGGCAGCAGCAGCAGCAGGAGCCCAAATATACACTGGAGTTGGCCTCAGGAGCCCAAAAATTGGATGAATCACACCCTGGAGTTGGCAGGAGTTGACAGTAGCAGCAGCAGGAGCCCAAATATACACTGGAGTTGGCTTCAGGAGCCCAAAAATTGGATGAATCACACCCTGGAGTTGGCAGAAGTTGGCAGCAGCAGCAGCAGGAGCCCAAATATACACTGGAGTTGGCCTCAGGAGCCCAAAAATTGGATGAATCACACCCTGGAGTTGGCAGGAGTTGACAGTAGCAGCAGCAGGAGCCCAAATATACACTGGAGTTGGCTTCAGGAGCCCAAAAATTGGATGAATCACACCCTGGAGTTGGCAGGAGTTGACAGCAGCAGCAGGAGCCCAAATATACACTGGAGTTGGCTTCAGGAGCCCAAAAATTGGATGAATCACACCCTGGAGTTGGCAGGAGTTGACAGCAGCAGCAGCAGGAGCCCAAATATACACTGGAGTTGGCTTCAGGAGCCCAAAAATTGGATGAATCACACCCTGGAGTTGGCAGAAGTTGGCAGCAGCAGGAGCCCAAATATACACTGGAGTTGGCCTCAGGAGCCCAAAAATTGGATGAATCACACCCTGGAGTTGGCAGGAGTTGACAGTAGCAGCAGCAGGAGCCCAAATATACACTGGAGTTGGCTTCAGGAGCCCAAAAATTGGATGAATCACACCCTGGAGTTGGCAGAAGTTGGCAGCAGCAGCAGCAGGAGCCCAAATATACACTGGAGTTGGCCTCAGGAGCCCAAAAATTGGATGAATCACACCCTGGAGTTGGCAGGAGTTGACAGTAGCAGCAGCAGGAGCCCAAATATACACTGGAGTTGGCCTCAGGAGCCCAAAAATTGGATGAATCACACCCTGGAGTTGGCAGAAGTTGGCAGCAGCAGCAGCAGGAGCCCAAATATACACTGGAGTTGGCTTCAGGAGCCCAAAAATTGGATGAATCACACCCTGGAGTTGGCAGAAGTTGGCAGCAGCAGCAGCAGGAGCCCAAATATACACTGGAGTTGGCCTCAGGAGCCCAAAAATTGGATGAATCACACCCTGGAGTTGGCAGGAGTTGACAGTAGCAGCAGCAGGAGCCCAAATATACACTGGAGTTGGCTTCAGGAGCCCAAAAATTGGATGAATCACACCCTGGAGTTGGCAGAAGTTGGCAGCAGCAGCAGCAGGAGCCCAAATATACACTGGAGTTGGCCTCAGGAGCCCAAAAATTGGATGAATCACACCCTGGAGTTGGCAGAAGTTGGCAGCAGCAGCAGCAGGAGCCCAAATATACACTGGAGTTGGCTTCAGGAGCCCAAAAATTGGATGAATCACACCCTGGAGTTGGCAGAAGTTGGCAGCAGCAGCAGCAGGAGCCCAAATATACACTGGAGTTGGCCTCAGGAGCCCAAAAATTGGATGAATCACACCCTGGAGTTGGCAGGAGTTGACAGCAGCAGCAGCAGCAGGAGCCCAAATATACACTGGAGTTGGCTTCAGGAGCCCAAAAATTGGATGAATCACACCCTGGAGTTGGCAGAAGTTGGCAGCAGCAGCAGCAGGAGCCCAAATATACACTGGAGTTGGCCTCAGGAGCCCAAAAATTGGATGAATCACACCCTGGAGTTGGCAGGAGTTGACAGTAGCAGCAGCAGGAGCCCAAATATACACTGGAGTTGGCCTCAGGAGCCCAAAAATTGGATGAATCACACCCTGGAGTTGGCAGAAGTTGGCAGCAGCAGCAGCAGGAGCCCAAATATACACTGGAGTTGGCTTCAGGAGCCCAAAAATTGGATGAATCACACCCTGGAGTTGGCAGGAGTTGACAGTAGCAGCAGCAGGAGCCCAAATATACACTGGAGTTGGCTTCAGGAGCCCAAAAATTGGATGAATCACACCCTGGAGTTGGCAGAAGTTGGCAGCAGCAGCAGCAGGAGCCCAAATATACACTGGAGTTGGCCTCAGGAGCCCAAAAATTGGATGAATCACACCCTGGAGTTGGCAGGAGTTGACAGTAGCAGCAGCAGGAGCCCAAATATACACTGGAGTTGGCTTCAGGAGCCCAAAAATTGGATGAATCACACCCTGGAGTTGGCAGAAGTTGGCAGCAGCAGCAGCAGGAGCCCAAATATACACTGGAGTTGGCCTCAGGAGCCCAAAAATTGGATGAATCACACCCTGGAGTTGGCAGAAGTTGGCAGCAGCAGCAGCAGGAGCCCAAATATACACTGGAGTTGGCTTCAGGAGCCCAAAAATTGGATGAATCACACCCTGGAGTTGGCAGAAGTTGGCAGCAGCAGCAGCAGGAGCCCAAATATACACTGGAGTTGGCTTCAGGAGCCCAAAAATTGGATAAATCACACCCTGGAGTTGGCAGAAGTTGGCAGCAGCAGTAGCAGGAGCCCAAATATACACTGGAGTTGGCCTCAGGAGCCCAAAAATTGGATGAATCACACCCTGGAGTTGGCAGGAGTTGACAGTAGCAGCAGCAGGAGCCCAAATATACACTGGAGTTGGCTTCAGGAGCCCAAAAATTGGATGAATCACACCCTGGAGTTGGCAAAAATTGGCAGCAGCAGCAGCAGGAGCCCAAATATACACTGGAGTTGGCCTCAGGAGCCCAAAAATTGGATGAATCACACCCTGGAGTTGGCAGGAGTTGACAGTAGCAGCAGCAGGAGCCCAAAAAATGGCCTAAAGACATAAATATGTTTTGCACCATTTGGAAAGTGTAAAACGTGGCACCATGCTGAATCTAGTCGCATGCATCAGGCATTGGTGGGTGGAAATCCTGGCTGATCCATCCCTGATTCATTTTGACAAAGGTGAGTCTCTCCACATTTTTAGTTGACAGACGAGTTCTCCTCGCCGTAACTATGGCCCCCGCCGCACTAAACACCCGCTCAGATGGCACGCTACTTGCCGGGCAGGACAGCTTTTCCAGGGCAAACTCTGCTAGTTGCGGCCACAAATCAAGTTTGGCTGCCCAGAAGTCCAGCGGATCCTCAAGGTGTGTTGGCATGGTCATGTCAAAGTATGACATGACCTGCTGGTTCAGGTCCTGCTCCAGGTCTTCCTGCTGCTCATGAGTAGCCTCACTATGCGGGTGTAGAAAGCTACTCATTAGCGACTGAAGACTGAGGCTGCTGCTGCTGATGGAGCTTCTGCTGCTGCTGCTGCCAATCCCCCCAGCGGCCATGGCAGTGGAAGGTGAGCGCAGAGGTCCCCTCGAGTCAGACCTGCGAGAGTATGGACCATGGCGCAGATAGGCATCGGCCAACTGCCTACGTAGAATGTCTTTGTAGTAGTTGAGTTTGTCCTCCCTCTCGGTGGGTTTAAAAAATGCCCCCATTTTGTGCCGGAAGCGAGGGTCCAATAAGGTGGACAGCCAGAAGTCATCCCGCCGACAGATGGAAACAATTCTGGGGTCACTACGCAAGCACGTGAGCATGCTTCGTGCCATTTGCGCAAGTGACTCGGATGGACTACCTGTCTCCATCTCCACTGCATACTGCCACGGTGTGCCCGGGTCCTCTGTCTCGCCTTCCTCAAAAACCTCTAGCTCCTCTGGCTGCTCCTGCTCCTCCTCTCCTGTCCGCTGACTAGATAAACCAGCCATTTCGCCAAGCCTAAACTGTGTTTCGCTGGGCAACTCCTCCTCCTCCTCTTCCTCCTCCTCCTCCTCCAGTTCAGCTCCAACGGGGTTCATGTGGCCGTAAGATGTAAACGCCATGTCTCCAGTGCCCTGACCAGCCATGGTTTCCAACATGTGCTGTAGTACATGAAGCAGTGGAATCACGTCGTTCATCCCGTAATCCTGCCGACTGACAAATAAAGTGGCTTCCTCAAAGGGCCTGAGCAAACGGCAGGTGTCACGTATGAGCTGCCACTGGTTGACATTGAAGTTACACAGGGGAGTCCCCCTATCTGCTTGGATCAACAGGAAATCCGTGATGGCTTTTCTCTGTTCATATAATCGGTCCAACATGTGAAGGGTGGAATTCCAACGGGTGGAAACATCGCAAATCAGACTATGTTGGGGGATACCATTCTGACGCTGTAGCTCAAGAAGGGTGTGTTTGGCGGTGTAGGAGTGGCTGAAGTGCATGCAAAGTTTCCGTGAAGTTGTTAGGATGTCCTGCAGATGGGGGGAACACTTCAGAAACCGCTTGACAACCAGATTGAAGACGTGAGCCATGCAGGGGGCATGGGTCAGGCTTCCTTGGCGCAGCGCAGACAAAATGTTCTTCCCATTGTCGGTAACCATGATTCCCATTTTAAGTTTTCTCGGAGTAAGCCATGTTTGGATTTCCTGATGAATACATTTAAGCAGTTCCTCCCCTGTGTGACTCCGTTCGCCAAGACAAACCATGTGAAGCACTGCGTGACACCTCCGTGCCCTGCACACATGGTAGACTGGAGGGGCACTGAGACTTGAGCCTACAGTGGAGGGTGAGGAGATGGCGGAGGATGAGGAGGCCGAGTCGCACGGTGTCACAGGCCCAATGGGCAGAGAGCGCGGAGGCCGAAGCGGCGTGACCTGTCCAAGTTGCTGCTGCTGCTGCAAAGGGACCACATTCACCCAGTGGGCCGTAAACGACATGTACTGCCCCTGACCGTAGTTACAGCTCCAGATGTCGGCGCTGCCATGTATTTTGCTACACACCGACAGGCTCAAGGACTGGCCCACCTTCTGTTCAACAAAAGTGTGCAGCGCTGGTACTGCCTTCTTGGCAAAGAAATGACGGCTTGGGACTCTCCACCTCGGCTCGGCACAAGCCATCAGTTCTCTGAAAGGTGCAGATTCCACCACCTGAAAAGGGAGCGACTGCAGCACCAGCAACTTGGACAGGAGCACATTCAGCTTCTGCGCCGTAGGATGAGTGGGCGCATACTGCTGTCTCTTGGACATGGCTTCGCTGATGGATTGCTGGCGGGATGCATGACTTGGAGGAGGAGGAGGAGGAGCAGGAGCGACAGAGGATGGGTATGACGCACAGCTGCCTTCGGCTGAGGTGCTGGAGCCTTGGCTGGCAGAAATTGGGAGCTCACTTGGTGAGGAAGCAGACTGGACCACCCCTTGGGAGCCTCGGTTCTCCCAGGTCGTTTTATGGTGACGCATCATATGTTGACGCAGGGCCGTGGTGCCAACATTTGGACCCTGGCCACGCTTCACCTTTTGCCTACATATCTTGCATGTGGCCATGTTACCCTCCTGCGGATGCCTCAGGAAAAACTGCCACACTGCCGAGTAGCTACTTTTCCCACCCCCTGGCCTCACTGATTCACTGCTGCTGTTGCCAACTCCAGGAACCCCTGCTCCACTACCTCCCGATAAGGTAGACTGCCGCACAGCAGGTGCTCTACCCCGGCCCCGGCCCCGGCCGGCTCCAGCCTTTGGAATTGTGCCCCCATGCTGACTGCTACCACCTTGCTGCCTCAGCTGCTGACTCCGGGGCAACCTGCGCCCCTCTTCTCCTGATGATGACGATGAAGCCCCTTCATCACCCGGCTCCCAAGTGCGATCGGCTTCATCGTCATCATCATCATCATCACCGAGTTGTGGCTGTACGTCACTGATGTTCGTGGATTCGTCAACAGTGTCTGGCGCAGGAGCTGGAACGCTCGCAGCACCCACGACACTGTCCACATCACTATTTGTCTGCCTAGCTAAAGAAGCCACCTCCATTTCTTGGCTGGGCAGTAGCTGCTGACTGTCCTCTATCTGATGGTTCTCCTCACTAAAGAGTGGAGCTGAACCCAAAGCATAGGATACGTCGCTGGGGGAGGGAACGGCGTAGGCCAGAGGCAATGGGAGGACAGGGACTGCTCTCGGGGCATGCCAACTCAGGGTTGTGTCAGAGGAACCTACCGACCCTAGACTGGGGGTCTCAGACGTAAGTTGTGATGATGTTGTTGATGAGCGCGTCAACCAATCTACCACGGCAGATGCGTTACTGGTGGAGACCCGACCGCTAGCAGATACTGGCAGATTAGGTCTCTCAGCGTGACTCCTGCTGCTACTGGCCCCCAGTCTGATGTGAGCTCTGCCTGCGGAATCTTGCCCTCTGCCACTCCTCTTTTCACTTCCAGGCACTTGTCTGCCCGACATAGTCTAACTGGCGTGGTAGTAGGTGATATTTAAAAAAAACCCGGGCAGCGGTGGGTCTATATGAAACAGAATATAATGCACACCAAAAGTGAGCAGTAACACTCAGCCTCCAACAGGCCTGCTTAGTGTAAATAAGAGAGCTGCTTAGTGTAAATAAAGAGGGGTATGCTATGTTACAGAATGGGATGCCTCAACAGAAGTGCACCTGGCAGGCAGCAGTAAGCCTATGCCCAGCAAAAGTGTCTTATAATATAAATATAATAAGAGCAAATGCTTATATGGTCTTAAACAGAGGCTGCTTTAGTCACAGAATGGGATGCCCCAACAGAAGTGGACCTGGCAGGGTCCAGTAGTGCTATGCCCAGCAAAAGTGTCTTTATCAGGCCTAATTTCAAATATGATAAGAGCAAATGCTTATATGGTCTTAAACAGAGGCTGCTGTAGTCACAGAATGGGATGCCCCAACAGGAATCGACCTGGCAGGGTCCAGTAGTGCTTTGCCCAGCAAAAGTGTCTTTATCAGGCTAATTTCAAATATGATAAGAGCAAATGCTTATATGGTCTTAAACAGAGGCTGCTGTAGTCACAGAATGGGATGCCCCAACAGGAATCGACCTGGCAGGGTCCAGTAGTGCTTTGCCCAGCAAAAGTGTCTTTATCAGGCTAATTTCAAATATGATAAGAGCAAATGCTTATATGGTCTTAAACAGAGGCTGCTGTAGTCACAGAATGGGATGCCCCAACAGGAATCGACCTGGCAGGGTCCAGTAGTGCTTTGCCCAGCAAAAGTGTCTTTATCAGGCCTAATTTCAAATATGATAAGAGCAAATGCTTATATGGTCTTAAACAGAGGCTGCTTTAGTCACAGAATGGGATGCCCTGGGCAGGAATGGACCTGGCAGGGTCCAGTAGTGCTTTGCCCAGCAAAAGTGTCTTTATCAGGCTAATTTCAAATATGATAAGAGCAAATGCTTATATGGTCTTAAACAGAGGCTGCTGTAGTCACAGAATGGGATGCCCCAACAGGAATCGACCTGGCAGGGTCCAGTAGTGCTTTGCCCAGCAAAAGTGTCTTTATCAGGCCTAATTTCAAATATGATAAGAGCAAATGCTTATATGGTCTTAAACAGAGGCTGCTTTAGTCACAGAATGGGATGCCCTGGGCAGGAATGGACCTGGCAGGGTCCAGTAGTGCTTTGCCCAGCAAAAGTGTCTTTATCAGGCTAATTTCAAATATGATAAGAGCAAATGCTTATATGGTCTTAAACAGAGGCTGCTGTAGTCACAGAATGGGATGCCCCAACAGGAATCGACCTGGCAGGGTCCAGTAGTGCTTTGCCCAGCAAAAGTGTCTTTATCAGGCCTAATTTCAAATATGATAAGAGCAAATGCTTATATGGTCTTAAACAGAGGCTGCTTTAGTCACAGAATGGGATGCCCTGGGCAGGAATGGACCTGGCAGGGTCCAGTAGTGCTTTGCCCAGCAAAAGTGTCTTTATCAGGCTAATTTCAAATATGATAAGAGCAAATGCTTATATGGTCTTAAACAGAGGCTGCTGTAGTCACAGAATGGGATGCCCTGGGCAGGAATGGACCTGGCAGGGTCCAGTAGTGCTTTGCCCAGCAAAAGTGTCTTTATCAGGCCTAATTTCAAATATGATAAGAGCAAATGCTTATATGGTCTTAAACAGAGGCTGCTTTAGTCACAGAATGGGATGCCCTGGGCAGGAATGGACCTGGCAGGGTCCAGTAGTGCTTTGCCCAGCAAAAGTGTCTTTATCAGGCTAATTTCAAATATGATAAGAGCAAATGCTTATATGGTCTTAAACAGAGGCTGCTGTAGTCACAGAATGGGATGCCCCAACAGGAATCGACCTGGCAGGGTCCAGTAGTGCTTTGCCCAGCAAAAGTGTCTTTATCAGGCCTAATTTTAAATATGATAAGAGCAAATGCTTATATGGTCTTAAACAGAGGCTGCTTTAGTCACAGAATGGGATGCCCTGGGCAGGAATGGACCTGGCAGGGTCCAGTAGTGCTTTGCCCAGCAAAAGTGTCTTTATCAGGCTAATTTCAAATATGATAAGAGCAAATGCTTATATGGTCTTAAACAGAGGCTGCTGTAGTCACAGAATGGGATGCCCCAACAGGAATCGACCTGGCAGGGTCCAGTAGTGCTTTGCCCAGCAAAAGTGTCTTTATCAGGCCTAATTTCAAATATGATAAGAGCAAATGCTTATATGGTCTTAAACAGAGGCTGCTTTAGTCACAGAATGGGATGCCCTGGGCAGGAATGGACCTGGCAGGGTCCAGTAGTGCTTTGCCCAGCAAAAGTGTCTTTATCAGGCTAATTTCAAATATGATAAGAGCAAATGCTTATATGGTCTTAAACAGAGGCTGCTGTAGTCACAGAATGGGATGCCCCAACAGGAATCGACCTGGCAGGGTCCAGTAGTGCTTTGCCCAGCAAAAGTGTCTTTATCAGGCTAATTTCAAATATGATAAGAGCAAATGCTTATATGGTCTTAAACAGAGGCTGCTGTAGTCACAGAATGGGATGCCCCAACAGGAATCGACCTGGCAGGGTCCAGTAGTGCTTTGCCCAGCAAAAGTGTCTTTATCAGGCCTAATTTCAAATATGATAAGAGCAAATGCTTATATGGTCTTAAACAGAGGCTGCTTTAGTCACAGAATGGGATGCCCTGGGCAGGAATGGACCTGGCAGGGTCCAGTAGTGCTTTGCCCAGCAAAAGTGTCTTTATCAGGCTAATTTCAAATATGATAAGAGCAAATGCTTATATGGTCTTAAACAGAGGCTGCTGTAGTCACAGAATGGGATGCCCTGGGCAGGAATGGACCTGGCAGGGTCCAGTAGTGCTTTGCCCAGCAAAAGTGTCTTTATCAGGCCTAATTTCAAATATGATAAGAGCAAATGCTTATATGGTCTTAAACAGAGGCTGCTTTAGTCACAGAATGGGATGCCCTGGGCAGGAATGGACCTGGCAGGGTCCAGTAGTGCTTTGCCCAGCAAAAGTGTCTTTATCAGGCTAATTTCAAATATCATAAGAGCAAATGCTTATATGGTCTTAAACAGAGGCTGCTGTAGTCACAGAATGGGATGCCCCAACAGGAATCGACCTGGCAGGGTCCAGTAGTGCTTTGCCCAGCAAAAGTGTCTTTATCAGGCTAATTTCAAATATGATAAGAGCAAATGCTTATATGGTCTTAAACAGAGGCTGCTTTAGTCACAGAATGGGATGCCCTGGGCAGGAATGGACCTGGCAGGGTCCAGTAGTGCTTTGCCCAGCAAAAGTGTCTTTATCAGGCTAATTTCAAATATGATAAGAGCAAATGCTTATATGGTCTTAAACAGAGGCTGCTGTAGTCACAGAATGGGATGCCCCAACAGGAATCGACCTGGCAGGGTCCAGTAGTGCTTTGCCCAGCAAAAGTGTCTTTATCAGGCCTAATTTCAAATATGATAAGAGCAAATGCTTATATGGTCTTAAACAGAGGCTGCTTTAGTCACAGAATGGGATGCCCTGGGCAGGAATGGACCTGGCAGGGTCCAGTAGTGCTTTGCCCAGCAAAAGTGTCTTTATCAGGCTAATTTCAAATATGATAAGAGCAAATGCTTATATGGTCTTAAACAGAGGCTGCTGTAGTCACAGAATGGGATGCCCCAACAGGAATCGACCTGGCAGGGTCCAGTAGTGCTTTGCCCAGCAAAAGTGTCTTTATCAGGCCTAATTTCAAATATGATAAGAGCAAATGCTTATATGGTCTTAAACAGAGGCTGCTTTAGTCACAGAATGGGATGCCCTGGGCAGGAATGGACCTGGCAGGGTCCAGTAGTGCTTTGCCCAGCAAAAGTGTCTTTATCAGGCTAATTTCAAATATGATAAGAGCAAATGCTTATATGGTCTTAAACAGAGGCTGCTGTAGTCACAGAATGGGATGCCCTGGGCAGGAATGGACCTGGCAGGGTCCAGTAGTGCTTTGCCCAGCAAAAGTGTCTTTATCAGGCCTAATTTAAAATATGATAAGAGCAAATGCTTATATGGTCTTAAACAGAGGCTGCTTTAGTCACAGAATGGGATGCCCTGGGCAGGAATGGACCTGGCAGGGTCCAGTAGTGCTTTGCCCAGCAAAAGTGTCTTTATCAGGCTAATTTCAAATATCATAAGAGCAAATGCTTATATGGTCTTAAACAGAGGCTGCTGTAGTCACAGAATGGGATGCCCCAACAGGAATCGACCTGGCAGGGTCCAGTAGTGCTTTGCCCAGCAAAAGTGTCTTTATCAGGCTAATTTCAAATATGATAAGAGCAAATGCTTATATGGTCTTAAACAGAGGCTGCTTTAGTCACAGAATGGGATGCCCTGGGCAGGAATGGACCTGGCAGGGTCCAGTAGTGCTTTGCCCAGCAAAAGTGTCTTTATCAGGCTAATTTCAAATATGATAAGAGCAAATGCTTATATGGTCTTAAACAGAGGCTGCTGTAGTCACAGAATGGGATGCCCCAACAGGAATCGACCTGGCAGGGTCCAGTAGTGCTTTGCCCAGCAAAAGTGTCTTTATCAGGCCTAATTTCAAATATGATAAGAGCAAATGCTTATATGGTCTTAAACAGAGGCTGCTTTAGTCACAGAATGGGATGCCCTGGGCAGGAATGGACCTGGCAGGGTCCAGTAGTGCTTTGCCCAGCAAAAGTGTCTTTATCAGGCTAATTTCAAATATGATAAGAGCAAATGCTTATATGGTCTTAAACAGAGGCTGCTGTAGTCACAGAATGGGATGCCCCAACAGGAATCGACCTGGCAGGGTCCAGTAGTGCTTTGCCCAGCAAAAGTGTCTTTATCAGGCCTAATTTCAAATATGATAAGAGCAAATGCTTATATGGTCTTAAACAGAGGCTGCTTTAGTCACAGAATGGGATGCCCTGGGCAGGAATGGACCTGGCAGGGTCCAGTAGTGCTTTGCCCAGCAAAAGTGTCTTTATCAGGCTAATTTCAAATATGATAAGAGCAAATGCTTATATGGTCTTAAACAGAGGCTGCTGTAGTCACAGAATGGGATGCCCTGGGCAGGAATGGACCTGGCAGGGTCCAGTAGTGCTTTGCCCAGCAAAAGTGTCTTTATCAGGCCTAATTTCAAATATGATAAGAGCAAATGCTTATATGGTCTTAAACAGAGGCTGCTTTAGTCACAGAATGGGATGCCCTGGGCAGGAATGGACCTGGCAGGGTCCAGTAGTGCTTTGCCCAGCAAAAGTGTCTTTATCAGGCTAATTTCAAATATGATAAGAGCAAATGCTTATATGGTCTTAAACAGAGGCTGCTGTAGTCACAGAATGGGATGCCCCAACAGGAATCGACCTGGCAGGGTCCAGTAGTGCTTTGCCCAGCAAAAGTGTCTTTATCAGGCCTAATTTCAAATATGATAAGAGCAAATGCTTATATGGTCTTAAACAGAGGCTGCTTTAGTCACAGAATGGGATGCCCTGGGCAGGAATGGACCTGGCAGGGTCCAGTAGTGCTTTGCCCAGCAAAAGTGTCTTTATCAGGCCTAATTTCAAATATGATAAGAGCAAATGCTTATATGGTCTTAAACAGAGGCTGCTTTAGTCACAGAATGGGATGCCCTGGGCAGGAATGGACCTGGCAGGGTCCAGTAGTGCTTTGCCCAGCAAAAGTGTCTTTATCAGGCTAATTTCAAATATGATAAGAGCAAATGCTTATATGGTCTTAAACAGAGGCTGCTGTAGTCACAGAATGGGATGCCCTGGGCAGGAATGGACCTGGCAGGGTCCAGTAGTGCTTTGCCCAGCAAAAGTGTCTTTATCAGGCCTAATTTCAAATATGATAAGAGCAAATGCTTATATGGTCTTAAACAGAGGCTGCTTTAGTCACAGAATGGGATGCCCTGGGCAGGAATGGACCTGGCAGGGTCCAGTAGTGCTTTGCCCAGCAAAAGTGTCTTTATCAGGCTAATTTCAAATATGATAAGAGCAAATGCTTATATGGTCTTAAACAGAGGCTGCTGTAGTCACAGAATGGGATGCCCCAACAGGAATCGACCTGGCAGGGTCCAGTAGTGCTTTGCCCAGCAAAAGTGTCTTTATCAGGCCTAATTTCAAATATGATAAGAGCAAATGCTTATATGGTCTTAAACAGAGGCTGCTTTAGTCACAGAATGGGATGCCCTGGGCAGGAATGGACCTGGCAGGGTCCAGTAGTGCTTTGCCCAGCAAAAGTGTCTTTATCAGGCTAATTTCAAATATGATAAGAGCAAATGCTTATATGGTCTTAAACAGAGGCTGCTGTAGTCACAGAATGGGATGCCCCAACAGGAATCGACCTGGCAGGGTCCAGTAGTGCTTTGCCCAGCAAAAGTGTCTTTATCAGGCCTAATTTCAAATATGATAAGAGCAAATGCTTATATGGTCTTAAACAGAGGCTGCTTTAGTCACAGAATGGGATGCCCTGGGCAGGAATGGACCTGGCAGGGTCCAGTAGTGCTTTGCCCAGCAAAAGTGTCTTTATCAGGCTAATTTCAAATATGATAAGAGCAAATGCTTATATGGTCTTAAACAGAGGCTGCTGTAGTCACAGAATGGGATGCCCCAACAGGAATCGACCTGGCAGGGTCCAGTAGTGCTTTGCCCAGCAAAAGTGTCTTTATCAGGCTAATTTCAAATATGATAAGAGCAAATGCTTATATGGTCTTAAACAGAGGCTGCTGTAGTCACAGAATGGGATGCCCTGGGCAGGAATGGACCTGGCAGGGTCCAGTAGTGCTTTGCCCAGCAAAAGTGTCTTTATCAGGCCTAATTTCAAATATGATAAGAGCAAATGCTTATATGGTCTTAAACAGAGGCTGCTTTAGTCACAGAATGGGATGCCCTGGGTAGGAATGGACCTGGCAGGGTCCAGTAGTGCTTTGCCCAGCAAAAGTGTCTTTATCAGGCTAATTTCAAATATGATAAGAGCAAATGCTTATATGGTCTTAAACAGAGGCTGCTGTAGTCACAGAATGGGATGCCCCAACAGGAATCGACCTGGCAGGGTCCAGTAGTGCTTTGCCCAGCAAAAGTGTCTTTATCAGGCCTAATTTCAAATATGATAAGAGCAAATGCTTATATGGTCTTAAACAGAGGCTGCTTTAGTCACAGAATGGGATGCCCTGGGCAGGAATGGACCTGGCAGGGTCCAGTAGTGCTTTGCCCAGCAAAAGTGTCTTTATCAGGCTAATTTCAAATATGATAAGAGCAAATGCTTATATGGTCTTAAACAGAGGCTGCTGTAGTCACAGAATGGGATGCCCTGGGCAGGAATGGACCTGGCAGGGTCCAGTAGTGCTTTGCCCAGCAAAAGTGTCTTTATCAGGCCTAATTTCAAATATGATAAGAGCAAATGCTTATATGGTCTTAAACAGAGGCTGCTTTAGTCACAGAATGGGATGCCCTGGGCAGGAATGGACCTGGCAGGGTCCAGTAGTGCTTTGCCCAGCAAAAGTGTCTTTATCAGGCTAATTTCAAATATGATAAGAGCAAATGCTTATATGGTCTTAAACAGAGGCTGCTGTAGTCACAGAATGGGATGCCCCAACAGGAATCGACCTGGCAGGGTCCAGTAGTGCTTTGCCCAGCAAAAGTGTCTTTATCAGGCTAATTTCAAATATGATAAGAGCAAATGCTTATATGGTCTTAAACAGAGGCTGCTTTAGTCACAGAATGGGATGCCCTGGGCAGGAATGGACCTGGCAGGGTCCAGTAGTGCTTTGCCCAGCAAAAGTGTCTTTATCAGGCTAATTTCAAATATGATAAGAGCAAATGCTTATATGGTCTTAAACAGAGGCTGCTGTAGTCACAGAATGGGATGCCCCAACAGGAATCGACCTGGCAGGGTCCAGTAGTGCTTTGCCCAGCAAAAGTGTCTTTATCAGGCCTAATTTCAAATATGATAAGAGCAAATGCTTATATGGTCTTAAACAGAGGCTGCTTTAGTCACAGAATGGGATGCCCTGGGCAGGAATGGACCTGGCAGGGTCCAGTAGTGCTTTGCCCAGCAAAAGTGTCTTTATCAGGCTAATTTCAAATATGATAAGAGCAAATGCTTATATGGTCTTAAACAGAGGCTGCTGTAGTCACAGAATGGGATGCCCTGGGAAGGAATGGACCTGGCAGGGTCCAGTAGTGCTTTGCCCAGCAAAAGTGTCTTTATCAGGCCTAATTTCAAATATGATAAGAGCAAATGCTTATATGGTCTTAAACAGAGGCTGCTTTAGTCACAGAATGGGATGCCCTGGGCAGGAATGGACCTGGCAGGGTCCAGTAGTGCTTTGCCCAGCAAAAGTGTCTTTATCAGGCTAATTTCAAATATGATAAGAGCAAATGCTTATATGGTCTTAAACAGAGGCTGCTGTAGTCACAGAATGGGATGCCCCAACAGGAATCGACCTGGCAGGGTCCAGTAGTGCTTTGCCCAGCAAAAGTGTCTTTATCAGGCCTAATTTCAAATATGATAAGAGCAAATGCTTATATGGTCTTAAACAGAGGCTGCTTTAGTCACAGAATGGGATGCCCTGGGCAGGAATGGACCTGGCAGGGTCCAGTAGTGCTTTGCCCAGCAAAAGTGTCTTTATCAGGCTAATTTCAAATATGATAAGAGCAAATGCTTATATGGTCTTAAACAGAGGCTGCTGTAGTCACAGAATGGGATGCCCCAACAGGAATCGACCTGGCAGGGTCCAGTAGTGCTTTGCCCAGCAAAAGTGTCTTTATCAGGCCTAATTTCAAATATGATAAGAGCAAATGCTTATATGGTCTTAAACAGAGGCTGCTTTAGTCACAGAATGGGATGCCCCAACAGGAATCGACCTGGCAGGGTCCAGTAGTGCTTTGCCCAGCAAAAGTGTCTTTATCAGGCCTAATTTCAAATATGATAAGAGCAAATGCTTATATGGTCTTAAACAGAGGCTGCTTTAGTCACAGAATGGGATGCCCTGGGCAGGAATGGACCTGGCAGGGTCCAGTAGTGCTTTGCCCAGCAAAAGTGTCTTTATTAGGCTAATTTCAAATATGATAAGAGCAAATGCTTATATGGTCTTAAACAGAGGCTGCTGTAGTCACAGAATGGGATGCCCTGGGCAGGAATGGACCTGGCAGGGTCCAGTAGTGCTTTGCCCAGCAAAAGTGTCTTTATCAGGCCTAATTTCAAATATGATAAGAGCAAATGCTTATATGGTCTTAAACAGAGGCTGCTTTAGTCACAGAATGGGATGCCCTGGGCAGGAATGGACCTGGCAGGGTCCAGTAGTGCTTTGCCCAGCAAAAGTGTCTTTATCAGGCTAATTTCAAATATGATAAGAGCAAATGCTTATATGGTCTTAAACAGAGGCTGCTGTAGTCACAGAATGGGATGCCCCAACAGGAATCGACCTGGCAGGGTCCAGTAGTGCTTTGCCCAGCAAAAGTGTCTTTATCAGGCCTAATTTCAAATATGATAAGAGCAAATGCTTATATGGTCTTAAACAGAGGCTGCTTTAGTCACAGAATGGGATGCCCTGGGCAGGAATGGACCTGGCAGGGTCCAGTAGTGCTTTGCCCAGCAAAAGTGTCTTTATCAGGCTAATTTCAAATATGATAAGAGCAAATGCTTATATGGTCTTAAACAGAGGCTGCTGTAGTCACAGAATGGGATGCCCCAACAGGAATCGACCTGGCAGGGTCCAGTAGTGCTTTGCCCAGCAAAAGTGTCTTTATCAGGCTAATTTCAAATATGATAAGAGCAAATGCTTATATGGTCTTAAACAGAGGCTGCTGTAGTCACAGAATGGGATGCCCCAACAGGAATCGACCTGGCAGGGTCCAGTAGTGCTTTGCCCAGCAAAAGTGTCTTTATCAGGCTAATTTCAAATATGATAAGAGCAAATGCTTATATGGTCTTAAACAGAGGCTGCTTTAGTCACAGAATGGGATGCCCTGGGCAGGAATGGACCTGGCAGGGTCCAGTAGTGCTTTGCCCAGCAAAAGTGTCTTTATCAGGCTAATTTCAAATATGATAAGAGCAAATGCTTATATGGTCTTAAACAGAGGCTGCTGTAGTCACAGAATGGGATGCCCCAACAGGAATCGACCTGGCAGGGTCCAGTAGTGCTTTGCCCAGCAAAAGTGTCTTTATCAGGCCTAATTTCAAATATGATAAGAGCAAATGCTTATATGGTCTTAAACAGAGGCTGCTTTAGTCACAGAATGGGATGCCCTGGGCAGGAATGGACCTGGCAGGGTCCAGTAGTGCTTTGCCCAGCAAAAGTGTCTTTATCAGGCTAATTTCAAATATGATAAGAGCAAATGCTTATATGGTCTTAAACAGAGGCTGCTGTAGTCACAGAATGGGATGCCCTGGGCAGGAATGGACCTGGCAGGGTCCAGTAGTGCTTTGCCCAGCAAAAGTGTCTTTATCAGGCCTAATTTCAAATATGATAAGAGCAAATGCTTATATGGTCTTAAACAGAGGCTGCTTTAGTCACAGAATGGGATGCCCTGGGCAGGAATGGACCTGGCAGGGTCCAGTAGTGCTTTGCCCAGCAAAAGTGTCTTTATCAGGCCTAATTTCAAATATGATAAGAGCAAATGCTTATATGGTCTTAAACAGAGGCTGCTGTAGTCACAGAATGGGATGCCCCAACAGGAATCGACCTGGCAGGGTCCAGTAGTGCTTTGCCCAGCAAAAGTGTCTTTATCAGGCTAATTTCAAATATGATAAGAGCAAATGCTTATATGGTCTTAAACAGAGGCTGCTGTAGTCACAGAATGGGATGCCCCAACAGGAATCGACCTGGCAGGGTCCAGTAGTGCTTTGCCCAGCAAAAGTGTCTTTATCAGGCTAATTTCAAATATGATAAGAGCAAATGCTTATATGGTCTTAAACAGAGGCTGCTGTAGTCACAGAATGGGATGCCTCACAGCAGACTTAAGATCAGTTCAGTATATATGCACAGTTAGTTACTATAAGCAGCCTGAAAACGCTAACAAAGCCTGTCAGCCAGCTCCGTTTTTCCTACCTTTCCCTGGCTTTCTGTCTGTCTCCTGTCTGTCTCCTGCCTGTCTCCTGCCTGTCTCCAGCCTGTCCCTGTCTGTCCCTGCCTGTCTAACTGCCTCAGCTACACAGCGTTCTGTCTGTCACGAATGCAATAGAGAAATGAGGAAAAGCAAGATGGCCGCCGTTAAATACCGCTGTGTGACGTCACCGGGCTTGCTGGCTGCTGATAGGCTGCATGTGACTGCCCCAGCTTGCACTGGCGCGGGATAGATGTCCAGACATGTCCCGTCCGCCATCTTAGAATGCCTGTAAATGTAAATGAATGGATGTTAAAGGAAAACTTCGAGTGATCGAATCGCGGGGAAATTCGGATTCGATCCGAATCGAATTTTTCCTGAAATTCGGATCGAATCCGGGTTCGTCCGGATCGATTCGCTCATCCCTACCGCCCTCCCCGTGCACAGGAGCTGTCCTACAGAAACCGGAAGCAGTTCCATTCTATTAATGTTATGGTTGTCTGTGACCCAAACATGAGGCTGCGGGCGGTGAGATCGGGGTTCCCCGGCTCATGCCACGATTCTTACGTCTTGCAGCGGACAGTCCTGTGCCGGAAGTTTGATAACAACGAAATGCCAGCTGGCTGGCTACTGGGTAATAAATTAACCATGTCAATGTATTTTGCAAATATGTGGCCTAGTAAGCCAAATTTAACAAAACTACCACAAAAAAACATGTACTAGTACTAATTGCTGTCTCTCTCCTTGTGTTTTTTCTACAGCGGATAAGGGATATGGGCAGAGAACGTGGGTCATGACTCCGGTCAGGAACCCACGGACCTCTGCCCATGAACGCTACAATGCAGCGCATCGCAAGACCAGAAGCATTGTGGAAAGAACCATCGGCCTGCTGAAAGCACGCTTTCTCTGTTTGGCACGGCCAGGAGGAGAGATGCTCTACAGCCCACAGAAGGTCTCCAAAATCATCCTTGCCTGCTGTGTGCTACACAATATATGTATTTACCACCGAATCCAAGCCCCCGAGGAGACAGCACTGGTGCCAGAAATCCCCAACATGCCCGCAGCAAGAAGTGAGGACACCCAGACTGGCGATGAGCTAAGGGAAAGGATGATCACTTCTTTTTTTGCGGTAAACTAACTAACCTTCACTCTAATGCAAGTACTGCACTACTGGCTAAATGTATTAGAACTACCATCAAAAAGAGACCAAAAAAACACTAAGGGGGGTGTAAGATGATCCCAACCACTCTAAGGGGGGTGTAAGATGATCCCAAACACTCTAAGGGGGGGTGTAAGATGATCCCAACCACTCTAAGGGGGGTGTAAGATGATCCCAAACACTCTAAGGGGGGTGTAAGATGATCCCAACCACTCTAAGGGGGGTGTAAGATGATCCCAACCACTCTAAGGGGGGTGTAAGATGATCCCAACCACTCTAAGGGGGGGTGTAAGATGACCCAAACCACTCTAAGGGGGGTGTAAGATGATCCCAACCACTCTAAGGGGGGGTGTAAGATGACCCAAACCACTCTAAGGGGGGTGTAAGATGATCCCAACCACTCTAAGGGGGGTGTAAGATGACCCAAAACACTCTAAGGGGGGTGTAAGACGCCAATGTTGGTTATCAAGTAATGCATTTTTGTATTTGCAACAACAATACTACTTTAAAGATCTATACTAACTGCACTTTTTTTATTTTTTCAGGCACAAAGACATGCACCGTGATCCGTATTTGGAACTTTACAAACTTTATTTCCCTTTACTTTGCTTTTTCCTTTCTGTTTGAATTTTGAATTTCCTTTTCTCTTATGTTCTTATTGTTTTTAAATTTTTGTAGATTTTAAAAATAAAATCTACTATATATAGATACATGTGGCTATGTGTTTAATTCTGTTGAAAGTTTCCTTTGCATTCTACTTCCTATTGTAATTTTCTATTTCTTTCTGAGTTCTGTTTTTATTTCCCTTTTCCATTTTCCTTTTATTTCTCTGTTCTGTTTTTATTTTCCTTTTCTATTTTGCTTTTCTTTCTCATTTCTGTTTTTATTTTCTTTTTCTATTTTGCTTATCTTTCTCATTTCTGTTTTTATTTTCTTTTTCTATTTTGCTTTCTCATTTCTGTTTTTATTTTCTTTTTCTATTTTGCTTTCTCATTTCTGTTTTTATTTTCTTTTTCTATTTTGCTTTCTCATTTCTGTTTTTATTTTCCTTTTCTATTTTCCTTTTCTTTCTCATTTCTGTTTTTATTTTCTTTTTCTATTTTCCTTTCTCATTTCTGTTTTTATTTTCTTTTTCTATTTTGCTTTCTCATTTCTGTTTTTATTTTCTTTTTCTATTTGGCTTTCTCATTTCTGTTTTTATTTTCTTTTTCTATTTTGCTTTCTCATTTCTGTTTTTATTTTCTTTTTCTATTTTGCTTTCTCATTTCTGTTTTTATTTTCTTTTTCTATTTTGCTTTTCTTTCTCTGTTCTGTTTTTATTTTCATTTTCTTTCTCATTGGTGGTTTAATTGTATTTCCTTTTTTTTTTTTAAATAAATAAAATAATTTCAAATGTGGCTATGTGTTTAATTATGTTTTATTTTGCATTTATATTCTAATATCTGGTTTAATTTAATTTCCTTTTCAACACAAAATAAAATCTCTAAAAATTTAAAAAACATGTTGCAATGTGTTTTATTCAGAAGGTACTGGATGGCCAGGACACAGCAAAGCTAACTGGCGCTGTGTAGAATAGCGTGGTCACACTGACTGACAGCGCCTACAAAGCTGAGGGCCAACATCATATTCAGCAATGTAGGCGTTGTTCCAAACAACGCCAGGTAGCGACTGAGGAGGCCTGCTATAGCGAATCGCTACCGCCCGCGGCTGACGCTAGCGGCGCTCATAGCGCCATACTTCAGTCGCTCATCTGTCGCTACCTGGCGCTATTGATGAATCGGCCTCTTAGTTAAAAATGGTTGTTCACTGTAAGAGCTTAATGATCATGTCAACATCGTTTGTCAATAAAGCTAGAAACATACAAATGATGACCTTTGTTCTTTTTAAAGATATCATTGGACTTTAAAGTCACCAGGATTTTGAATATCCTGATGATTGGTCCTTGCTCCAGGGACATCCTGAATTGGGATGCCCCGCCATGTGAAACCCCCCAGATCGCCCACTGTACTCACTGGCGATTGCAGCAAAGGCCTGGGGAAAGGTAAGGCTCTTGTGGGTGATGTGGGTGCTTACACAGTGGGGCAAATCAGCCAGCCCTGGATTCTTTTAGATTGTTGAACTTTAATTCAGAATGATGATCTACCCTCCTTGCATATAAATCTTGTCTTTTTTCACTTTCGTTTCCTTTGGTCAATTTCCATTTAGTCATTCCGAGAAATTTAGCCTGGCTGATTAAAATACCAGTTTCATTGTTTTCTTGGTTCTATGACAAAATAAATACACGGGATTGTGAAATGTTACCTGTGAAAGAAGCAGTGAGCTTTGTCAGCCCCAGTTTATGATACATATGCCTTCATTTTAAAACGACTTGCTTAAGCCATTCTGTTAGCTAAGTAATGTGAGTCACAATACTGGAATGTAAACAGCAACTGGGCACAAGGAGCATACACTAACCTGTCATGCCTAGATGTGTTCAAAGACACCTAGGTAACCAAGATTGTACATATATGTATTTATATCACTACTGTATGTTGAGATAGTCTTTTATGTTAACTAGGGGAGCTCCATGTAACAAAACGTGATTGTTTTCTCAAGCCCTGGGGAATCCCAATGTGAAACACCCTATTTCACAATATACTGTAGCCAGGAACCCTTGGTGCATGTAGGGCACTCTCCACAACTGGCATAACTGAATGGCTGCACCCCCCTACACCCCCCGTGTAGGGTGAAGTGAACGGAGATGCTGTGGCTAGGCTTAGGATCGAGGTAGGTATATAGGGGTTTCACACTGTGGGGCATCCCAAACTTGACTGCCCCAAAAGGTAAGGCAAACAGTGAACCTTTAGATTATCAGGCTGATTCATCATTAGCGCCAGGTAGCGACAGATGAGCGTCTGTAGCAGGCATTTTCAGAGCGCCCGCTAGTAGTCGCAGTGCTCGGCCGTGAGTTGCTACTTTATAGCGACTCAGTCGCTGTTCAGTAATGGTGAATACATTGTTGTGAGGAGTCGTTATTTGACCATTACAGTGCTGTATGGGAGCGCATGTTAGCGACTGCTCATAGCGACCGACTCACACCATATTCAGGAAAAAAACAGCTGCAAAAATCTCTGGCGCTGAAAAATACTTGTTTGAAGCCCAGAGCGCAGGAGGCGGTGTGTTTAAAGTGTATTTTCAAGCATCTATCAACTAGTAACAAAGCGAAAACATATGGAATTACATTGTAACAACAATGTAACATGAACACTTTAATGCCAGACCTGTAATGTTATTTTTGAGGAAATATTTAAAAAATGAAAAAATCATGAAAAAACAGCTTTTTCAATGCCAGAAGAGGTCACAGAATTATTTGTGATTTGTTGGGAAAAAAAAAACCCGTTTAAAGAGAAGAAAAGGATCGTCCATTGAAATGTATGGGAGAGCGTCAGGTAGCGAGAGGTCATACCTGGCGCTGTGCAAGGCTGAACTCTGGCGCTGTTCGCTGAGGCTGTGAAAATGATGAATCAGACGCTGCATGGCGCTATCCCAGTCGCTAAACAGATTCTGCTTGATAAATGTGTAATTGCGTGCCATGTCCGGCGTTCACCAGCCGCTACCTGTCGCTACCTCTCATTAACCAGGTGTTACCTGACGCTATCCCTTCTTAAATAAGGGCCTCAGTTGCTTCTTAACAAGGAAAGGACATGGGGCCACTCAAGCTTTTACAATTTGAATTAATGAGTTTCCTGTGCAAAAACACCAGTTCAGCAGTAAGAAACAGTCTAGCTATATCTAAAGACATAATAATATACATCTTATCCCAGCAGAAGTCATTTTGGTATCCTTACTGTCATCTCAAAACCAGGAAGTTCTCTGCCTATTTAAAACCTGGTTAGAAATGGTCACTCACAAACCACTTTATGGAGAATATGGACTATTGGACTGAATATAGTGGGCTATAAGAGACCGAAACACCCTCTATTTAAGGGTAAAGGAAAAAAAAGTATTTACATGGCACAGACTAAAAACTATGAAACATGTCGACATCTAGAGTGGATGGCCGTGCAAACCTAAAACCAGAGACAGATAAAAGTCCCCACTATGCTATAATACTGGTTAAAAATATGGTTGTATTGATTATAGTAAACCTGTAAAATGTGTTCCAAATTCAAAATACCCATATACTCAAAAGTGCATAACCCCTTGAATCCACCTTACTCCTACCCCCCACAAATCTCCCTCCCTCCCCCATCCCCACAAAACATACAACAAAAGCCAGCCCACCCCTTGAATCCACCTTACTCCTACCCCCCACAAATCTCCCCCCCCCCCATCCCCACAAAACATACAACAAAAGCCAGCTGCAAAAGTTAGAACAACAGGTTTATTTCATTTACAAAAGACCAAAAAAATACAAAAATGTCCTTGACCAAAAAATGCTGAAAAAATGTGTCCACAAAAATGACTCCCGGGGCTGTACCGAGATCCTAGACCAATTAAACCTTTCCAAAGAGACCGGGAGGTTCTGAGAAGTTCAATCAGCTGACTGCTAGCTCAAAAAACCTTTATTAGGGTTGGGTGAATCCATATCCCATACCTAACTGTGTTCAGGTCCCAGAACCCAAGCACTGATTTCAAATAGTAATCCGTGCATGCGTTGGACGCCTGGCCCGAACCTAGAAGAAGGCTGATCAGCCTATCAGCCTATCAGCCTTCCCACTATTGACCCTGTGGAACACATGACCCCGCCATAGAAAAGGTGGGGTCTGCATTGTGCCGCACACCACCGCTGCTCGCTCTGCAATATGGTCTAAGATCTACCTTAATCTCATTAAGGCCACATACTTACCGAGTTGTGTGATCCTGTGCTGTTCAAAGGTGACCACGAGTAGCCGTATCCCCATCCCTGCACTATGTGTGCCCCCCTGGCATACCAGCACAGAGCAGGTACACAGTTGCCCCATCTACCCCCCTGTCACCCCCCATTTACCCCCTGCCATGTCCCCTACCGTGTCCTTTACTCCGTGCCAGTGTCATCTACCACCTGCTGCTGTCCTCTACTCCCTGCCACTGTCCTCTACCACTCACCTAACGCCTCCACCTCCTGCTGCTGTCTTCTATTACTCACCTAACCCCTCCACCTCCTGCTGCTGTCCTCTACCACTCACCTAACCCCTCCACCTCCTGCTGCTGTCCTCTACCACTCACCTAACGCCTCCACCTCCTGCTGCTGTCTTCTATTACTCACCTAACCCCTCCACCTACTGCTGCTGTCTTCTATTACTCACCTAACCCCTCCACCTCCTGCTGCTGTCCTCTACCACTAACCTAACCCCTCCACCTCCTGCTGCTGTCCTCTACCACTCACCTAACCCCTCCACCTCCTGCTGCTGTCCTCCCCACTTACCTAACCCCTCCACCTCCTGCTGCTGTCCTCTACCACTCACCTAACCCCTCCACCACCTGCTGCTGTCCTCTACCACTCACCTAACCCCTCCACCTCCTGCTGCTGTCCTCTACCACTCACCTAACCCCTCCACCTCCTGCTGCTGTCTTCTATTACTCACCTAACCCCTCCACCTACTGCTGCTGTCTTCTATTACTCACCTAACCCCTCCACCTCCTGCTGCTGTCCTCTACCACTCACCTAACCCCTCCACCTCCTGCTGCTGTCCTCTACCACTCACCTAACCCCTCCACCACCTGCCGCTATCCTCTACCACTCCACTTACCACTCACCTAACCCCTCCACCCAGTGCTGCTATCCTCAATTGCTCATCTAAACCCTTTCACCTCTGCTGCTGTCCTCCATCACTAACTTAACTGCACCACCCCCTGCCACTGTCCTCTACCACTCACCTTTCCTCTCCACTGCCCTCTGCTGTTCACCTGAACATGCAACTCCCCTATACTCCTCACCTAACTCTTCCACCCCCTGTCACTGCTTACCTAACTCTGCCACGTCTTGTCACTGTCCTCTACCACTAAACTAGCCAATTCACCCCCTGCCTCACTAACCTCTCCCACTCACCTAACCCCCCCCCCCCCCCCGGCAGCTGACCTGTGGCTCTGGTGTAGCCTAGCAGAAGGCTCAGCAGCAAGGGCCCTGCAGCAGAGTAGGAGAAGGGAAAACTGGAGGACCAGATGAGGGCAGCAAGTACCAGAGGGCAATCAGCAGCAAAGAAGGCTGGGAAACTGACTCTGGAAGTGGTGGTGAGGACTGGGAGGCTGGACCACAATGCAGTGCAACACAGGTAACTGTAAATACACCTTGCCCAGTGTGCAACCATTTCCAGGCCCCCCTAAACAAAGCACCAGGAGAAATAGGTAGGTATCTTTGTACTGCAGGGCTCACAGGTGGCAGAGGAAGGAGAGTTAAAGAGCAACAACCACCAGGATTCTCACTATCTTTTGCCTCTCTCTAGCGGGACAATACAACAATTCTTACCCTGTTAGTGATCCCATGGCACATGCTCTCCTCCAATCAGTGGCTAGTGCTTCATTCAGATTTACTAAGCCACTGTGACAGAGCTGACATCAGCATGGCCGACTGCCAACCATTCAGAAATGCAGCCCGCACCTGCATCTTGGAAACCTTGATGAGGTGGATATACTAGGCACAGGGAGGCATCCCATTTTGGGACAGGGAATGGGCGGGTCCTGGAGTCTTTAAGCACCCTGTGGACCAGGACCCCTCCCCCACCCAGAAGTCTTGGCCTGTTGGAACCTAAGATGTACCCATCTTGCCCCTCCTTCAGTCACTTGTGGGCCTAACATTAGAGAGATACTTACATTTTCCCTGCATGATCTGTCTACAAGGGGACTATGGAGTTCCAGGTCCTCTTGGAGCAGAAGGTTGTTCATTGTTGCTCCTCCATCTTTTTTATCATATTTATCATTTAGAGAAAGGAAGCAGCATTTGTCTCTGCGGTTTCAGTCTTTAGTTGTCTAACTGCATCCAATTAAAACGTTAGAAGTCAGAAAAAGACAGAATGTTTTTTTTTACTGTATGAGTCTTGAAGGGGCCTCATTTAATGTTTGCACCAGGCCCCTGGCACATTTAGTTATGCCACTAGTTAGGGGTGTGTCATGGGCGTGGCTTAACTGCCCCTCCCATCCCAACTGGGCCCCACCCAGGATTTTGCACCACTGACCGAAATGACAAATCTATGAACTAGCAGCAGGTAGGGCCTCGTAGCGACAGGCAGCGTCTGGTGAATGCTGGGCACTATACGCAATACCACATTTATGAAGCCGATTCTGGTGAGCGCCTCTAACAGCGCCATGTAGCGTACACTTCATCATTACAGGCGGCTCAGCATATAGCGCCGGCGCTCTAACTTCCAGAGCGCCAGGTATTACCTGTCGCTACCTGTCGCTCTCCCATACATTTCAATTTTAATTTTAATTTTGTTCTGTTTTAACTTGTTTTTTTTTTTTTCTCAAATAATTGTGTGACCTCTCCTGGCCTAGGAAAAGTCATTTTTTTTTTTATTTTCGTTTTTATATTTTCATGCAGATTGTTATTACAGGTCTGGCACTAAGTGTTAATGTCACAGTGTTATAACAATGTCATTCCGGTTGGGCAGATTCATTAATAGCGCCTGGTAGCGACAGTTGAGCGACTGTAGCAGTATTTTCACAGCGCCCGCTAGTAGTCGCTGTGCTTGGCCATTGTTCGGTTGTTGATAGCGACTGAGTCGGTGTGCAGTAATGTTGAATATGGGGTGATGAGTCGCTATTTGACAGGTTCCGCGATGTATGGGTGCGCATGATAGCGACTGGTCAGAGCGACCGGCTCCCACCATATTCATCAAAAAATCACGCTCCAAAAATTCTCGCGCTGTGAAATGCATGTTTAAACCCCAGAGCGCTGGCGGCGATGTGTTAAAAGTAGTTTTTTAACCCCCAAACCACCATATTCTTGGAAACCAAAAAAAAAATTTTTTAAAGAATTTAGTAACATGAATACAATAATATCAGACCTGTAATATCAATTCTGCACAATTTTTTTTTTTTTTTTACCTTAAAAAAATTATCTAACATGGCAGAAGTGGTCACAGAATTTTTCACATTGAAAAAAAAACAAAACATTAATAACAATTAATTATGAATATTTAAAGATTGTTCCATTGAAATGCATTGGAGAGCGCCAGGTAGCGAGAGGTCATACCTGTCGCTGTTCAAGGTCGGACGCTGGCGCTGTGGGCTGAGGCTGGAATAATGATGAATGAGTGGCTATATGGCGCTATCTCAGTCGCTAAGCAGGATTGGCTTGATAAATGTGTGATTGTGGTGGGGAGCCGGCGTTCTCGTGGCGGTGAGCGTCATTACCAGCCGCTCACCAGTCGCTACCTCTCGCTATTCCTTCATAAATAAGGGCCTTAGTGTTTTCTCTTTATTACTGGTGTATGTGTGTTCAAAAACAGACTTTAATCACACAGCGCCTGGCGCTCTATGCTATAGCATCCAGATCCAGAGCGCCTACGCTCTGTGAGTCTGTTTTTTTGTTGAATATGGTGTGAGTCGCTGAGAGTCGGTCGCAATGAGCTGGAGCTATCTTTCGCTCCCTGTAACGCTGTACTGGTGTTAGAACGCCCAACACACATCTCATTCATCAATGCCACTAGTAATGAATCAGCCTGTTAGTTTTTACCAGTCACGTAGATAGAACTTTAGTCTCATTTTTAGACCTTAAGCTGGACATTAAGGATAATAGGATTGTTACTAAAACCTTTAGAAAGTAGATAACAGGGAAGAGTATTTTAAGAGCAGAATCTTGCCACCCCCACCATACTATTAATGATATCCGGATAAGGGAGACACTCCGGGTTACACATAACTGTTCCGATGAGATGGATTTAAAAAATGAAATGGATCAGACAGCAGAATGCCTTGAACATCGAGGGTACGTCCATGTCAATAACCAAAGCCATGGAAATGGACGGAATTCCTCTAACCATGGTAGACATAGGGGACAACCCCCTTCTCATTCTGATAGGAGGGATCTTTCCTCCAACAATTACACTAGGAGACATGGCTCTTCAACTTATACATCATCTATCTCCAGCCGGTCATCTGACCGATCCTCTGCTGATCTGAGTTTTTTAGAGGAGGGCCCCATAGGAGAACAAGGAGGGGGGGGCACAAGAGGAGAAACAGACAACAGAGACAGAGATACGGGACACAGGGAGCACCATCGGTTACGCCCTCGGGAGATCAAACGGAGGCGGGTACAGTCACCACGCCGATCCAATCGCGGACGGTTGACTCGGAATTAGAGATTATCAACTTAACGGACATTCCATTAACAGAATCACAACTAACACTCTTAGCTAGGGGCCTCAATTTTTCACCCACGGCCAATATTAACAAATTTGATGTTATTAAGGATCTGTTCCTGTATTGCAGACGCTTATCATTGAAGCATTATTTTTCAAATACAGATCAGACAACACCGGTGCCCGCACTAGACACTCGGGAGGAACAAGCACTACAGGATTTGGTCGCTTTGTTGGATGAACAAGAATCCACTAAACAAGGGCCTACGCTAAGGAAACCCTCTACCTTTACTCCCGCGTGGACAAATGTGCCAGCCATAAGGATCTTTTTTGAGATGGTAAGCAAAGATATTAGGGACATGGCACCTAATAGATCTCCCAAAAATCTTACTAGGGAGGAATGGGATGCCCTATGCACTTTACAAAAACGGGAGGACATCATTGTTAAGGAAGCGGACAAGGGGGGGAACATTGTTGTTCTCCCCCGACAATATTACCTTGAGGAGGCTAACAGACAACTGTCAGATGCCCATACTTATCAGAGATTAGACAGCAATCCAGTTAAAGCATATAAACAGGAATTAGACACCATGTTGGATGAGGCATTTGCAAATAATATTATCAACAATACTTTGCTTACTTTTTTGAAGGTGGAGTACCCTCGGGTGGCTACCTTCTATATGCTACCGAAAGTGCACAAGGACATCAAGAAACCTCCTGGACGTCCCATCATATCAGGTATCGGCAGTCTGACTGAGCATGCATGTACCTTTATTGACAGTTTACTCCAACCTCATGTTCTAACTTTGGATTCCTATCTACGGGATTCGACCGATGTATTAAATCGGATGAATTCACTACATGTCCCTGAAAATACTCTGCTGGTTACATGCGACGTGGAGGCGTTGTACACCAATATATCGCACCACATGGCCATACATGTAACCAAATACTTCCTAGACATGGAATCTAATGACAAGAGATCATTGCATCAATTTTCCATTGATTTATTGAGGTTCATATTGACCCACAATTTTTTCGTTTTCAACGAGAGGTACTACAAACAGATCAGGGGGGTGGCCATGGGTGCCAAATGTGCACCCTCCATTGCTAATCTCTTCCTGGGATGGTGGGAACGTGAGGTAGTTTGGGGGGAGGAGATGAGCCTGTACCAGCCCTACATCTTGGGCTGGTACAGGTTCATTGATGATATCCTCTTTCTGTGGCAGGGCCCCGCCCATTTATGTGAGGAATTTATTTCATCTCTGAATATTAATTCTTTTAATATACACCTCACATATACTTACTCACCACACAGGGCCGTATTTTTGGACCTGATTTTACAGGTCGGTGTTGATGGACTTGTTTCCACACATCTATACAGGAAACCTACCTCTACTAATGCCTTGTTGCACTTTACCAGCTTTCATCAGAAGAGACTTAAACAGGGCATCCCGGTTGGACAAATGTTGAGGCTGAGAAGAAACTGTTCTGATGAGGAAAAATTTAAAGAAGAGATCAAGGACATGCGAGCCCGTTTTTTAAGAAGAGGATACCCTAGCAGGGTTGTGGATAGAGCTGCCAAACGGGCCCTACAAACACCTAGAGATCAATTACTGACATACAGGAAAAGGACGGCCGATAACCAGGTGAGATTTATTACTAGATATAATAATGATTGGAAACATCTGAGAGACATTTTGACAACACACTGGGCGGTCCTTCGATCGGATCCCCAATTGGCTTCCTGGATAGGGAGCGGCCCTTTGTTGACGGCCAAAAGGGCTCCTAGCCTGAGAGATCGGTTGTGCACCAGCCACTTTACCACACCGGCAACGTGGTTACAAACCCTGCCTGGAGCAATGAGTAGACCATGTGGGGGGTGCACTGTTTGCCCCCTTGTGGAGAAGACCAGTGTTATTCAGGACCTACACACCTCAAGGGACATCAAATTGAGGAAACATCTTAATTGCAAGTCGCAGCGGGTAATTTATGTACTCAAATGCCCATGCCCCAAATATTACGTGGGCGAGACCATAAATGCAGTGAAGATTAGGATCCAGAAGCACCTCTCGACCATCAGATTGGCTGCACGAGATGCAGAGAGTGGGAAACCACTTACCCCAGTAGCGGCCCATTTTTTACATATTCATCAAGGGAGCCCGGCAGGTATGAAAGTATTGTTCATTGATCAGGTACATCTGGGGATTAGAGGTGGTAATATAAAAAGGAGGCTTGAACAAAAAGAAACCCAATGGATATATACCTTAAGAACACGCGCCCCATATGGGATGAATGAGGACTTTGGATTCACCTCTTTTCTGGGCCGGGACTGTGACTAATTAGATGATCTGTTGGGGTCCCCTTCAGGATTACCATATCTGATAGTTTCTATTACAGATATGGGCATCTTTTCTTTTCCTCCTTTTGATTCTCAGTACCACTGATGACATCTGTGCGTGGCACCATGCGTTTGCATGATGCTTATTTTGGACCCAGATATACTTGGGTCTTTATTACAATCCTGCTAATACCTTTTATCACATGGATTGATTATACTGTCATTATCATTTTTATTTTATGTTTTACAGGGGAACAAACACATATTTGTGAATAACAATTACTGGTGCAAACTCCGGTGAGGAATGACCTGGCAAGCAACAACTACCTGCATCTATGGCATGTTCGGTGTGTGCAGCATTAGTCATTTGTTGTGTACTGCGATCACACAAATTAGATTGATTAATAACTTCTATTTGTATGCTGCATTGGGGACCAACTCATTGGCTTATCTGAGGTGTCAGTATTTATCTCTGCTACAAACGGCTCCGCCTTGATCTTTTTCATATGGTTACCACTTGTAAATAACCTGCGCCTGGTATGTAATCAACTATATAATCTTGACCCCAGGATACATTAGGGACAAACTCTATCACGGCCTTTTCAATGTTTTATTAGCCCCCATTGCATTTTTGGGGTTTGTGTAAATAACTGTATCCCTTACAATTGTATAGCTTGGGGACCCCCCTATCTACTCTATCTGGTGACTTTTTTCCAGTTTGGATACCCCTAAGCCGGATTTAAATATAAATATAATAATAAAATAATGCAGCTGGTGGACCCATGTTATGATGTATTCACCCTTTAACTACTGTCTGCATTATAATATGATTATAATTTATCATCAATTGCCCTTCCTATTTTCTTTATTTTCTTTGGTTTATGCCCCTTTAGTCTTATAACAATGGTGACATTCCTGTACGGCTTATGGGGTGGCTCTCCGCCCCGTTTCTAATATAGGGGATGGGGCACCTGTGACATGTGCGCTTATTCTTATAATATACCTCAGAACTACTATTGGTAGTGGTTATAATTATTACCCTTGAATAATGATTTTTGGGTTGTACACTAATACACACCCTCATTTTGTCCACCTTTTCCACTAGAATCTATATGAATATACTAGTAACTTATTTCTCCAGCAATATATGACATACTTGTATATATCATTGGTGTTGTATTTGATGTATTGTAACAGTTATGTTGTATTTGTACCATTGTCCCTTATGTTAGTGTTACTTATGTATATTTCTTGTTGTGGTGTTTTTCCTCCCCTCCCTGAATACTCACCCTCCACGTTCCTGCTTCTGACTATGGGTTCAGCTGCGGGGTGGACGGTGTGCGCAGGCGCGATGTGCGCGCGGCCGGGCGGGTGGCTGGGCCGGGACCTCCTACTGCAGGGGAGTGTGCCCGGCCCGCCGCGCACCCGGCGGCGCGCCTCGCGCAGGCGCACACCGCAACGTGCGGCGTAGTGATGACGCGGCTGCGTGCTGTCGCACGTACTGCCCTTACGGCTCCGTTGATTGGCCGGGCGGGGCGTGCGTGTTGGCGGGGACGCGGCCTCGTCTCATTGGCCAGCATTTTACTGTCTTGGGGTATTTAAGGAGAGGGAATCCCCACCAGCCGATACACCCTGGCGAAGTGTCTGCTTGACACGCAACGCGTCGGTGGCGGCTGCGGCGGGGGACCCCCGGGAGACAGGTGATGTAAATTGTTGTTATTTGTATTTTTTGCCTTACATTCCTGCTGGGTAGCTACCTTTGGTATATTTTACTGTTTATATCTGTGTGGTTGGTTTAGTCTCTATACATACGCTGTATTGCACTGCAGCACTTTGGACTTAGCACTGTATTGTGATTTTTAACTCTTTATGCACTTTATTTTGGTACACCTTTTGCTTATAGCTTTCATAGTTTGAATATAACAATTTTTAGCTTTCTAATCGATTTAATCATGTTGCTCACTATATACACACATACATTGGTATAGTTTGTTCTCACGTGTCACATACTTCCTTCCATTTTCTTTCTCATCGGCGTACTTATATACATTATTCCAACACTTGTATTGACTTGATTTTTATTACCTCCCAGCATTACCTCCTAGCATTAGTAATATACAACATAGTCTCCATTGATAGGATCCCCCGTGTTTGTATATATGTTTTTTAACAATGTCTTGTGTTGTTGTTTTTGCTGATAGTAATTTTTCACTTGTATATATAACTTTTTTGAGATTATTATGAGACCAATTTATTTATTAATAAAATATATGTATATTTTAATACATTGAGTGCGGCCTGATATATGGTGGTTATTTTTGAGGGGATTTAAATCCAGGTTCCCCTTACTATTTAAACTCGAGTTTCTTTACCTACCATATTGGCCATTGCACCTATATGATAGATAGAAGGACGGTGCAATCCATCATTCTCTCAATAACCAAAGCCTGTCCGTGAGCTTTAGATCAGACAAGGAGTGAACTTTTAACTCCAAGAGTCCCGATTGCTCAGAATAAATGTCAGATGGTAACTATGTCTACTCTATTTAATAAGAGTAAAAATATTGTAAAGAAGAATATTCCGGCCCTGTATGTAGATATGGAATTTAAAGGAGCACTATCGCAAATATAATATATTGCATTAAAAAAGATAGATAATTAAATAGCTGCAAAATAGCTTCTAACATGTGTATAAATAATGTTGCTTCAGAAAATGCATGCCTTACTTTTAAATTGTAAAATGAAAATGGCTCGGTCCATTTGCTGAATGGGGGGATCTGCTGGGTTTTATTCAGTGAGGTGATAGCAGACAGCTGCAGAATGTAGCCCACTGGTCTCCTAGCAACAGCTGCAGTGAACTTGCTCCAGCTTTTTTTAAAGGCAGGCACTGTACACGGTGGTAACAGCTCTGTGTGTGTGTGAGGTGCTGCTTCTGTGATGAGACCACCAACTGACTCATAAATAAACAAAATTAACTGAAAAAATGTGACTTTGAATGACTGTACAGGTATATATAAAATGCAGAACAAACCCCTGAGTGGCCAGCCCTGAAGTCTAAAAGTCCACCTCCCTTCCCCCTGCACTCCCACAGATAGCTATTAGGATGGCTATCACCCAGGGATGCTCCCCATTGCCGAGTTCTGTGTGCAAGCAGAGGCATTTTCCAAGCAAACAGCGCTGATTGGACGAGAGCCCATGCATGTGCTATGGGATTGGGCTAGGTATGTTTTTACCGGCGAACTGGGAGGTTTCACATAGTAGAGCCTCCCAAACTGGGACAAGAAACAAAACTCGGAAACAAAATCCTGGATTTAAAACACACAAAGCTGAAAAGAAGAATACATGGGAAACAATAAGAACGAGAAAATATGAAACCAAAGGATACTGCAGACAGCTGCAAAGGTAACGTGAATGAAAAACTGTAAAAATAATACATCTGGAGAGCAACAAAAAGAGGATGAAAACAGAAAAAGCAAATAGAATATCTCATATTATCTATCTTTCTCTCGCCTTCTCCTTCTCACTCTCTTTCTCCTTCTTTTCTCTCTCTCTCGCCCTCTCTCTTCCTCTCCTCTCTCTTCCTCTTGTCCTCTCTTGACTCTCTCTTTCTCTCCTTCTCTCTTTCTCTCGTCACTCTCCTATCTCTTTCTCTGTATCAGATTTAGCTGTGGTTTACTTATATCTAGGTGTGGTTTACCAGTGCACTGAGAGTTTTGGATACTTCCCTGGACACTCCCTAGAGGCAAGGCCTCATCTCCACTCTGCCGGCAACTCAGAATTTAGAAAGGAACTCATAATTTGCTGAAGCACTTTGGGACATTATCCTTTGCATCAGCCTTAATTTGGCCTTGGATGTGGGTAAGTACTGCCTAAGGATGAAGTTCAGTCATCATCAAGAAAAGACTGCAGCATACATATTTTTGTAAGAGTAAGACAATTCTGCTAATGGTTCTAATCCATTTGATTCCGGCTGGTTCTAGGATAGTGGTGAATTCATTTCAGAAGATTTCAGAAGATTTCATAATCCATTTCCGAAGATGAAAAAGTGCCATCTAATCAAAAGTAAGACATGGGAATGTATCTGTCTGTGAGAAAAGTAGAAAAAGGGGGATTTAGAACCAGAGGTTCCTGAAAGTCAACCAAAATTGTCATGTGAGTCAAGAAAGACCATATTACCAAAAGTCTGTGATTTTGATGGAACAGGGAAAAATTAGTAGAGAAGATGTGAGAAGAAGATGACTAACTAGTTAGGAAGTCTGGTTTCCTTTTTATTGTGGTTCTATCTTTTGTTTCTACAGGTGAACCTAGTACTCTAAGAAGGTCCACAGATGGTGATTACACCTAACTGCCCTTTGGCCTTGTTAGCTAAGGCAGCACACTCAGGGTTAAAGGAGTGTGCAATATCCAGGGGATTGTTTTCTGAGATGACATCTAGATTTATGGTAGCTGCTAAAGAAATGCTACTACTGGAGCAGCATTAAAAGCAAAAGAACTATAGTGTCATTAAGGCCCTTATTTAACAAGGGATAGCGTCAGGTAGCGAATGGTGAGCGAACGGTAATGACGGTCACCGCCACGAGAACGCCGGCTCCCCTCCGCAATCACACATTTATCAAGCCGATCCTGCTTAGCGGCTGACAGAGCGCCATATAGCGACTCATTCATCATTATTCCAGCCTCAGCCCACAGCGCCAGCGTCCGACCTTCAACAGCGACAGGTATGACCTCTCGCTACCTGGCGCTCTCCAATGCATTTCAATGGAGCAATCTTTAAATATTCTTAATTAATTGCTATTCATTTTTTTTTTTTTTTTTTTTTTTTTAAATGTCAAAAATTCTGTGACCACTTCTGCAATGTTAGATATTTTTTTTAAGGTAAAAAAAAAAAACAAATTGTGCAGAATTGATATTACAGGTCTGATATTAATGTATTCATATTACAAAATGTTTTGAAAAACTTTTTTTTTTTTTTTTTCCAAAAATATGGTTGTTTGGGGTTTAAAAAACTACTTTTAACCCATCGCCGCCAGCGCTCTGGGGTTTAAACAAGCATTTCACAGCGCGAGAATTTTTGGAGCGTGATTTGTTAATGAATATGCTGGGAGCCGTTCGCTATGGCCGTTCGCTGTCATGCGCTCCCATACAGCGCGGAACCTGTCAAACAGCGACTCCTAACCCCGTATTCAACATTACCGCACACCGACTGAGTCGCTGTCAACAGCCGAACAACGGCCAAGCACAGCGAATACTAGCGGGCGCTGTGAAAATAACGCTACTGTCGCTCATCTGTCGCTACCTGCCGCTATTAATGAATCGGCCTCTAATTTAGAGACATGCTAAGCTATTTGGCAAGGGTTTATAGTCCAGCATAAATGTGTTTACAGGAGGTAAAAGTATATTGTTTGTTACCCTCAAAAGGTCCTCCTCAGTCAAACAGAAGTGTCTATTCTCCTGGTGGATGTAAACATCACCTAAGAATAAAGAATTAGTCCTGCGACCTCCTCTTGACTTGAAGAAACAGATTGTCTGTTTAGTAGTAAAATCCTCTTTTTTGTTCAACACAAATCTGATAAGCTAACCAGGAAAATCCTTGAATAGGAGGAAGACACAAGGAATCAAGATAAATCAATGCATAGCAAGAGCATACCAAACATTATTTGTTCTCTAACAATCATTAAGCATTATACCTTTACAAGGAGGAAAGAAGAAAAGAGTCTTTATCTTTCTAATGAACTAATTGTAATGGATGTATGTTTAATGCAATATTTGCAAAGAGATGAGAGAAGTCTTACTGTTAAACATTTCTTAAAATCAGTTCATATTGTCAATAAATAATATTACATTATGCTGCCAGATTCTTGTTTGACCTTTAACTCTTTTTCCAGACTTTTATAAAACAGGTTAAACATCATCTATAGAGATGAGCGAACTTCTTGAAAGTTCGATTCGGGCGATTCGCCGAATTTCCCCAAGAAATTCGGGTTCGCCCGAATCGAACTTTCACGAATCGCTCATCTGAAAAAAAAATGCCGGCATGGTGGGAGCGGGCAGGCCGGCTACGCTGTCAGCGGGCGGCAGAAGCATGGTCGGAGCGTGGAGGCCGGCGCCGCTCTCAGTCGCCCTCTGATGACGCGTCCTCTGATGACGCGTCCTCTGATGACAGCTGACAGCGTAGCCAGCCTGCCCGCTCCCACCCTGCCGGCATTTGTTTAAAAAGCAAACACTTACCTGCATGGTCGGAGCGTGGAGGCCGGCGCCGCTCTCAGTCGCCCTCTGATGACGCGTCCTCTGATGACAGCTGACAGCGTAGCCGGCCGGCCCGCTCCCACCATGCCGGCATTTTTTTTTTTTTATTTCAGGGAAAATTCGATCGGCACGAACCCAAAAAAATTCGGGTTCGTGCCGAATCGAATTTTCCCTGAAATTCGGAGCGAATTCCGGTTCGTCGGAACCGGTTCGCTCATCCCTAATCATCAAAGCAGATATTTTTTTTCTAACCATTATACTGATTTTAAATCCAGATATTTTACTATAACAGTTATCTGTGTATATTTTATATTGCTGAACCAACTGAAAACAGGAGCAGTTCCATTGGATTTTGTTTTGTAAAATGCACAAGCTTTCCGCTGTTTGTAAAATAAGAATCAAAAAAGAACACACTGGCCTTGATTCACGAAATGTGAAAAAAATTCTCATGGGAGTTAAAAATTACGTTTAGGGATGAGCGAATCGATCCGGACGAACCCGGATTCGATCCGAATTTCAGGAAAAATTCGATTCGGATCGAATCCGAATTTCCCCGCGATTCGATCACTCGAAGTTTTCCTTTAACATCCATTCATTTACATTACAGGCATTCTAAGATGGCGGGCGGGACATGTCTGGACATGTATCCCGCGCCAGTGCAAGCTGGGGCAGTCACATGCAGCCTATCAGCAGCCAGCAAGCCCGGTGACGTCACACAGCGGTATTTAACGGCGGCCATCTTGCTTTTCCTCATTTCTCTATTGCATTCGTGACAGACAGACAGAACGCTGTGTAGCTGAGGCAGTTAGACAGGCTGGAGACAGGCTGGAGACAGGGACAGACAGGGACAGGCTGGGGACAGGCTGGAGACAGGCAGGAGACAGGCAGGAGACAGACAGGAGACAGACAGAAAGCCAGGGAAAGGTAGGAAAAACGGAGCTGGCTGACAGGGAGATTTTTTTTTTTTCATCCAGCCTTTGTTAGCGTTTTCAGGCTGCTTATAGTAACTAACTGTGCATATATACTGAACTGATCTTAAGTCTGCTGTGAGGCATCCCATTCTGTGACTAAAGCAGCCTCTATTTAATAGCATAATAAACATTTGCACTTATTCTCATAGAAATCAGGCCTGATAAAGACACTTTTGCTGTGCATGCTCTCTGGTTTTTGTGGCACTGGCATCCCATTCTGTGACTAAAGCAGCCTCTATTTAATAGCATAATAAACATTTGCACTTATTCTCATAGAAATCAGGCCTGATAAAGACACTTTTGCTGTGCATGCTCTCTGGTTTTTGTGGCACTGGCATCCCATTCTGTGACTAAAGCAGCCTCTATTTAATAGCATAATAAACATTTGCACTTATTCTCATAGAAATCAGGCCTGATAAAGACACTTTTGCTGTGCATGCTCTCTGGTTTTTGTGGCACTGGCATCCCATTCTGTGACTAAAGCAGCCTCTATTTAATAGCATAATAAACATTTGCACTTATTCTCATAGAAATCAGGCCTGATAAAGACACTTTTGCTGTGCATGCTCTCTGGTTTTTGTGGCACTGGCATCCCATTCTGTGACTAAAGCAGCCTCTATTTAATAGCATAATAAACATTTGCACTTATTCTCATAGAAATCAGGCCTGATAAAGACACTTTTGCTGTGCATGCTCTCTGGTTTTTGTGGCACTGGCATCCCATTCTGTGACTAAAGCAGCCTCTATTTAATAGCATAATAAACATTTGCACTTATTCTCATAGAAATCAGGCCTGATAAAGACACTTTTGCTGTGCATGCTCTCTGGTTTTTGTGGCACTGGCATCCCATTCTGTGACTAAAGCAGCCTCTATTTAATAGCATAATAAACATTTGCACTTATTCTCATAGAAATCAGGCCTGATAAAGACACTTTTGCTGTGCATGCTCTCTGGTTTTTGTGGCACTGGCATCCCATTCTGTGACTAAAGCAGCCTCTATTTAATAGCATAATAAACATTTGCACTTATTCTCATAGAAATCAGGCCTGATAAAGACACTTTTGCTGTGCATGCTCTCTGGTTTTTGTGGCACTGGCATCCCATTCTGTGACTAAAGCAGCCTCTATTTAATAGCATAATAAACATTTGCACTTATTCTCATAGAAATCAGGCCTGATAAAGACACTTTTGCTGTGCATGCTCTCTGGTTTTTGTGGCACTGGCATCCCATTCTGTGACTAAAGCAGCCTCTATTTAATAGCATAATAAACATTTGCACTTATTCTCATAGAAATCAGGCCTGATAAAGACACTTTTGCTGTGCATGCTCTCTGGTTTTTGTGGCACTGGCATCCCATTCTGTGACTAAAGCAGCCTCTATTTAATAGCATAATAAACATTTGCACTTATTCTCATAGAAATCAGGCCTGATAAAGACACTTTTGCTGTGCATGCTCTCTGGTTTTTGTGGCACTGGCATCCCATTCTGTGACTAAAGCAGCCTCTATTTAATAGCATAATAAACATTTGCACTTATTCTCATAGAAATCAGGCCTGATAAAGACACTTTTGCTGTGCATGCTCTCTGGTTTTTGTGGCACTGGCATCCCATTCTGTGACTAAAGCAGCCTCTATTTAATAGCATAATAAACATTTGCACTTATTCTCATAGAAATCAGGCCTGATAAAGACACTTTTGCTGTGCATGCTCTCTGGTTTTTGTGGCACTGGCATCCCATTCTGTGACTAAAGCAGCCTCTATTTAATAGCATAATAAACATTTGCACTTATTCTCATAGAAATCAGGCCTGATAAAGACACTTTTGCTGTGCATGCTCTCTGGTTTTTGTGGCACTGGCATCCCATTCTGTGACTAAAGCAGCCTCTATTTAATAGCATAATAAACATTTGCACTTATTCTCATAGAAATCAGGCCTGATAAAGACACTTTTGCTGTGCATGCTCTCTGGTTTTTGTGGCACTGGCATCCCATTCTGTGACTAAAGCAGCCTCTATTTAATAGCATAATAAACATTTGCACTTATTCTCATAGAAATCAGGCCTGATAAAGACACTTTTGCTGTGCATGCTCTCTGGTTTTTGTGGCACTGGCATCCCATTCTGTGACTAAAGCAGCCTCTATTTAATAGCATAATAAACATTTGCACTTATTCTCATAGAAATCAGGCCTGATAAAGACACTTTTGCTGTGCATGCTCTCTGGTTTTTGTGGCACTGGCATCCCATTCTGTGACTAAAGCAGCCTCTATTTAATAGCATAATAAACATTTGCACTTATTCTCATAGAAATCAGGCCTGATAAAGACACTTTTGCTGTGCATGCTCTCTGGTTTTTGTGGCACTGGCATCCCATTCTGTGACTAAAGCAGCCTCTATTTAATAGCATAATAAACATTTGCACTTATTCTCATAGAAATCAGGCCTGATAAAGACACTTTTGCTGTGCATGCTCTCTGGTTTTTGTGGCACTGGCATCCCATTCTGTGACTAAAGCAGCCTCTATTTAATAGCATAATAAACATTTGCACTTATTCTCATAGAAATCAGGCCTGATAAAGACACTTTTGCTGGCCAAAGCCCTACTGGACCCTGCCAGGTCGATTCCTGCCCGGGGCATCCCATTCTGTGACTACAGCAGCCTCTGTTTAAGACCATATAAGCATTTGCTCTTATCATATTTGAAATTAGCCTGATAAAGACACTTTTGCTGGCCAAAGCCCTACTGGACCCTGCCAGGTCCATTCCTGCCCAGGGCATCCCATTCTGTGACTAAAGCAGCCTCTGTTTAAGACCATATAAGCATTTGCTCTTATTATATTTATATTATAAGACACTTTTGCTGGGCATAGGCTTACTGCTGCCTGCCAGGTGCACTTCTGTTGAGGCATCCCATTCTGTAACATAGCATACCCCTCTTTATTTACACTAAGCAGCTCTCTTATTTACACTAAGCAGGCCTGTTGGAGGCTGAGTGTTACTGCTCACTTTTGGTGTGCATTATATTCTGTTTTATATAGACCCACTGCTGCCTGGGGGTTCTTAAAATATCACCTACTACCACGCCAGTTAGACTATGTCGGGCAGACAAGTGCCTGGAAGTGAAAAGAGGAGTGGCAGAGGCCAAGATTCCGCAGGCAGAGCTCGCATCAGACTGGGGGCCAGTAGCAGCAGGAGTCACGCTGAGAGACCTAATCTGCCAGTATCTGCTAGCGGTCGGGTCTCCACCAGTAACGCATCTGCCGTGGTAGATTGGCTGACGCGCTCATCAACAACATCATCACAACTTACATCTGAGACCCCCAGTCTAGGGTCGGTAGGTTCCTCTGACACAACCCTGAGTTGGCATGCCCCGAGAGCAGTCCCTGTCCTCCCATTGCCTCTGTCCTACGCCGTTCCCTCCCCCAGCGACGTATCCTATGCTTTGGGTTCAGCTCCACTCTTTAGTGAGGAGGACGATCAGATACAGGAGGACAGTCAGCAGCTACTGCCCAGCCAAGAAATGGAGGTGGCTTCTTTAGCTAGGCAGACAAATAGTGATGTGGACAGTGTCGTGGGTGCTGCGAGCGTTCCAGCTCCTGCGCCAGACACTGTTGACGAATCCACGAACATCAGTGACGTACAGCCACAACCCGGTGATGATGATGATGATGACGATGAAGCCGATCGCACTTGGGAGCCGGGTGATGAAGGGGCTTCATCGTCATCATCAGGAGAAGAGGGGCGCAGGTTGCCCCGGAGTCAGCAGCTGAGGCAGCAAGGTGGTAGCAGTCAGCATGGGGGCACAATTCCAAAGGCTGGAGCCGGCCGGGGCCGGGGCCGGGGTAGAGCACCTGCTGTGCGGCAGTCTACCTTATCGGGAGGTAGTGGAGCAGGGGTTCCTGGAGTTGGCAACAGCAGCAGTGAATCAGTGAGGCCAGGGGGTGGGAAAAGTAGCTACTCGGCAGTGTGGCAGTTTTTCCTGAGGCATCCGCAGGAGGGTAACATGGCCACATGCAAGATATGTAGGCAAAAGGTGAAGCGTGGCCAGGGTCCAAATGTTGGCACCACGGCCCTGCGTCAACATATGATGCGTCACCATAAAACGACCTGGGAGAACCGAGGCTCCCAAGGGGTGGTCCAGTCTGCTTCCTCACCAAGTGAGCTCCCAATTTCTGCCAGCCAAGGCTCCAGCACCTCAGCCGAAGGCAGCTGTGCGTCACACCCATCCTCTGTCGCTCCTGCTCCTCCTCCTCCTCCTCCAAGTCATGCATCCCGCCAGCAATCCATCAGCGAAGCCATGTCCAAGAGACAGCAGTATGCGCCCACTCATCCTACGGCGCAGAAGCTGAATGTGCTCCTGTCCAAGTTGCTGGTGCTGCAGTCGCTCCCTTTTCAGGTGGTGGAATCTGCACCTTTCAGAGAACTGATGGCTTGTGCCGAGCCGAGGTGGAGAGTCCCAAGCCGTCATTTCTTTGCCAAGAAGGCAGTACCAGCGCTGCACACTTTTGTTGAACAGAAGGTGGGCCAGTCCTTGAGCCTGTCGGTGTGTAGCAAAATACATGGCAGCGCCGACATCTGGAGCTGTAACTACGGTCAGGGGCAGTACATGTCGTTTACGGCCCACTGGGTGAATGTGGTCCCTTTGCAGCAGCAACTTGGACAGGTCACGCCGCTTCGGCCTCCGCGCTCTCTGCCCATTGGGCCTGTGACACCGTGCGACTCGGCCTCCTCATCCTCCGCCATCTCCTCACCCTCCACTGTAGGCTCAAGTCTCAGTGCCCCTCCAGTCTACCATGTGTGCAGGGCACGGAGGTGTCACGCAGTGCTTCACATGGTTTGTCTTGGCGAACGGAGTCACACAGGGGAGGAACTGCTTAAATGTATTCATCAGGAAATCCAAACATGGCTTACTCCGAGAAAACTTAAAATGGGAATCATGGTTACCGACAATGGGAAGAACATTTTGTCTGCGCTGCGCCAAGGAAGCCTGACCCATGCCCCCTGCATGGCTCACGTCTTCAATCTGGTTGTCAAGCGGTTTCTGAAGTGTTCCCCCCATCTGCAGGACATCCTAACAACTTCACGGAAACTTTGCATGCACTTCAGCCACTCCTACACCGCCAAACACACCCTTCTTGAGCTACAGCGTCAGAATGGTATCCCCCAACATAGTCTGATTTGCGATGTTTCCACCCGTTGGAATTCCACCCTTCACATGTTGGACCGATTATATGAACAGAGAAAAGCCATCACGGATTTCCTGATGATCCAAGCAGATAGGGGGACTCCCCTGTGTAACTTCAATGTCAACCAGTGGCAGCTCATACGTGACACCTGCCGTTTGCTCAGGCCCTTTGAGGAAGCCACTTTATTTGTCAGTCGGCAGGATTACGGGATGAACGACGTGATTCCACTGCTTCATGTACTACAGCACATGTTGGAAACCATGGCTGGTCAGGGCACTGGAGACATGGCGTTTACATCTTACGGCCACATGAACCCCGTTGGAGCTGAACTGGAGGAGGAGGAGGAGGAAGAGGAGGAGGAGGAGTTGCCCAGCGAAACACAGTTTAGGCTTGGCGAAATGGCTGGTTTATCTAGTCAGCGGACAGGAGAGGAGGAGCAGGAGCAGCCAGAGGAGCTAGAGGTTTTTGAGGAAGGAGAGACAGAGGACCCGGGCACACCGTGGCAGTATGCAGTGGAGATGGAGACAGGTAGTCCATCCGAGTCACTTGCGCAAATGGCACGAAGCATGCTCACGTGCTTGCGTAGTGACCCCAGAATTGTTTCCATCTGTCGGCGGGATGACTTCTGGCTGTCCACCTTATTGGACCCTCGCTTCCGGCACAAAATGGGGGCATTTTTTAAACCCACCGAGAGGGAGGACAAACTCAACTACTACAAAGACATTCTACGTAGGCAGTTGGCCGATGCCTATCTGCGCCATGGTCCATACTCTCGCAGGTCTGACTCGAGGGGACCTCTGCGCTCACCTTCCACTGCCATGGCCGCTGGGGGGGTTGGCAGCAGCAGCAGCAGAAGCTCCATCAGCAGCAGCAGCCTCAGTCTTCAGTCGCTAATGAGTAGCTTTCTACACCCGCATAGTGAGGCTACTCATGAGCAGCAGGAAGACCTGGAGCAGGACCTGAACCAGCAGGTCATGTCATACTTTGACATGACCATGCCAACACACCTTGAGGATCCGCTGGACTTCTGGGCAGCCAAACTTGATTTGTGGCCGCAACTAGCAGAGTTTGCCCTGGAAAAGCTGTCCTGCCCGGCAAGTAGCGTGCCATCTGAGCGGGTGTTTAGTGCGGCGGGGGCCATAGTTACGGCGAGGAGAACTCGTCTGTCAACTAAAAATGTGGAGAGACTCACCTTTGTCAAAATGAATCAGGGATGGATCAGCCAGGATTTCCACCCACCAATGCCTGATGCATGCGACTAGATTCAGCATGGTGCCACGTTTTACACTTTACAAATGGTGCAAAACATATTTATGTCTTTAGGCCATTTTTTGGGCTCCTGCTGCTGCTACTGCCAACTTCTGCCAACTCCAGGGTGTGATTCATCCAATTTTTGGGCTCCTGAAGCCAACTCCAGTGTATATTTGGGCTCCTGCTGCTACTACTGTCAACTCCTGCCAACTCCAGGGTGTGATTCATCCAATTTTTGGGCTCCTGAGGCCAACTCCAGTGTATATTTGGGCTCCTGCTGCTGCTACTGTCAACTCCTGCCAACTCCAGGGTGTGATTCATCCAATTTTTGGGCTCCTGAAGCCAACTCCAGTGTATATTTGGGCTCCTGCTGCTGCTACTGTCAACTCCTGCCAACTCCAGGGTGTGATTCATCCAATTTTTGGGCTCCTGAGGCCAACTCCAGTGTATATTTGGGCTCCTGCTGCTGCTACTGTCAACTCCTGCCAACTCCAGGGTGTGATTCATCCAATTTTTGGGCTCCTGAAGCCAACTCCAGTGTATATTTGGGCTCCTGCTGCTGCTACTGCCAACTTCTGCCAACTCCAGGGTGTGATTCATCCAATTTTTGGGCTCCTGAAGCCAACTCCAGTGTATATTTGGGCTGCTGCTGCTGCCAACTTCTGCCAACTCCAGGGTGTGATTCATCCAATTTTTGGGCTCCTGAAGCCAACTCCAGTGTATATTTGGGCTCCTGCTGCTGCTGCTGCTGCCAACTTCTGCCAACTCCAGGGTGTGATTCATCCAATTTTTGGGCTCCTGAAGCCAACTCCAGTGTATATTTGGGCTCCTGCTGCTGCTACTGTCAACTCCTGCCAACTCCAGGGTGTGATTCATCCAATTTTTGGGCTCCTGAGGCCAACTCCAGTGTATATTTGGGCTCCTGCTGCTGCTACTGTCAACTCCTGCCAGCTCCAGGGTGTGATTCATCCAATTTTTGGGCTCCTGAAGCCAACTCCAGTGTATATTTGGGCTCCTGCTGCTGCTACTGTCAACTCCTGCCAACTCCAGGGTGTGATTCATCCAATTTTTGGGCTCCTGAAGCCAACTCCAGTGTATATTTGGGCTCCTGCTGCTGCTACTGCCAACTTCTGCCAACTCCAGGGTGTGATTCATCCAATTTTTGGGCTCCTGAAGCCAACTCCAGTGTATATTTGGGCTCCTGCTGCTACTACTGCCAACTTCTGCCAACTCCAGGGTGTGATTCATCCAATTTTTGGGCTCCTGAGGCCAACTCCAGTGTATATTTGGGCTCCTGCTGCTGCTGCTGCCAACTTCTGCCAACTCCAGGGTGTGATTCATCCAATTTTTGGGCTCCTGAAGCCAACTCCAGTGTATATTTGGGCTCCTGCTGCTACTACTGCCAACTTCTGCCAACTCCAGGGTGTGATTCATCCAATTTTTGGGCTCCTGAGGCCAACTCCAGTGTATATTTGGGCTCCTGCTGCTGCTGCTGCCAACTTCTGCCAACTCCAGGGTGTGATTCATCCAATTTTTGGGCTCCTGAAGCCAACTCCAGTGTATATTTGGGCTCCTGCTGCTGCTGCTGCTGCCAACTTCTGCCAACTCCAGGGTGTGATTCATCCAATTTTTGGGCTCCTGAAGCCAACTCCAGTGTATATTTGGGCTCCTGCTGCTACTACTGCCAACTTCTGCCAACTCCAGGGTGTGATTCATCCAATTTTTGGGCTCCTGAGGCCAACTCCAGTGTATATTTGGGCTCCTGCTGCTGCTGCTGCCAACTTCTGCCAACTCCAGGGTGTGATTCATCCAATTTTTGGGCTCCTGAAGCCAACTCCAGTGTATATTTGGGCTCCTGCTGCTACTACTGTCAACTCCTGCCAACTCCAGGGTGTGATTCATCCAATTTTTGGGCTCCTGAAGCCAACTCCAGTGTATATTTGGGCTCCTGCTGCTGCTACTGTCAACTCCTGCCAACTCCAGGGTGTGATTCATCCAATTTTTGGGCTCCTGAAGCCAACTCCAGTGTATATTTGGGCTCCTGCTGCTGCTGCTGCTGCCAACTTCTGCCAACTCCAGGGTGTGATTCATCCAATTTTTGGGCTCCTGAAGCCAACTCCAGTGTATATTTGGGCTCCTGCTGCTGCTACTGTCAACTCCTGCCAACTCCAGGGTGTGATTCATCCAATTTTTGGGCTCCTGAGGCCAACTCCAGTGTATATTTGGGCTCCTGCTGCTGCTGCTGCCAACTTCTGCCAACTCCAGGGTGTGATTCATCCAATTTTTGGGCTCCTGAAGCCAACTCCAGTGTATATTTGGGCTCCTGCTGCTACTACTGTCAACTCCTGCCAACTCCAGGGTGTGATTCATCCAATTTTTGGGCTCCTGAGGCCAACTCCAGTGTATATTTGGGCTCCTGCTGCTGCTACTGTCAACTCCTGCCAACTCCAGGGTGTGATTCATCCAATTTTTGGGCTCCTGAAGCCAACTCCAGTGTATATTTGGGCTCCTGCTGCTGCTGCTGCTGCCAACTTCTGCCAACTCCAGGGTGTGATTCATCCAATTTTTGGGCTCCTGAAGCCAACTCCAGTGTATATTTGGGCTCCTGCTGCTGCTACTGTCAACTCCTGCCAACTCCAGGGTGTGATTCATCCAATTTTTGGGCTCCTGAGGCCAACTCCAGTGTATATTTGGGCTCCTGCTGCTGCTACTGTCAACTCCTGCCAACTCCAGGGTGTGATTCATCCAATTTTTGGGCTCCTGAAGCCAACTCCAGTGTATATTTGGGCTCCTGCTGCTGCTACTGCCAACTTCTGCCAACTCCAGGGTGTGATTCATCCAATTTTTGGGCTCCTGAAGCCAACTCCAGTGTATATTTGGGCTCCTGCTGCTACTACTGCCAACTTCTGCCAACTCCAGGGTGTGATTCATCCAATTTTTGGGCTCCTGAGGCCAACTCCAGTGTATATTTGGGCTCCTGCTGCTGCTGCTGCCAACTTCTGCCAACTCCAGGGTGTGATTCATCCAATTTTTGGGCTCCTGAAGCCAACTCCAGTGTATATTTGGGCTCCTGCTGCTACTACTGTCAACTCCTGCCAACTCCAGGGTGTGATTCATCCAATTTTTGGGCTCCTGAGGCCAACTCCAGTGTATATTTGGGCTCCTGCTGCTGCTGCTGCCAACTTCTGCCAACTCCAGGGTGTGATTCATCCAATTTTTGGGCTCCTGAGGCCAACTCCAGTGTATATTTGGGCTCCTGCTCCTGCTGCTGCCAACTTCTGCCAACTCCAGGGTGTGATTCATCCAATTTTTGGGCTCCTGAAGCCAACTCCAGTGTATATTTGGGCTCCTGCTGCTGCTGCTGCTGCCAACTTCTGCCAACTCCAGGGTGTGATTCATCCAATTTTTGGGCTCCTGAAGCCAACTCCAGTGTATATTTGGGCTCCTGCTGCTACTACTGCCAACTTCTGCCAACTCCAGGGTGTGATTCATCCAATTTTTGGGCTCCTGAGGCCAACTCCAGTGTATATTTGGGCTCCTGCTGCTGCTGCTGCCAACTTCTGCCAACTCCAGGGTGTGATTCATCCAATTTTTGGGCTCCTGAAGCCAACTCCAGTGTATATTTGGGCTCCTGCTGCTACTACTGCCAACTTCTGCCAACTCCAGGGTGTGATTCATCCAATTTTTGGGCTCCTGAGGCCAACTCCAGTGTATATTTGGGCTCCTGCTGCTGCTGCTGCCAACTTCTGCCAACTCCAGGGTGTGATTCATCCAATTTTTGGGCTCCTGAAGCCAACTCCAGTGTATATTTGGGCTCCTGCTGCTGCTGCTGCTGCCAACTTCTGCCAACTCCAGGGTGTGATTCATCCAATTTTTGGGCTCCTGAAGCCAACTCCAGTGTATATTTGGGCTCCTGCTGCTACTACTGCCAACTTCTGCCAACTCCAGGGTGTGATTCATCCAATTTTTGGGCTCCTGAGGCCAACTCCAGTGTATATTTGGGCTCCTGCTGCTGCTGCTGCCAACTTCTGCCAACTCCAGGGTGTGATTCATCCAATTTTTGGGCTCCTGAAGCCAACTCCAGTGTATATTTGGGCTCCTGCTGCTACTACTGTCAACTCCTGCCAACTCCAGGGTGTGATTCATCCAATTTTTGGGCTCCTGAGGCCAACTCCAGTGTATATTTGGGCTCCTGCTGCTGCTGCTGCCAACTTCTGCCAACTCCAGGGTGTGATTCATCCAATTTTTGGGCTCCTGAGGCCAACTCCAGTGTATATTTGGGCTCCTGCTCCTGCTGCTGCCAACTTCTGCCAACTCCAGGGTGTGATTCATCCAATTTTTGGGCTCCTGAAGCCAACTCCAGTGTATATTTGGGCTCCTGCTGCTGCTGCCAACTTCTGCCAACTCCAGGGTGTGATTCATCCAATTTTTGGGCTCCTGAGGCCAACTCCAGTGTATATTTGGGCTCCTTCTGCCCCTCATAGTGATGCCACTTCAACTCTCTGCAATTGTGCCGCTCTGCGATTCTATTAGCGATGCCTCTGATCTGCATGTGATATTTCTTCAAAGTATTATTTAACAAACCCAGCACGCATCCTGTGCGTGTTACAGCAAGGCTGAATGGTTTACAACCCTATTGAGGCTGTAGGAGGCTCAGAAATAGCCGTTTTTAATAGCGATTCGTCGCGAATTTATTCGGGTCGAAACGATTTTTGTCGGAAAATTCGGCGAATCAGTCGAATCGAATTTTTCAAAAGTTCGCTCATCTCTAATTACGTTCATAGAAACATAGAGGTTTATTCAGCAACGGATAGCGGCAGGTAGTGCTTCGTAGTGACGGGTAGCGAACGGTGAACGCCGGGCATGGCAATCAATACCACATTTATCAAAGCGCTTCCGGTGAGCACCATGTAGCGTCCGATTCATCATCACAGACGGCTCAGCTTATACCGCCGGCGCTCTGGCTTCCAGAGCACCTCGTATTACCTGTCACTCTCCCATACATTTCAATGGACGTTACTTTTCTTCTTTTTTCTTTTTATTTACTTTTTTTTTTAATTAAATCATTGTGTGACTTCTCCTGGCCTATTAAAAGTCAGTTTAGATTTTTATGCAGAATTGTCATTACAGGTCTGCAGGGCCGAATTATGAGAGGGGCGCAAGGGGCTCGTGCCCTGGGGCCTCCACCACTTGCCATGCAAAGGGGGCCTCCACCAACTTTTGGGTTATGGTCTAGTCCAGGAGGCTTTTCAATGTTTGGTTTGACGGGCTGCAGGGCCAGCAACAAAGCTATTGGCGTCAGTAGGGCCCCCCGCATCTGGGCAGCCAAAGCTGCCACTAGCAACGCTACAGTGTGGGTGCAGGGCTGTCAATCGATGGACGCTCAATGTACATAAGCCTTCTGATGACGTTTTCTGCTGGACCATCTGGGTCACACTACCCCCCATTCAGAATGGCAAAGCAGGAGTTCCTGAGCAGCACGCACCTGCACAAGGGACTCGATCTGACGTTCCATTAAGTAGGTGGGGGCCAGACAACCATCAATTAATTGGCTGGACTATTATTTTAAAGGAAAAAAAAAACTGTGCCCAGGGGCCTCCACCACACTTAATCCGGCCCTACAGCTCTGGTATTAAAGTGTTAATGTTACAATGTAATAACAATGTCATTCCATATGTTTTCGCTTTGTCACTAGTAGATATGTGTTCAAATACGAATTTTAATCACACAGCGTCTGGCGCTATGGGCTACAGCGCACCAATTTTGAGTGCTGGCGTTGTGTGGGGCTGTTTTTTTGATGAATATGGTTTGAGTCGATCACACTGACCAGTCGCTACAGTTCGCTCACATATAGTGCTGTACTGGTGTTATAGCGACTCACACATCAAATTCATCAATGCCGGCCATGTTACTACAGCGACTGAGGCGCTCTGTAATAGCGACTCACGGCCGATCAGAGCGACCACTAGTGGTTCCTCTTAGCGCTGCTGTACAGATGCTCATCTGCCGGTACCTGGCAATAGTAATGAATCAGCCTGCCAGAAGTTTGACGGTAGAAGGAGACCATTCGGACCATCTAGTCTGCCCTTATGTGTATACTGTATGTACTCTTTATCTTAGGATAGATGTGCTTATCCCAGGCATGTTTAATTTCACTTACTGTCAATCTTTACCTCTGCTGGAAGTTTGTTCCAAGCATCTACTACTCTTTCTGTAACATAATCTTTTCTAACATTGCTCCTGATCTTCCCCCGACTAGCTTCAGGTTGTGCCCCCTTGTTCTATCATTAAGTTTCTTCTTAAAAACACTTCCCTCCTGAACCTTATTCAATCCTTTAACATATTTAAAGGTCTCAATCATGTCCCCCCCTCTCCCTTCTTTCCTCCAGACTGTACAAATTAAGTTCTTTAAGTCTCTCCTCTCTAAGTTTAAACCGGACCTTCAGCGTGATTTAATGAAAAGCCCAAACTCTTAAAAAATGGTTCCCCAGCATCTAAAATTAATATATTTTACGTTTTTAGTCACTAATTTATTATTCTTTCCCCCACTAGGCTGCAACTCTGTTCAGGAATTTAGGATACAGGGCCGCCATCTTGACTCAGAAGCATCACACTTACTGAGGAGAGTAGAGTGGGATAAGGTACAGGGGGGCGGGTTATAGCTGTGCTTTGCTCAGACAGAGCAGAGTTGGGGTCAGGTAAAGGTCAGCAGTCCCAGAATGCAGAGCAGCACAGTCAGGAGGCACTTCCTGTTTGCAGGCTGCCTGATAAGATGGCGGCTTCCATAAGCCGCCATCTTGGATGTTTAAAGGCTCATAACATGCAGTAGATGCAGGTAGGATGATTTTTAATGTGAGCAATCTGTATGTACAGGGTGTGGGAAACATATAAGATAGACTCTTATTCAGAGTGAAGGTCCGCTTTAAGTCCTTCCACCATTTTTGTTGCCCACCTTTGGACACGTTCTATTTGAATAATGTCTTTTTGCAGGTAAGGTCTCCAGAACTGCACATGGTTCATGAGAAATAAGCACGAGAATGTGAAATCACCAGATAGGAAGTCAAATGTTCAATACTTTTCTCAGGTGTAAAAATGTGGCATTGACTTTCACTGTATTGCTACCTGATGAATCACTAAAAGTGAAATTCTCAGGCTTTTTTCTCATGAATTTTTTACAACGATGAGAATTTTTTTCATCTCTTAGTAAATCAAGGCCATAGAGCCTTATTTAAGAAGCGTCAGCACCACACAATGCCACTGTTTTGGCCTCAGCGACAGGAACTAGATGGACCAAAATGTTTTTTTAGGGGGTTATTAAAATTGATTTGGCATCTTTTACATAACAATCTGTAATCTGAACAAGAACAACTAAAACACAACCTAAATGCACTGTAAAGTTTGTCCCCAGCAGTGATATCTTGTAACTGTAATGAAAAAAATGCTGACCAACGCCAGAAGAATACAGCATTAAAAAATTCAGGAAGAAAAAATATCATAAATTTTCGGAGCACTGGAAAAATGCCAGTACAAAGTGGCACTGGGATAATCGACTGGTGTGTTCAACAGTCGCTGACATAGGCCGGCCAATACCTAGTGCAACAATCAAAGCTAATTATTAGCGTTCTGTGCAGTGACTTCTAGCGCCAATGTAGTACACAGCACTTTGTCCGATAAGACGGGAATGCTGGTGCTCTGAAGCTGGTGCTATAGCCACAAAAATGATACTAAAAGGAGCACATTATAAATAAGGCCCACGAAAAGGGCTCTCATAGGGAGTAGGGATGAACGAATCGGTTCTAACGAACCTGAATTCGCTCCGAATTTCAGGGAAAATTCGATTCAGCACGAACCCGAATTTTTAGTGGTTCGTGCTGAGCGAATTTTCCCTGAAATTAAAAAATAAAATGCCAGCATGGTGGGAGCGGTGAGGCCGACTGCGCTGTCAGCGGGCGGCAGAAGCCGGCTTCCGCCGCCCGCTAACAGCGCAGCCATCCTCCCCGCTCCCACCAGAGATGAGCGATTCACTAAAGTTCGATTCGGACGAGCCCGAATTTCTTTGAGAAATTTGGCGAATCGCTCGAATCGAATTTTTGAGAAGTTCGCTCATCTCTAATAGGGAGTCATGCTAATTATTTGATGGAGCAAGGTGCGCCTTGTGGTGGGAATTGCCACCTGCAACTCAGTGAGTGTTTTAATTTTAAGACACAAGAAAAATGCAATAACAAAAATGTTCAATTTTTACCCATAAAATCACTGGTGCCCTTTTTACAGATGAGAGACGTGATTTTTCCAACGAGTTATTATCTTTTTTGGAATTTAGAACAAATTTTGCCCTATGGGGTATGCGGTAAAAAAAAACCAAATTATTCTGCATAGCCCATTGAGCTCTGTTATTTGCAAACTTGAAAAAATGAGTCTTAACTCACTGGAAGAATGATTTACATCGTCTGTAAAATGCCCCATGTCAGGTACAGGGGATATTTGGGGGAAAATGGTCCATTTCTTATGTGCTAAAATGAAAAAGCTCTCCGAGATGCAGGTTGTGTTTCACACCGCAAGGCACCTTTCCCAAATATTTAGCATGACCCTCATAATAAGAGCTTTCTTTCGGAAGATGACTCCAAAATAATCCTCATTAGGAAAGGTAAAACTTTCCTAAAATTGTTTTAATAAGTATATTATAAGACCGACTTCAACTTGATATTCTAAACAATGTATCAAAAACTTTCAATTGTGTAATTATTTATTCAGTAAAAAATGTACAATTATGTATTTAAATTTGTAAAAAAAATCGGTTCTGAAAATAGAAAGGGTAAAATGCATTATAATAATATAACATTTCAGACAATGCTGACAGTTGAGGCTTAGGTATACCAAATATAAATGCAAGCAAACGACTGGAAAATTGGAAGGCAACAATTTTACTAAACATGTGACTTACTTAAGTGCAGTGTTTAAATGATGTCAAAACTGATGCTAAATATTTTAATAGTACAGTCATATGTATTATATTGTGGAAACAGCAAAACAATAGCTCAGTAAGAAGTAGAAGTTGATGACCACATATATTATATGTGGTCAAAAGAGTAACTATATTTCTGTACATTTTAAATGCTGTACAAGCAAAGACATCACCCAAAAAAGTTACTTAATGGAAGAAAAATCTCGTATTTGTCCATCTAAGTTTATCATAAAGGATTTGCATTGTAGTCCCACAAAATCTATTGCTACTAGAGATGAGCGAACTTCTTGAAAGTTCGATTCGGGCGATTCGCCGAATTTCCCCAAGAAATTCGGGTTTGCCCGAATCGAACTTTCACGAATCGCTCATCTGAAAAAAAAAATGCCGGCATGGTGGGAGCGGGCAGGCCGGCTACGCCTGTCAGCGGGGCGCCGCCGGCCCGCTGACAGCGTAGCCGGCCTGCCCGCTCCCACCATGCTGCCATTTTTTTTAAATTATTTCAGGGAAAATTCGATCGGCACGAACCAAAAAAAATTCGGGTTCGTGCCGAATCGAATTTTCCCTGAAATTCGAAGCGAATTCCGGTTCGTCCGAACCGGTTCGCTCATCCCTAATTGCTACATTAAAAAAATAAAGGCCTCGATTTAATAAGAGTTAAAAAAAATTCTCATGGGAGCAAAAAGTTTACTTTATGAGAAGAATGTCACTGTTACTGAATCACCAAATAGGAAGACAGTGAAAGTCAATAGGGTCGATTCATGATCGTTGCGCAAAAATGCTCAGGCAGAAATAGAGCTTGCGTCTGACGTTTTCATTGTTCATAAACATGCAGGAGGCTGCCGGAATGTGTTTTTGGAATGGAAAAAGCCTGTTACTTATTGGAATCAGCAGTTTCCTCCACCTATTTGCTGGAGGAAATTCACCCTTCAAATTGCCACATTTGTTCTCACTTTTCTGCTCTCTAAACACACCATAAATCAGGCACCAGAGACAGTTTGGTGAGCAAAAAGGACTAGCAGAAACTTTCACATGCAAATTGGTGCAATGGCGAACACTAGTGCACAAATTGACGCCAAAACGAAAGCGCATCCTATTTTGATGACCATGAATCAGTTGGAAACCCGAGCGTGACTTGACACTTCAAGTAGTGTGCGCAAACTCTGGCGCACCGACCATGAATTGACCCGAATGGCACATTTTACTACAGTGTAAAAAGAAATAAAAAGTTCTCTATTTTTCTTAGAAGTAGAGGGTACCATTACCTTTCATTTTCTTCCTATCTGGTGATTCAGCAACAGTATAATTATCAGTCTTTTTGCTCATAAAGAACATTTTTTATTTCCATGAGATCTTTTTTCAACTCTTATTATATTTTGGCCAATGTCTTGAAAATCTAGACCAGCGATTTTTTGGACCCCTGCCCTGAAAGCCCTGAACTCAGTCGCTTCTGTGTTGGCGTGCTCAGAGCTGCCCCTTGATCGGTGACGTATTGCTTAGTCTACATCTAGCATTGCAATATGAAGTACTGCACATGCGGGAGGTGGCATTGCAAGGTACACACAAACTTTATTTCTCTGTCTCCTTGCACCATCCAATCCTCCCCCCCCCCCCCGCTCAGCCCCATCAATCTCTGTCCTATCATCTCATCCCCATCAATCCCTACCCAAGTTCTGCCTTGTCCATTGCTGTCTTCCCAGCTTTGCCCATCCAAACCCCGGCCTCCCAGCTTTGCCCATCTACCCCCCGGTTCTGCCCATTTATTCCTGCCCTTCTAGGTCTGCCCTTCTAGGTCTGCCCATTCATCCCTTCTCCTAGCTCGCTCTCCATCCCTCCCTGTTCTGTCTATCCATCCCTCCTCCTTACAGCTTCCTTCTCATTCATCCCTCTCCCCAAGACCTATCTATCCATCCTAGCTACCAGATCTTAGTGGCAGTAACATTTTGGGCCCTATGCCATCCCTATACATGGCCTGCACAGAATGCACCGGGGGGGGGGGGGGGGAAAGCAGTGTGCTGTGGGTCAGAGCTGTAGGTTCTGTAGGTTCTGTAGGCTCCTGATTTTCCCAGTGCCCAATAGGATTTTAGGGGTGGGGGAGCAAGCAGCCTTTTTTTAGTTTTGCCTGTGGAATCTATAGCACCTCCTCCAGTGTGCTGATTTATAACTATCCACCTCCCGCGACAGCCCAACACCCAGACCTTCGGCTCTCACCGGATGCCTTTAAATAGACCTTTACAAGAAGTGGTTGAGTACCCCTGATCTAGACCATTGTACCCAACATGTAGCTTGTTCATACAATAAAAAAAAAATGCAGCAGAACTATTTTGTTATTGGAATCTTAATAATCATGCTTTCCCGTATTTTGTCCCAGGTACTTGCGTCTTACCCTTATAGTATAGAAACGTCGAATATTGTATCTAACATTTTGTTCATGGTGCAGAAAACAAATTGCTTGTCACAGATGTGTCTTTATATAGTGCAATCACCATGGAAAGCAATAGTTTGTGTGTGTGACATGATTCAGTTCAGTTTGCAGAGAAGAACATTTGTTCTGTCTAACAGAAAGAAAACTCTTACAAGTAAGTAATCTTGATTGATCGAGTGTAGTAACTTCAGGAACATTCTACTACACAGAAGACAAATAGGTCCAGCTGCTCTCCAGATATCGCATACGTCATTCATTTCTTATTCCATATGATGATAGGTTTGGAAATCTGCTTCAGAGAAGCTGTGACTATTGTTTGATACAATCAGATTCAGACCTAATAATCCTTCAGTTGAAATC